>JALPQD010000723.1:0-718783 GCA_023101885.1 Typhlomys cinereus
ATTCCTCATTCTGCCTCAGTTCAGACCAAGAGTCAGCTGGGGGAAACCAAGAGGCTTTTCTGCCCGTTGGTCCCCAGCACGCAGTCAGCAAATTGGGCACCCTCAGGAAAGGTCAGCTGAATCAGCCCCCTGCAAGAGACATGCTCAGTATTTTTAGAAACTTCTCAAGCCCATGCTCCTGAGCTCAGCAGGACACACTCAAAGCCATTGCTATCCCACCCCAGCCCGGGTTCACCCCCAGATCAGCCTGGCCCACCCCCTACCCCACCCAGTTCAGCCCGGATAAAGCCTCTCGGTGAAGGCAGCCGTCTGGGAGCAGGAGCTGACTTTGACCTGGCCAGGTGGGCAATCCCTGACCTTCTCTAGACAGCGCAGGATGACCTGAGATCTCATCCAATTCACGGCCCGGGCTCAACACGTGAGCTTGAGAGAGTCCCATCAGCTGTAATCCTCCCATCTGTCCAGTGGATAAGTCATCATACCTGCAGATCCATTTAGAAGAGAGGCGGGCAAGATAGGAATTCAATAAACAGCCAGAATTGCTGTACTCTGCTGAATTCTGGGGGAATTCTTGTAAAGGCCTGGGTGAGGTTGGGTTGGAGAATTTCGTGCTCCTTGCAGAGAGATACTTAGATGATGTCATAGAAATCTGTCATGCAATACTGTGGTGCTGAAAAGGTGGCTTGCCATTTGAGAAGTGTGTGGTCTGGGAGGGACCAGCAAGGTTTGGGATATGAGGTTCTGAAAATTTTAGCCAGAGTCTCCTTCCTACTTCCTGTCATTCATTCCGTACTTCCTTTCAGTACTTAATTACTTCATTCCTTACTTACTTACTTCTCTTCCGTCCGGTAATTTATATACTGACGTATTACGTACTTCTCTTCCTTTAAGTCCTTCCCTTCCCTTCCTTCCTTCTTCTTCTTTCTTTTTTCTTTCTTTTTTCTTTCTTTCTTTCTTTCTTTCTTTCTTTCTTTCTTTCTTTCTTTCTTTCTTTCTTTCTTTCTTTCTTTCTTTCTCTTTCTTCCTTCCTTCCTTCCTTCCTTCCTTCCTTCCTTCCTTCCTTCCTTCCTTCCTTCCTTCCTTTCTTTTCTTTCTTCTTCTTCTTCTTCTTCTTCTTCTTCTTCTTCTTCTTCTTCTTCTTCTTCTTCTTCTTCTTCTTCTTCTTTTAATGGGTAGAAGGAATATCTTGGGATGGAAAGTCTGGCTTTGGTCTTACCTAGCTGGCCTTGGGGAGAGTTTGGACATATTCAAAATGGTAAATTTCCAGGAAGGTTTGTGGCAATGCCCCAGGGTTCTTCAGCAGTGCAGGGATGGATCATCAGCCTGGCTTGTAGCTCTCACAGACTTCCATTTTTGCTGTGTGGAGAGAGTTAAGTTTAACTTTGGCCAGAATATATAAGTGGATCTATTATATACGAGAATGAAACATTTGTAAACATTTTAAAAATAAGAGAGGAGACTTTAAAGAAGTTCTGTGCATGCTGTAGCCCCCTCCAGCCTTTACATCCTCTTCTGCCTTTGAGGGAGGGGCTCCAGTCAGAAAAATCTGGTTGGTTAATCTCTAATCTAATCCTTCAAAGGCTATTGTCTAATTATGAAACCAGTAATACGGATATTGCTATCACTTTTTGGTATGTGTGCAGACAGGTGGGGGTTGTAATAAATTTACCTCATAGAAGTTCTTCACTCTTCTTGGAGTCTCAAGACTGGAAACTTCCAGCGACTTGGAAGTCGAAAGGGAAGTAAACCTTCTTTTTGGCCAAATCCTGATGAATGGACAGGGAGGAGAAAAAAAATAGGTGTCAAGGAAGTGGGGTTGATATTTAAAATGTTTTATTCTGCAGTCCTCTTATCAGTTCACATATAAAATTGGGGCTTCTAATTCAATCTGGCAAAGGAAATGAAGATTTTTCCATCCCAACAGCCTTTCCTAAATGACTTCTTTGACACCCCCTCCTGTATCAGCTGTGTTTTTTTTTTTTTTCTTGCTGTGACAAAATAACCGACAAAAGCAACTTTCAAGGAAAGTTTATACAGACCACCATGGCAGGGCAGACATGACTACAGGAGCTGGTGTGGCTGGTCACATTGTGTGTGAAGTCAGGATGCTGACAGGTGAATGTTGGTGCTCAGCTGTTTTTCTCTTTCTCTCCTTTCTATCTGGTCTGCGGACAGGGAGCTCCTGAGAAGGTGCCACCCACATTCAGGTGGATGGTCTGTCCTTGGGTAAACCTCTCCGGGAACGGTCTGACAGACACTCCTGAAATGAGTCTCCTAGGAGATTCAAAATCTAGAGGAGTTGACAACGAAGATCAGTCATCAGAGCCCCAATCCTGGAAGTTCCTCACATACAACTGCCCCTGTGCAGCATCTTCCTCTCCTGCCTGCACCCAGGGTGCACACCCAGGCCCCTGGGCATGCCTGTGTTCTTGCCCAGAGCCCACCTGCAATCTCATCCTCTTTGCTCCCCTGCAGTGTCAGCACCTGTGGATTCCCCTAGGTTCCTAACATGTCCTCGGTGGGGCCACAGGTGATACATCTACCCCCTCTCCATCTTTTACTCTCTATCTCTCTGTAGCAGCCCACAGCCTCCCCCTGGCTTCAAGCACACACTTGTTCACCTCGGGTAAGATCAAAAATAAAGTCTCTCTGGAACCTGTTCAAAGGCTAATGCGCATCCCCTCTTCATTATTGATCTGTTTATTACATCTGGGGTAGGACATTCAGCACGGCTGCTGGGCCAGGGTTACTGCCACAATCCCTGCCTTTTGCTGGAAGCAAACTGGCTGGCTGAAATCTGGAGATTGGTGGGGTGGCGGAGGACACCCACCCATGAGTGTCCTGTGCTCTCTGCTGAAGCCCATGCTAGTCCTGACTCCATGCAGATTACAGCTATATCTCTACCTCCCTCTTTCTCTTTCCTATAGCAACCATAAGTAAGGCCTTTGGTGTGGGACAGAAAGGGACAGCTCCCCTGCAAAATGAGGCCCATCTTTCTTTTCCACGTTGCCTCACTAGGGGGCAGCTTAATGTAAGAAGTGGTTCTACTGTTAAGAAGGACTTGGGTGAAAGCTTCTATAGCACAGGTTGGGTGACCCTGGAGAGGTGTCTAGACCTCTCTGATTCTGTCTTCTTATTTGTAAAGCAAGGCGTCAGTAAAGAGCCAATGATGTCAAACACGGAAGGAGTATAGAAAATGTTGCTCACAGAAATCGCTATGCTTTGTGAGGGCAGCTGTCACCATCATATTGCATCTCTAGGGTGTAGGGACCACTTGCTGTGGGCCAGTTTCAAAGTAACCCTGTTGTACCTAGTACGTAGCATAGTAAGTGTTAACTATGGACTTGATGTATAAGATACTAGATCTGTAGGCTCAGGGCTTTGGGAACATGGTCTCCCTGTTCCTTCCAACAGGGACTGGCCAGAAGGAAAATAGCCTTTGTCAAAGAGAGATGTAGGGAAAAGTCACAGGGCACTGGGACAATGGGAAAATGTCACAGCCCTCCGCCTGTGGGTTGGGCTGCTGGGTTATCTTTATTTTGGAGTCCTCGGGGTAGTTCTTGAACTTGGCCCTAGGCAGAACACATTCAGAGGGAATATGCCAGCTTTGGAGGGTTGTCCGGCTTCTGCGAGCTGGATGAACCCACGGTTCCTGCTGCATATGTTTTCAGGCTGGGTCTTGGAGATTCTCTCACGCAGCAGCCCATTCACCCCACAGCCCTGTGCGCTGACCAGGCTCCGGTTACAGTTCACCAGGGCTGGTTGGCACCTTCCCCCACTGCCACCTTCTTTCCCTGTCCCACCCCCTTCCCGGAACTCCCTGGGCTGGGCTTTTTGTTCCCTGGTTCCCAGGCAGTGCAGCTGGTGCTGTGGGCTGGGGAGGGGGCGGAGGACGCAACAGAAAGTCTGTGGGAGGGAGCTGTCTCCTAGTTCCAAAGGCGAGCATGGCTGCCCGTGCCCGCTCCCCCCAATTTGATGCTTCCTCTAATTCCCACACTGGTGTCTCATAAAGTAAGTTTTTTTTTCTTTTTGTTTTTCATTTGTTCATGATAGCTACTTAAATGTGCGTATGCGTCTCCTAGTAATTGTCAGAGCCAAGAGGAAATTGGAACAGATTTGGCAAGTTTTTCTTTTGAAGCCCAGGTTCTTGGGTAAATATCTGGTCCCTTTCTCTCTGAGCCTGAGGACGTTGGGCAGCATCTCTTCCATCCTCAGACAGGCTGGTGTCCTCTTCTGTTGCAGAAACAGAAGCCAGCATGGCTCCCAGTGAGTCTCTTCGTGGTAGTGGGTTGGGAGGGGATACGTGAACTCTCTGATAGGTGGACCAGACTATCTGGTAAGGAGCAGTGTTCCCTGCTGTTGCAGTCAATCTGCATGGTTGCTGATAAATGACCATCAGACAGCTCAAGGGAACAAGGGTTTTATTGTCTCTTACGATTACTAGTTACAGTTCATAGTCCAGCTTGACGGGCGAGCACGCACTGACACCAAGGCCGAGGCAACTGGCCACACTATCACCACATAACAGCTGAGAGATGGACGATCCTTACTTGCCAGACCAGCATGTCTGGCCAAGTACACAGAAGGATGCCCACTCTCTCAACCAGCTCTCTTTGATTTATTCCAGGGCTAATCCCACTCTAGGCTGGGACTTCCCCATCAGCCAGACAATCTCCTGCAGGTTTGCTTTGAGCCTAACTCAACCACTGATTCTCTACAAATGTGCCCAGAGCTCAAGCCCTCAAGTGTCAAGTTGATACTCGTGCCTAACTATGACACCTGCTAAAGAAGAAGAGAGAAAAGAAATAGAAGGAAAGAAAGGTTCTGATGTGTCAAACCCTGGGTTGGGTTCACTAGACTCGTTTTATAAACGACAAGACAAGAGGACACCCGGAGCGTCAGCCTGGAACATACGCATCAGGTGCGGGCCTGGGACTCATTGAGATGCAAGGCACGTCTGGGTCATCAGTTAACAGATGAAGGAGCAGGGGCTCGAACTGGATTTGCCTGGGGCTGCACTTCGTGTTTCAGCCGCCTCTCAGAAGAGAGCGGAGTGATGCAATGCATGGCACGGATGGTAGCTCTTTCCTTAGCTTTCTGTCTTTGCGACTAGACCGGTGGTGGGTCAGGAACTATATGCGAATGGAGAGTGCAGAGATCCTGGCTCCCACAACTGTTAACAGGAACTGGTTGGTGGCTGCCATGTGGGCAGCGCTGGGTGTTTCCACGTGTCATCTGCTTGACCATTGGTCCTCAGTGTTGCAGTGGAGAAAGCAAAGGATCCAATAAGCAAAACAGCCTGCTCAGGGTGACACGGTCCAATATGTTCTTGGTGCTGAACGAGTGGATTAGCGCAGAGCTGGGCTTGAAAGCCCGTGTCGTATAGTTTGAGCCAAAGGCTCAGGGCCAGCCCAGCGGACAGGTGTGACACAGGCTGCTCAGTGGGAAGCAGGTGCAGAGAAGGGCAGCTGTGGGAGCTGGTGACGGCTGAGCAGGAGCTGGCAGGGTTGGCCAAGGAGGACAGCAGGGTGCAGTGTGAACCCCCAAGAGCTGGACTGTGCTGAAGGGGATATGAGTCCAGAAGAAAGCTTTGGCTTTCTGCAGGGCCGACACCATCAGGGTGGGGATGCTGGGCCTGGGCTGGGACCCAGGCTCAGTCGGGAAGTGTGGCAAGGGTATTGTTCTGAAAGCTGCTGTTTTCCGCCTTCTCCTGACTCCGGCTGAGAGCAGAATCTACTAAGCTTTTTCTGCTTCTGGAAGTCTTTTGAGACTTGCCCTATCATGAAGAAATCTGTTGTTCTTGGGCACAGAGGAAGTGGTCAGCTCCCAGCAGCCTACTCTTTTGAGTCCCTCGCTTACAAATGGATGGATATGAGGCTTCAGATGATAAAGGTTTCATTAGATATGTGGTGTCACATCCTGAGGAGACGTAGGGAGCCACAGTGACAGGTCCCGTCTCTCCTGGAACCTGTAGCCTAGGAGATGCAGACAAGAAATCCTCGCTTACATGTTCATGGAAGACAGAGAAGTGCAAGTGTGCCAGGGAGCCCTCACCTGTGCTGGCAGAGTCCCTGGTGTGTCCTCAGTACTTGCTGGAAGGAGTGGGCATGTTGTAGAGAAGATTGGCAAGGTCCTGGTCCTCAGGAAACTTACATTTTCAAGCCTGATGGCAGGAAGATGCCCTCTCTCAGAATCAGGAAGGTGCCCTGACTCCTGTCCCTACCTTGTCAATCTCTTTTTCTTCCTCTGAAGAGTAAAGGCTGTTTCCCTGGCTATCCTTGGTTGGACTGGTGAGTGGATAAATGGCTGGGTGCTGGGCAGAGACAGATGCTCCTGGCAGAGTATTGTCTTCACAGTGGCGGGAGGGCGTGGGAGCACCTTGGGGGCCGTGTGCATTTCATGTGTCCTCCTCACTCTGGTCAGTCCCTGCTCCAGCCTCTCCCCTCTCACTCACCCCTACGGCTTCCCAGAGACAGGATTCCTGACTCCTGATTTCACGCCCTGCCCCCTCTACCAGCAGTGCCCGTGTGCTACGTCTGCAGGTCTCTGGGTATGTGCCCCAGCAGGGCTTCACCAGGACACAGTGGCTGGCGGCAGGAACCCTCAGGTGCAACCTCTCCTCACCTTGCTGCATGTAATTCCCAGCCTGCAGTGGCTCAGCAGTGCTGCTCCTCTGCCTCATCTTCCTCCCCTTGTCTCATACAGGCCAAAGCATCTCTCTTACTCAGGTAGAGCAACAAACAGGTGACAACTGGCAAGAGACCCAGGAGTTGCTTTTCCGAAGGAGATGCACCCTTGTGTACTCTGCCAACTTCCACAGAGAACCAGAATGTGTGGGGGGCCCTTTGCTGACATATGATTCTGAGGTCTCGGAGAAGAGTAACCGGGCTTTGGGGTGGTCTGTAGCATCTAACAGCACTGGAAATCAACGGGACTCACAGATTTATCAGGGTGCTGCGCAACTGGTGTGTGGGACGAGCTTCATGGAGGGAATGTATCTTGCTCCTAGTGTGTAACAGTCACTGAGGTTCCCTGGATGGGGCAACCAACTCCACACATTTGCTGTAGAGCAAGCACTGCCCGAAAGAGCCTTACATCATTTCATGACCACCTTGTGATTTAAAGATTGTTGCAGAAGGGGAAACTGAGACACAAACATTAGAACCCAGACACTTATGGGAAGGAAATTCAACTCTGGGTTAATGACACAATGCCATATTTAGTCCCAGTATAATTTCCTACTCCTTGGGCCCCCAGAATTGGATCACTTGAAGCTCTTGACAAACTAGGATGCATGATCATGACCAGAGAAGGGGAGGTCTAGAGAGCTGTGATATCTGAAGCATCATACTCAGAGAAGCGACAAGAGGTAGGTACCCAGAGTCCTGTCTTAATAGAAAAGATTTTGGAGTTCTAGGGGGTCTGCACCAGTACCAGGGGTGAAAACTTTAGAGAGGCCAGCCATGTAAGAAAGGAGGCTACCTGCAAACACAGTGGGAGGCATTGAAACCATGGTGAGCTTCCTGCCTCCCACGGGTGTTCAAGCAGGGGTAGTCTGTGCGCTTGGGATGCTGCTGAGGGAGTTTCCTCACCAACTGCGGGCGAACCTGAATGATGTAGGTCTGTTTCATGGCAGAGAGGCTGTAGATCTGTCCCTCCTTCAGGTAAGTAAACAGTAGTGCAGGTCACCCAGATGTCTTCCACAGACTCCTGCCAGAGCAGAGCAGGGGCATAACGGAACCCATCAAGGAAGTATCTCTAATGGGAAGGCAAGGCAAGGAAACTCCGCACACACTCCGGTACGTAGCTCTAATCCCTCAGCAAGTGTTTGCTCAGGATCTTGGACTCTTCAATCAAGGTCTTGAGTCTGAAGCCTTGTGTTGTTTATGTTTATTTTCCTGCTGTTCCCAGGCGATGCTCCTCCCAGTCGCCACTCGAGACCACAGTTTCTTGACCAGCCCCCACGTAGGACACAGGGTCCTATTTTCTGCTTAGGCTAGGAAGTTATGCAGCATAGTGTCTCGATTCAGACTGAAATCACAGGATCAGGGCACAGTAGGTGGATCACAATGTCTAGGGTCTGGCCTGCATTGCAGAAATATGGTCACTGGTGTAGCTCTACTGGAAAAGGTAGTGTGACTGGATTATTAAGGCAGACAGATGATCGACAGGTTGGCAGGTGTCTGCAGCAGGTGGAGGCCCTGGGATGTGAGGAATTCTGGGATTTGCATGCCCTGTCGATATACTTCTTGAAGTTCTAGTCCCTTCTTAGGTGCAGAGAATTTGAGCTGCTAGGAAGCCAGAAGTCAAGAATCAAACAGAAGTCTCAGTCCGGAGTGGGCCACTTTAGGAAGGAGACATGTGCTCATTTTCTCTAGGCATTGGGAAAGTAAACAGTTTATGCCCTCTTAGGCAGTCCCACCTGGCCTATAGGGTGGGAGACCTTACTGTAATCTTGGGACACCTTTGGAAGCTTTTCTAAACCCTTGTTTCCGAAAGACATGGGCTCAGCAGCAGCTGAACTTTCTGTGCAAAAACTTCACCCATTCTTGTCTCTTCTTGGTCAGCAGGGGGTACACTGTGAGCTTCTTCATTTGGGAGACTCCATCTGGCAGCAAAGGAAATGGGGGAGATTATCCTCTGATTGGCAGAATGCTGAGCTGGGTCGTGATTTCTCCAGGACCCAGTGTTGGCTGCACATGGGGATCTCAGGATGGTGTGACAAGCATGTCCCTATCAACCAGGACATTCTTAATAAGAAGTTAAGAAGCCCCAATGCTCTGGGCTCCTGTTGACTGAGAGAGGGTGTCTATACTAGACACTGTGTGTGTGTGTGTGTGTGTGTGTGTGTGTGTGTGTGTGTGAAGGTAAGGAGGAAGATAAATGGTGTCTTCCTTGGTTGTTCTCTACCTTCTTTTTTCAAGATTGAGTCACTCACTGAACTGGGAGCTAGATTTGGCTAGACTGGCTGACCAGCAAGTCCCAGGGGTTTTCCTATTTCCACCTTCCCAGCACATTACAGAGCCTGGCTTTTCATAAGCGTGCTGGAGATCAAAATTTGGGCATTTATGTTTGGACAGTAAGATACTTACAGACTGAATCACTTTATTAGGCCCTAAAGGTCTGTTTTTGACAAGGTCCTCGCACCCGAGATACCCAGCTTATTTCATCCTAACTGGATGCTCTTGAGAACCCACCCTCCAGTCCCTCTTCTGTCTCACTCCCGGATCGTGCAAAACAGGAGTGAATCAAACTCGAAGGTCTCGGTTCAGTGAGTTTGTGAAGCACATGGAGGGCTTGTTAAAGTGGGTGCCCTGGCTTACTTAGAAGGTCTCTGGTGGGTTGTAGAGAACTGAATTTATCACAAGATTTCAGGGACATGGATGACACTGGGCACAGGGGACAGAAGATCTGGCTCCATCAGGTCATTTCGTGGATGTGAAAGCTGAGGCCTGGAAGGTGGAAATCATTTGCCTAAGGTCAGGAGTAGAGCTCTCTACTTATAGCTTAGTTTGCTTCACAAAGGGTCTTCTTTCTGCACAGGTCTGGAGCTCCACCAAGACCCTAGCGGCCCACCTTCATCTCAGTTCCTTATCTCATTAGGACCCCTTGCTTCATAGCCTGCATCTTTACTCTCCAAAGGGGTTTCCAAAGTGTCATTTATAATGCTGACTTTTGGTTGCCTACCTTTCTTTACAGGATATATTAAAAGTCATATCCCCCTTTAAAAAAAAGGATAGGGCACCTTTCAGACACAAGCACATTTTGCTTTAAGTTGGAGTTCTGCTAAATCCACTGGGGCAGTCTCTGCTTTCTCAGACTCCCCTGGGGTGGTCTTGAAAAGACTCCTTGCTTCTCTGCTACCACTTCCCAAGAAAGGCCAAGCTCCAGTGTGTAGGGGTCACCTCAGTCTCCCTGACTCTCGGGCAACCCAAAAGTCATTCAGAATGTCACTTGAAGTGGCAGGGAGATTCCCAGGGGACAAGGACACCAGGGACTGGCCTGGGGCCAGGAGGAACTGGTTTGAGAGTCTAAGACTGTCTCCACTCTGTCCCCTCCTGCTGGTGGGAGGGCAAAATGCCATTCTGGGGACAAGGCCATCATGGCGACAGGGGGTAAAAGTCTCACTGAGACCAAGGGAAGACGGAATGTGATGGGAAGTCGGAGAAACTGCCTTTTATAGACATGTTCTTTTCTTTCCTTTTTTTTTCCATCCAAGTTTACTCCCAGAGAAAGTGCCACTCGAAGACATAGGGCCGGTGGCTGCACCAGGAGCAGCCTGGTGGCTCCGCATACCCCTTCCCCCACCTTGCCTGCAAGTTGCATGACCTGCATCGGAATCCACAGGGGGGCGGGGGAGAATCCTTTCAGATCCTGGATGCGGTTGAATTCAATGCATTTTGCTTCCTCGCCTGCCCTCACCCAAGCTGGGGAGGAGAGCGCTGCTTTCTTCTGCCTGTGAATGCTGTAGTGTGTCTGCCTGCTCGGACTCCCCTAACCCTTTCTTTTCCTTTCCTACAGTGAACGCTCAGGCTTTCTTAGGGAATAGCTCGTATTTGGCATCTTTACATTTTATTAAAAAAAATCCTTATCGAGACAAAAAAAAAAAAAAAAAACCCAAAACACAGGAGAATATCTCCCCTCCCGTTAGGGTCTTAATTTGCGCAGAAGGCTGCACCTGTTTTGCGCCCCTACCAGGAAGGGGTGTTTTGTGTGGGAGGAAAAAAGGGAGGTTTTTGCGCCCCCCAAATCCGGAGAAAGCAGTCCGCCCACCCCTTCACCCAGCAGCCGGCTCAGCGCACCCGAGGGCTGAGCCGGAGAAGCCGGCCTCTGTCAGTGCTGGCGTGGCGCTTGCCAAAAAATGCCCCTTGCATCTCAATTTCCTGGCCGTTCCTCTCGCGTGCACCGCTCGCCCGGGGCCACCTTGGTTCTCCAGCGCAGTCCTTTCGGCGCTTATTCCTTCCTTCATTCTCTGCTCCCCAAACACTCTGCCAAGAAGGCGCAGCGGGCACGGAGACACCAAGCGTGTCATGCCCCGCAGTCCCCTCCCAGCCACGCTCGGCTCCCGGAACTCTCGATTACCCAACGAGTGTCATTCAGATCCAAGTCCGCACACCTGCGGCCCACGTTCCCAGCTCCCTCGACGGGGTTCCCGTGCGCGTCTGTCCCCCCACCACGTAACGGTCCGCGAGCCTGCGCCCCTCACCCAGGCTCCGAGCAGCCCCGGTCACCTCGGCCGCGTTCATTTCACTTCCTCCCGCGGAGGAGATTGCAGCAAAACCGGGCAGCATGAGGGCCAAAAAGTGGAGAGGAGATCGCTTTTCGGGGCTGCGCGGCCAGCTTGCCAACTCTCCCTCCCCAGCGCCGACCCTCGGAATCCCAACTGCAACTTTTTCCCTTTGGTCTCGGTTTCCCCCGGGCTGCGGCGAGCGGGCGCGGGGCCGCGAGGCGTGGACGGAGAGGGCGGGCGGCCGCGCGGCTGCGGGCGGCGGTGCCGGCAGGAGCCGCGAGCCGGCGAGTGGGTGAGTGGGTGGGTGGTGGGTGGGTGGGGAACAAGAGGGAGAGGACGGGCAGGGAGGGAGAGGGGTGTGGGGAGGGGAGGGAGGGAGGGAGGGAGGGCGGCGGGAGGGAGGGGGAGATTCCGCTCCCTTGCCGCTCCCAGCCGGGGCGGGGGGCGGAGGAGGCCGCGACGAGGGAGGGGAGGAGGGAGGGAGCGAGCCGAGGAAGACGCTCCGCTAACCCGTGCGTTTCGTAAGGCTCGGAGCACTTGTACGTTTCTGCAGGCGCGCGGCGAGCCATTCGCGCCGGCTGCTGCAGCTCCGACTGCATCTTCTTCCTGCTTCTTCCTCCGGCTCCGCGTGTGTGGATGCGTGAGTGTGTGTGAGTGTGTTTTGCAGGTGTGTCCGTTTTAATTCTGCCCAGTAGGTGGGACTTGGTGACTTTAGCACCATTTTTCTTTCTTTATATCATTATATATATATATATATATATATATATATATATATATATATTTTTTTTTTTTTTTTTTTGCCTTCCCACCGTCTGTTGAAACCCTGCAAAGTCTCGGAGTCGGAGAGCGCGCCTCGTTTCCAGAGCTCCTGGACCCCGCAAGCCGGCGAGCGCCGAGCCGGCCACCATGCCCGGCAGACCTCGCCACTAGGCGCTCCCCGCGGCTCCCACCCCGCGGCGGCGGCGGCGGCAGCGGCAGCGGCCGCGATGGTTTCAGACGCTGAAGGATTTTGCATCTGATCGCCCGGCGTTTCAAAGGCAGAGGCCTCCCTCCCTCTTCCCCCCTCCCTCGTCGTCTTTGTTTCCTTCCCCCCCTGCTCTCCCCACTCCCCCCCACCCCACCCCCCTCTCCTTTCCTCCTCCTCCTCCTCTTTTTTAGAAGCAGCGATCGGAGATGGATGTCTCTCTTTGCCCAGCCAAGTGTAGTTTCTGGCGGATTTTCTTGCTGGGAAGCGTGTGGCTGGACTATGTGGGCTCAGTGCTGGCTTGCCCTGCAAATTGTGTCTGCAGCAAGACCGAGATCAATTGCCGGCGGCCGGACGATGGGAACCTCTTCCCCCTCCTGGAAGGGCAGGATTCAGGGAACAGCAATGGGAACGCCAGCATCAACATCACGGACATCTCAAGGAATATCACTTCCATGTAAGTCAGGCGGCCTCTGTCCAGCCCGCCTCCCCCCTTCGCTCCGCGTCTCCCTCTCGTTCACCCGCGGCGGCCGGAGAGCCGGCCTTGCGCTCCCCAGCTCGCCACTACCCGCCGCCTGCCGGGCTCACGTCAGGCTCGCTCTGGCTCGGGAGATGCTGTCGGCTGCGTGTTCGGGCTGCGTGTTCCAGGTGACTCCGGTCCTGGGCAGGCAGGATCCGGTGCTGCCTGTGGGTACCTCTCCCAGGAGAGGACCCTCCCGGGCAGAGGGCACGTGGGGCACAGTTCCTGCCCCTGCCCCCACCTCCACCGCCTTGCCTGCTCTTTGGAGGGTGCGAATTTGGTTCTCTGCCCCCCACTAAATAGCAACAGTTTGGCCACGCTCAAGTGGAATAAAGTAGACGGGGCTCGCTGGCTTCCCTGACAGGCGGCAGCAGATAGCAGTGGCGGACGCAAGCGATTAGTCGGGAGGGAAGGTGACAGATAGAGATGCTCCAGAAGCAGCGATTTTTAACTGTTTCCTTTTGGGGACAGCAAGACATGTTGACAAGTAAACAAGTTGGGAGCTGGCCGCTCGCAGGGCGACTTCGGACGTGTGGAGGCCCTCGTGGGCCATATCTCGTCGCTCTTCTTCTCCCGCCGCCCTGTCCAACCCCATTTTGGGCATTTTGGAGACACCCCCTTTCCCCACCCTCATCTGCATCTGGGCGCCTACAGACCCTTTGCTGGCTCGGACTTCCAGTAACTGCTCTGGATCATTCTGAGTCAGCTGTTGAGAGAGGAGAGGGCGTGTGTTTGGGGAAGGGGATTTTTTTTTAACTATCCTGCTAATGGTTTTATTTGGAAAATTGATCTCTGCCTGGCATTTTCTTTGGTTCTGCCCTGTCCGAGTGAGCTCTGCCATGGTCCTGCGCTTTCCTCTTGTTTCTTGGTAGTGAGGGCCAAAAGCCTAGGAGGGGAGCAAGGAGCAGCCCAGGGGCCTTGAGCTGCTGATCCTTTTCAATCTCTGTGGGGCTGACCCCTCTACCCCCCCAACCTGCTGCCTTGGAGAAGGCGTGGAGAGTCCTTGGATGGTGAGAGGGCAGCTTTTGCCTGTTTCCCTCAGGGATCCTGTCCCTTGGGAACCCCAGGAGTGAGGCAGGATGCTGCCCAGGGTCTGAGGAAAGCATGGGTGGTGGTTGCGAACCCCACTTTGTGCTCCCCGTGGGTGCTGCTCTCCCAGCGACGGCCCTCCCTCGGCTCCAGAGTGCCACAATACTGAAGGCTTGGAGGGGTTGCTGTCTTGCTTTCTCCAAAGCCCACTAGCTCTCTTGGCTTCATGAAGACAGGCTTGCCATTCTTGCAATAGACCGTTTGAGGGAGATGTCTGGATGCCCGGCCCAAATGATAAGCTTGATCCAGATCTCAGCTCTGCTGTTTGCCTCTCACCACCTCCAGCCTGGCTGGGGATGACCAACCAGCAACCAGCCGAGGGGGAAGGGAAGGGATCAGAAGGCAGGGAAGGAGATGAGCCCGACTCGCCTCTCTCCTCACAGGCCACAGTGTCCTATCTGAGAACACAGGCAGCAAAGTCTAGAGGGAAAGTGTCAGGGAATCTGGGACTTGGAAATGTACCGTTTGGGGACCTGAGCTGAGTAGTAGTCTCTGCCCAGTCTCTAGAGCTGGGCAGAGGGATTTCCAGGGTATTAGACGGGCCAAGAATTGGGAGAAGGTTCCCAGTGCGTTTGGGTGTCAGCGATCTACATCTGGTTTGTTCTCTGTTCCAGTACTGGAACTGGGTGGGAGACAGGACTGGTCACCATCACGCAGGCTCTTTCTGGTCATGCAGAAGTGTCATGCCTCTGAAAATAAGACTCTGGGAAGCAGTTTGATAGGCGAGAGTCTTTCCTGGAAATATCAGCAACGGGAAGGGACACAGTGAACTGTTGCCCTCTGTGGCATAGAGGATACTGTGAAGGGGAAGTGAGCAGGAAGGGGATTGGGAACCGTTCTTGTTAGGACTCGGACTCTGGCAGCTCTTAAGCCTCTCTCCTTCAAGCCCCTCTGACATCAAAGAAAAGGAACTGTACTCCAAGAGTAGAGTACAAAGCAGGTGGGGAAGGTCAGAGGTCAGGGGATGGATGACCCTGCCTCACCCCATCTTTTCCCTGGTGCCCTATTATATCTTTGTCTGGTATTGACCAATCTGTAGAGGGAAGGGCCCAGACTCCTAATCTGAAGGCAAGAAGAGCCTGAAGGGACAGAGAAAAGTCACATTTACCCTTAGAGCATGTCCCTGTGCTAATCCTTAAGAAATGGAAACTCCGGTGATAAGATAACCTTTCTCAGGACCAGAACCCGATCCCAAAACATGGGACACGGGTGTGACATGCAGCCCATGCCTCTCTCTTGGAGTCTGCTCCAGGAAGGGGTGGCTTGAGAGCAGGAAGGAGCGCAGGGCAGGAAGGGCCCAGTCTTCACATGGATTGGGGAGGTGCCCTTCAGGTTTATGGTTTCAGAGTAATGGGGTCAAAGGATCGACCTGTCAACCCGAAGCTCTGGGTTCTGGTAGAGTTAGACTGTGGAGTCTGGGCCTCGGTAGTTGACCATGGTCCTTCCAAGGTTCCCTCCCACAGGTGCTGAGATGACTGTGTTGAGTTTTCAGAGGGACAAGGCTCATTTCCCTGTGACTCTGCTTTTGGGGGTGATGTGCGGATTGGTGGCTGGGACCACTGTTGGCCTGGTTAAGGCTGACTGCCTTGAGTGGAAGAGGCCAGAGCTTGGTACCTGGAGACTGTCAGCCGCAAGGCATGAAGGCCTAGGTGTGGCTCTCCCCTCTGTCCATGTCACAGTCAGCTGCCCCACAAAGCTCTTCCTCGCTGCTATTGGAGCCCCATCTACAAAAGTCCATGAACCGCCACGCCCAACTGGGCTCTGACGTCACAAAGGCAGAAGGGTGGTGGCCAGGATAGTAGGCTGGCTGGACTATTTCCGAAGGCCAGATGTGCAGGGTTGGGTTGGAATGGTGCATTCTTTGGCTGGTAGAGAGAAGATTGAAGGGAAAAAGATGGTATTTGGGGGCCAAGATGTTCTTGGAGTGTCTGCCTGGATTTGCAAAGACCTTGTACTTTTGGTTGGGATGTTGAGCCTTCAGTTGGGCGTCACTCCTAGTGCTGCAGGGCAGGTGTTTAACAGCTGTCTAGTTGCTGAATTTCCCCTGCCCTCCTTGAAGATAGTCTGATGCTTCCCCAAGGGTCATCTGGGGCTTTGACTGGTCTCCTGGCCCCTTGATTCTCTAAGGATCAAGCAGTTAAACCCAGACTGACAACCACCAGTAACAGTTGGGATTCCGGTTGAAGTATGAACCAGGCCCTGAAGATATTAGGGCCTTGGTAGTTGGACAAAATTCTTAGAACTCCAGGATTGGGGCTAGGTCTAGGAAATATGAGCTGAAGTGAGAGGGGTATTGGAGGTGAGATTTGGAAGGGAAGAGGTTGGAGCCTTGGGGAAAGAGATGTTTCCAGGGTGAAAATTGGAGGTCCAAGGCCCCTTCATACTTTGGCCAGGTTGTTGGTGTACATCAGCTCCCCTGGGAGCCACAGTCCTTAGGTCCCCCATGTCTAGCAAGTCAAGTTTCCACAGCAGCTCTGAGGTTCTGCAGAACCAGAGAACATGATGGGCGAGGCCAGCTCCCCTGTGACACTGAGAGTGCTTATGTGGTAGGTCCAGGAGGCTCTTCCTTAGAGATCAAAGGGAGTCCTGGTGCCTTCTGGCCTGACTGAGAGTGTGTTTGTGGGGGGTGTTGCTGTGAGAAAGGGAAGGAACCTCAGCTCCCCTGGGCTGCTCTCCATTCTTGCCCTGCCAGTCTCTGCCAGCTGGACCTTTCTGTCTGGGGAGGGATGGGCCCCACTCCACTCTTGGATGGGTTGGTAGGGTGTGCATAAGGGGTGGGCCTTCTTGGGGATGGCCCTTGCTGTGATGCTGTAGCATCTCCACTGTGGCCTGGGGTGTCCCACTGAGCACCTCCTGCAGGGATCACAGGCGCCACCCTCAGTCTTCCCATAGGGAATAGCGGCAGGCCAGAGGTAAGAAAAGAAACGGGGTACATAAGTTACACACTGGCTCTGTCCCACCCCTTGGAGCTGTGCTGAGGACTCCAGCCCATTTTCAGCCTGTAAATCCAACTGTGAATCGAGGCCATGGGGCAGAGTGTCCCTTCCAGCTTGGACATCTGCCATCCTGGTGCCCAGGGAACATCTCCCAGGAGGCTCCAGTGAGGCTTTTTCTAATGGTCCTTCCTTTGGGATGGTGGTGGTGGCCCTTGTGATACTCCCAGAAGGTGCTCTTCTTACTGGCTGTGGTCTGCTGCCATTTCTCCTGTCTTTTCCTTCCCACTTCTAGACAAAGTCTGGTCACCTAGAATTTGGCAGAATTATGACACATAACACAATTTGACATTAACTGCTTAGACCAAATGTCACACTTAAGAATATTCTGGGGTCTTCAACCTCTTCTTAGAGGCTGATTAACTAGCTCTGCAACACCCCCCCCCCCAACTTTCATTCTGTCCTCAGGGCTCAGGGCCTAGAGATGTCCTTGCGAAGGTGGCAGCCCTTTGCTAGACTGGGTCTGCGAAGAAAACATTAGAACCTCCATCTCAAATCATTACTGCCTAGAACAGGGCGTATTTAATATTTAATGTATGGATTGGAGATATCTAAGCATATCATTTAATAAATATGAGTGTTTGGGGGTTGCGAGATGAATTTTTTATTGCTAAATCCTGCATAATCAGAACAGCGTGAGGTCTTTGTTGTGAGTGGAAGACTGTGAGCTTGAGACAAGATAAGTTGGGGACAGCAGAGGTGGTTTTGTAGCCCCCAGCTCTTCCTTTTGCTGCTTCCCTCAAATGATTTGGTAATTGGGTCGGGGAATAAGTATAGTTGTCTGGGTGGGGGTAAGAGTGTATGTGAGTTTATCACCTCTAGATTTCCATTCCCAAGGGCAGCAACCTCCACCCAGTCCCAGGGGTGGGGCCAACCCACAAATGATATTCTAGTACCTGCCAGGATCCTGTTTGTTTGTTCCTATGTAGTGAATTCTTTGGCTCCAGGAAGATTCCATCTTTCCATTTATACCAGGATTCCCAGCTTGTAGCAGTTTGTTTTTTGCAATAGCCGTGTGAGCTGCATAAGCCAGGACAATTAGTCCCATTTTCCAGATTCACCAAACAAAATCAAGGACAGAACCTGAATCCTGGGTGGTTGAGTTGGCATGGGCCCTCAGTGGGAAGTCCTGGGCATGCTAGAGGGGCCTGCGGCCCTTCTGTGTGCTTCTCAATGCTGTTTAGTTCCATTGGCTCCATGGCTCTTTAGCTGGACATCTTACGGCTCACGGCGAAGGGAGATGTGGTTTTCACCACCAGAAAGCTTTTCACCCAAAGGGCAGCATCATGAGAACCATTCGGCTCAGAAAGTGGCTGAGAGAGGTGCAGGTGGCCCTTGCGCTGGACGGGGTCCCTGATCCGCGGGTGATCAGGAAGGTTGGCTCAGCTGGAGCCGTGTGTCATTCCCGAGCTTTGCTCAAGCCCTGGCTTCGGGATGCTGATACTTCCTAGTGGCCAGGCAGGTACTGATGACCTGTGTTCCATTTAGAGTGTGAACTCAAGTAAGGCCAAAGCTCATACTTCACGTCCTGAGAAACCCCTAGGCGGATCCTTCGCTGTCCCTAATTCCACAGAATTTGGAGCTGGAAGGGGCTGCTGCAAGCATGGCCTCCTTCGTGTCTCACAGGGTCCAGGGGCCCGAGAGGGATTTCTGGGGTCTTCAGGCTTCTCTTTTCCCAGTCACACTCCCAGATGTTGGTACCTCATCTCGCTCCACCCTGGCTCCTGTTTGTGGGGCCTTGTAAAAGCCAGAGCCTCCCCCTTGCCAGAGTCGCCCTCTGGGGCGATGTTTCCAAATTCAGGATCCCTAGAGGCAACAACTATGTGAATCTGGCAGCCCCAGGGCTCCTTGCTGCCTCCAGCCCACGCCAATTAGAAACAAACCCTACTCGGGCTCTGCTGGACTATGTCGTGGAGAGCTGGGGAATGGGACACTTGGCAGGTTGAGGTTCTTTCTCTCTGGCCCCACTTCTGTTCCTAGTGCCCCTGCCTGGCTTGTGCCATTAGAAAAGGACTGAAAGATTTGGGATTCCTCTTCCAAGCAGAGGTGATCGGGCATGGAGATCCGGGTGGCTCTTCTTTTCAGCTGCTTCTCCCTAACTAGGGACAAATCTCTTTGCTCCTCTGGGCTTAGTATCCTTATGTGGAAGACCAGCATAATAACAACAAGCACTTTTGGACACCCAGCATCCTGTGTCATGGCTGTTGGAGAGAAATTTCAATGCAGGGTAACTAATGAGCACTAGTACTTACAAGAGTGCTGAATAACTCATGCAACTAGTATTTATTAATCATATGATAACATCACAGCTAGCACTCATCAAATACTTACTGTTTGCTAGGCAGAGTTTCAGGAAGTTTAAGGCCCGACTGTGGCCTCATACCAACCCAGTGAAGTGCTGTTACTAGCCCTGTTTTATAGGTGGGGAAACTGAGTCCAGAGAAAGAACTTGAATTGATTTCATATAATCAATAACTGTTCAGGCAGTCTGGCATTTAGATGTCAAGCCCTGTGGTCTGTAATGCTTCTGTGTGTGTGTATGTACACACGTGTACAAGGATTTATATATACTTAGAGATAGATACATATGTGTATATTGCTGCTGTAATAAATAAGCACACTATAAAAATGGGATGACATGGAGATAGAGCAGGACCCTTTCTCTTGTTCCTTTCCAGTTCCCTCGGTGAGAATCGACCTGGTTGGTACGATGTGGGCCCAGTGATTCTGGCCAGCACAGACCCAGACAGACCTTCCTGCAGGTGAAGGAAGCGTTGGGTTTTTCCTCTCAGATCACTGCCCTCTCGGTGCCTGCCCTAGCCCACCCCTCTTCTGAGGTCTCCATGGCTTCCTCAGAATGTCCTAACTTCTGAGTCACGGCAGCCCCTCGCTGGTCCAGGTACCCACAAAAGTTGGCCAAGATTCAGGAAGCTGGTGGATACATTATAGCCATTTTCTCTCTGGGCTGAGGCCGGGTCAGCAGGACAATGCCCTGAACTGTCTGTGGCTGGAGAGAATCTGGAAGGGAGGTGGAGGGCTGGGTGACTTCTCCTAGCAGAGCTCTGAGGTGTCAGTGCTGTTTGTGGATACAAGCAGAAGGGGACAGTGTCCCAAGCGCTGGCAGCCAGAGTTGGAACACCTGTCCTGAAAGAGGGGTCTCCACCGTTCCTGGGCTCTCCCCTTGCTTCCTTCTCGAATAAATAACCTTCCTCCCTTTGGCCCCTTCCTGCCCAGCTCTCCACCCTCCTTGTTCACGGATGCTCCATCTGTCTCCCGTTGGGATTGAGCCATCATCAGTCCCCATGGAGACAACTGGAGGGTCCTGAACAGCCGCTGGTGCGTACGCCCTGTTGCTAGCGCTTCCTGGTTATATGCATTTGCCACGACAGAACCTCCCGGGGCTTCCTCCGTCTCTGCTGAGTGAGGTCATCTCATTCTCCCCTCACAGGGTCACTGGCCATTGTTGAATGGATGCAACGACCATCTTCCCGACAGCTTTTGTAAACCCTTGGGTGACATGTTGATTATTTTCATTTCTAGATGATTGGGAGGATTTTTGAGGTGGGAAGATCAAGACTGAGCTCTAATCATCGCATCTGGAAAGAGGCTGGGGAATAATTGGGGCCAAACCCAGTTTTGCGGAGGAAGAACTTTGCAGGCAGGTGTACTGATGCGACCCTCCCCGGTGAGCTCTGAGCAGGGGGCAGCTCTAGCTGGCCTGCTTCTCCCCTCCAAAGTCTGCAGGAGGCTCAGGAATTGCAGAGGCAGGAAAAAAAAAAAAAGCCCACGGTTTCCCACAGAAAGGCAGAAACCAAAGGGAGCAATCTTAGATCCCCAAGTCCTACCCGACTGCCTTCTCCGTACATGGTGTCTCCCGCGCATCTGGGGGCGTCTTTGTACACGCACAAGTGCCGCTTCCCTGTGTTCCCTGCGCATCACATCTGAGGTTTCTGTAAACAAACCTTAAAGCCTTTGGCTTCCTGTTTGCCAAGATCTTCTGCATGTAATCAACTGCTGGTGGCCACCAGAGGGCAGTGCGGCGCACGAGACGATCTTTGGGAAAGCTGAAGCTGGTATGGAGTCCCAGCTGGGTGTCAGGAGCACCACTAGCTCAGGTTTTCTGAGTCTTTCTGGAGCCAGCGCTGAGTGGAGGAGCTCAGCTCTCCTCTAGGCAGGCCTTCTTCTCAACACAGCTGGCTTGCCTTACTTACATCCCTGAAGTCCAGCAATGTCGGGCCCCAGACTTGGACATTTTGGCTCGGGAGTGGATGATTTCCTAAGAAGGTGGTCAGAAAGCCCTGTGCTGGAGGCAGTGACTCCTTCCCACCTCATCTCAGTCCCAGCAGCAAGAGGGAACACTGCATTGACTCAGGCCCCTGAAAGTCCCAAGCTCGATGGGGACACAGACAAGCTGGCAGTGACACCTTTGGGGGGGGTGTTTGTGTGTCAGAAGTGAGATTTACAGGCTGTCTTCAGGCCCTGTTACCTGGCCGCCCACCTGAGCGCGGCAATTACTGAATGCCATGCGCATGCTCAGTAAACTCAACGCTCTGACATTTTCCACAGTGAGAGCTTGGCGGCCCCCCATCTCTTGTGACTCATCCTTACCCACCAACTCATTTTGATTATTTTGTGGGCTGATCCACTGGGTCCAGGAATGAGATTGTCCCATCCAGCAGGAGCCAGTCTTAGGAGCATCCATAGCGTATGGTGACAGTTACTGAATGAAACTCCCGACTGTGACTCTGCTACTCGCTGGGGGTGATCTGGACTGGCCGCTTGACTTTTGACCCTTTTTGTTAAATCGGCGATAATAACAAAGAATAGCTTCTGCGAGATGGCAATGAGAATGTGCGTAGCGTGGGCGACTCTCTGGGTGCTGCTTCTCATTTCCTCATTGTCTCCCCTTTCCCAGCACTGCATCTCCATGAGTGTTGAGTTAAACAGTTCCTGTGCCCGAAGCTTTTCAGTGGGTTCTCTTCCTGAGAGGCAGGTCCGCGCAGCAGGAGGGTAGGCGCTTCTTTGCCCAGGCAGTTTTCCTGTCTCTGCTGCTGTGTGCGCTTAGGCCAGCTGCTCAGTGTCTCAGATCCTGGGATTAGAGAAATGGCTCAGGGATTAAAACTTTTGCCTCCCAAGCTTTGAACCCCCAGATCCCATGTAAAATATTGGATGGAAATTGGGATAGCCTCACTTCTGGCCCTGGAAGGTGGAGCCTGGGAGGCCCCAGAGCAAAATAATATAGAAGTAGAGCAATCTAATGTGATTCCTGAGGTCACCCTTAGTTGGGACACTACAAGCACATGCACTGTTTTATACACAGCCACTCATATACTCACACCCCCACATCTGTACACACACACGCACACACACACACACACACACACCCCTCTGATCCTGTTTCTTTGGCTGAAAAATTGGTCCAACTGGGTTATGAGGGTTAAAAGAGACGATAGGAGGCACCTTTCATGTAATGGGTATCCAGAGGCTGACTGGCAAGTGGACCGACCAGTGTGGGTTTGTAAGAGGTGGGAGAAGTGACATTTCAAGGCCCTAGGGAATAAGGCTAGAGGACTTTTGGAACCAACATCTAGATAAACCTTCAGGTGGCAGCGGGGAGGGACAGACATGGAGGCCTATACATTTAAAGGGGATGAAGTAGCGAAGACATGTGTCACACAGGCAGGGAGAATATATGGCTTCTGCCGATGTGACACTTGGGATCCCAAGTGGTAGCGTGAACCTGGCACAGGCTTTTTGCTGGCACTCCTGTGCCCTAGGAGTTTGGATGCTGGTGATCTCTGCCTAGAGTAACTCAGCAGCACCCAGCCTCTCTGATATCCCATATGGTTTCATTGACATTGTTGTGCCACGTTGCTTCCTATTCACTATCGGACTCCATACTGTCTATTGTAATTGAATCAGCCCCTTAGCCACAGAAAGGACTGCAGAACCTGCCCTGGTAAAGAATTTAGGAATCCAATCTAATAGGAGCCAATGTAATTCCATACATGTCTACTTCAGTTCTATGTTAGGCCACAAGAGGGCACTAGACCATGAATTCTGCTAAAAGGGAGGTGCTGTGTAGTCTATAGTGATTACTCCTTTGAGAAAAGTCTACACTGCTGCCTGGTTTCTTCTCAGATGCAAGGAAGTCTGAGATCATGACTAACCAACCCGATTTAGGCACATCTCAGCAGTAAGATTGAGAGAGGTTTGTTTGCTTAATGAGAAGGTCATATAGACTTTGGTGTTGAGCTTGGCTTCCTATCTGTGCCCTTCTTGCTTGAGTAAGTGATGAGTAAGTTGCCCAGTATCTCTGGTTACCTGAAAAGCACGATGCTTTGAGAGGTTTAACTATGAGACGATGTCACAAAGATTAAAGTATATGATCCATGGGAAGTATCCACAGGAACAAGGTGGATTCTCAGTAATTGCCCACCTGTCTTTTCTGGAAGAAGGATAAAGTTAGGCCACAGCACAGAAACTCTTGTGGTCCAATGTAATCATCCATAAATGGCTCTATGGTTCCAGCTCACTGGGGGCAGCAGTGCCACCCGGTGGCTGGAATGGAGAACAGCAATTGTATTCCACTCCTGTAGGGCGCTCCTGGAGATGGTTGGGGGGAGCTGTTGTGTACTATTATTGGGACCAGTTGAAGTTGGATCTGGGACAAGAGATCGAAGCCTCAGACCCGCCCTTCTTTAATTGCAGGACACTGTCTGTGACCCTCTGAGTGTTTCAGCATGAAGATGGTTCTTGCTTGGACCTGTAGGATGAGATCACAAACGGAGACACTATGGGATTGGGCTAACTTTATTGTCACCAACCAATCTTGGTACTGGATTCTAGATCATGCCTGGTGTTTCCTAGGGTGTAATTTTTTGGAATTTTAATATGATCTGTGTGGTTGGCTTTGTTCGGGAGACTGGAGGTTCCTGAATATCAGTTTATCTATCTGGAAAATAGGGGTTTGGGCCAGTTGGCTAGAAGTGTCTTTTAGGTTGATTGTGAGCACATAAGGCACTATTAAACACCCTTTGCTTGGCATGTGCCCAAGGTAGGTCAAGTGAGAAGGTGGTGTGTGTGGAGAGAATTTCAGGCTTTGCTTTGATTATTCCAGCCTGCAGATAGTAGGGGATGTCTCTCAGTGATGCCGTGGTCCCGAGGGCTGGATCCAGGGTGTCTCTCTGGCTTCTCACCTCGTGCAGCCTCTTCATGTAGGCACCTGAGATTCAGGAGGGAGCATTGGCAGGCGCACGGGCTCAGCAAGTTATTTAACGTCAGCTTTACTCCAGATTGTGCTTCTGACTTCCTGCCACCTCTTAAGTGGCAGTCATTTTAACAAATGTGGCAAGAAGATCCCAGGTGGGAAATAACATGGAGAAGGAGGGGATGGGAGAAGTTGGGGGAGATTGGGCTACATTTTCTTTGGTGGCACTCAGAAGGTCATGCCATGGAAAAGAAGGAAGGACCTCCTCACAACCCCTGGCTGGGGGAAAGCTGTCAACAACTGTTTCGGACCTACTGCCTCCTGGTATAGCTCTCTTTCCTCTATGGAAGGTCCCTATTTTCTATGGGGGCTTCTGGTTGCTATCCTGGGGGGGCGCTAGATATTGACTGATGGAGACCATTTTCACAAGAATTATCTTTCAAATGCATTGCAGCAGCTGGTGAGCCTCAGTGTTGGGCCCACTGTGAATGCCAAGCTGTAGCTATACCTAGGCCCTGGGATGCCCAGGTGTCTGGAATTGGCCTCACTGCCTGTCTAGGCCCTCCCTGCATCTGGAGTATAGGGGCAGAGTGGACAGATGTGCTAGCAGGGATGGCTTTGCCTTTCCTGTCACAGTACCCGAGAAGAGAGAGAGCTCATGCCAAGCATCTGGCACCAGCCTCAAGCCCAGTACTGTGTTAGCCCTGGGGTTGAGCCTGGAGATAGTGAACACACATGATCCTTCTGTTTCGGTGCTTAGTAGGAGACAGATGAGCTGTAGCTTCGCAGGGTGATTTCAAGAGGCAGGGATAGAATTTCGGAAAGTAGATCAGATGGAAATTTAAAGGAAAATGCATATTACGGAAATACGGCTTCCCCATGGTGGAGAAGGTATGAGGTTCCCTAGTGCAGATTAAGAATTCTCGACTGACTTGAGAGCAGATTCTGTAACTGCTGGTAATGACAGAAAGAGATGTCAGAAAGGTGCCCGGTGGCCTCAAAGTGGACTTATTGTCCCGGCGCTCACCCATGGAGACCTCCGCAGCATTTTGGGAAAGCGGCGTCTCCTCCTGAAGGCAAGAGCAGCGAGTTCCATTTCTTCTCCTGACACTCTCTATGTGAGACAGGGTTTGGGGGCAAGCAGCTTGCTTAGAAGGTGATTCTGGGAAGCTCGAAGGAGATGAGGGACACAGAGAGGCCGAGTTCTTGGGCCTCTTTATTCATTGATCCAGTTGGATATTTACTCATTCTGGTGTTAGTTGAGGGAGGGCCAGAACTTTTTTTTTTCTTGTGGAAGCCAGGAGAGCAGCAATGTGTTGGACAGACATGGTCAGCACTGCTTCTGTCCTTCTAGGCTGTGTGAGGTTCATCCTCAGGTCTCTAGATCCCCTGCTTTTATACCTGAACCTTATTCCTGGGGTGCTATACCTCCAAAGGTGGGAATGGCCAAAGAAGGCACAGAGGATTTCCTCGGTCCCCCAGGGCCTAGCCCCTGAGAGCAAAATCTGTCACAGAGTGTGTGGACTAGGGTACACAGCCTTTCCTTCCCCACAGTGCTGGATGAGTCTGGGAGGGGGAATGCAGGCTGGGAGGAAGAGATGGTCCTATATGCTATTGAAGAGTGGGATCCCGGCTTTCTCTTCCAGCATCTTGGAATTCTCCCCACGCTCCCATCTCTCTGGCTCAGAGAAGCACCCTGAGTCCCACAGGAGTGAGACCTTGTGCCTCCCAGCTCCCCCAAGATTTGTTCATGAACTTGGCTCCTGTTTCTGGGGAAATGATTGGTCAGTCATCCCTGTCCTCAACCCCAGGCCTGAGAAGCTCATCTACCTGCCCAGCTCCTGTCCATTGTGCATTTTAGATGGTTATAGCCTGGGGCCCTTTACTGTGTCTGTCGTTATCTACCCTGAGGTAGGACAGACGATCTTCACATGGCTAGTATTTCAGTATTAAGGTTGAGCCTCCATAAGGAGCCTTGCCTGTGTATCCTGGATAGCATCAGGTATGCAAATGACTCTCCCCTGTGCCCTGGCTCTGTCTCCATTAGCCAGGTCCAGACCTGAAGACAAGTGAACCAGAGCAGGCTCCCATCACACCTCAAAGCTTCCCAGCAGACTTCTGGGTTTGGTGACAGTGTCTGTGCCCACATGTGTGCATGATTCTCATGTTTTTCCCATACTTCCTTGGACCTTGGGCTTCACTCTCAACAGAACAGCCTGCTGGAGAAATCTTCTAGAGAAACTTAACTCATCCTATTGAGAGCAAATGTTGTGTGATAACTGCGTTCCAGGGACAGGTCTAAGGGTACTCTTGTCTTCACCCTGTTCCACCCCTAGCATGATAAGGTGAGACATATTATTATAGGCTGAACAGTCCTTATCCGATTGCTTAGGACCAAGTGTCTTGGGTCTTAGATAGTTTTCAAATTTTCAATATTTGAACACACACACACACACACACACACACACACACACACACACTCACATGATAACATGTCTTGGGTCTGGGACTCAAGTCTAAATGTGAAATGTTTCATGTATGCCTAATACACATAGCTTGAAGGTAATCTTATATAATATTGTCACAGTATTATTTTCTGTTGCCAAGAGGCAACACTCAGACACAGCAACTTAAGGGGAGAGAGGGGAGATTTATTTGACTTATGGTTCCAGAAAGGAGATACAGTCCGTTATGACAGAGAGGACATTTAAGCAGCAGAAGCTGGAGGCGGGTTATGTCACTGGAGGTGGCTTAAGTCAAGTCTGTCATAGAAGGATGGAGGGTCAAAGAAGTTGTGTTCTGATGGTGGCAGGAGGGAAGAGTTTACTAGTTTAGGGCAAGAGAGTCCCTGAGCTCTTCTGTCTTGTGATTCCTTTTATCTGGTCTGCTACTGGGAGGTTCCATTCAGATTTAGGGTTGTTTCCTTTGTGTTGCAGGTATGCTAATCTAGATAATCTCTCTAGGTGGTCTGACAGCTAACTGTTAGCTAATCCCAGGTAGAGTCAACTAGACAACCAAGACAAATATTTTTAGTAAATTTTGTGCATGAAACAAAGTTTTATGATAACTCAGAACGTTTCAAAATTTGAGGCATTTTGTTCTTCATATTTTTAGATTTTGTGTGTGTGTGCATATATGTCTATATATTTGTGTGCATGAATGTGGAGGGACACAGGTCAACCCCTTCATGTCCATGCATGTGCATATGTTTGTGTACATACATGTGGAGGAACACAGGCCAACCTCAGATGTGTGCATTCATGTGGAGGGACAGGTTGACCTCAGATATCTTTCCTCAGGAATTACCCACTTTGGTTTTGGGCTGGTCTCTGCTTGACTTAAATTTCACTGAGTAAGTGAGGTTAGGTTGGTCGGCAAGCCCAGGAGACCTGACTGTCCCGGGCTCCCTGGCGTGGATGATTACAAGCACGCCCCACCAGGTCAGGTTTTTTTTTTAATGGGATTCTGGGATTCAGATTCATGTCCTCACATTTGTAAATCAAATACTTCATTCACTAGGCCATCTCCCAGGCCCCCTTTCCATTTTTTTTTTTTTTGAATGGAGAAATTGAGATACAAAGTGCCAAGCTCCCTTGCTCTAGGTCATTCAACTAGGAAGAGGCAGAGCTGAGATTGGGACTCAGCAGGTCTTGCACTCCTATGCTCACGCTTGGTATTGCTCCTTCTTGCTATCAGTCTGTTCGCTTTAGCTCTGGACCTGCATGTCCTTCCACAGCAGACAGACACCCTTTTGCCAACAGGACTTGGGTAGTGGGAGGAGGGTGGGGCAGGAGGGACCCTGGGAATATATGAACCATGGCAGAGGTGTTTTCCACCCCACCCCTGTAGAGTGAGGCTCTGTGGTCCTGCTTGCTGCCCAACACACCGGGTGAATCCGGGCACTGCTGGTTGCTCTCTAAGCCTCAGTTTCCTTATATCTGAAGTCAGGGGCTGGACAAGGTAGTTTTTGGATCTCTTCTGGATCTGATGTTTAACCATCTTATCAACTGGGGTAAGATGAAGCAAGAGAGCCCTGAAACTGTATTGGGAGGCAAGGACATGCACCAGTGAGATTCTTGCTGCCACACATGGCCACGTGATTATTTGCATGTGCTTGAGGCCTTCTGATGTCACATACTGGTTGCTGGCTGGAGAATTTGCATTGTGGTACTGCACAGTCTCACTTGGATAAGACTGCTCATGTCCATGGCTTTCAAACTGTAGATATCATGGAGTGAAATTAGGGGCAAGACCTTTATGAATAAAATCTTCCAAACTCTGAGAAGTATGCATGCCTCCCTTCTCAAAGAACGTAGTCCAATCTCAGCATATTCTGACAAGACTTGTACTGATGCTGGGTTCTCTGTTTCTCTCTCTCCTCTCTGTTTTTCAAAAAATTAAATACTATTCTTTTAGAGTTTCATACCCGAATACAGTAAATTTATATTTCTACCCATTATAACCCAATCTCGTGCCTGCTTTTCTTCCACTATAAACTTTCTTCCTCCCTACCAGACTTCCTCTTACGCCTTTAATTTTTTTTTTTTTTTTTTTTTTTACATATGTAGTTCATTCACTGAGTTTCATCTTGAACAGCTGTTTCAGGAAGCGCCGAGGACTAGCGGGGACATGGATCACCTCTCAGTGGGTGCATCCACTCTCAGTAGTCTCAGCATGGAACCCCTTGAGATCATTCCTTTCCACAGCGAGATGTTGATTGGCAACTCTTGGGCAGGTCTGCAGTGAGTTCATGGATGCCACAGCCCTGTCATGTCCAGAAGACCTGTCTGGCTGCACCCCGCTCCTGCAGGTTCTTATTTTCTTACTGTCCCATCTTCTGTGATGTTCCCCAAGCCTTGGAGTTCCCCTTTTCTCTTATTTCCCAAGCAGCCATACTACCCGGCTTCATCTCCTGGTCCAACTCGCCTTAGCTCAGAGGGCTAGACTTGACCTGAATTTGCTTAGACCTATGCAGGCCGACCTACAGCGGACAGAAAAAAAGACCAATTGTGTTTTATACAATGCCTTTCCAGACTCAAGGTGACTTAAAAAATGATTTGAGAAGAAAGGAAAGTAATTCTGTAACTGCAGTTCACAGACTTCCTTGGTACCTAATTGTCCCCAAGGTGAAATTTAGAGTATTTTCTCTGTGTTCCCAACCTTCTGTGCTTGGGCACATCTCTCTGGAGTCTTGTTTCCCACAGGAATCCTGAAGCATCCCCTCCTCTCTCCCCTCCCCCTTGCCCCCATCATACTGATTTCCTGGTCATTTCTTATCCAGTCCCAAGCATTCCTATTCCAAGTCTTTGGGGGTCCACTGCTTCCCCTTCCTAGGAAGTCCTTCCACTTTCCATCTTCTCACCTTGGCCCTGCCAAACCCATTTTTGAGGTGTTCTTAGATACCCAGACCCTGGTTTTGAATTAGTCTCTCCCTTTTAGCTGTTGCCGCTTGCTGAATGCGTTCTTTGGACCTGCAGTTTATGTCGCAGCTCATTTAACCCACACTGCAACAACATGAGTGGAACCTTGCTCTGTTTTTAACAGATATGGAGCTAGAAGGCAAGAACTGTACATCCTTGCATAAGACTACACGTGTGAATGACTGAGGCTCTGGGCCTGGGCTGACTGCAGAATGTGGAGTCCTGTGTTTATTGCAGTTGTGTGCACAAAAACAAAGCAATGGGAAGGTAGTTCAGATGCTAATAGGAGACATATGAACCCAGAACTAATCAGAGCATGGTGGACCGGATGGATTCAGCCACCAAAGACAGAAAACACTATTCCTTGCAGAGTAGCATAGCTATTATTTTTGTTTTCTTGACATGCCTGTGTGTGTGAGTGAGTGTGTGTGTGTGTGTGTGTGTGTGTGTGTGTGTGTGTGTGTATGTGCGTGCATTCATTTATGTATGCATACTTGGCATGTGTGTGGGTGCAGGTGCACGTGAAAGTTTGTGCGGATGGAAGCCTGAGGTTGACTTCAGCTGTCCTATTCCATTGATCTTCACTTGTCTCTCAGTTGTACACAGAGCTCACCAATCAGATCAGCTAGCCAGTTTGCTCTAGGAATTATTCTGTCTTTGTCTCTCAGGTCCTGGGATGACAGGTGACTGCCATACCTGGCTGTTTTTTACATCAGTTCTAGGGATTTGAACTCTGGTCCTCATGCTTGCAGGGCAAGTGCCTTCTCCCCTGTGCCATCTCTCCTATCCTTAGATATTTTTCTGCTGATTAAAACCAACCAACCAACCAACCAACCAACCAACCAACCAACCAACCAACCAACCAACTAGTCAAACAACCAACCAACAAACAAATAAATAGAAATCTCCACTAGGTTTCAGAAAGACACATATAATGTAAAGTTAAAAATCACAATGATTGACATATAATGTGCAGCTTACGGACACAGTTAGGCAGCAAGGAGAAGTCTTTGGACTCAGCAATGAGCCAGCTCAAGAAGGATACACAGAGGCCCCTAACCTTGCCTGTAATGTTTTCTTTTTTTTTTTTTTTCCAGCGTTAGGAACTGAACCTCGAATCTTGTGCATTGTGGGCAAAACATGCTACCACTGCAGCTTTATCCTCATCCCTCTTTTTACTTTTTATTTTGAAACTGTGTCTCACTAAGTTGCCCCGGCTGGTCTGGGACTTACTCTGTAGCCAAGGCTGGCCTTGAACTCTCAAAGCACCTGCCTTCGGCCTCCAAGCAACGGAAACTGCAGGCCTGCACCACCAGACTTGACTTTTCATTTTCTTTACTTTTAAAGATCTTAGCAGATAACAAAATGGCCGTATTCCAGGTGATAGGTGGGTAAAGGATTCAACTTATAATCCTTCCTTTTTTCCCCTCTCTCTTCAAATAAAACTTTAGAAGCCTGAAGCAATAAAGATATTATACCCACCCGATTTGAAATTTAAAATAAGAGTGATATTGAAATCATTTTATTTGTTGGCTTTGGCTGTCTTAGCCAAGTTTCAGAGGCAGAGTGAGTTAAACAACAGACAATTTTTTTTTTTTACAGTACTGGAGGTGTGAGCAGGTCGCTTTTCTCTGAGGTCTCTGTCCTTGTCTGACAGACAGCCACCTTCATGCTGAGTCTGCACGTGCTCTTCCCTTCGTGTGTGTCTGTGTCCTAATTTCTTTTTCTTATATGAGCATCAGTCATACTGGGATGAGGGCCCACCCTAATGACCTCATTTTAACTTAATTTCCTCTTCAAAGACCCTCTCTCCAGATATAGCCACATTCTGAGATATCTTTGGGGTTTAGGACTTCGACTTAGGAATTGAGGGCAGGAGCATAGTTCAGCCTCTAACACTGTAAGACAAACAAAAAATAGTTACATGTCTGCTGAAATTAACAGAGGGTTTCTAGACTTTTCTGAGGGTAGCGTCTTTCAGAAGCTCGTCCCTGCTGAGTCAATTTTCCTTTTTTTTGGAGGGGAGTATCTCTTGCTGCTGGTACCCCAGATTGATCTGAGGAGCAAGGAGGCCCTGTCCAAGGGGTTACACACATTTGTAGCATGAACAGTGATGAGCGGAGGGAAGGACACTCCTAAGCAGGCAGAGTCTGAGAAGGGTCCACGGGGACCCTTCTGGAATTGTCTTACATTTAGAGCCCAGATGTAAACAAATAAAACTATATATCCAACACACTGTTTTCCTAACCCTCTTACTAATTAACTTAATAAATCATCCCCCCCCCAAAACAACTTGGCAGCGATACCTTGGTTGTAGTAGCCACCAAGTGTGAGAGAGGTACCTTCCCCACCCCCTACCTTCTCCAAGTCATGGTGTTCTGGAACTGGGATTTCAGCTGGCGATATGTTTGAGTGAAGAAATGGGCCCTAAAATAGGGTGACAGAATTGATTTTCTTGGGACATGCAAATAAATTGCATCATTTTATTAGGAAATTTTTCAAACTTGCAGAAACGTTAAGAAATTCTATATAACTGCCTCCTAGATTTTACGATTAATACTTTACTGATTTGCTTTACTACATAGGACACCCATCTGTCATCTCTCGATATGCCGTTTCCTTCCTTCCTTCTTTCGTTGTTAGAAAACAGAGTTGTGTGTTTCCCAGGCTTACCTTGAACTTACAACAATCCTCCTGCCTCAGCCTCTCTAGAGGTTTCGTCTTAGATCTCTGAGGCATTTCAGAATAATCCTAGATGTCAGTACACTCCCTCTAAACACTTCCATATGTGTGTTCTTCAGCTAGAGTTCAACAGTTATTTTTACTTTAGGGAATGTGTTTATATTTGGTGCAATGCCTAGAACTTCAGTGTCTACTCTCCAAGCTTCCCAAATACATGCGCATCCATGGAACCCAAATGTACCCAGACCTAGGTCATTATCAGACCCCAGAAAGTTCCCTCCTGCCTCTTCCATGTCTGCTTTGTCACTGGCTCCAAAGAGGTTTTCAACAGTAGATCATGTAATACACATTCAGCAAGTGTTGAGATTTCCCCGTGTGCTGCCGATACCAGCACTGGCTTCCCTTTTTATGACGATGCAGTATTACACTCTGTGGCCAACCTGGGTTTATCTGTTCTGTTTTTGGAACCGTGGGCTGCTTCCAGTTTTGGGCTCATGGCTAAATCTGCTGTGAACATTCTTGCAGGAGCCTTTTGGTGAACATATGTTTTTGTTTCTCTCGGGTCAGTCCCCAGGAGTGGGATTTCTGGGATGCATGTTGACTGTGTTTAACTTTCTAAGACACTGCCCGGGCGTCTTTCCACAGTAGTCCTACCAGTTGACACACAGGGCAGCTCGTGGGTGACTTGGTTGAGGAGAGGCTCATTCACAGGACTCCGGGGGAAACATGGCTCCTTACGTCTTTATCTTGCAGATGGGTAAATCTGGGGGCTACAGGAATGGAATGGGGGGGGGCGGGTGGGAGACAACTTCATTCAAGGTCACCTGGCTGCTAGGTAGCAGTGCAGGATCCAGTCTGATGGAATTCTTGAAGCTAGCAGGTGTTCCCAACTCAAGAGTACCACGGTGCTCTCAGAGTCCCCTAATTTCTCTGACATAGGGAGGCCATGACTAGGTAGACATTGGGTGCTTCCTGAGGACCGGGTCCATGGGCATCTGTACTCCAGCCTGGAACTGCACACCCCACTCCATAGAGCTCAAGTTGGGTCCCTGTATGTGAGAAAAGGTTTACCCCCTCTAAGGCTTGCAATTTAACTGGGAGGTATGAGAGAACAGAATAGATGTTAATTCTAGAGAAACAGGAAGTATCAGTGTATTTTCCTATTAAACAGGAGGCGATTAAGTTTATCTAAGGAGATGGGTGCAATATGTGTGTCAGTGGTGGGGGGGATGGGCAAGGGTGAAGGGATTCCTTGCAAAGGTCTTTCATCCAACGGATGGTACATGGGAACAGTTCCCCCAACCAAAATCTGAAAGAGGAGCAGGCTCTAGCCACGGCGATGTTATATCTGGTGGCTGATTTGTTTAGAGTGGAGACAACAGCAGTAAGCAAGCTCTGGAAGCCTGCAGGAACTGCAGGCAGTTCATTCTGGGTAAAGGAGAGTGAGGCCAGGTCATGGAAGGCCTGAGGAACCTGTCTTTTCACAGAGATGGTGGTGGAAGCAAGGCTTGGAATCATGCACCAGGAACCAGAGCTTGGGATGTGGAGGCTGGAGTGACAGGAGTTCAAGGCCAGCCTTGACCACTTAGGGAGGGGCTCAGACCAGCCTGAGCTAACATGTGACCTAAAACAGGAAGCAAGCAGAGGCTGTGAACCGTCAGGGGAATGGGGTCCCGTCCCATGTGTCTTTGTCCCTTTAGTGCCTGGTGTGTGCCTAGCTTAGTAATTCAGGGGATGATGTACAAATAGCCAGAGTGGTTTTTTTTTTTTTTTTTTTGAGTCAGCAGGACAGGGAGGGGGTGATTGGGAGGCCAGGGAAGCCGAGGGACAGTCTGGAGTCCCTAGGGGTTCTTGGATTGGACTGTGTCCATTGTCTCTTGGTGGGAAGTCCACGCTTCCTGAGATAGGGCAGTGGTCCCACGTGGCTTACAGTAGGCAAGAAGGTCTGTCCCAGATCTCCAGCTCAGGAATGCCACTTGCTAAAATATACTTGTTTATTCAGAGATTTAATTAACATGTTTAAATATTAAAGTGTAAACACAGCGTGTCTAGTGGGACTCAACATTTACCAACAGGAGTTCTGGCTTATTTAATTATTTGTGTTTTCTCTGCCCTAAAACTCATGTTTCTGACTTTGTTTAGGGAGACAGTAGAGAGTGTAGGTCCTCCCAGGACAAGACAGGGAAGTGGTCCTAGGGACTGAGAAGCCAATAAGGAGGAGTAAGGGCATGGGTGGGAAGAGAGTAGAGAGGAGGAAGAAGAGGGGAAGGAGAGCTGCGAGAAAGAGGTGTTATAAAGTGGAGCTGTCCAGGCCAAAAAACCCAATACACTGTGTTCAGTTGGTGCAAAGATTGTGTGTGTGTGTGTGTGTGTGAGAGAGAGAGAGAGAGAGAGAGAGAGAGAGAGAGAGAGAGAGAGAGAGAGAGAGAGAGAGAGAGAGAGAGAGAGAGAGAGAGAGAGAGAGAGAGAGAGAGAGAGAGAGATTTTGAGGTTCTATGACTGTGGGTCTAAAGTACAATTGAGAAGGCTGGTGACACTTGCTAAGTCCTTGGGAGAATCTCTACAGCTGAGGGACCGACCAGAGGGAGGGTCTTGGGATGTACCTTTGGAGGATGCCAGTTTTAGTTTCACTGTGCTGACTTTGGTAACTGCTTCTTCCCACCCAAGATGCCTAAAGAAGCCTGCAGGCTATGTAGTGACTAGATAGTAGCATTATATCATCATGGCCATAATGAGACCCCCTCCAACTAGAACTGCAGGTAGAACTCTGAAAGCAGAGGTGCTTTGCAAGAGCTCTGCATTATACCATCTCCGCAAATGAAGTCCCGGATGCTGAGAGATGACACGGGGGGTTATTTATTGGCAATGCGCTCTATGGTTTTAATTTTTTCTTTTTTGCTTATTCAGACTTTAGCTCCAGAGGAAAATAGCCTGGGGTGGCTCCGAAATAGATTCTCTCTGCCCCATTAACTTATTCAGTGAGTTTAATGGCCCTTTTTCCCCTCAGCCTTGAAGCCATCATTAAAAGGCAGAGATTTATAAAGCAAAGACACTGAGCTTTAGTCAAACTTTGGTTCTGGGTTCAGGGAAGGCAGGTCTGGGCAGCTGGGCATCCTGTGCCCCCCTCTCAGTGGGTGTGGACCAGGAGTGGGTCCAAATTCTCAGGATATGAGTTCTGGGATTTGTGGATGGTTTCCTGCATACTTGAGGGGTATTGACACCATCTCCCAAAAAACTCTGTTAGGGTAAATGGCCCTGACTTTTTCCAGCTCTCAAAGGATAGAGCTATTGTGAGTATCTCTGAAGTGTAGCTGGCGGGCTTGTGGTTGAGGGTGTCTTCCTCCTTAGCAGGATTTTGGGTTCTGTTTCTTGGGATTTACCATGATCCCATCCATAATTCCCTTTTTACCATCTATTCGGGGTTGATTTACAGAAAATCAGCTCTTCAAAGATCACTTTACAGAGATACCAGCTAGTCAGAAGCCCTTTCTCTTTAAGTCAAGTGACTAGATGGCCAGTCGTATAAATCACCAGTGAGAAAATGACCAACCAACCAGTGAGCCAATAGAAATGAGCGCAAAAACCAGCAAAAGCCTGGGCGCTGAATGATCAACCTGCCAAATTCCTTGAAAGTTTAATTCAAGAACTGCAATTATTGAAAGAAGCCAAGTAAAGCCAACCCAACATGAGACTGACCAGTTCAGCTCCGTCCACCTCAGTTTAGTTACTGCCTCACTGCTTGTCTGTCCACGGTATGCAGAGGATACAGAAAAGGGGTGGGCCAGGTCTGCGGCAGATCAGACAAGTGTTCCTGTTCTTGAAGAGAAATATTGCCACAGAAAGGGATGCAGTGGGAGGAGAAACAGAGGTACCGTACGTGGGATCTTTATAGGGAGCGAGGTCAAGAGAGACTTTCAGGATAAAGGGGTGGATGGAATTGAAAAAATGCAAGGTGCCTCTTAGCTTAGATAGGAGGGAGTCTGAATTAAGCCAGAGAAAGGACGGATAAACCATGGAGATCACTTCAGGAAAACGAAGACTGCTGGACTGAGTCTCTGGACTTGTCAAAGGTTTTGAAGGATAAACTGAAAGTGCAAATGATTTTTTGAAATCTGTAAGTTTGTGGATGGAAAAAAATGAAACACAAAAGTGAGAAATAGAAAAAGAAATCATTCAGCAGTGGATGTACATATAATATGCATACACACACACACACACAACACCATACTTTGATATATTTCCTTCACATTTCACAATAAAATTATCTCAGTTAGTTAGTTGCTTTCTGCAAAAGGCAGAGAGTAGCGTTTGGAAACTCTTTATCCCCCCCCCACCTCCCTTGAGTGCCACAAAGCGCTTCCATTCTTCCAGGCTCGCAAAAGCTGTGACCAGCTGATCACAGTGGTCACAGCAGAGTGAATAAGGTGGCAGAAGCAGCATTTAGAGGGTAGAAGCAGCATTTAGAAGCAGCATTTACTCCTTCTTTTTCTGGTCTTCCTGGGTGCTCAGATCCCAATTCGTATAAATTCAGTGTGTAGATTAAACAAGACTTGTGCGTGTGTGTGTGGTGGAATCATACGTGTGCGTGCAGCTACATGTACATAAGCAGGTAACTTTGGGTTGCATTTTAGGAAGAATGATCCGCAATGCATCATGGTTAAGGAACAGAAGCTTAGATACCTACCTGTGAACGAGTAGGAGACCATAGTAAAACCCAGCAAAGGGTGATGTGGGTTCAGGGAGGCAAGAAGAAGATGGAGGAAATAATAATCCTGACATTCAACCAATGCTGATGATGAGTTCAGGGTATGTAAATGGAGGGACTTAAATCCAGGACTGGGACGAGAAGGGAACCAAAGTAGGCTAGGTGGAGAGGTTGGGTGATTTCAGTTGGGACACTCTGAATTGATGGTGCTTGGGGAAGAGAATCAGGGCAGGAATGTCTGAAACAGGGTGTACCGTCCCTCACTGGGGTCCTTCTTCGCAAAGTCCACCACCATGAGAAACCAGTAAGAGTGGTTTGTGGAAGAAGGGGTCAAGGCTGGACCATGTTCTGCAAGCTTATTTTGCCGTGGCCACCAGCCAGTCTTCACCATGAGTGCCAAGGCAATGCTTTTGTTCTTGTGGGGAGTTTTGTGAACACCGCTTCAAACACATTTTACCTTTTGTCTTTTGATAAGCATCTCCTGACTTCTTTTTCCCTTCCACCCTTTGCCTGGCAGTCTTGTAAGCAGTTTCTTGCCTACCTCTTGCCACAGGTTTCTGCCAATACTGGTGTGCTCCTTGGTACTATGAACAGCTAAGTTGTTGGTGCCGTGTAGCAAGACCCAAGAAGACTGCGTGTTATATAGATTAACAGTGCCCAGGAAAATAAAAGATAGCTATTAATCTATACTCAGGTAGCTCTTCAGAGTAGCTGTTTACCACTCTGGGAGGAAGGCTGGCAAGAATTTATTGTTCTTCTGTACAGAGAAGGCACGATCTATCGGTCTGTTAGGGAGAAAACAAGATTGTTTCCCCAGGAGTCTTTCTTCCATGACCATGTTCTCTGATTCCAATTGATACACGCTGTGGGGGAGGCGACACACTTTGGGAGCATCAGTGTCTCATCCATAAGCTTTGAGTCATTCTGGAAGTATCTAAGTATCATCTTACATTTCCCTGACTGAAAATATACTTATAGAATGATGCTGCTGCTGATGACGTAAGAAGAAAATGGTGGTAATGTTGATAGCCAACATGCCAGCAGTAATTCCAGCATCACTTAGCACTGAGTGCTTTGTCACAGACACTGTGCTGGGCACTTTTCTCTCCCATGGCTTTGTGAATTTAACTGGATCCCAACTGAATGTGGCAGCTACAGTGTTATCACGTTTTAGATTTGCATGTCTAAGACCATGTCACTTGGCTCACCAGGTGAATGAGAATTCTGTGTCTGGAGTCACACTCCCACTGATGCCAGTCCAGGCTCTCTCTGCCTTCTTGTCCAGCACACACTTGGAGGTGGAGGGGATCAAGGCATGCCTCCTATTTCCTTGTCCCAGCTGTATTATAACATGCTTAGATTTTCCAAGCTGGAACAAATGCTCTTGATGTCAGTTCAATGAGAAATTCTGCTCCATGCTCCTTGGGCTGCATTGATCCATTCACTGGGTGGCAAACTAGATAAAATATTTGTACCATTGATTGGTTTATTTCATGCGGATGGAAGGTGCAAGTGAACAAGTGCTGAGTGTGGCAGGGACAGAGCCCCAGACCTGCCGGTGACTCTAGAATGTTGTCGATTGCAGTCAGATCTGATCTTGACAAGCCACTGGTGGGCCCCTCTGCGTTAGCTACTGACCAGGGCATCTTCCTCTGGATAGAAAGTGCTCAGGGCATCCAGTTTGAGAAGGATACAGTCTGGACATTTCACTCAAGAAGCAGATAGCCCTTCTCTGCGTTGCTTAGGAACATACACAAAAGGATGTAGTAAAATGGTTGTTGTATTTTGTTGTTCACTAAGTCATTCAGTAATTTTAGAACTGTAATACAAGGAAGCAGTTAGTAAAGAGCCTGGGTTAAGCAGCAGATTCTAACCTGGTTTTAACTACCATTCATTGACTCTGGGATAATGGGTATGTCACATGATCTCCATCAAACTTTAGTTGCTCATGTGAAAAGCAAACCTACAAAGTGATTGCTAGAGTTGAATGTGATCATGTATGTGCAGGCAGGCTTGAATTGACTCTAAGTGCTGGAAACTGACTAAGGTGGTTTAAATGAACAGGGGTTTATTTTTCTGAGACGGGCTGATATTAGTCTAGCAACAAGACTATGTCACAAGCAGTCATTTTGTGATCCCCTTGACCTTCTCTCATGGTTACAAGGTGACATTTAATATGTACTAATAATAAGCAGGTTAAGAAGGGAGAGGATTGAGGAATGAGTCCACTTGGACGGTAATAAGCAGGAGGTCTACAGGTCCAAACCCTAGATTTCTACATGAGCCGTAGCTGCAAGGAGGCTGGGCAGACTGGTTGTGTGCGGGATCAGGGCAAAGTAAGGGGATGGAAGCTGGAGAAGTTTGTGCAGATGTCACCATATAAGGAAGGAGGGCTTGTCGGTGGTCATCGCGGGGATCACAGATGTGACTCCTGTAAACAGTCTCAGTACAGGAGGAAGTAAAGTATGCCAGGGTCATTTGTGGGACTTCTTAGGGTAGCATATTCTCTTACTGAAAGGGATCAGGGTAGCTAGGCACACACGTGTACAGAAGGGAAAAAGGATGCAGTTGCCAAAACTCCCAGTGAAACTTGAGTATGGATGTAGCCTTTTTTTTTTATGCCAGAATGGGGGCAGTCCTGGGCAGAGGGCTGATTGTAATGAGAGCTGTTTCAGGAAGATGGATTGACAGCCAGAAGAGATGGCGTGAGAGCAGCAGATACTTGGGAGCAGGAGAGACCAAGTGTGAGAGGCAGAATCATCTCTAGGAGGAGGGATGAGAAGCAGAAATAGGAAGAGGGGGTTGGAAAGAGAACTGGTTCACTGTCAGAGTGGCAGGATTTGACTTACAGGAGCCGGGAGAGGGGCTGCCCGCTGAGATGTCTATCACGCCAGGGCAGACCTTCATGCCTCCACTCAACAGAAGAGCAGGCCAGGAGAAGACACAGGAAAGGAAGGAATGAGTCTGATTTCACACAGGATTTAGGGGTGACTTTGGAATTGGAAGGTAGATAACTGGCCAGAAGTTGGACTATCTGGGCTGATTTTGGTTGAGCCCAGAGATTTATTAATCTGTGAATTACTGTGCCTAGAGGCACGGACAGCAGCCAAAGGTGTGAGTGGGTGCTGAGAAGGAGGCAGGCGAAGGAGAGAGATCTTGGACTGATGGTTCTAATTCGGAGGCAGCAGTGAGTTGAGGGTCAAGAAAGAATGAATCAGAAAGCCAGGGACACCCTGAAGCTGTTGCTGGGGGGAGGAGATGCAGCCTCTGGGATAGAGGTGTGATTATCCACCAGGGACGTCAGTAGCCAAGAAGAGAAAGGGGGTTAGAAGGGATGGGGAGAAAGGAGCATTTTGGCACAATGAGCGAGACCTCTTCAAGTAGTTTGGTTACTGAGTGTATTAAGTACTGTCACTGTAGCAAAACACCAGGAGTAGAATGATGTAAACAACAGAATTTTATTTCCCACTGTCTAGAGACTGAAAATATTTGTAGAGTTGTTTGTCTCTGAACAGTTCTTTCACCACACATGTCCTTTAGTAGGGTATGTTTCTTCTCTTTATAAAGGGCACAGTAGTCATATAGAATGAGGGAGGGGCCAATCTAATGACCTAATTTTACTTTAGCGACTACTTTAATGACTCTGTATTCCAATAAGGTTACGTGCTGAGGTTCTGGGGGTTTGGACTTCCATGTAGGAGACCCATGACACCAAGGACAGGTCAGGGGCAGTTGCTAGGGATACATTGCTGTTTTGTTTCTGAGACTGGCTCTTGCTTTCTAGCACAATCTGATTATAACTCACTCTAGCCCAGACTTGGCTGGGAACGTGCAAGTCTACTGCTTCAGCAGGTTTAACATTCATCCTCACCGTGCCCAGCTGAAAAAGCAGATTTTGAAAAGTTTAGTGGGCTGGAGAGATGGCTCAAGAGTTAAGACTCTGCCTCACAAGCAGAAGGTCCCGAGTTCAGATCTCAGGTCTCATGTAAAAATGCCAAGTGAAACAGCTGTGGCTTTCATTTCTGTCCCTGGTAGGCAGAGCCTGGGAAATCCCAGAGCTAAGCAAAAAGGAGGTAAAAAAATCCAGGATGATTCCCAAAGTCGCTTGGATCCCCACAAGGACACATAGTGCCCTCTGACACACACACGCACACACACACACACACACACACACACACACACACACACATTTAATAACTAAGAGGTTTCGTTTTAAAGAAAGGTATGGTGATGAGGACAGGGGTGTTTTTGGGGGTGAAGGAAAAGACTGGGGAGGAGAGGGATGGAAGAGCAGGAGTGACTGGACTGTGAGGAAGGAGGTGTGAGAAATAGTTGCAAGAGCGAAGGACACAAACTGAAGCTGGCATTTCCTGGAAGGCTGGGTCCGGCCAGTAGTGCTGTGCGGCCGCAGTGCCTGGCTCAATGATGGGTTTGCAATGAATGAAAGAAGAGGCATCTGCTGGCTCTGCAGGAGGGAGGGAGACAGAAAAGACGTGTCTTCAGATGTGTGAGTAGTGTGGAAAAAGAGGAGGCGGCTCTCGTCCTCTGTCCCAGATCTTCTCAGTGACGTGCCTGGGGCTTCTCCAGGCACGCGGCAGGATAATAGCGGGACAGGGCAGATGGCTGGCTGCCGATGTAAGCGTGAGCCAGGGGCAGGGATGGAGCTCCGTGGAGATTTGTAGCAGTTGTGCAGCCCCGAGGTGGCTCAGTGTTCCTGGAAGTAGGTGTCAGGAGGATGAGCTGAGAACGGGAAGGGGGGGACTTCTGGGGTTTGATGTCTCTGGCTCCTGGAGCAACCTGTGTCTGAAGCTGTTGGGAGTTGGGGGAAGGGCAGCTCCCTAGGAAGTAGAGAGATTGTGAGTAAAGGGTGTCCTCAGTACCCCAGGCTTCTCTGGGCATCAGAGGGCTTGTAGCCTGCTCCTGGCCTGCCGTTTCTTACGTAGTCACATCATCCGATGGTCACTCTTCTGGGGTTCCATCTCGGTGGATCCTCCTGTGAACTGCAGCTTCTGGGATGCAAAGGGCTCTAACAAGACTCTATGGGGCGATAAATGCATTATCCATGCACAGAGAGTGTGGTGGTAGCTAGGAACAGAGGCTGCAGGATGAATTCATGTTTCCAAGCAACTTGACCCTCCGATCCTTAGTTCCTCAGGCCTGGGAACTAAGAGATGGCTTGGACTGTGTCCTCTTCTGCGGCTGAGGAGGCTGAGGCCCAGACGAGCAGGACTCAGCTGGAGTCAGACACAGCAAAGACCTGCATCCTGCTTTTGACTCTCTCCTTTTCCAGGGTCTCTCCTGGGATTGCCTGTGGCTTATCTAATTGACCCTATGGAGTGGTCATCTGTCCAGGGAACCCAGTCAGAGGAACTCAGATCCAGAGACAGCTGAGCGTCATACATGTCAGAGCAGTGAGTGACCACTGACCATGGCTAATTAGACCCCCAGGAAAGCATCTGTGCCTTGTTCAGGTCTCTCTCGCTAGCTTTGGGTTGTTGCATGTGTGGCCATTGGGGGTTCTCATGTGTCTGGCAGGGCTTAGGATCTGGCCCTGGGGGAGCCATATGGGGAGTCTCAGTACCGTCAGAGGGGAAGGGTGGCTGACCCTGATGGTCCTGATCATTGCATCCTGGTTCAAGAACTGGCTCAGAGGAGGATGACTTAATGTGGAGAGTCAGGCACGCAGCCTTCCCAGGCCCTGCCCTGTAGTCCTACCCAGAAGCCTGTCATCCTTCCCCTGGGCCTTGTTTCCCATCTCAGCCAAGTGCAGCTTGCTTTGGGGCTTTCTCAGCTCAGAGCAGCAGCTTAGACTCCCTCTTTCAGGAACAATCTTGGGTTTCGGAGAAAAGCGTAGAGAGCAGGTGACTTTTTCACCTCTCACTGGTTGACCTCCTTAGAAGTGGAATAGAGAAGAAGGTGCAGCCCCTGGTCTCTCAGCCCAGCAGAAAACCCACATGTGCCCGAGCCCAGTATCTGTTGTGGAGGTGGTGTGCAGGCACATCTGTGTTTTCATGTGGATACATGTGTCCAGGAGCCTGTGGAGCTCAGAGGTCGATGTTGATGTCTTCCTTAGTTACAGTCCGCTTTATTTTTTGAGACAGGGTTTCTCTCTGAACCTGGACTTCACCAATGAGACTAGCCTGGTGGGCTGGCAAGTCCCAGCTGTATCTCTCTAGCACTGGGATTCTAGGATTACAGATATACACGGCTTCCTCTCCGTCTTGCGGGTACTGGGAAATCGAACTCTGGTCCTCAATATTTACACAGGAAGCACTTTCTCAGCTTAGCCTGTGTGTGTGTGTGTGTGTGTGTGTGTGTGTGTGTGTGTGTGTGTGTGTGAGAGAGAGAGAGAGAGAGAGAGAGAGAGAGAGTATGTGTCTTGGAGAAAATCCCTGACCCACATTGGAAAGCAAACCTATTGGCCAGATAGATTGAGGCATCTTGACATAGCCCCGTAGTCTGGGGTCTTCCCCTTTGATATCGCCGGCAGCAGTCTGTCCAGGAGTCATGCTCCCCTCCCACCACCGAGACCCACGTGCAGTCATTCCTGTATCTTTTTGGTGCTGGCTGGCATTTTAAAGAAAAGAACTAACTACTAAGGGAGAATAAAGTGGAGATAATTATAGGAAAATGGAAAAGCAAACATGATCAAAACAGTGAGCTTTTCAGAGCAGTTGTGCTGTGACACTTTGCTCCCCGGTGGGGCAGGGGGGGGGAGCTTAATTTTCTAGCTCGCCCTGGGGAGCCCCACCTTCTCCCAGCTCTTGAGATGGGGTCTGCATACACTTTTGCTGCTTTGCCCGCCTTCGTGATGCCAGGATAATTTATGTAGCTGCCTCCCTGAAGAGACCGGGACATCTCAAGGTCAGTGGCAGGCTGGGCTTATCAGACCTGCAATCTCCCGGTGTCGTGATGCTCCTGGTAGTATGTGCGCCTTGTGCTGCTGAGGAAGAAGGGGGAAGCGTCAGAGGCTAGAGAGCTAGCGGCAGTCATGGCGCAGGCACGGTGGCTTCTGAGTACTGAAGTCTTAATATGCTCCAGGCTTGCTGAGGGCTGTACGGGGGTGGCCTCAGGAATAATGGCACATGTCAGGGTGTAACCTCATCATTAGATCCAACAGCCCAATGGGGAAACTGAGACCCAGAGGTTTGTATATAACATGCTTTGAGTCCCTTGAGCAGGGTATGAGTGTAGGATATCGGGATTCCACTTGTTCAGATGCCAAAGAGTGGACAATGGGGGGCTTGGCTGTGTCTGCAGATGTGATGTTTTATGTGGGGAAGAAGCATCCCTGAGACTCCTTGCTGTTTGTTATCAGATCAGACTCCGTAGATCAATGTCCCACCTGTAGCTCTTGGCCTGGGGGCAGGGATCTTCCCCACCTGGCAGGGAGAATCCTAATCTGAACGTGGGTCCTCAACCTTCTCAGCTATGGGGTTCATACAAAGGGTGTGGTCTCCTGCTCTTGCGGCATCCCCTACCAGTTAGCCCTGTGTCCTGTTCACTCTGCAGCTCCCAGGAGTACAGGGCACAGTGCCATGTGACCGTCTTTGCCTTGGCCCCCTGGCAGAGTTTCTCTTACACAAGCCTGCCCTAGCCCTACTTCAGGGTACTGGGGCATCTCCGGGTTCTAACTTAAACGCACCCCACCCCTGCCCTTTGCCGTCCATCCCTGGCGTGGTGACCTGCCTGCCAGCTGCCTCCTAACACATAAGTAGAGAAGCGCTGTGGGGACGGTGGAGTGGTGAGGCAGCAGGGAACACAGCTGTGACTGGCACTCATGTCTAGCTGCTCAGGCTACCCGAGCTCTCCTGGGTGGCCTCGGTGTGACGCTTTGCCTCGGGAAACTGGTCAAGGACATTCCACTCAGCTGAATCTGGGGAAGGTCACTGTCGGCCCTCGGCCCGCTGCTGGGGGCGTTCCAATGGGAGCCGCTGACATCCGCCTGCTGCTGAGCTCCAAGCCCTGCATCTCTGGCCGGAGGGATTAAGCCAGGCCAGATTTCTGTGTGCAGCTGCTGCCCTCCTGCCGGCCTCTGTCTTTTCTCCCAGCCATGCCCCATGGCTCCTCTTAACCCTGCTGCGTAGTTTAGGCTCAGTGGGTACCCAGAGAAGACAGCCCAGCGTCTCAAAGGATCCTGGCCGCTATCCGGTTGTGGGATGTCCACTGAGACATTAAGCCTCTCTGGGCCGTAGTTTTCTTATCTTTAACATGTTGAACACGTTCCCCCCCGCCCCAGATTTTATAAGTTGCAAATTTAATAGCCAATGCAACAGTGTTAGGAGGCAGAACTTTAAAGAAAGAGGTGGTAAGGTCATGAGAGAGTTGCTATGGGTTAAATTAATGCTGTTGCCAAGGGAATGGGTTAATTACCTTGGAAGTGAGTTCCTTGTAAGGGGATGGGCTTGGCCCCTTGTGACCTCCAGTCTCTCTCTCCCTCTCTCTCTCTCTCCCTCTCTCTCCCTCTCTCTCTCTCCCTCTCTCTCTCTCTCCCTCTCTCTCTCTCTCTCTCTCTGTTGCATGAGTGTACACTCCTGCCCTTCTTACTTCTGCCATGGGATGATGCAGCAAGAAGACCTTTGCCATATGTTGGCACCTTGATTCTGGGCTTGTCAGATTCCAGAGCTGTGAGAACTAAATATCTTTATAAGTTATCCAACTGTGGTCTTCTATTTTTCAAAATATTTTAGTTTTTTATTGGAGAGAGAAGAGAGAGAAACGAGAGAGAGAGAGAGAGAGAGAGAGAGAGACAGACAGACAGACACACACACACACACACACACAGAAGCAGAGGAGAATTCAGAGGACAACTTTTAGAAGCCAATTCTTACCCTCCGCCATATGGGATTCTGCGGATTGAAATCAGGTCACTGGGTTTGTGAGCAGGTCCCTTACTCACTGAGCTATCTTGCCAGCCTGTGGTCTTCAGCTATAACACCACCAAATGGCCAGGACAGCTGGCAATAATGGCACGTTCCTCCCAGGTGGCTGTGCACAGTGCCTGACATTCCACACTTGGAAAGGAGTGTGCTAGTTACAGGTTAGAGCTGTTCCGTCAGGAGCAGCCAACCATGGCCAAGAGCCACTATTTAGCTGCCTTTGGTCTGCAGCAATGGCAGCTTTATACAGTTCAATCTAATAACTTCAACTTGAACTACCCAAACCTCTCAGGCAGGTATTTGGGCTCTTTTTTAGTTTTCATAACTCGTTGCTGCAACAAAACACTTGGCTCAAACAACCTAGGGGAGTAAAAGGTTTTATTCAGTGCACACTTACAGATGACAGTCTACCATGCTAGGAGAGTCACAGGCATCACGAGCCGGGGGAACTGGTCACATCATATCTACAACAAGAGCAGAGGCTGAGGACTGGGGAGGCTTGCTAGCTTGTTTACTTACCTGTCAGTTTTGCAGTGGTCAGCTACTTTTCTTATACAGGGAACAGGACCGCACACAGTGAGAGGGGGAAGTCTTCCAAAGGAGTGAAGACAGTCTCTTGCAGACTTGCCCACAGGCCTACCTTAATCTAGAGAGACTCTTTCAGCTGTGCCCAGAGTCCTATCTACTAGGCATTTGGTTGACAGTTGATACTAACTTGGTGTATCTTGGTGCTCCAAGCCTATCCTTAGGAAGTTGCCATAGTTAGATACAGGTATCAGCTTGGTGGTTGAAGGTTTGAGCTCTAGGCAAGTTTGTAGAGAATGAGTGATTGCAGAAGGTTGGCTTCTTCCCCCTTCTCCACTCCCTGCAGCAAACCTGCAGGAGAGTATCTACTTGATGAGGAAAGCCCAGTCCATAGTGGATGGGGCTAGTCCCTGCATAGGTGAATAAGCTGAAGAGGAACGAGTTAGGGAAGTTGACATCCTTTAGGATACCTGGCCAGACATGCTGGTCTGGCAAGTGAGGATTGTTCTGCTAAGCAGTCCTATGGATTTGGTATGGCTGGTTCCCTTAATCATTGGTGTTGGTATGGGCTCTCCTGCCAAGCTGGACAAGGAACTGTAACCAGACCATCATAAACCAAAATAACCCCCCCTTGTTCTCTTGGTCGTGAACTTATCAGCAACAATGCAGAGAAGCTGCAGCAGAAGCCAGAAGGTATCTCACAGGACGGCTGCTGGGATTTCTTTCTCAGTGTCCCCCGCACACTGAAAGTGCCAGTAGAATGTGGAGGCCATTTGAAAAAATGGTGGCTGCAGCATTGAAAATCAGTGTGATGGTTAAACAGAAAGCTGGTGGGGCCTGCCTCAGCTTGAATCCTCTGGCTGCTACTTGCCAGAGCACTTTTCTGTGCCTCAGTTTCCTGATCTTTAAAGTGGGGAGAGTAAAATGGCAGCTGCCTTGTAGATTTGCTGTGATGTCAGAGTACAGATTATGTGGCTGACGAGCACAGGAGGATATATGTAGTTCATCCTCGTGCTTGAGGTGGGATCCTTACTGATTCCTGAGTCGCAGAGAGTCCTTCCTTTCCAGTGTGTATTTCATTAGTTAGCAGACAACCCCGGCAGCTCTCCAGCCTGTGTGGGTTGGAGAGTTGGTTTTCTGGCTTAGGCTTTTGCCACAGGACAAGCCTCAGGGGATGAAGAGATCCTGGTTGCAAATAAGGTGTGCAAGAAACATTTCTTTACAGAGGGATGTTATCTCTCCAGTGCCCCATAAGCCATATTGATAAATTAATCTCATATTGTTGGGACCAAAGAGCTCTGCAGTGTGTCTGTTGTTCAGCTTAATTGGTCTCTACAGCTGAGCCATTAGCTTGAGTTGGTTGTAATCTAGTCCGACCCTGGAGAGCCATTGAATAAGACCCTCCTCCTTCCCCATTCCTGCAACACTGGGGTAGACTCAGGGCTCGCTATAGCTCCATCCAGGTGTGAGTCTAGGGATGAAGTCCTCATGGAAAGAGTGAGCACAGTGCTTGGCCTTGTCCTCGGCATTCATTCACTCACTGTTGCCTTCCTGGTGTGTTTAAACTCACTCAGGTTTTATTTGTCATCTTTATTGATTTCTCTCACAATAAAATTGTAGCGACACCAGAAAATACTTAAGACAAAATATTAAGTGAAGACAAGCTGGCATTCCTGCCAGTGGCCCACTCGCCCACATCTCATCTGGCAAGAATGAAAACAGAAATATCCCCCGATGCCAACAGTGGTTATCTCTGGGAGCTATGATTGCAAGTGACTTTAGACATTTCCTTTTTTCCCTCAAACTTCCTACGAGTCTGTCTGAGTTTATAACCGGGAAGGTGCAATTGATGTGAAGCCACATGAAGTCTACCAGCAGTAGTTTTTGTTTCATGTGAAAAACAAAAGGGGATGAATTAGCTATCTGTTCCCCGCTGTGCTCCAGATTCCTAAGGGGGACTGAATCCAAGGCTTTGGGGGAGTATCTGGTAGCAGCATTGAGTATTTACATTCCTTCCTTAGTTACTCCCACATTGCAGTAACGCAACAGGTGACAAAAACAACTCACGGAAGGAAAGGTTTACTTTGTTTCACAGTTTGGGGGCTCAGTCCATCGAGCCAGAGAGAGCTGCTGGTGCTTAGCTGACTCTCTCCTTTTTATTCAGTTCAGAACCCAACCCACCGAGGTTGTTCTTCCCACCGCCACTGGAGTAATCTACAGAGCCCCCCACAGACACGCTGCCCAATTTTGTTTTTCTTGGTGAGTCTAAATGCATCAAGTTGACAGTCAAAGATTAACCATCACTGACCCCCAACTGAATGCTTCTTAGGGGCCCTTTGTCCCTGGGTCATTCCTCGAAGATACTTCCTCTATCAGTTGTTTGCGAACAGGGAGTTCCGTGTCCAGCTTCCCCTCTGCCTTGGGAAGGTTTCTGCTTCAATGTAAAGGAGCTGGCTGCAGACGCGTAGCTTCGTGGAGAAATGGCCTGTGTGCAAAGACGTGTGGGCTCACCTCGCTGCCTAGAGAGGCACTTTCCCTAAGCCCACGCTTCCTGAGAGCCTTCCAGGGTTGTGCCCCTCTCGCCTCTAATCATATTTTATTCTAACAACTTAGGCTTAGGTCTCTTTATGTCTGAAAGCAAAGACCCAGGAAGGCCCAGGACTTGCCCAGCACCACACAGTGAAGTGGCAAAACCCAGGTCTGACCCCTGTGTCCTGCACCTGTGGTGTTTTCTTGTTGGCAGGTTCCGTATGGGCTCTGATCTGGCCTTTGCAGTTCCTAGTCTCCTCCTGGGTAGGAGGAGTCAGGTTTTCTTGTGGGCATTCTCTTTCCTTCCTCTAGCAGAACCCCTGTCCCGGGGTTCCACCTAGAATGCGTAAGCTGTTCCTTTGCTTGGGGGGAGCTTTTGCAGTGTCTCTGTAGGTGGCCCAGCGTCACGGCACTCCCCGTCATCCTAGCAGCTGGCATTCTTTCTCCTCTTATTTCGTGTCTTTTATTGTATTTTAGTCTTCTGATTATATCTCCCTTTAAACCTAAGCCTATGTAGCTGCGGTCTGATTTACTCGGGGGTTTTCTGTGGGCATTTGAAGCCCTCCTCTCTGCATAGTAACTAGGCTACATTCATAGCTGGGCTAGTGGCAGAGAGGCAGGAGAAGAGGAGGGTCTTTCTGGGTTGGCGTGCAAGTTTCCCAGGCTTGCTGCACTACTTTTGCAGTTTGCTTGCATGTTGCTGATAAACTCATGGCAAAATGGCTTATGGGAACAAGAGGTTTTATTCTTTCTTATAACTCTGGTTACAGTTCTTATTCCAGTTGGGAGGAGAGCTCATATCCATACTGGGAGCCAAGGGTACTGATCTACACCATATCCACAGACAGAGGGACAGTCCTCCCTTGCCAGATAGCATGTCTGTTCAAGTATGCTGAAGAATACCAACTTACTGAACCACTGTACTCACCTGACTAGGCGATAGTTCTACCCACCACGAAATGGTTTAACTATTTGACTCTTACCCTTAATATTCATAGCAAGCCAAAAATCACATTTAAAAACCAGTCTCCAAGTCCATCTCAATACTGATACTCCTATATAGTCTAATAGCCTTCTCAGCTATAGAACTTAGACTATGTTATATTTTTATATATTTTACTTGAAACCATCCTATTCCCTACCTTAAAGTCTTCCTAATCGACCAGACACTCTCAGTGGGCTTGCTCAGGGCTTGCCTTAGCTGTCCGTTCTTCACAGCTCTATGGAAAACTCAGTTTGCAATCGTCAAGTTGACACCTGCATCTATGATCACAGTAGCCTTGGAGGCAACATCTGTGGGCTTTGGTTTCAGCATAGTGCATGATGAGGAGAATATGACCCGAGAGAACGTGATGTGCCTTGTGCTCGGCCTGACCCTCAGTTGGGCTCAGGGTATGTTAGGCCTGATCCCTGATATTTTATCTGACTTATCTATTATTTATTTATTTTTTGTTCTCCGACCCTTCTATACATGAATACAATTACTTCATGTGTTTTTACCTCTTACTACCCAATGATTTGTTTATTTCTTCTGTGTTCCAAATTGAACACCCAGGACCTTGTGCGAGTTAGGCGAGTGCTTTATCACTGAGCTACGTGTCAGCCACTTCTCCTCTTGATTTCACTTTAAGTGTTCCAGAAGCCTTGAGATGTCATCCATTCCAGGAGCCTGAGTTTTCTACTAGGACGCGGTGCTGTTGAAATTCTCTCCAGAGCTCCACCTTGTCCAGGGAGATTAACACAGTCTGGAGTTTGGCACAGTGGGTGGAAAGGAAACTGGTGTTCTAGACTTTTGCCTGGTCGCATTGTTGAGGGTCAGCAAAACCAGAAGGCCAAGTCCTGCCTGGAGTGTCCAACCTCTAGAGACTAGGGAGAATTGGGGGCAGCATTCCAGTGGATGGCTGAGGCATCTCTGCATGGTCTCTGCCTCTGGGGTATCAGGGATCCTAGTTACTGAGCAGATAGCATAGTGGTACCCAATTGCTACACGACTGGCTGGGGAAGATGAAGCTTAATTAGCTACTGTGCAGAAGGAATTCAGACCTCCTCTCTCCTCTGCTGGCTCTTTTGCTGTGATGTGGAAGGAAAGAGGGCAAATTAGCCAGCACTGTCCTCAGGTAGGTACCATCTTGTACAGGTGAGTATGCCTTACCCTCAGCAGCTCTTTCTCCATTCATGGAAGTTGTTTACAAATCTTCTGTCAGTCTGTGGCCAAGAGGTTGTTGTTGTTGCTAGGGCCGTTGCTACGGCATCTGCCACCCAGTCTGTGATATGCGAGGGACCAGCCATGTGCTCTTTGTACAGATGGTGTCCCCTCTGGGAAGGGGAAGGCCTCGATGCACATACAGGCTGGATGACAAGCAGGTGGGTTTAGAGGAAGATGAGCTGCTCTCTGGCAGCACTGTCCAGTCCCAGAGCCCACAGGACTGGCATGGAAACAGAGACTATGGAAGGTCAGCGGGCATAGGTGCTGGGACTGGGGGTGACCTCACTGAGCTTTTGGAAGTCTTGAGAGGTGGTATGTGGGTCAGAGTGGATGTAGTCACCTGTGCCTGAGGCTAACATCTCCTGGGGACCAGCTGGGCAGGAGAGCTCATATCAACGCCAGCAGCCAAGGGTTCTGACCTACACCATGTCCACAGGACTGTCGGCATGTGGACCCTTGTCCAGTTTTTAGAGTTCAGGGACCGTCCCCTCTTCTGCATCCTGTTTGCTGAGTGCCACTCTGAGCTGTTGCTTGACAAGCACTGGGAACCTCAGAGCAGCTCTAGCTAAAGATCTAGAGCTATGGCAGAAGATGGCTTGTAGTTCAAAAGACCCAGCAAGGGACGCGGGCTCTCAAACCCAGCCCGCAGCAGAGGCAGGTTGAAGTTAGGGTCTGCCTGGCTCAGGGGCGTGGGTCTCCCATACAGCAGCCGTGACTGGGAAGTTTTCCTTTAGGAGACTTCTCTGGGGTCCACTTAGAAATGTTGATAAAAGGCCTTGACTCGCACCACAAGAAGTTGCCACATTACAGGCTCAGAAACATTCAGAGTCGGGCTAGATGAGAGATGGCTCCGTGCAGCACAGCTGTAAAGGGACGAGATGTTTTGGGTCTCCTGTGACTTTCAGGAAGAACCGATATTCCTATCATCTGGGTGCTCTTCCAAGAGGGTGGCCTCTGGGAGGACTTGGAGCATGATTATTAGTATTTTCTTCTTAAGTTGTGGTAAAATGAACATCACAAAGTCTACCACCTTGACCTTTTTTATTTTTAAAGCATATTGAGTATACTACTCCCTGCTTCCCTCCATCCACCCCTCACCTACTCCCCTCTCTTCTCCTCATCAGTCCATTCTGTTCCCTCGTATCCTCTTACCTGCCCCCCCCCCCCAGGGTTCCCTCTGGCTTGTCTATTCTTGTGTGAGTTCAGGCCTCTGTGGCATTCCAGGTTGCCCCTCTTCAGGCTACTCCACTGATAGGAATTCCCACTGGACACATAGCTCTTCCCTTCACTCATCCAGCTCCAGTCCCTAAAGTTTCCTGTGTGTTCTTATCTCTCTTCAGTTCTTCGTAGTCTATGGGGCCATGTTGGTATGTCAGTCATCATGCAGGTCTGGTAAGGACAAGTCTCATTGCAGTGAGTTCCTAGATGCAGCATCCTTGCCTTGAATGGAACGTCTTGTCTAACAGTGGGACTTCCCATCTTTAGGTTCTTACAATCCTACTGTACCTCGACCTTTTATAGATGCCTAGATCAGTCATGTTAGTACATTCTCTACTGGGCTGGGCTGCTAGTCTCTAGATCTTTTCCTCTGGTACAATGGAAGGTCTGCACATAGTAAATAATAACTCCTCACCTTCCTCCTCCTTCCACCTTTGTAACTTCTGTCCCTATAAATTCGATGATGCTAGGCGCCTCCTGTAAGTGCACTCACATGGCGTCTGTCTTTAGCGAATGGCATGACTTGCTTAGTACAGTATCGCCCAGGATCCATCCATGTCGTAAGACGTACTGGAATCTCCTTCACTTTAGAGGCTGAATCATACACTGCTAGATGTATGTATGACTTACACTTTGCTTATTAAGCATGTTGCATTATGATATTATCCTTTGACCAATATTTGAGTTATACCAGCCTTTGGACTGTTGTGGATAATGCCACTGCTGAACGCAGGTGGATAGGTATCTCTTTGAAACTGCCTTCAATCTCTCTAGATACCTTCCAGAAGTAGAGTAGTTGGATCGCATGATAATTCTCTTTTGATTTTTTCCCCCAAGAATCTTCATAGTACTTTCTGTAGCACATACATCCTTTGCCTTTACACTGCTACCAGCAGCATGTGGAGGTTCTGGGATCTCCAAGCCCTCTCCAGTACTTGCTGCTTTCTACTTGTTGGTATTAGACATCCTGTGTGTGAGGTGTTGTCTTACAGGGGCTTTGGTTTTCAGTTTTCTAATAATAGTGACATTGTGTATGCTTCCATGTGCTTGTTGTCCCTTAGAGTAACCTTTGTGAGGTAATGTTGAACTGCAGAATGGTTTCACTCTCCTGATGCTTTGGAATTCCCACTGGACACATAGTTCTTACTTAAATATGGATGGAGACAAGGGTTATTGAGATGGCTCAGAAGTTAAAACACTTGCATTGAGAGCTTGAGGATCTGAGTTCAGACCCCCCAGAGTCTACATAAAAATCACAAGCAGCATTATAAGAGTGCAATCCCAGTGTGTCTACAGGGACTCAGGAAGTGGCGACCTGAAAATCTCCAAAACTCTCAGACCAGCCAGTCTGGCTTATATAACAGTGATGGAGAGGCCTGGTCTCTCACAAGGAACCGTGTGGGAAGAAGTGTCCCACCTTGCATTTTATATGCATTTTCTCCAGTATTTATTTATTACTCCATATTGCTAGCAGCAGGGTCTTCATTTTTGGTCTCGTTCTTGACTGCGTCTGGCCTCTTTGACCTAATCTTTCATCCCCACACCCATTTAACTGCTGAGAGCTGCCTGTGGAGCTCCTCATGCTTCTCACAGGGACTTCCTGTAGGCATAAGAGGCACAGTGGGGATGGCTGGTGGGGGTGTGGCACCAGTGCATTGCGTGTCGCCCACACCTAGTGAGCAGTTGCACTGGGAGCAAGGGATGGGTACCAGGTCAGACTGCAGGGTGGCTCTTGCTCTGCAGGCAGACCTCCTGCTTTGGCTCACCGCTGGTGGCAGCAGCTCTCCTGCCTGACCCCCAAGGGTGATGTTCCATTTGAATTTGGATTTGTGAGGGAAGCTGTGAACAAACTGAAATGTTTTCTCTCTGAAGAGCTGCCATTGCTAACTTTCAGCATGGCATTCAGAGCCAAAATGCTAGATAGTAAACTCACAGTCAAGACACGGGGTAGGATGGGAGGGAACTCAAATAAGTTTTGTTGACAAGGATGTGATTTCCTTTGTTCAAGAAGGTCTGCAGTATAACCTGTGATGGGCTTGTCAACACCATATTCAACCCTGGGGAGATGCCAGGCATGGAAGTGAGGGGAGCCCACCCCTTTGTTGACTACCTGTCTCTTACCACTACATATGCTCAGCATAGGGTACGCAGATGAACCCATGGGTATCACCATTCAAGAGCTGATCTGTCAGTGGAGGGCAGACCTGTGTGTGTCTCACTGCTCACGAGTTCCTGGTAGTTTAACATGCAGCTGGGATCCTAAGGATGGGTATGGGAAGGCTGCTTTTCACTTAGGAATAAGAGAGTGCTCACTTAGGGAAATATTCGCCCGAGTTTTTCTAGTTTCACTGACTGCTTTATCTTTTCTTGGATCAAAGGGATCTTTGCTCTTGCTGCCTCTCCCCTCGCCCCTGCAAGAGGCAGTATGGACCACTGGCTATACTGGGTGGAGTAGTGTTTGCCTACAGTTTACATCTGTGTGGAAACTCAGAGTGTGGTCTTACTTGTAAATAGTATGATTGTAGATGTAATAGTTAAGATAAGGTTATAAAGCATTAGGACGTGTTCTAACCCACTGAGTAAAGTCCTTGAAAGAAGGTCATGTGATGACCTGGACATGTGCATGGGGAGGCATGAACGGAGACTGCAGTGGTACAGTACAGGTCAGGGTCTGGGGAGGATATTGGTCACTAGGAGCTGGGAGAGGCAAGGGAAGCTTCATCTCTGGAGCTTTCAGAGAGAACAAGACCCTGCTGACTCCTAAATTCCAGACATTTTTAGTCTCTGAAAACTGAGACCATGCACTTTCGGGGACCAGTGTGGTCTGTCATGTGACAACCCCGGGGATACCATGTACTTCTAAAGGGAGAGATGCTCTGAACACATGGCCTGGTTTCAGTCCCCTGGAGCTAAGTGTTCTTGCAGCTGGTACTGGACCCCTCTGCTTTTCTTTTTCTCCTCTGTCAAATGGAAACCAAAGCATTGTTTACCTAGAGGGTCGTGTGAGGGTTGCAGTAAGTCAATGAATACAAAGCACTGAAATAGTACTCAGCACATAGTAGGAGTTTAGTTTTGCAACTTTGCAGCTGTAATAAATACTTGACCCAAGCCATTTATGCAAACAAGGGGGGTGGTATTAATGCATGATTCTGGGTTATTGTCGATCAGGGCAGGAGAGTTACCTGAGGAACCTTGGAAACTGGCCTCGCAGCAGCCATAGCAAGAGCAGAGGCATACACTGATGCTGCATCCTTGCTTTCTAGCATGCCAGCTTGCCAGATGCCCAGGGAATGGTCCCACTGCTGAAGCCTGGGTCTTCCCACATCAATCATGTAATTAAGACAATCTTCTACAGTCTTGCCCAGGGGTCTGTCTTAACTAAATAATTCCTCATTGGTGTGCCTGGGGGTCTACCTCAAGTGCCAGGTTGATGGCTGAAACTAACTGGCACAGTAAGCCCTGGACATTGGAAGGGTCTGAAGTCCACCTGCATACTAGCTTCCAAACCCCAGAGCTCTCCTCACATATGGAGTGATGTCAAGTTGTCTTGCTCGTCAATCTGGGCTGTGCAGACTGAGATTTCCCTCGAGAAGACAGTAGACACGCGGAGAGAATATTCGCTCTGTGTAGGCAACTTTCCTCATTTCTCTTGCATTGTCCTTGTCCTCCCTTTCATTCTATTTCTATTCAGAGACCAAGGACGGGAGGTGAGAGAACTCTTGTCTTTAAAACAGGCAGTTTCCCTTTTTTCCCCTTCTCTTTTTCTCTTCTCTGCTTCCCTCCCCTCTTCTCTCTCTGCTTTTGTTCGGCAGGGTCTCTTGCCTAGGTTTGCCTTGAACTCTACGTCGTAGGGGATGGCCATGAATTTCTCATCTCCCTGACTCCGTCTTCCTTGTGCCCGTATTACAAGTATAGACACTCACCGCCACATTGGCTCATGCGGTGCACGTGAGGCAAGTCCTCTACCAGCTGAGTCACATCCCCAGCCGAGGCAGAACCTTGGGGTGTGGAGTGCCTCAGTTTCCTTATGTGTAACACAGGAACGGTGATGCCAGCGTCAGAGGCATGTGTGGACATGCCAGGAAGATCATGACTTCGACATGGCTGTTTGTTAATAAGTGTTCCCTTGTTCTTCCCCATGTGTGGGAAGGGTGTCTAAGGGGGTCCATGTAAGAAAGATGGCCATGTGGGTCTCTGTCGACCACAGACAAAAGTATATTGCTAATACCATCTGAACTCAGTCAGGAAGAGCCAGGTAGCTCAGCCACTGTGTTAGGTCTTAGAACAGAGGCTACCTGCCTGCCTGTGCTTTTAAAAATATTTTATTTATTTGTTTACTCTGTGTGTGTGTGTGTGTGTGTGTGTGTGTGTGTGTGTGTGTGCATCGTGGGTACCTGTGGAAGACCAAGGGTGACTCCAGGAATCATCCTGGATTGCTTATACCTCCTTCTTGCTTTGCTCTGGGATTTCCCACTGCCTGTACTTTCTTATGGGTGCTTGTGTTACGTTGGGGTGATTATGGGTGCTTGTGTTACGTTGGGGTGATATGCTATTCAAGCCTATTTCTGGCTTAACCCAGTGTAAGGTGAGAGTCTTTCCCAACCCCATCTCAGATAGAGGCACCAACTGTTCTCCTCAGACTTGGCTCTGTGAAACATCTTGGGGTTTCTCTAGTGTAGTCTTGCTTAGTCCACTGCAGCTGTGGCAATGGAACCTAGTGATGGCTATGAGTCTCTCTCTCTCTCTCTCTCTCTCTCTCTCTCTCTCCTTCAGCCACCAAAACAACTTCCACGGAGATAGCTCTGGAGATGTAGATAGCTCTGGAGATGTAGAAAGGACAGGGCAGGTTTTAACTGGCATGGGTCCCAGTCACACAGTGTGGTGAGAATGAGGCTCATCCACAGAGAAGTTCCTGGTTCATATCTCAGTTAAAGGCTGTCTGTGCATGGGTGCGAGCTAAAGGATTCAGAGACTCATAGAAGACAGGAACTGTTGGATGGCAGCTATACGGAGTGGCTGCGTCTCTGAGATTCTTCATATCTGATTCATGTATGATACTGGGTATTTAGAAAGTGATGTATCTGGGATGCATTTTCTTAGGTTCATCCTTGAAGATTGGCTTTATTGAGTTACAGTTTAAATGTGTAATTGAAAAAAAACCAGCAAAAGCACTCATTTGAAGCACTCATCTCTCTCTTGCAGAGCTCCAAAAGAGTACTTTCTCACAGTGTCACACACAATCTTCCTTACAAGGATCCATGTTATAGATCCTTCTGGATTTAATGTCACGGGAAAAAATGTTTATCTCTACAATGACTTGGAGTAACTCAATTTGTTTCCCTTTTTCTTTTAGCTGCCAGGAAACCCATGTGTGTATTCAGGGTTTGATGGGAGGAATTAGTTCGTTTTGGACTGCTGTGAACATGAGCTTCTTTGTTCCATTTTAATGACGTATTTTGCTTAGACCCCATCTTTATTATTTTATATCTGTGTAATATGTTCCCACACATTCTTTAACTGCAAACAGAACTTTTTGGTATATACCCAAAACATTTGAAAATATGTATTCAAGTTGAAACACAAAATGAATGTTCGTACCAGCACAATTTTAAACACTAGTCAAAAGGTAGGAAATCCTAGATGTTCATGGTTTGGAAACACATGGTGTATTTTTTTTTTTTTTTTTTTTCTTTATTTTATTTTTTTTTTTTTATTAAAAATTTAATTATACATTTTAAAATTTTTTACCAGTTCCCTCCCTCCCCCCTCCCCTTCCCCCAGTGTCTCCCCCCCAATTCCCAGAGAGTCCTTTATTGTGTGCGCCTAACTCTCCACTGGGTCCTCCTCTCCGATGACATATAAGGACCCAGTGGCATTTCCATAAGCCCTTTCTCTTGTTCCCCTTAATCATAAGATTACTACTATGGCTGTCAATCCCTTGCCTCCAGGGGTCTCGGTGCCCTTAACAGATGCTAGACTTTATGAGGGCAACAGTGCGCTGGACATTGCGCAGGGCATGCAAAGTTCCATTATGATTGCTTTGGCCCCAACTATTGTTGAGAATCTTGCAAATCGTTGCTCCTCCCATCCTTTTGCTCTTACAATCTTACCGCCCCCCTCTTCCGCAAATGTCCCTGAGCTCCAGGATGGGGAGAGATTAGGCTGTCCTAGTTCTATGTGATTGATATAGAGTCTCTGAAGTTCTGGATTGTGGTTTGTTGATTTTCTTTTGCAGTTTTTCTGCTCCTGCAATTCCCTTCACTCCATTCTGCTGGGCACTGTATGTCACCCCCTGGCCAGAGACAAAAAGCTGTTAAACTGGAGTCTTGTTATAATAGCACATTCAAGGGTAGATGTAATAAAAGTAGGAAACCTCAGTGAGGGAGGGGTCCATCACCCATTTGCAAAATGATTACTTTTTATCTGCTAGACTGTATGCCCTCCCCTTCTGGTGAGATCAGGAAAGAACGTCTGTGAACTTAACCAGGTTTCTCATTACTTACTTGCAGACCTTGATGGAGGCCTATTTTCTCTGCTGTAACATGGTCTCCTCTCTCCTTGTTTCTGGTGTGGCCCTCCTAACCCATCTCTCTTGTTCATAATCCTTGCAATTACTGTGTTACATAGGTTTACTTTTGAGTGTCCCAACGTGGGCTGGGCGAGTTGGTACTAGGAGCCACCTATTAGGGAGTACATACGGCGCTTAATTTTCTGGGTTTGGGATACTTCACTTAATATAATTCTTTCTAATGACATCCATTTCCCAGCAAATTCCAGTAATTCATCATTTTTGATGGCTGAGTAGTACTCCATTGTATAGATGTACCACAGTTTCCTTATCCACTCGTCAACTGTTGGACATTTAGGTTGATTCCATGACTTTGCTATTGTAAACAGTGCTGCTATGAACATGGTCGAGCTTGTGCTATCGAGGCGAACCTCTGCTGCTTGGGGGGTTATTCCCAAAAGTGGGATAGCAGGGTCATACGGCATTTCAATCTTTAATTTCTTTAAGAATCTCCAGACGGCTCGCCAGAGTGGCTGTATGAGCCTGCATTCCCACCAACAATGTAGGAGAGTTCCCCTCTCCCCACATCCTCTCCAGCATTTGTCGTTGTTTGTACTGTGGATTTTTGCCATCCTGACCGGGGTGAGATGATATCTCAGGGAAGTTTTGATTTGCATTTCCCTGATGGCGAAGGAAGTGGAGCATTTTTTAAGATAATTGTTAGACATTTTAATTTCATCCCTGGTAAAGTTTCTTTGAAGTTCCAGGGCCCATTTTTTAATTGGGCCAGTGTTTTCCTTGGAGTTTAATTTTCTAAGTTCTTTGTGCACTCTGGACAGTAGAGCTCTGTCAGATATGTGGTTAGTGAAGATTTTCTCCCATTCTGTGGGTTGCCTTTGAGCTCGTGCGGCAATCTCTTTATCTGAACAGAAGCTCTTTAATTTCACAAGATCCCAACTGTTGAGAGTTGGTAGCAGTGACTGTGCCATTGGATGTCTGTTTAGGAAGTGTTGGCCTAGCCCAATCAGCTCGAGGGAGTTCCCTATCCTTTCAACTATGGCTTTTAAAGTCTCTGGCCTGATATCAAGGTCCTTGATCCATTTGGAATTAAGTCTTGTACATGGTGACAAGTACGGGTCCAGCTTTAATCTTCTGCATGTGGAGATCCAGTTTTGCCAACACCATTTGTTGAAGATGCTGTTCTTTTTCCATTGGATTCTTTGGGCCCCTTTGTCAAAGACCAAGTGGCTGTAACTTTGTGGGCTTATATCTGGGTCTTCAATCCTTATCCATTGATCTGTGTGTCTATTTTGGAGCCAGTACCAGGCTGTCTTTATAACTATGGATTTGTAGTATAGACTTAGGTTTGGTATGGTAATACCTCCAGCTGTGTTTTTGTTACTCAGGATTGTTTTTGCTATCCTGGGTCTTTTGTGCCTCCATATGAACTTTGAGATTGTTTGGTCAACTTCTTTGAAGAATTGCTTTGGGATTTTGATTGGTATAGCATTGAATCTGTATATTGCCTTTGGTAGGATGGTCATTTTTACAATGTTGATTCTGCCAATCCAGGAACAAGGGAGGTCTTTCCACCTTCTGGTGTCTTCTGCAATTTCTTTCTTTAGGGTTTTAAAGTTTTCATTGTAAAGGTCTTTTACCTCCTTAGTTAGGTTTATACCAAGGTATTTCATTTTTTTAGGGGTTATAGTAAATGGCATGGTTTCTCTCAAGGCTTTTTCACTTCTTTCATTCTGGGCATATAGGAAGGCCTCTGATTTTTGCACATTTATTTTGTATCCTGCCACCCTGCTGAACTTCTCAATTAGTTCCAGGAGCTTCCTGGTGGAGTTTTTGGGATCACTCAGGTATAAGATCATGTCATCTGCAAATAGAGATAGCTTGACTTCTTCCTTGCCAATTTGAATCCCTCTTATGTCCCTTTCTTGTCTTATGGCTTCGGCTAAGACTTCAAGTACAATATTGAATAGAAGTGGTGAGAGTGGACAGCCTTGTCTTGTTCCTGATCGAAGTGGGAATGCTTCCAATTGTTCCCCATTGAGCATAATCCTTGCTGTGGGCTTGTTGTATACAGCTTTTATTATATTGATAAAAGTTCCTTCCATTCCTACTGTCTCTAGCGTTTTGATCATAAAAGGCTGTTGGATCTTGTCAAAAGCTTTTTCTGCATCTATCGAGAGTATCATGTGGTCTTGGACTTTGGACTGGTTTACATGATGAATTACATTTATTGATTTGCGTATGTTGAACCAACCTTGTGTGCCGGGGATGAAGCCTACTTGGTCCCCATGAATGATCTTTTTAATATGTTTTTGAATCCGATTTGCTAAGACTTTGTTGAGAATCTTTGCATCTGTGTTCATCAGGGAGATCGGCCTATAGTTTTCTTTTTTAAGTGAATCTTTATTAGGTTTTGGGATTAAAACGATATTAGCTTCATAGAAGGAATTTGGTAGTGTTCCTTCCTTTGCTATTTGGTGGAACAGTTTAAGGAGTATTGGTGTTATTAACTCCTTAAATGTCTTGTAGAACTCTGTGCTGAATCCATCTGGTCCAGGACATTTTTTGGTGGGAAGATTCGAGATTACTTCCTCAATTTCCTTATATGTTATAGGACTATTTAAGTAATTCACAACTTCCTGATTCAATTTAGGTAAGTTGTGTTTACTTAGAAATTCATCCATCTCTTTTGTGTTGTCAAACTTCACAGAGTATAAGTTTTTGAAATATGATGTTATAATTCTCTGGATTTCTTGGGTATCCGTAGTGATAACTCCATGTTCATTTCTAATTTTGTTAATTTGGGTTTTCTCTCTCTTGCTTTTGGTTAGTTTAGCTAGGGGTGTATCAATCTTGTTGATTTTTTCAAAGAACCAGCTTTTCGATTTGTTGATTTTTTCTATCGTTTTCTTAGTCTCGATTTCAGATATTTCTCCCCTTATTTTGCTAATCTCTTCTCTTCTACTGCTTTTGGGATCAGATTGCTCTAGTTTCTCTAAAGCTTTAAGCTGCATTGTTAAGTTGTTTATTTCTGATGTTTCCATTTTTTTGATGTGGGCATTAAGAGCTATGAACTTACCTCTTAGAACAGCTTTCATTGTGTCCCAGAGATTTTGGTAAGTTGTATTTTCGTTATCATTCACTTTCAGGAAATCTTGAATTTCCTTTTTAATTTCTTCCTGAATCCAGTTCTCATTCAGCATCATAGTGTTAAGTTTCCAGGAGTTAGTGTATTTTCTCTTGTTTGATGTGTTGTGGATGTCCAGCTTTAGGCCGTGGTGGTCTGATAGGGCACAGGTTAGAATTTCAACTTTCTTGTACATGTGTAGATTCATTTTGTGGCCCAATATGTGATCTATTTTGGAGAAAGTTCCGTGTGCTGCTGAGAAAAATGTGTATTCTTTGGTGCGTGGGTGAAAAGTTCGATAGAGATCTGTGAGGTCCATTTCTTTCAGGGTTTGATTAAGTTCCAAAGTGTCTCTGTTAAGCTTTTGACCTGTTGATCTATCCCATGTAGAGAGAGCGGTGTTGAAGTCCCCAAGAATTATCGTTTGGGGGTTGATTTCTTGCTTTAGACGCTGTAGGGTTTTCTTAATGAATGTGGAGGGGCCCGTATTGGGTGCATATATGTTCAGTATTGTGAAGTCTTCCTGGTGAATTGTACCTCTGACTAAAATGTAGTATCCATCCGTGTCTCTTATAATTTTTTTTGGTTTGAAATCCACTTTGTCTGATAGCATAATGGCTACCCCTGCCTGTTTTCTGCTTCCATTTGCTTGTAGAATTGTTGACCAGCCTTTTATTTTTAGAGCGTGCCTATCTTTTGTGGTGAGATGGGTTTCCTGCAGGCAGCAGATTGATGGATTGTGATTTTTAATCCAAGTTTGTAATCTGTGTCTCTTGATCGGTGAATTAAGTCCATTAACATTTAGTGTTATAATGGAGAAACTATTGTTAATTCCAGACATTTATTATGTTTAGTAGCTTTTATAAGTATATTGCTTCGCTTTTAATGGTGTTATATTTGCCTTCTGTTCTCCTGGATATGCCTGTTTTTTTCTTCACGCTTGAGTATCATTTCTAGCAGTTTTTGAAGGCCTGGTTTGGTGGCCATGTATCCCTTAAAGTTGTCTTTGTGCTGGAAAATTTTTCTTTCTCCCTCGATCATGACTGATAGTTTTGCAGGGTAAATCAGCCTGGGTTGACATTTTTGCTCATTCAATACTTGAAGTATGTCTCTCCAAGCTCTTCTTGCTTTTACTGTTTCGACTGAGAAGTCATTTGTTATTTTAATAGGTTTGCCTTTAAAAGTGACTTGTTTTTTCTCCCTTGAAGCTCTCAGCACCAGTTCTTTATCTTGAATGTGGAGTGTTTTAACTATTATTTGCCGCGGTGTGCTTCTAGTTTGGTCGTATCTGTTTGGGGTGCGGAATGCCTCTTGTATATGAATGGGCCTCTCTTTCTTTAGATGAGGAAAGTTTTCCTTGATGATCGTTTGAAAAATTTCCTCAGGGGTGGTATTTTGAGATTCTTGCTCCGGTATTCCATGAATACGCATGTTAGGCTTCTTCAGGGTGTCCCATATCTCTTGGATATTTCTCTCAAGTATCTTTTTGGCTTTAACAACCTCTTCCATTGAGCTGGCTAGTACTCCCACTTTATCTTCAAGGTCTGAAATTCTGTTTTCTGCTTCATTAGTTCTGTTGATAAGACTCTCTGTGGCGTTCTGGGTTGAAGATAACTTATCTTTTAGCTCAGTTTTAAACTCTGCTTGAGTTTGTTTTAACTGTTCTATGCCGCTTTTTGTTTCTTGCACTGTTTTTCTCAACTCCTCCAGATGTCTGTTGTGTTCCTCTTCAAAGCGATTGATTCGATTATGTAATTCCTCCCGGATTTCCTCTTTCATAGTATTGAACATGGTAATGATCATATTTTGAAAGTCGTTATCCTGGGTCAGGCTTTCTTGGCCTTTTTCCGCGGGTTTGTTCTTTTTGGAGTCTAACATTATGGGATTAATTTCTTCAGTGGGAGATTTGTTTACTTGAGTGTTGCTTCTTATGGATTTGCACTTTGACTTTGGCATTGTCATTTTAACTCTTAAGATCTCTCAATTTCACTAAACTGAATTATTTGGCCTGGGGTACTGGTGGGCGGGGCCTGAACGGGGACTTACCTAGGGAGCGGGGTGAGGCCCGGGTGGACCGCGTGCGTGTCCCGACTGGCGGAGCGGGGTGGGGCGAAAAGGGAGGATGGGCGCAGGGGGAGGTGCTCCTCGTTCCCTGGGCCCCCGCGCGGCTCCGGCTGGATGGCGGGAGTCGGAGCCGGGTCCCCGTGGGCTGACCTGGGGTCCTAGAGCGCGCGTTGAGGCCCGGCTGGATCTCGCCTACGCGTCCCGACCGGCGGAGCGGGGGTGGGGCCCACATGGTGTATTTTTGTAATGGAATATTACTCAGTTCTAAAAAGAATGAGTTAGAGTTCTTGTTGCAAGGTTGATAACCTCAAAAATCGTTTATAAAAATAATAAAGATACTTCCCTCAGTTACATAAGCCAAATATAAACGTACGATTCTATTTATGTGAAATATTCAGCATAGATAATTCTGTCAATCATATGGCTGAGGGAAAGAGAGGACTGACTACATAGCAGATAAAGACTTTCTTTTGGAAATGATAAAAACTATTTTGGAATTAGAGAGACATGTTATTGGCATATTGTGAATATATTAAGTGCCACTGAATTATATATGATAAAATGGCTAAATTTACACGATATGAATTTTGCCTCAATGAAAAAAACATAGAGCACATTTTATATTTTGATGCTTTCATACATAAATATAATGAATCAACATGTTTTCACCCCTTACTACCCCCCTCATGTCCCACTTCACATGTTCTCTTTTCCAGCCAGCCTGCTTCCTACTTTCACATCTTTTTGCATGTGCGACCCACTGGGCTTCAACTGGGATGTCTGAGCTAGCAATTGCTTCTGAGCTAGCAACAGCTCCGGGCCATGGATGACTGGAACACAGTATGCTACATCTTTGGCTAGTGGCAAGGATGTCTCTTTCTGCTCTTTGCTGAGGGTCTGTCCTGAAGCTGCGCTCCATGGAAGGTGACAGCTATCCACATGTCATCCAAGATCATGGGTGTGGTAGTGGTTCTGTTGGGCTCTAATCTCTAGATACAGCTTTCTGGGCATATATAGATGGGCATGTCAGAAGTGGCACCACTGGCTGTGTGAGAGCAGGGCCAGGCTTTCCCTGTGGATTCCACACAGGTGAACTTGAACATCCTAAGTGACTTAGCTGTGCTCCCTGGAGGAAGGGGAAGGATGTCTGCCAAGGCTCTGCCAGCTGAGTGCTCCCTCTTGGCCAGTCCATTCAGTTCCAAGCCATGATGGGGCAACGCCACGAGGGGCTTCAGGAGCTCCAGAGCAGAATCTGCTTGAGACCAGGGGTACCACATCTCAACCCTTTCATTTGTGTTTCAAAGCCCAAGACTGGGGTGGTTTTCATCCAGAGAATTTCTTCCATCCTCTGGATTCCACGAGGAAGAGAAATAAGGTCACAGTTCTCTGCTGTGGAACCTTCTTCCCGTTTGCATACCTCTTCTCCTGAACTCCAGGGGACCAGTACAGGTACCTGGTCCTCCTCACCCTGGGAGATTCTCTCTGGGATGGGAAGATTTGATCTTTGCCTCAGCATGGACCACATTGATTTCCTCCTTCTTAGCTTTTCCCTAAAGCAGTGCTTTCTGATCATTCATTTCTCGCTGCTACTTGTGCAGCACCACGGGGAAGAATGGAAGAGGTATTTGTAGCGTGATATGACCCATCTCGTTGCCTCCCTAGGTCCTATAGTACCTCAGATGGTGATCTTGACTGTAAACCAAGATAGAGTTTGACATGCAGGGCAAAGAATGAAAGACATACACAGCCTGAATCTGTCAGAAGTCCCCAGGGGATCTGTGAGCCTAAAAGTGCTATTCAAGGTCTAGTACCTGGAATCTACACCTCCCAGTCTCCTATGCCAATGGTTTCTGGCAAGGTGTGGCCAGTGGGAATCACTGACTGAAACTGGTGGGCAGGAGGAAGAGGGAAGCCTGGGGGTCTCATTCTAGTTGTCATCGTTGGGTCTTTACAGCTCCTTTATCTTAGTTACAACTGATACTGGGCCCTGACCCTGGGTTCCTGGTGCCAGCTCCTCCTTTTCTCCCTTCAGCTCATGGGCTTCCAACTGTTGCTAACCCTCGGATTGTATTATGACTACCTTTTTGGCTTTTGGCCGCTCTAATGTATCACTAGTTTCCTACATCATGTATCGATGTGGGCTCCCTTTTCCTGGGACCTTGATGTGACTCCTGGATGCTCCTGAGATGCCAGTAACAGGAAACGTGCTATAGGGGCAGGGGAGGCGGCTCGGTGTGAAGACCTTACCACAGCTACAGGAGACATGAGTTTGATCCTCAGAATACAGGTTAAAAAAAAAGCCAGGTATGGTGGCACTTGCTTATCACCCCAGAATTGGAGAGACAAAGGCAGGAGGATCTTTGTGACTCACTGACCAGCCAGCCTACTAGAATGGGTAGGTCCCAGATAAAAGTGAAAGGGCCTGTCTCAAAAACTAAGGTGTAGGGGAGTTGAGGAAAGCACTCAAGGTCTTCTGATCTACACATCCGTATATGCATATGTGCTCACTCAGGCACCACCACATTTCCCCCAAATGCAGACTGGAGTCGTGTGTGTGTGTGTGTGTGTGTGTGTGTGTGTGTGTGTGTGTGTATTTACCCAAGAAGGCACATGAGTGTGTAAGCTCGTGGAGACCTGAGAATGACGTCAGGAGTCATTCCGGATAACTCCAGAATTGCTTTGCTCTGTGGTTTCCCATGCTTTGCCCTCCAGAGCTGGAATTGCAAGTCGCTGCCATTTCCATTTGGCATTTTTATGTGGGAATCGAGGGATCTGAACTCAGTGTCTTTTGCTTGCAAGGCAAAGGATTTATTTAACCCATGAGCCATCTTCCTAGTTCTCATTTGGTTTTTTGAATGTACACTTTCCACATCAAGCTGTTGGGAGAATTGGGAATCTGCCTAGAATCCAGAAATGGTGGGACTCCTGGTTCAGGAGTCCCTGCTTACGCACAGGGGAGACAGTCTAAACCTTTCATTGGGTATCTGAAGCTTTGTATAGCTTTGTATAGTCCTTCACATACTGTGTTTTTTCTTATTTGTGGTATTAAATTTATTAAGAAGGCATTACAATAAGAGATTAACATCTAATAAAAATGGAACAATGATAACAGTGTGTTGTAATTAAGGCTCTATGAATGTGGTCTCTTTGGAAATGTCTTGTATTGTACTTACCTTCTTGCGGCGATAGGAGGCGACACAATGCATGCGAGATGAAGTGCGGTGAGGCATGAGCAGTGTGGCATAGTATCAGGCTCCCACAGAAGGCTTGAGGATGGGCGCTGTGAGGTGAGGCTGTGACGGCCGAGCCAATAGCCCAGACAGCTGTAAAGTGACGGGCATGTTGCATGGAAAAAGGGACTTGAAGAACTTGTTCCTGGTCACCGGACTATCCTGCCCTGTAGCGTAGGGTAACGGGTCAAAGGTTACTGGGGAACACGCTGAAGCCAGTTCCCAGCAGTAGCAACCCTCTGATGGTTGCTTAGCCAGCCGCTCTGACAGCTGAGCTTGGTAGTAGTTGGCCATGCAGGCTTCTGTCCTCACATCTGGCTGGAAATGACTAGATCATTCTGTAAGGAGTTTTAGCACCTTCCATGGGGTGACACAGTCTTCTGGAAGGGGGATAAGACACCTGTCTCTGACACCAGTGCAGAATGCAATAAAGCTTGAAGAAGAGGCCCTGTCAAAGATTGCTAAGAATGGGGCTGGCCAAGGACGGCTTCCTGGAGTGAGCAGCGTCGGAAACAGGCTGATGGCAGGCTAAGCAGAAGTGACCGAACTTGATGCGTGTCTGCATTTCTACGAGGTGATACCGCTTCCTGTGATTTTTCTTTGATTGTCTTAAACATCTGAAAAACTCTGGAAAACAGAATTTCTTTAGTGAGAAAAAGTTAGGGATGAGAAGACTTTACTAGATGGGGAGAAAGTACAAGGAAGGGTCAAAAGACAAAAAGCCCGGATTGCTGAAAGTGTCAGGACACAGAGCAGCTGAATTCAGCTGAATCAGAATTCACGGGGGCAGAGGTGGGTTTTGCCCATGCTCCACACTTAATAGTTGTGTGATGTTGCAGATGTTACCTCCCCCCTATGAGCCTTCATTTATAAACAAGAATGATAATAACTACTTTCTGGGTAGTAATTAAGATGAGATGACTGGGGGGTAAATGCTTTGGCCTATGCTCAGCGTATTCTCCATTCCAAATTGGAGTCCTATTATGTGATAGGAGAGACAGGAAGAAAAATTTACATTTACATGAATTCCCATGTCTAGTAGCTGGTAGATAAAAAGCTGTCTTGGTTTGGGAATCTCTAGGAGAGACCTTGAGGAAAAAATCACCAAGGTTAGATATTTTGGAGGGAGGGGGTGATTTAACCCCAGGAAGCTGAGTCAGGGAGCTAGAGGTGGTGGACACCAGGGCAGCAGCTGTGGTGCGCAGTTAAGGGCTTAGCTGGGAAGGGACTCTGGGAAGTCATGAGGGGCCCAAGTCCGAGGGATATTCCACTGGAATGTTTGTCCTCCGATGACCTTGGAGGCTTGGAGGAAGTCTTTGGGCCAAGAGTTGTAGATTCTGGTCCCTATATATCATCTGGCATCATCAGACCAGAAAGTCTGAGTGGCAGCAGTGGGGCCCGCATTGTGTGAGGAATCATTTCTTCTGAATGTGGATGGGATGACAGCAGGGAAAGGCACGGAGAGAAAGTCAAAGGTGGGTGAAATCGGGAGATACTGAGCAAGGCTGCTGAGATGCATGTAGGGTGGTGGAGAACTAAAGTTGCCCCTCCATTCCTAGCTGGGGGACAGTTATCGGAGAGAACACCAAAGGGAAGAACCAAAGACCAGAAAGAAGGCATTCTACTAGTTCAAGGCAGTGGGGGTCATCTGAGGAGAACCACTAGGGATTACTTGTGGATGCTGATCCAGGGAACAGGAGATGAAAAAGAAAATCCCTGGGAATAGGCCCCAAAGACTGGACCCCCCTCACCAAACATGCTATTTCCTTTAAGAAAAAGCCCAAACTGTTGGTGTCTTGAACTTGCGTTCTGAGATATTGGGAACTCCAGGACACCCCACTGGTCATGGCTGGCTTTTATTCAACTTCAAATCCAAGGACTAGCAGATGTGCAAGATGACCAAAGCCCTTTGATGTGAATGGAGACTGTGTTTCTCGAGGTTCTTATATTTGCACTTTGACCTCTCCATGGAGTCACAGCATGTGTGGGGTGCCAAAAGATGACAGTTTGCTGCCACAGTTTCTCTGTGGAGTTAAGCCGATGACTAACTGTGTCATTTGTCATCTTCAGGGGATTCCCTGGCAAGTCCTGTGCTGGCTTGGACCTTGCATCCTTGAATTACACTTAGTGGGAAGGTTCCTACAATCTCACTATAACATCATGTAACTTAGATCCCAGGAACTGAGCCCTGGAGACCCAGGGGTAGTAGGTGGTAGGTGTGTTCACACCCTTAAGTACAGCTACTAGGCATTTGGAATCCCAGTGTTTGCTGATAAGATAGTCAGGGAGAGGTGGCCTCAGCCATGAGGCTCATCCTGAGGGTAGCCATGCACATCACAGCAGGGTGTTGAGGTTGGAGTGTGGTCAGGCTGGTCTGGCTCACTGCAGGAGCCAGTGGATGGTGATTCTGGACAGTAATGCTGTTGTTAACTGAAAATGAATAATGTGTGATTCCAATGGGATGGTCTGCAGGATTTGGAAGCTGGTTCATTAGGCATTAGCAAATTGGTGATGAAATGTATGCTGGACCTATGTTAGTTTGCCAGGGAGGGTGTTGGCTTTGCTAAGTGGGTTGTGAAGGCCTTTGCTGAGAAGCTATGGACTGGGTCAGACTCTCATCCCGGCAGCTTAGCAACTCATGGATGTAACGGGTAGGAGAGACCCCCTTATATTGATGAGGTACAAATAATGAGTGTGGAATGCTATGGTTTTAGGGTACAGAAATGGAAGTCTCTCCAGGAGAACTAGACATGAGGCTGGGGAATCTAACACACAGTAGGTACTTTATACTGAACGAATGAAGTAGAGTTTCAGATCTTACCTGCTGCTGAAGTCAGGATAGCGAGCCCAGCCCACCCCAGATGGGTCATCAGAGGCATGAGGCTCTAGGCTGCCAGCTATGCTGGGCAGGAGAGGGCCCAGCAGAGGAAGGACCAAGCAGAGGTACTTGGCTAAGAAGGACTTCATGGCCAGAGTAGTGCACTGTGGTTAGTCTCAGCAGATCAAGGCTGGTTGCTTCAGGAATGCTTCCATCCCCTAGCCAGCCAAACAACTAGCCTCCTTGCTACCTAGAAGGTAGCCTAGAAGGACAAGTGCTGTCTGTGGTACCCTTTGAACTTCCCAGGGGTGGTCTGGGGTGAATGCCTATCACTAGTTTGTAGATTTTCCCTTTCATTTACTCATGGGACATCACTACTTTTGAAAGCAAACTGAACATTTTGGAAGCCAGTTGTAGATGTGTGAGTTGCCTGGACTCCTAGAGTAAGTCTCTGGGGTGTTGCAGACCTGGAAGTGTGTGTGTGTGGGGTGCCTTCAGGTGTAAGGCCCAGGCCGTGTTTCCCTGGATGGTTTCCACAGATGTTGGAGTTACAGTCAGAGGCATGCATTACCTTGACCTCCAGGCTCTGCTCCTCAGAAGCAGAGGGTCAGTTCTGCCACCAAGAGCAATGCTCCCCCCACCAGCTCCTCAACACAGAGCTGCCTGGGATGCTGTTGCAGTCACCTTGCCAGTTCCACTATGGACTGGTCCCGGGGTGCTTTGGGCATACCTTTGCTGATTTGAAAGATGCTTTTCAGGATTTTTTTTTTAATTTTTAAAATTTTTATTTATTTATTTATTCAATTGTGCGTGTGTGCACACATATGTGTGAGTATGTGTAGAACCACGGGCGAATTCGGGAACCACCATGGACGCCTCCACCTCCTCCTTGTTTACTCTGCCCCGGGATTCACAGGCTCCGCCCTACCAGGACCAGAAATGCAGGCCGCCCCCGCTTCTGCCCGGCGTCTATACGTGGGCCTAGGATCTGAACTCGGGACCTTCTACCTGCAAGGCAGAGGCTTAACCCCTGAGCCACCTCTCCAGGATTTAAATACAGTACTCTTGTCCAAGGGTGAAACCAGCTGCTCAGGGAAGGAGAATTTTAAAGCATCCACATCACACTTACTGAGGAGATTTTACGAGTCAGGTGCCCTGTTTGATACGGGGATATTGAGAGAAAAGACTTAAGTTCCTGCTCCAAGTATCTAAACCCTTGTGGGGAACATGGGCCTGTTAATAAGTCCAAGGTGACATTATGAGTGTCCTGTGAGACACTCTGGTTCTTTCTTGAGCTGACACTTGCTAGCATACCACAGTTAAGACTTGGAAGTTGTTTGAAGTGAACTACCTTCATGGTGGTGGGAAAATCCCTTTGCTGGATGTTCTCTACACCCCGGGGTAACTGTCCTGACCCCAGTCCATCACTGAACCCAGGAACAAAGAGGTCTGTACCTAGCATAGGAGGAAGCCTTGTGGAAGCACTTTTGGTCAGAGTTTTTTTTTTTTTTTTTCTGTCTTATGCTACATTTGTGCTTTACGAGATAGTACTGTTTTAAAAAACAATTGTGCATGTGTGTGCATTATGTGCATATGTTGATTCATATGGGTGTGTACATGTATGTTTGTGTGCATGTGGAAGCCAGAAGTCAACCTTAGGTGTCTTCATATTATCACTCTTCATTTTATTTTTAATAGTTTTTGACAATTTCATACATGTATACAAAGTATCTTGATCATACCTTTATGTTCTCTTCCTTTTTAATATCTCACTGAGTCCAGTTACTGCAACCTGAATGTTCATGGGTGCAGGGTCCATCCAGTGGAGCTTGGGTAACCTACCAGTGGCCATACTCCTGAAGAACAGTGATGTTCTCTCCTTCAGAAACCATTGACTGACAATAGTTTCTCAGCTCAGGGTAGGAGGCCTCATAAGCCCTTCCTCCATCCTTGCTGGACTAGTGACTGGCTGGATCTTATGCAGGCTTTGTGCAGGTAACCATAGTTGTTGTAAGTTCATGGGTACCCCTGCCTTGTCATGTCCAGAAGACAGCAATTCACTTCACACCTCCCCCTCTCCTGGCTCTTACATTCATCCTATGATTTTTCCTGAATCTTGAGGGGAAGGTTGAAAAGGTTGTTTCAGTTAGCTGAGTACTCTACAGCCACTGATTTTCAGTACTTTGACCAGTTATAAGTCTCTGACCAAAGTTGTAGATATAAACATAAACAGTTAGAAGGCAGTTTAGCCACATGTCCATTTAGCAAAACAATAGTAGTAGATTCCTTCTAAGGCCTATGACCTCTCCAGCCATGGACTTTTGACCAGTTTTACAGTACTAGGAATAAATTCCTTCTTGTGGAGTATGCCTCACGTTCAATCAGAATGTGGTTGGCTACTCCTGTTAACAGTCATACCATTATTTTCCAATTTAAATATCTTGCTTGGCATTATATTATTTTGTTATTATAACTTGCAGGATCCAGGACTGGATAAGATCACTGGTATTTTTTCCACCCGTTTTTCTAGGCAGAGTTTTTAATGTCTTCTTCCATGGTAGTGAGCAAATCTCACTCATGAACTCAGTGATTCATCTAAGCAGGCTGGTCAGTGACCTCCAGGGACTTGCTTTTTCTCCAACCAGCACTGGGGGTTATAGACATGCTTGTCTTTTATGTGGGTTCTGGGCATCAAAATTCAGGTCCTCATGCTTGTGTGGCAATCACTTTACACATTGAACCATTTTCCCAACCCCCAAAATAACCTTTTAAGATAGTATACAGAACGATGGGTTTCTTTGTGACACTTTCATACATATGTATTATTATACTTTGTTCTTATTCAGCTCTTAACACCACTGCCTTCCTCAGATATTTCCTGTGTTAAATATCAACACTGGTTCTATGATAGCCCACACAGCAGAGGTACTTTTGATCTGGAAAGAGGGGCCCAACAAAGACTCTCAGAAGTTGGTGACATCTGGGCAAGATTTGAAGAACGATGACCTGAGACGTGTGCGTTGGTCAGGATTTCTCTTCTGTTCTCTGTTTTGTGCTTTTCTTTTCCTTGACATTGAACTTCAGCTCTATCCCAGACCTTGAACAGCTTTTCTCTAGTGCAGAATAAAGCTCACCTCCCGCTTCAGTTCCCAGCGGAGAATCCCTGCAGGGTCTAAACACTCACCGAGCACAGAAGTGAGCCTGAGACAAGAGGGCAAACAAAATAAATAGAATGCATCCGTCTTTGTTGTCAGGGAATTTATGCTCTCATGAGGGAAGCCAGGCAAATAATGCTGAGACTCACAGGTGACAGAATCACATACATACATCAGCGGCCACACCGAAATAACTCCCGGTAATTGGAGGGTGAGACTTGGATCACTGAGTGACTGCAGCTGGGTGGCGAAGGGTGGTTTGATGAAAGCTTAGTGGAGAGGGGAAGATGCACATTTCAGAAGCCCAGAAGATGTTCAGCTCCACAAAGATTCATGGAGAACTAAGGGGTGGGAGGGAAGGAACAGGGTATAGCTTGAATGAAGTGGGAACAACCCAGAACTAGGTAGCAGATACTTCAGCTGACTTGGAAAGTGCATGATGGGCTACAGGAGAGAAATCTTGAGGAGACATATGCAGGGGGGTGGCCAGGCCTCATGTCATATGTGTGACGGCCCCAACTGTTGCACTTATATGCAGTATCATTGTGATGGTTTATCTTCACATGTCTACTGGATTGGAACTAGGATCACCTTGGAGATTGTTGAGGCACACCTTTGGGGATCTCTCAGGGTCTTTCTAGAAAGGATTACTTGAGAGAAGAAGACCCCACCTTGAATGTGGGTGTTGCAGTTCGCCTGCATAGTTGTTGGTAAATGACCATCAGATGGCTTAAAGGAACAAGGGGTTTACTTTCTCTTACGATTACTGGTTACAGTTCTCAGTCCAGCTTGACAGGAAAGCACATACCAACACAAGGGCCGGGGAACTGGTCATGCCATCTCTACACAACAGCTGAGAGAGGAGCTATGCTTACTTGCCAGGCCAGCGTGTCTGTCCAAGTGTACAGAAGGATACCAACTTCTTTAGCCAGCTCTCTGTATTTTATTCATCTGTCATGCCCTAGTCCCACCCATCATAGGCTGGGCCTTCCCCATCAGCTAGACAATCTCTTGCAGGTTTGCTCTGGGCTTAACTCAACCACTAATTCTCTACAAATATGCCCAGAGCTCAAACCTTCAACAGTCAAGTTGACACCTGTGCCAAACTATGACAGTGGGTGACAACATCCCATGGATTGTGGGTCTAGGAGAAATAAAAAGGGGGAAAAAGTGGCCAGTTTGCCAGTTTGGCACCAGAATTTTCCTTTCCTTGCTCCTTGCCTGCCATGAAGAAACTCTCCTGCCACGGGCTGCCATTTTGCTCAAGTGCATGGGGCCAAGCAGTTATGTGCTGAACCCTCTGAGCTGTGAGCCCAGTTAAATTCCTCCTGCCTTAATTAAGTTCTTTCTGCCAGGCATTTTGGTACTAGTGATGAAACAGTAAGGTAGTTGCTCTCCTTGCCGTGGTAGCCTTTACTTCGATTCCTGCATGATCTGAGAATCAATTCTATTTTGGAGGAGAAAATGAACTTTCTTTGAGTTCTAGTATATTCCATGCGATGTGCTGAAAGCCTTCAGTGCACACCACTGTAATTCTTCTTGATGATGCTGGTGTTAGTTGACATCACTGCCCCTGTTGTGTAGGTGGGAAAGAGGCCACAGAAGATGACCCAGATCGGCAGTGGCAGGCTCAAGGGTCAAGCCTTGTGTTGAACCAGAAGCCCATGATCTTTTTCACTGCACTGAACTCCTTCCAAATGTCCAGGGTGAAACAGGTATAAGGATTCTTGGCAGCCTGAAGTCTCTGTTGATGTGAGTGCGCCTCCCTGAGCGGCTTGGTTTTTTCATTTTCCATGATGGAAGAATGAAAGAAGCAAGAGCCACAGAGCCATTTATGCAGGTCCCATTAGCGTCTCTTCCTCTCAGAGCCTCAGGGAGAGATCTTGGTAGCATGGTGGGTGGTGCACGGGGAACAAGAAGCATCGTTTCTGCTCTTTAAGGGTCTTTGGTGCTTTACATGTCTACATCCTCTTCCTCCTCCATTACAGGTTTCCCACAGGCTTAAGACTTTCTAATCAAAACTTTGCTTTGGTGTGAGAGGTTATTTGTTTGCCATTGGGGGGTTTTAAGTCTTGCAAGGACATGTTCAATGTCACCTTTGAGAAAGCGGAGCCTAGAACTAGTTAGAACATGAGATAAGAAAGCTAAAAGTTCTGCTAAAAGGTCATCGAATGCTTCTGAGCATAAATCTGTCTTAGACACAAAAGGAAAGAAAATACTGGAAATATCTGGAGCATACGGCAGGGCTCACATCTTAGAAAGGGAAAAATGTTGAAGAAGTTTTTAGATAGATTTAGTGGATAGATGTTTTTCTATTCATTCACAGATTCTTGAACACAGCAGTATATGGTAGCTCTTACCAATACACTGGAATTGTGACCTACCATCCTGCTGCACTGTCTGAATCAGGATGACCTGGTACCAGTAGTTTGGGAGAGTTCAGGAGGCCAAGAACAAGCTGTTCTGTCCATATTTGCTCTTAGGAGTCAAGGGGATTGCATACTGTGAACAAGAGCGACAGGACAGGGGAGAGGTTAGGCATGAAGGGTAGTGCTTCAGAATTGGCATTAAACTCTAATTAGGTAGTAATTGAAGTCATGTGAATGGAGACATGCTTTCCAAAAGAGTGAACGTGTGGGGGAAAAGAACAGATGGTTTATTGCTGGAGGAAAGGAAATTGGTCACGATGTTGGAGCTAGGGAGAAAAGTTCACAAGAGAGAAACTTGCATTTCGTTTACTCAGTGAAGACCATTTCACCAGCCCCCGAAAGAAAATTCTAGTGCTATCCTATCCTTATAGACCATAAGTGCTAATGTTGCTGATTCCCTTTAGGCCTACATGTGAATCAGTCTTTCTTTAAAAGAGCTGACTTCTGGGACTGCCCAGCTTTTGCAGCCCCTCCATGTCTTCCTTATAACCCCCGGTCCAGTCCTCACGTCCCACTTCATCTGTAACTTTTCTCCTCTATGGCTTGGTCACATCCCAGCCTCCTGTGCACAGAGCAGAGAGCCAGGCACTGTGAATGTGATCTCGTCTTTCTGATGGTTACCTTGACTAATCACTCTGACACTTTCAGGTTCTGGGATAATTATTCTTGCAAAGTCAAGGTCTCCTCTTCCTCCTGGTGACCTGAAATTACCCTCTAACAGTGAAAATGCTCCGAGCTGTGCAGCGACTTCTCCACATTAACTCTGGAGATACAATTGCAGCGAGAAAATCTCCCCTTTTAATGGGGGAAAATATTGCCCTCGTAAGTCTTTATGCAGTGCACTTGAGCTTAATGCTCACTTACCAATTCGCCTTTATAACTTCCATATTGAGTGAATTAAGTCCTCCATGCGGGTAGTTATTAAAGAAGTGATAAGTGCTTTATAATTTAGTAAAGGGTGGCCTAGCAATTTCATATTTCCTTAAGGAAATTGACCACCTGAAGGGCAGCACTCTCAGAACCCCTGTGGCCAGCAGAGCTCACGCCATCATGTTACTTTCCAGCCAGTTGCTCTGTAAGGCCCAGATTGGACTACCTGCCGAGCTTTCTTCTCTAGGGCTCATGGGGAGAAAAAGCCAAAGCCAATGTCTCCCATCCCACCTCAGACTCTTTCTATTCCTTTTCTTTCCTGGTTCATAGCTAAGATGTCCATCAGGGTCTGGCATTTAGTTGACGTGGTTTGACTATCATCTGCACCAGGAGGAGTCTTCTTCAAGTGCCATGGAGATTCTAACCCCTTAGCCCCGGTGCAAAGACACGGTTGGCTTCCTAACCTTAGTGTCTTCGCATAGCTGGCGAAAGTGCTGGTCCCCATCAAAACCTTGGTAGCTGTAGCTTTCTCCATGGTTTTCGGGAAGGATGCAGTGTTCTGAGGCAGACCAGTCAGTCATTAATTTGCCTATTTTAATTGTCTGCTACGTGTTAAGAAGTGGGTTGTTGTGAGTCTCATATTGAGAAAGACAAGCAATGTTGCCTGCCCTAATGGAGCGTGAACTCAAAGAAAGAGAGATATTGTAGATAAGAAAACACATGAATGAGATAGGGATGGTGCCCAGTGGAATCTAAAGTGGCTCTGTGTGACCTTTGTGCCATTGTCCTTGGGACTGGAAAAGCCTTTGCTGTGTGGGATGTTCTATGCAGCTGTGGGTCTCTACCTACCAAATGCCAATGGCGTCTCCCCTATAATGACAAAAATGTTTCCAGGAACTGCCATATGTTGTCTACTAGACACAGTTCATCCCAGTTTGAGGACTATTCATCTAGAAGGTTATAGAGAGTGGCTGTGGCTAGATTGCTTAGCAAAGACCTCTCTTTGCAGTAGTGACATTTTTAGGAGAATCTTTAGTGGCATCTTGGTTGAAGGAAATAAAAACCACAAAGGCCCTGCTTGATGGAGGGAACTTGGAAAAAAGATAGGACACCACTGAGATAGAAAGTACGTGAGCTAAGAGGGCGGAAGGTTTGAGCTGAAGATGGAGTGGCAAGAACCATAGCATATGTCGTGTAGGACCTTGTTTGGTCATAGTGGATCCAAATTGCAAATGTAAGTCTAGAAAACTATTCTAAAAACTTGCTAACATGCTTGCTTGGTTATTTTTCTGTACATATGTATGTTAAAATTTATTATGAATTTTGAAGTGTTCATGCAGTCTTTAGTGTGGAGGACAGAGTTAAGCTGAGTTGAAGTAGTGGTCATGTTTTGGATGTAGTTTGTGAGAGGAGATGGTATGTATTTTGGGGGTGGCCTTGCCGATGGCTTAGATTTTGGAAAGGAAGGGACTGGTGGAGTTTGGTTTGTTTAACGAAGTGATTCCAACGCCTTTTCTTGAGTTGGAGAAGACTCATGGGATACAAAATAAGAGATGATGTTGGATCTGCAAAGAGAGCAGGTGAGGGCCTGAAGTAGGAAAGAGATCTGGCTAGAGACACCACTTGGGCATTTATACCATGCAGATGGGTTTCAGAGCCAAGCACATGAGTGAGATCCCTAGAGCAAGAGATGGTGTTGAATCTGCTAAGACAGTGGGCAAGAGTCTGGCATAGGAAGGAGATCTGGCTAGAGACGACCATCTAGAGAGTAGCATCATACATGTGGGTGCAGAGGCAAGAACATGGGTGAGATCCCCTTGGCTATGGAGGGAAGAGGTCAAAAGAGAATCCTCAGAGTGAGACCAAAGGACTCCAAATGTTTAGGGATCAGACAAAGAACACAAGATGCACGAAGGACACTAAGAAGGAATGTCCAGAGACTAGCCAGAAACCCAGGAAAGCATGCAGTCCAGGATGCTAGAAGGCAGAGTGTGTTTTAAAGAGGAGAGAATGGTTTAATGAGGTATAATTCCACCAAGAGTTTGAGAACTACACAGCAGAGAAGTCTGCTGAAATCACCAACATGGAGTGATGGCCTTTTCAATGTAATCCTACTGGCATGCACAGAGACAAATTGGGGTGAAGAATCAAAGAGAGATGAAGAAGTAGGGTCTGTGAGTGCAGACCATTATTCTGCAAACATTTTCCGTGATGGAGTAGGGGCATGGGCTGAGGCTTGAGGAGGACATGGACCAAGGAGATTTCATTTTTAGGTGAGATGTGATAGGATATGTTTGTATACTGATGGAAAGGCATAAGAGAAGAAAAGGAGGAAAATCAGTGAGAAGGAGAAAGGTTGAAAGCAAGAAAGAAGAACCACGCGGGACACTGGTAAGCTACTAAGCACTTAGGATCTGTAGTTGGCCCTTGTGGAATTCATCCCTGAGTAATATTCATTTACTCATTCATAGAGTGTTTCTGAACAACTTGTATAACACTAGAAATAGAAACTTCTTGTTATTTCTTTGGAAAACTCATAATCTAGTGATAGACGTAGTCAGAAAGGGAAAAGAAAGATGCAAAACGTGGGCTAAAATACCACGGACATTTCTGTCTCCTCCTTGTCTACATTCCTGACACTCATCATGGGCATCCGATATGGCCCTGGGTTGCTGAGTAAGGTTTATGGGTTACCCCCTCATCCCTGTAGTGATTTCCTAAGATTGCTGCCATGACTGAGACATCCTGTGTTATGCTCTGGACCACATCTATCTTCGGGGATCACTAGGGTTCTGTAGGCCAGATCTCTGAGCTGTTTACTGGACTAAATAAAGTACAGGCCATGCAGGTCTCCAGTGTGGAAATCCTCTGGGAGGGAGACAGAGCACTTGAGTGGCAACTTAGCACCTGCTTGGGTGCTGCCTATCTGTGTACTTACTCTGGGTTTCTCCCTTAATTGAGAATCTAGAGGTAAGTTGTCAATAAGAAAGAGGCCATCTCTGTCCTCATGCATTTTCGTCCCAGTGTAGAGCTCTTGAGGACAAACATAAGTCATATAATCACATAAGACAATTATTGATGTACATTAAGGCCATGAAGGATGCAAACAGAGTTTGTGCCAGACAACAACTGGGGAAGATGGACGAGGGGTTGTGAGTCCAGCAGGGGCTGTGAGCACAGGGAGAATGAAAAGTCTTAAGGGGAGAAACAGAGGAGTGTAAGAAGCCTGGGAGGTGTGTTCTGTAGGAGATCCATGTAAGGAATGGAAGCCAGGCCAGTGTGGTTGGAACCTACCGAACAAGGGGAACCTGTGCAGAGGAAAGACCACACTGGGTTGCCAGGGCAGGGCCTTGTGGGCTGTGATGTGATATTTGGAAGCTCAGCCACACTGGGGAAAGAAGACTGGAAGTGGAGGGGCCGGTTCCCCAGTCTGGAGATGGTACTTAAGAGGCATGCTGGGTCCCCATCCTGCACAGTCCAGATGGCAGTAGTGGAAGCAGAGAGAAGCAGCTAGATTCGAAAGGGGAGGGTGGTCTGGTTGTAGGCTAGGGTTAGGGAAGAACAACCTGGACTCCCTGGGAACTTTGTTGATTCACAGGTGAAATCTTGCTCTGGGGAGTTAGGGTTTTGTAAGTGGGGTGGCGGAGCCCTTGATCTTTTCCTCTTAGAACACAGCATCTGAGCACCTGAGGAACACAGGTGTGTGCACACATGTTTCTCATTCCTGGCACGAGCTTTGGAATCGGTTGAGAAGCCAGCACAGATGCTGTCTCTCCCATCTGTTCCCGGCTCGCTCTGAATGTTCTTTTCTGTGTCTGGGGGCAGGGTCCCAGATGCAGGGCTGGTTCACCATGGTCCCTGGCACATGGATGCTTGTAGACTAGCGTGTTCATGTACTGCCATGCTGGGTTGCCAGTATAAGTCAGCCTGGTCTCCCTAAGGCGCTCATGTCTGCCTCCACAGGCATCTAATTCTTTTAACAGTTATCAAAAGGTGGGAGGGGGATTTGGGAGACTAGTACGAATGGGTGCAGCTTTGCCCTGACTTTATCGGTGCCTCAGCATTATGGAGCTGTTGCTCCAGAAGGCTTGTTTATAATGCTAAACATATCAGATAATTGAAAGCTAATGCTGTTGTCTGGATCACTAGACATGATATGGCTGGATAACAAATCAATTTCCTCATTGCCTTAAAAGGCTATGGAGTCAAATGAGTACATAGTACATTGTGTCTATGTAGTGTGTGTGTGTGTGTGTGTGTGTGTGTGTGTGTGTGTGAGAGAGAGAGAGAGAGAGAGAGAGAGAGAGAGAGAGCCCTGCATGTGGTCTCTAGTGGGAGGTGGATTTCCTGGCCTCGTGTGCAGGACATGAGGCAGGTGCAAAGGTGATGAGACACTTTTACAGGGTCTGGGAAGAGACATTTGTCCTTGTTCAATGAAGCTCTTGAGTTCTGTGTTGGAGTAGAGGACTTGTATCTCCTGCCAGAATGCCATGCCAAGAATGGATACACGGAACATAATAGTGGTGTTTCAGCAGGTGAACTGTCTATTCAGACTTCACCTGCAGGAAAACCTTGCTCATCTAGTAACTTCAGGGGTGGAGGTAAAACAGTAAGGAAGAGCAAATTGAAATCCTTATCCAGATATCTCTTAACATGCAGTTCCAATAATAGTGACACCAACTGTTTACTGTACCAGCACTGTATAGCTGCTCTGAATGGAGGACAAATACATTGTTCCTCCAACTCTTATGACAATTTCTCTGAAGAAACTGAGGTCTGCAGAGGCTTGTGTGACTGGCTGAGGTCATCAGGTTCCCATCTCTAGACTAGTGGCATCTCCAGACCAGCCCACCTCCAGTCACTAACTCTTAGCTACTGGACTCCAAGAAACCATGAAAGAGACTCCCCACCATGCACTGAAAGAAAGGAGGGTCCCCAAGGCCAGCTGCGCTAGAGGGACCTGTAGCCTCATAGCAGAGAAAGAGTTAGAAAATTTGCCCAAACTGCCAATAACTACTTGTGTCAGAAATTGCACAGCGGTAGGGCCATGTTGGGTAGGGAAACCAAGTCCTGCATACCTCAAGAGTCTCAGAAAGCATCACGTGTCAGAACCAAGTTGATTGATTAGATTGGCTGTGATGATGCAGGCTCATCAGGAGAATGTAAATCGTATTCTGTCTCCGGTGTTTCAGAAAGCAAGGCGGTGTGGAATGCATTTTAGGGAGGTGGGGAAGAAACATCCAGAAAGGAAGTTGAAATATAAACTTCAATTTAATTGTCTGGAAATGTTGGTCACAAAGAACAGCTCATTAATAGCAGTGTGAAGTCACAGCGAAAAGAACAGCACTGTGACAGGAAGCGAGGAGAGAGAGAGGCTGGAACACGAGGTGACACAGGCCTGCCTGCCTACAGGAGGGACTTCCTGTCTTGCCAAGTGCCCCGAGACCAAGGAACTTTTGTCTGGTGAAGGGTACTCTATCCCTCATATGGATTTCCTCATCCCTTATTTTTCTTGGGATAGATGACAATCGATGTCTTCAGGTTCTAGAGTTTTCTGGAGAGAATTGAAAACATTAAATCCTGGAGGTATAAACAACCCTTAAACATACCCACATGACGTGTTTTTAATTAAAATGTGGACCACACAGTTTGTACCTTCTAATTTTTAGATGCTTAGAGATTGCCAGTTCATTTCCATATTGGCCTGAGCAAAACAGAAAGAGGAAGAGAAGGCTATGGAACAAAAGCACGATCTAATTTATGCTAGCACAAAAGGTTTTTGTGTCCTCTGTGGATGTACCAATTAATGTTTAATTTATGCCATGCCTCATTCCAAAGTGGGATATGAAGGAGGAACCTTGGTCTTGGCATTCCAAGACTCAAAGCTGCTGCTGTGGATCGTGGAATATGGTATAAAGAGGTGACTCTGTACCATCTCCTGCCTCTATCCTCCAAGACTCCTGGAATCGTCGGGTTCTGTGATCACAGAGGTCCGCCTTGACATCATCGGGGCTTTTTGAGCAGTATACTTAAGCCTAGTCTGACTCCAGGGGTTCCTGTTATCATGGACTGTTCCCTACTTGTCCACTCTCTCTGGAAAGGGCGTGCATGTGAGCTCTTGGCAGAGTAGTGATTCTATGCTGTCATGGAAGGGCAGTATTGACAGACTGGGGACAAGGTACTGATCTGGCTAGAGGCTAGACACAGGCAAAGGCTGTTGGCCAGTGGGTCCTATCCGCAGCTTGTTTATGCCCTTGAATGAGAAGGTCCCTGGAACTGCGGTCTTCACATTTCTCTGTTCTGAAACTCACAGGCCTAAAGGCAGATTTTGTTTGCTTTGTTTTGGCTTGAGGCTTCCTAGCGCTTGTTGCAAAGCATCAGTTTATGAAGGAAGTGTTTTAAGGGTTTTTGCTCTGGCAATATCTTTGGCAGGTGCTTTCTGTGATAAGGCAGAGCTGGGGCTGTGTGCGTGGGAGTGCCGGGTGGCTGATGATTTATTGTATGGTGTCCTGTGTGTCCCACGTCTCTACCTTCCAGATGCTAGTGCTGCTGTTTCCTGCTGCAACAACCTAAGATGTCAGTAGATATGACCAAATACCTTGTGGCAGACAAAGCTGCTTCCTCTTGAGAATTGTGCTAAGACCCCAAAAGTGGAAGTGATTGATTTAAAATAGAAGCGGGAGCCTGAACCAAGAAAGAAAGCAACTCTGCTGTTCGCTCGCGCCTCCCTTTCCTGGTCAGTGAGTGATTGGCGCAGACACACCCAGGTGAAGTACAGAGCTGCATGTCCTTGTGCAAGCTGTGACTGCAGTAACTTCGGTCAGTTTTGCTCTGAGCTCTTCCATTTCCCCCTCCTTCAAGCAGGCTTTGTGAGAGTTCTCTGCAGAGGTGAGCCTATGTCAGTGCTTCCCAACAGGGTTCAAGCCCCGACCTTCTTTTAAAAATGCATAGCTACTGATTGTTTTTCCAGTGACAAAGCAGAGACATCTGGAATACCCAGAAAAGCAATGAATGGGAAAACCCCACATGGCATCACTAGGGCACCATATTCACTGTTTACCATTAGCCAAACCAAGCCAAGTACACTCTCTTACTTCATTCTACTTATTTATTATACTTTGTGGAATTGCTTTTCCCACTCAAACGCGTGGTCTCCTGATAGCAGCCAGTGGCGTTACCATAAGTGACCTCCCTGGTCTGGTACCAAGCGGTGAGTCATGGAAGACTTGGCAGGCACCGTCTGGTGTCATCTGCAAATGTCAAGGCTGGACCTTCTACAGCTGGCTCCTCCTTGGCCCTGCCTCACTCCAACATTCCTGCTTTCTAAATTTGTTTTCCTGGAGGTCATGAATGACAGGATGCCTATCTCTGTATCCACATGGGTTTTTAAGATGATGGCCTTATCTTTCTGCCACAAACACACACACACACACACACACAATTGGTGATAAGAAATGATAGTAGAAGCCAGATAAAGGATTCCATTTGCATTTGAACACTAAGGAACGTTTTCTCAACTTCTATAGGGATAGGAGAAAAAGTAATCTCAATGCTTAGTGAAGACGTCATGGCCTCATGAAGACTCCAGGAATGATGTGCGCGCGCGTGCGTGCGTGCATGCGTGTGTGTGTGTGTGTGTGTGTGTGTGTGTGTGTGTCTATACATGTACATATGTGTAGGTGCACATGTGTGTGTGGTTGCATGTGCCAATGCACTTGAATGCAGGGGAGACAAGAGAAGATGTTGGGTTTCTTGTTCTATCGCTCTTCTGCCTTACTCCCTAGAGTTGGCACCTTTGATAGAACCTGGAACTTGCTGTTTTGGCTAGGCTGGCTGAGCAGTAAGCTCCCAGGGTCCATCTGTCTCTCCCTGCCAGTGCTGAGATTGTGGTTGTGTGCAGCGAGGCTCAGTTTTTACATGGGTCCTGGGGGAAGGGTTAGCTTGGGCTAACATCTCTGATTAAGAAACCTTAGGAATTTTTCTATTTTTTTACTTTTTTATGACAATGGGGAGCTCAGTGTTTCGTCTATGCTAGGCAAGCACTTTTCCACTGAGGTACACAAAGGCTCTTTTGCATACTCCTGCAGTCCTCATGTCATTATGTTGAGAACGTTTTATTACCCACACTTGACGGCTGAGAAAACCTTGGCACAGCCAGGAGAAGTGGCCTGGACAGGGTGTCATAGGTGGAGGTGCTTGTGGGGCCAGGATTAGTGTCCTGGCAGCCTGGCTCTAGGCAGGGGTTGGCAACCTTTTCCTGTAAAGGGCCAGATATTCCGAGCTTTGCAGGCCAAATGGTCTCTGTAGCACTGTTCTTGTCATTTGGGAGGAGCCATAGATGAAAGGAAGTGAGCAGATAGGAACATGGAACTTTAAACTTCATCTCATTTCACAGGTCACAAAGTATATTTCTTCTTTTGATATTTCTTAACGAAGTATGAAAAGGAAGCTGAGCTCTGGGACTGTACAAACTTGAGGCAGTGGGCTGAATCAGGTCCCCAGCCTGTAGTTTCAGATCTCTACTCCTAAGCCTGACTTCTGGACATATAACACTGTGATTGCAAAAATGCCATTCCCCTACTGAGAAGAAGTCAGACCCAAGGGACATGGGAGCTGTTGTTGTATTTACTACAGGTCTCTATAGCAAGGGTCCATTCACTTCCTCACCCCATCTCAGTGTGTGTGTAAGACCGGGAAGGCATTATTTGTAAGCACAGGTCATCAGGGATGAAATGAGTGAAGTTTTAGAATGTGGTAATGATTGACATGTCTACCATTATAAACACACATTGATGGAATGCTAATAGGTTCAGAGAAACTTGATTTCGTTTATTTAAACAATTTGATTGACAACCACTTGTTGGGAGCAGACCCAGGTAGGAAGTTGGGCTCCTGTGATGAATAGCGCACTGTATAAACACTGTGATCTATTTAGTATTTGACATGGCCCATGGCCCAGGAATGCACTGGGCAAACTTAGTGGCACAGGTGGTCCTATCTGTCTTGGCTATCGTTTGCATCTGAAATGTTGCTGACATCCCTTCCTTGGTGGTACCAGACCAAGAAAACTACTCTGGACCGTGAAGCTTGCAGGGAGAATCTTTGGAGTTGGAGTCGGCTGCCAACCTGGCCACCTGGTTCATGTCCCTAGCAAATGCCAGTGTCTCTGGCTGCTCGGCAGGGCCTCTGGAAGAATGTGTTACAAAACGGACTCTCCACATAACTCGTCACTGTGTGGCTCTAAAATGGTGCCAGCGAGCCTGGCAGCGGCAGTCCTGCAGCCTTCTTGGCTCTGATTAGACTGGACGGCAGATGGCAAGGCCACTGGTGTGGTGGGACCGAGGAGGGGTCGTCTGGGGAAGGGTGCTGTTAACTTTTCCGGCCATGAGGAACTCTGTATTCTTCACTGAGATGATATCGAGACCTTCTGGGTATTGAGACATTTTGAGTACTAAGACCTTTGGGTACTGACCCTTCTGTATATCTTTTAGAATAGCAAGTGTGTATGGATAATCATCTTTTGTACATTTAGACAAAGGACAAGGTCTTGGTAACCATCAGTGCAATGGCAGCCCACAAACAATAATGGCAAATGTTAGTTTCTTGTCGATGTCAAGGAACTAACAAAACCCATACTGTTATGCGTGACAGACAACTCTCTTCTCGTGCTAACAATAGTTTGAGTTTCTTTACTTCGGGCTGGAATTTATATACTGGGCTAGTCAGCACTGGTTAGTGTCTGTTGATCAAAAGCTTGGGCTAAGATCTCTGATTAAGAAAGCTGAGAAGGAAAAGTGGGAGAAGCTGCTGAGGTGGTCCCACTTTTTAGCATAAAGAGAGGAGAGATTTAGATGTGCTTAAATCTATTGCTTGAGGCTAGTGCACTCAGGCATTAGTAATGGAGTTTGGTTCCCCTAGTTACTCACCCTGTTTATTTTTAAATAATATGTATTATCTTAGTGTTCCATGCATGGATATGGTGAATTTATGATTTTTTTAACTCCTTAATTCCTAATACCATCCCCTCTCTTTCCCCCCTATAATCCTCTATTTCCCTTGCCAGAGTCCCTCCTATTCTCGTCTTTTCATTTGTGTATCCCACTGTTTCATATACTTTGCCTTTGATAACATATGCCCGACACGATCCATGTTCTAGCAAGTATCATAGAACAGTGGGTGTACCATTGAGGAAAGCATCTTCCTTTCCTTCCCTATCAGCATTAGTCCTCAACAGTCTCTCAGGGTGAGTTTTGATAGGACAGTTCCCACATAGTTCTTGTTGAAAGTATATATATCTGCCACGAAAAAATGAATATCATAGCCCTGTCATGCCCAGGAGATCAGTCTGGCAACGACTGTTCCACTTCAAGTGCTTATAGTCTTATTACCCCTATTCCAGGATTCTTGCTGAGCTTTGGGTGGGGGTGGATGTCCTTGCCCTCTTTCTAACACTCTGTGGTGCCTCCCAGTCTTTAGGAAGCCCAACTCTACAGTGGCTTTTCTAGTTGGCTGGAGCCTTTGGTTTTCTTGAGCTCCAGGATGGAGTGGACTATGATCACCCACATGAACCTGGAGCTCCAGTGTCTTGGTGGGTAGACAAGCCAGGCAAGCATTTCTTATTTCAGTTCCCCAGAAACTGTGCCCACAGGCAAGCTGCACATCCCTTTTGTATCATCTGATGGACAGAACAACAACAACAACAACAAAAAAAACAGAAGGTCTGCTCTTAGCAAACTCCAAGTAGGAGCAAGAAGGTAGGGAAACAGTGGAACTGAACAGGAAAACCAACAGGGATATGGGGTTGGAGTCTAAGGGAGTGGAGCCTTTCTGGAGCTGGGGAGAGAGATTCCATATTCCATCCTTGAGCCATATATGTTGATTCTTATGATGAAGTCCACCATTCTCAGGGAGAAACTTGAGTTCAGAGATATTTTGGATGACTTCTCAGAAGACATAGTATTATTCATGTCTGACGGTAAAGCAAGCTATCTCTCCATTCCTGGCATCCAGGCCTGACTTTGCCTCTTTTTCTACAGACACATAGAGAATTGGCGCGGCCTGCACACGCTCAATGCTGTGGACATGGAGCTCTACACTGGACTCCAGAAGCTGTGAGTGTACCAGGCTGCAGGGGACTTGGTGGAGACTGGCAGGGGAGGGCTGCTGCAGGAGGGTTGGGATGTCACTGTCCTCCAGGACCCAGTGGCAATCATGGAAAGCCTGTTGACCATGTTCATACATTCTCTTCCAAGAGTCCTGTATGGGGCCAGCTGGCACCACCCCTTAGGAGATGTTGGGGCTACCTTAACCCGAAGAATTCTGAGGGCCACCTGAGGCTAAGGTTTCAAGGTGGCTCTGCACCCAGGCCTCCTGGGATAGTGCCCTTCCCTGAGCTGTCTGCTTGATATGAGCCAACCCATTCCTACCTCCTCCAGTGGACATATGTGCTTTGGCTGTTGGGGCTGTGATGTGATGTCTGGAGGAAACATATGGGGACTGCAACCCTGTATCTTGGATTAGCAGGGCTCCCTTCTCAACCACTAACCAGGATGGCCAACCTCCATTACTGCATGCTAATATTCCAACCTTTCCAAGTGCCTCTCACTGAGCCCCCAGTTGACTGCCTAGGGTGACTGATGACAAGATATAGACCATGTTTAGTGGACCCTCCTGCTGCCCTTGACCCCTTGAGCTGCTGACTTTCTTTTCCTCTCTGCTCAGGACCATCAAGAATTCAGGACTCCGGAGCATCCAGCCCAGAGCCTTCGCCAAGAATCCCCATTTGCGCTATATGTGAGTAGAGCTGGGCTGCTGGAGCCGGTGGGCGCATGCAGGGAAGCAGTCCTGGACCATGAAGCAGAAGAGTCTACACTGTGCTTTGCTTCTTGGTTCCTTGGTGGAGTCCCTTAAGCTTCTCGGGAAACTCAATTGTATCACTGAGTGTGAAGATTTTGGGTTAGACTATCTCTGAGGTTTTCATCAAGGGAAATCTAGAGCCAGGGCTACACGGGGGAGTCATCTGACCTCCAAATCTGTCCAGTTTACATAATGAAATTTGCAATTTTACTGGGATGTGAATGACAGGGAGTTGGCTTACCTGTCATGTCAACTCTTCTGAGAGCACGGGCAGGAAGTGTAGGTAGTAGGTATGAGTGTATGTTGAGATTGGGGATTAAAGAAGGAAGAAATGTGAGGCTGGACCACATGCAGTGTCTAAATAGAGTTTGTGTTTAGTGGGCAAGAGTTCAGAGAAGTGGAGACGCCTGTGTTAGGACACGCGTCTTGGTTTGGGACCAGCTTGAGCTCACACTGCCATGGGCGGTTGTCTTCTTGAGCCTCTCTTTCCTCCTTGCCATGTCCTACTGATGGAATGGATTCTCAGGCACTGGCTCTAGATAGACCTTATGAAGGCAGAATCACAACTGCATGATGCTTCCTCTCTAAGCCTAGTTCTGGATTGATGGACTCTGGGATTTGGATGGAGGATAGTTATTTCCTGAAGAGGATGGTAGTGGGGGTGGTGTTGGAGTCCAAAGTGAACAACTAGGGCCCTGGCAATCATCAACGCATCCAAGCAGGACATTTGTTATCTGTGTTAGCTATGTCTCAAAGGTAGTGGCCATGTGGACCTTCAGTGGGTATGTTCCCATAAAACAAAGACTGTGCAGGAATCAGATGGTGCGGTATCTGCTGCATGTGGGGAGGAAGTGGAGGGAGTGCCGGTGGACTGTGGAGGGAGTGCCGGTGGACTGTCTTTCCTTGGACTACTGGACAGCATTACTGATAGATGGCATTTGTTAGGGGAAGGCCACCCACTAGCTATAGAACTCTTATAAAGAGGTAGAGCTTCTGAGGGACACCGTTGGGAAAGGAAAGGAATAGGAAGGGGGTAAAGGAAGGGAATGGGAAGGGGAAAGGAAAGGGATTCTAATGGGTTGTGGGTGGATGTAGTTTCTTTTCCTGGAGGTCCTGGCTATACACTTAGGCCTCTGTGTTCTCAGGCACAAAGTGAACAGGTTGCTTGTTATTTGGAGTCATTTCTGCTTTTTTTTTTTTTTTTGCTGAACTTTTCTTTTCTCCCTCTGGAAATATCAAGCTCTGTGGCCATTATTTAGGGCCAGATGCAGTAGCGATGGGAAATGAGACCTTTTCAACTGTCTAACTCAGTCCTCATCCTCTTACCCTGTTTTTGCTCTTTGGTGAGATTCTCCTGACGTGTGTGTTCTCTGCAGCCATTGGCATAGCTGGGACCAGAGGAGAGTTTTGGACCAGATGTTCCAGGTGTTTATTTTATTGGGGATTCAAGTTTCATTGTAAAACCTCCCAAGGGAGAGAATTTTTGACACCAGAGAGTCTCTCTGTTCACTGTAACTTATACAGAGGTCACAAAACCACACAGCCATGGCAGACCAGGTGGGGACCTAGTTGGGGCGGGGGACCCTGTGTCTTCTCTGGGGTGCAGCCAATAAGCAGTTCCCACTGTCTGCTGCCATGTAGCCGGTTAGCCCAGCATTGCTAGACTGGCTGACTTTTCAAGATGAAGCAGGAATTCCAGAGCAAGTGCTTAGGCGTTAAATGGCAGCTGAGAAGAAAGCCCTTTAGCTCCACATGTCAAAGGACACTGCTTCTTGGGAGGAGCACAGCATGGAACATGCGCATTTGTATGCGTGGATCCTGTTTGTGCGAAGGAAACAATTAGTGTGGCAGAGTCTCTGTTCTTTTGGAGGGCAGGGTCTGAACACTCATGCCCTCTTTCACGGCACTAGCTACCTGCAGCTCTCTTGGAGGTGAAGGCTGGAGAGCCATCATATTTTTACAGACCACAAAAGACCAGGGAGCACCCCAGGTGGTGGGGATCTTAGACTATGTCCCTTACATGCCTTGAGGTCCCTGAAAAGGACTGCAACTCAGTGTCTCTTTTGGGGCGCTTTGACCCGTTTTAGGATGGAGGCATTCACAAAAGCTGCTGGGGCTCACAAGATTAGCAAGACTCTGGGGACAGAGGGGTTGGTTGAAGTAGGGCCTAGTGATGCCAGCGACCGCCTTGGATCCTGATTCTCCGGGCTCAGTGGCTGCTCTTGCCAGAGTACTTGCTCTTGCTCGGTGAGGGGATCACTGCAAAGCAAACTACCACCTTCCATTTTGGTCTGGTTGTGCTTTGGGGACACAGATATATGATCATTTGACGCAGGATGACTAATACCCAAGGGGCTCTGATAGATGCAGTGGAGACTCTGAAGGAGCCTGCGGTCCACAGAAATTCATGGGACAAGGGATGAGGTCCAGTTCATCCACGAGTCTGATGGATTTGCTTCCATTTCTGAAGACACACCCCAAATCCCAACTGAGCAAATTTCCCGGCAGCTCTGGGACATTTTCTCCTGGCAAATGGAGCAGGTTTCACTGTTTTCTCACAACGTCTTCTATTTCTGTCTTCTAAGTGCATTTACAAGTCTTTGGGCCCCAGCTGAGCAATCACAAGATGATCACTTACTCCAACACTAATTGCCAAGCCCTGGCTTGGTGGCCTTTTCCTTCTCCCCCCTCCCCCAGGGCAATGGCTAAGAGTCTCTTTCCTTCTGCACAGAATAAGACGCAGGAAGTGAGATCATTGTCTCTGTGCCAATGTCAATTTATCTCAGTGATCTCTGATTGGTTCAGCTGTCCTAACATCAGAGGGATACTCAATGTCAAGGCCACATTTGGCAGTGAGCATGTTGGGAAGCAGGACTTGGGAAGCAGATCTTCCTTTAAGCTCTGTGAGTCACTGACCATCTCCTCTTAACTGCTCAGTTTTTTTCTCTCTTTTGCTGGATGTTTCATCTGAGATACTGGTAGTAGACATTCACTACCTTTCTAAGACACTGGGGATTTTCTCGATCTCCACTTTGAATCTAAGGATTTCCCAACTTGATAATTGGCATAGCTACTTTATAATCTGTAAAGTGGTCATGGTATCAGTGTCTGCTGTAATCACGACCTGTGCTTAGAGACTATAAAACAGGTACCCTATAAGACCTTTAGCTCAGAGCCCAGAAATGATAGTTTCTGATAACAAAAGTGATTTTTGTTGTTACTGATGGTGGTGATCATAGAACCCAAGGAAAAATATTAAGTATCCTTGAAGATTTTCCTCACTCCTATATTCTGGAAAAGCTGGAATTCTGTTCCACAATGTAATCCATCTCTCTGGTGCCTGAACTATTGCTGTTTTCAATCTCTAGTGTCATTCTTTCTTAAATATGGATGAATCAACCCTGGTGAATTTCTAGAGATTCTCTTCCTTTAGACTCTAGATGCTGTTCATTTTGGGTAAAAGCTCAACGACTGCCATGGATGAGCTTACGGCTTTCTTTATTTCTAATCATTTAGAGGCAGCATCCAGCAACATTATCAAACATTGGTGGCCCTCTTTGGACACCCCTTCTACAGCTGGTTCCCCTCTCTTTTTATAAGATTTGTCTTATTTGGCATGGATCTCTCACAGGTACCTGTGAGTAGAGTACCAGAGATAAATGTGCTCTTCCTTTCATATTTGAATCCCTCATGCTTTTCTTAGATCCTCCTCATAATATCGTCTGAGTTCTTATAACCATCCTGGGGACAAGTGTGGTGGGAATCCTTATTTTGCAGCTCAGGAGATAGGCCCAGAGAGGTTCTTGCCAGCAAATAGCAGTCATATCAGCTTGCCTGGATCCTCTGATTCTTTCTCCAAGAATATTTTTGCTATACCTATGGAAAGAAGGCCTGACGTGTCATACCCTCTCCTCAGAATCAATTAGAAACAAAAACAAGAAAGCACCTAAACTCTAAAACATTTAGAAAAATTGCATTAGAAATCCTAGTCTCGGGCTGAGGGGATAAAACTCTTGCCATTGCAAATCTGACAACCTGACTTTGGGTCTCTATAGCCCATATAAAAGCTGGAGGCAGTGTTACAAGCTTCTATAATCCTAGTTAGTTCACTCACTAGAAATGGAAAATAGAGACATGAGAATCTCCAGAAGTAATGGACCAACTACTCTGGCTCACACAGTGGAAAAGAGCTTTTCTCATGTAAGATGGGAAGGCGAGGACTGGCACCTGAAGGTTGTCTTCTGACCTCCACGCATACCATGGCATCCCTATACACAAACATCCACATATACATACAAAAAATTAAAACAACAATGACAACCTCATCTCCAAAGAGGAAAAGGAACTTATTAAGAACTTATCATATCAAGTCCTGTACCCAGTGGTTTTGCAACTGTGAACTCACTTCGCTCCTTACAGTGACTAGAAATAAATGCACCTTTGTTCCCATTTTGCAGATGAGAACACTGAAGTCTACAGTCATACCCTAGTCCCCCTAAGATCATAGGGTAAGGTATATGGAGTAGTCAGTATGTGGACTTCAGTCTTTCTGATTCTGAAGTCCATGTACTTTTTTTTTTTATATCCCGGGAGTATTTCGTCTCTGGTTTTCACAGCAAGGACTTACTATGGGAGGGGAAAGAGACTTTAAAGTTTTATTAGAGAGCTGCAATTTCTCCCTGGAGATTTAGCACCATCCATCCTCCAAAAGCTTTGTTGAGAATCTCTGTTTAGTTTCTTTTCCAATTCGGGTCAAATCCTGTAACAACATTGCTAACTGAATATCTTCATTGTGAAAGATTTCTCGGCATTAGCCTATGGCCTACTTACTTCCAAGAATATTTAATGTAAGATTCCAGCAAGCCAAAAGAATTTATTTAATCCCTCAGAGTTGGTTGTGGTGGGATCTTTCTTATGTTCAGTGGCTTGCTCTTTTCCAAAAAGCTCAGAATGCCAGACTGAGCTATTCCTCACTCCATTGTAAGCAAACATTCACTTGATCTTCATCTGGGAAAGGCAGCTCACAGATGCCAGGTATGGGGGCGGGATAAGGTGGGGAATGTCCTGATTTGGGCATGACTGTGTCAACTCTGTTATGTTTCCAAGGAGAGAAAGTGGCTGGAGTCCCTGCCCTTTCAGGACTCTGGCTGTAGCCTATGCAATCCATTTCTCTTGAGATAATTGTAATGAAAGCAAGGTCAGATTGGTTTGTTATGTACTATTAAATCACTAGTTACTGAAATGACCAGTGCTTTTGGATTGCAGGCTACACGTAGATGTTATAATAGTAAACATTTGTTTCCTTACCTACCTTTTACTTTCATGCTGTGACTTCTCCAAGTCTCAAAGGCGTTGGTGGCTGGCAGACTTGTCACCAGTACCCTACTGCCTCTTTGCAAGTGTCCTTATTCCCCTGTTCTATATGGAGTACATTGCCATTAATTGCTCTGTTATAGCTAATGACATTAGACCAAGGACTTTGGAGGGTCAAATCCTAGATTTCTATATCCTGCTGTTGAATTGTAGACAAGTTAGTGATCTTCCAGGAGTTTTGCCTAGAAGGGAACATCACTTTATATTTCTTAATACGACCTTAATAAGCCTTAAATAAGACCAAGCTTATAAAAAGCTTGACAAAATGCAGTATGAAAGGCAAGGGACATGCTCCCTGCTCATTGGTTTCCAGTTTCATAGATCACATAGATCATAGTAGTTAAAGCTTTCAATTTGAAATCCCCTTTGTGATCTCATACCTGCACATTTTGATACCTATTTGATATCTCTACTTGGGTGTCTAAAACATATCAAGTTTAACTTGGCAAAAATGGAACTCATGATTTGTTCAGTTTCGTTTTGAGTTAGGGTCTCCTGATATACCCCAGGGTGGCCTTGAACTCACGATCCTCTTGGCTTAGCCTCTTGGATGCTGGAGTAATAAGCCTGGGCCAACACACTCATCTCGCTCCTTTTCTCTGCTGTATTTCATTCTCAGTACAGTTGCTAGAGTGACATTTATTTATCATGTTTTAAACAAGGTCTTTCATAACACAGACTGCCCTTGAATTCACTATGAAGCTGTGTTTAGCTTGGAGTTCCTGTTTCTCCTGCTTCTACATCTTGCATACTGGGATTATACACATGCATAACCTTGCCTGACTCAGACATATTCTAGACGCACAAATCTGAGAGTGTCACTCCACTGCTGAAAGCCCTCCAATTACTTCCAACTATACTTAAAATAAAAGCTAAGCTCCTCACCAGGGCCAAAGGATTGAAGTCCATGTGGTTTCCAACTCTATCTAATTTCCTTCGGCTTTTTCCTTGCTCTCTTTGTGATAATCTGGAGCCTTCTCTCTCTTCTGGAACATGGCAGGCTCATTCCACCCTGCCTCCCTAGACAGGGATGTATCTGCTGATCCATCTCATTCAGACAAATCACTGACCCCAGGTGTCTGTGTGCCTGGTCCCTTCTCATTACTATTGTCTTTGATGTCACTTGCTTCCCCAAGCTTTCTTTGACCACTCAAGCTTAGTGACTTTTCTTCTTATAAACCCATCTCATAGCCTCATCAGTTCCTTGGCTTTTATTACTATTGACTATTCATGTAGTTTATGCTCTCTCCACTGTTGGAATGGAGACATCTGTGGAATGGGACTTTGTGCTGTTCGCTGCCGTGTATCCACGCTGAGGACAATGTCTGGTATATGCCAATGGATCTTTGTTGAGTGTATGAGTCGCTCTCATCTGACTTGATTAGTTTTTGGATGGAAGATGTGCAGAAGGCATTTTTTTTTCTCACCCTACTGACTTTCTTCAACTCATTTCTACACAGAGTTCCTCAATCCTATGTGTAGGGCTGAAACCATTGCAGTCGTGTTTAAAAGAAAAGATATAGAGGCAAACACATGTAAATAACTAGTATTTTAAGAATGCGAAGGACTAGTGATTAGCTCCATGAAAGCCTCCATCTAGTATAGTATGTCCAGTGTCCTGAGCTTGATCCCCAGAATTACAAACACTACTCTTCACAATACCACACCACACTTCAGTACATCACACCACACCACCACGCATCATGCCTCACCATACCACACCACACCTTACCGTGTTTACCATACCACATATACCATACCATACCTCACCTTACCACACCACACTTCCCTATACACACCAAAAATCACCATACAACACTACACCTTCACACACACACACACACACACACACACACACACACACACACACATACACACCTCACTTTACCACACTAACGTTCCATATCATGCTACACCTCACTACAGTACACCACATACCATACCATACCTCACTTCACTATACACCATGCCTCAGTATACCACACTACACCTCACTATGAAGTATCACACCATACATATCACACCATTCCACACCTTACCATACCACACACACCACACCATACCATACCATACCATACCATACCATACCATACCATACCATACCATACCATACCATACCATAGTTCATCATATCATACCCCCTCACTTTACTGCACCATACCTCATTGTACCACACCACACCTCATTGCACCACACAAATACCACATGCCATACCTCAACACACATACTGTACCACACCACACCTCACCTCACCACACCACAGCACACATTCCAAACCTCACCCACATCCCCCATGACACCATACTTCACCTCACTCCACACACCACAATTCATCATATCTTACCATACCATATCATACACACACTACACTATACCACTTGTACCATACCACACGTCACACACTACACCTCACCATACCACACTACACCATATCTCATACACCACACCTTATCACACACGTCAGCACACACATCATACCTCATCATACACATCTTACCACATACACCACACCACATCTTGCCACATACCCACACTTCACCTCACAAGCCCGAATGTGCAAACATCAGCAGTACTGCCAGCTTGTTTCTCCAGGAATGTGTTGGTGGGAGCGACAGAATGCTCATCTCTCAGCTTTCTTCTCAGACAGCTCTGCCTGTTCAGAACTGTCACCAAACCAGATGCTAGAGGAGAGACTGTCTCTAACTAAACCTTATCACTAATCTGGTGGCGCCAGGTGAGCAGCTAAGTCCATATGTTCTGGAGTTATATCACTGAGTTTGGATTTGGGTTCTGTCATATATTTTCTGTGTATCATGGGAAAGTTATTTCACCGATGTACATATTGGTGCCTCAGGCTCCTTGTTTGGGAAATGGGCATTGCATGCTTATGAGCTTGATTAAGTGTGCTAAGGCTTATCAGGTATTGAAGTGTGGTGGCACTTAAGTGACAGTGTGGTGGTCACCCTCTCGCCTTGCACGTGCATTCATATACAGAGAAGCCCGGCTTAAGAACCTCTGTGTCCCCACTCAACATGTGTTTGCTACAGCATATTGATCAATGTGCAAGATATGATTCCTGTCCTTAAAACTTACAGTTTAAGGAACTTTGACAGACCAACATAGTGGCCTATATTTTTTTTTAATCTTTGAGGATTGATCTTGTTGCTGTTTGTTCGAAACTGTATCTGATGTGGTATAGACTTGAATTCAAGTATGTAGCCAAGGATGACCTTGAACTGAGCCTCCTTCCTCTTCTAAGTGCTGGGGCTATAGGTATGTACCACTGGGCCTAACTAAGAGAAAGAGATTAAAGCTACAGATTTTATCATCGTCTAGGTATCTAGTTTGATGACACAGCTCATTGGCTGAGTGCTTGCCTAGTGTGTGCAAGGTCCTATGCTCAATCGTAGCACTGCCAGAAAATAGAGATTTTATCCTTAGGAAAATAATCTCTCCATATATACCATTTTTTTTCAGAGATCTGCAGTCATGTGTAGCTGGGTTTTGGAGGATGCATTAGAAAGAGGTGTGGAAAATTTGGGATGCATTGTTCAAACATTTAAAATTGCTATTCCTTTTGGGTATGAGGGTGCACCCCTATAATCCTGACCCCTGGCGGGTAAAAGCAGGGGAATCAAGAATTTGAATCCAGGCAGGGATACATAATAACAGATCTCCAAACTTCCAAATTTAACAAATGACAATTATATGCCATATTCTGTTGGGCGTAAGAGAATGCTTTTGTTATTCATAATCTTGACCAGGATTCAGGTAAGACTGAAGTACACTGGGTATGGAAGTTTTCTTGGAGATAATGAAAATATTTTGAAATCGATCATGGTACTGGATTGCCCAACTCCAAATCTGCTGAAACCCTTTGAACTGTACAGTTTAAGTGGGCGCATTGTACATGTACATGTATCTTGTGTTCCCGCTTGGCAGAAGCTTCCAGAACCTGATTGAGATCTGCCGTGGGGCAGAGGATGTTAATGTTCCAGATGGAGGCCGCGCCATTAGCTTGAGTCTTGCTGGGAAGAAAATGGGATCAGAGCCACAACTGACCTTCTGTGGTCATGACATGTGAGAGAGAAATAAACTCATATTGAAAAAAAAAAAGAAGTGAAAAGACAAGCCAGGAATGACAGGGGCTGTACCCTGCATCTGGAGACAGTGGATCACTGGGAGCCCACCTCACTCTGGGTGCCTTGACTCCCCCATTCTGCAAAGAGTCTTAGAATACCTATGAGAGAGATATTCTGCTAGGGCTAACTTTGAACCTTCTCTCATTTAAATGAACAGGCTAGCAGGTAGGAAGCAAGCGGTGGTTCTCTTTCAGTGGTTGTGGATTATTTGACTCAGGCTATACCTTTGGCATGCGGCATAGAACATTGACATTCTTTAGGGTTTTAGAACACGGGGCACTAAAAGAGGCTTGCAAGCCTCTGGCAGCTGCTCAGAGATGAGCTTGAGTGGAGAAGACTGTGTGGACCAGACACGGGAGGGTGTGTGTGGGTTCAGGTGGTGAACAGCCTAGTTTCTGCCATGGATGTACACAGCCATTTTCCTCCTGGCCTTCCTCCAGGAGCTGTTGAGACACATGTTTCTGGTTCCAGGCTGTTGAATCTGGCTGTCAGGTAAACGGAAAGAAATGCCAAGGGAACGGGACTTGGAAATGGAGCCATTTATCCATAGAATAGGATTTCCCATAGCCCTCTGGGAAGGTTGGGCCAGGATGATAAGTGGTGGTGTGTATAGGTGGGATCTGCATGAGGGGCCGAGTGAGGAGGGGACTTGTGAGGATAGCTGTCAGCATGAGAAGTACTGCTTGGCTACTTCAGTCCTGGGCAACTATATCTTGCTCATCCCTGTGTTTGTCTTTACTACGAGGTGACCTCAGATGAGCTGCGTGACACATAAAGCCTGTTTCTAGACATCTTAAGCAAAGCACTGTTAAAATGGCCCAGCCTTGACCTCATGGCATTTTAGGAAATTCTTCCTGGAAGAAAGGCTGAAGCTGAGGCACACTGGGGACCCTGGAGAGCCAAGACTGGAGACAAGCTGTTGTCATTTTGTTTTGACCTTACTCACATCCTTCTTACCCTACGCCTGCTAGAAGGCTTAGGCATGCTAATAGAAACATTCCAAGAGTGTAACCTCAGGGAAGAGCCTTCTAGATGCTAGGCATTCATTTAGGCACTTTACATGTATCCTTTTATGCTCATGGAAATAACTGGACAGGATCATCCTCAACCTCTCCATTTTGTACATGGGCATTGGAGGAACAGAGAGCTTAAGTAACTTGCCTGCTCCCATGGCTGCCAAATGGCAGAGCCAGAAGCCAACCCACAGGTAGCTTTTTTTCTCCTCCACCAGAGCCTGTTCTAATAAGAATTCTGCTCCACCTTCTGTTTATCTCTGATTGTTGCCAGAGCTTAGGAACTGAACTGGAGAGGAAAACAGGCAGTAAATTTAGAGCAGCCCACCCCAGAAGGAGGCTCTGAAGGAGAAGGTTTGGAGAAGACCACCAAAGGAGGGCCTGGAGCCAATGTCTGCTTTGTGCCTGGCTATTGGTACACTGAGGACGAATGGGCAATGCCCTTGAGCCTGCTAGCTGACACTCCAGGGGCTGGGATGAGTAGGCCGAGGGATGCAAAGAGAATTATTCCCAGAGATCAAGCAGGTGGAGGTGAATTACTGTATTATTGCTGCATTTTATGTGGACACAGGAACTACAGACTTCCAGCCTCCCATTTCCAGGGAGCCTGGGGCATGCCATGATTTATCTCCTGTAGACCAACTGTCTCTGGCTCCCTGTCTCAGGTAGAACAATGTCTGCATCATCCCCACTTTAAAATCTGGGGTTGGGATGTGGAAAGGAGGGGTGGCAGGCCAGATTAGATGAATTCTCCTGCCCTGCTCCTATGGCCAGAGATGTACTTTTGCCTGCAACATCACTGGCTCCTCCCACTACACTCAAGCCCCGTGATTGGTATACATGCGTTGGGGTTCCTGCTTTTTCCCCACAAGCTGGCCCCTGTGCTATCTAATGGCACGGATCACAGCCTTTTTTGTTTCTCTTTTAAAAGACCCTCTTTGCTCTTATTGAACCCCAAATGTGTTGCTGCACATTCACCAAGCTGTATATTTTCCACTGGACTTTTCTCGGCCACCATACATTTATCTGCCGCCTCCAAAGACAGTCAATTCCCAGTCCACTGACACCATTAGTTGGCTGGGCAATTGCCTCTCCTGGGGCCGTGTAGAGGAATTATTCTCTGCTCCCTGGTGAGGCAGGTGGCAAGCGTCCTCAATTGATTTTTCTCTTTCTTTTTGTGCATTTGAGTTTGTCCTCCAGACTCTTGAGGTCTTAGACTACGCTTATCTTTGAGAATTTCTTGCTGTTTACTGATTTCCTGGTTAACTAGGTTAGGGTCAATGTGACCAAGATCACGTGGCCTGGACCTCCCTTTCTGGTCCATTGTGCGCTTATGGTATCTGTCTCCCCACAATCCTTGTATAAGAAATCTTGGACTTGGCTTAGAAACCGCTCTTCCTGATTTCAGGAATCTCAGTTCTCTAGGATCCCCTAGATGGAACCTTTAAGAGTTTTCTTATAACCTTGTCAACTTTCAGCGTTTGAGAACTCAGTCTGCTGCTGAGTGAACATTCTGGCCTCTGGCCCATGTGGCTAGCCTTGGGGATTAGATGATGTGTCCATATTTTCTACTTCTTGATTACTCTCAATGGATTTTGTTTTCTTTTTTCTTCTCCCCTAAGGCTTCATTACTTCCCATTTGTCCGCGTCTCTTTTGTCCATTCCTCTTATTAAGGACAGATTTAGAAAATGAGTTTAGTCCCTTGGCTATTTTGGCGTCATCATTAATTTCTGTTCCACTTCATTCCTTAGCTTCCTGGCGGTCCCTGTCTTCCTCACTTGTTTCTTCTTGATGAATTTGCAAGTCTCTTTTCCTGCCCAGTTAACCCCTCTGTCTCTGAGGATTAGCCTTCATCCTGAGGAGCTTCTACCCTTCCTGAGTGGTCCCCTAAGTGACCCTACTGCCATGAATGCCCTGGGTTTGATGTGCCCTTAGTTTTCTAGGAAGAGGGTGGTTAGTGGTAAGGCTTGCATTGACCCTGGCTGACTTCATCCCTGGCAGTGGGGGATTATCCTGGGCATACTAAGTTTTGTCAGGTGAGACCCTCTTACCAAAGCATGGAACTCAGGGAAAACTGGACTAAGGTACTTTGCTTACTTTTATTGGTCAAAAATATTGACCAAGTGTTCAGTGCTGTCTCAAGTCTGAAGATCAAGTTGTAAAGATTTTGTAAAGAGTGTTGCCAATGAAATGACATCAGCCTCCTCCCCTAGGATGAACTTCTTCACTTCTTCAGAGCCTGACATTTAACTATTGATGCTTTGTGCTGTGGAATTCTACGAATCTCATGAACAATGGTCCTTAGGGTCATGGGGCCCTTTCTTGAAACAAGAAGGTATTGATTCCCTCCAGAGATATCTACTGAGGAGGTCCTACTCTGCCCCAGATAAAAATGTCAAGGTGACTTATGCTTAAGTCATTTGTTTCTTGGGGTAGGTTTGGGTGGGAGAGGGAGTCCATGTACAGATGGATGACTCTAACAGAAGTGATGAGGATTTGGCTCCCTAAGAATATGTATAAGACAGATGATATGGCTTTGGAAAGGAGGGAGTTATATCAGGACCATTTCCCAGGGCTATGGCGGGCAGCCTGGAACTCACTGGTTGGGTGGGAGCCAGCATCTGAAGGAAGCTTAATGGTGGGGATGACAAGGCCAACTCTAGTTAGGTGCTGTGTCTAGAGGCACAGAGTATTTGTGAAACCACCAATCTGTGGAGCTGACCATTCAACTTAGTACCATTTTGCCTTATACCCTCAGAGTCAGTAGCTTAAATCATGTATGTTAGATACTTTTTCTTGTCCCTGTGATAGAAAGCCCCAAAGAAAAACTTAAGGAAGTAGCATTTGGCTTGTGGTTTGAGGGGAGAGGGTCTGTCATGATGGGTAGGCCTGTCATGATGACAGAGGGTGGCCCCAGCTTTGGTGGTGGGAGAGATCACCATGACTTTTCACATCTCCATGGATCAGGAAGCAGAGTGAGAGTGAGAAAGACTGGTAACAGGTCTAGACTAAAACCTGAACATTGCTGCCCCCCAGCCACCAATAACTCACTCCTTCAGCTAGGTCCTACCTCCCCACAACTTCTCAAATAGCACCCACAGCTGGAGATCAAGTGTTCAAATATGAGCTTTTGAGGGACATTTCTCATCCAAACCCTAACACTGAGCTTGTCCTTACCCTGCCTTTCAGGTGCACCCTAAGCTCTGAGACCCAATACCCACTCAGGCAGCTGACCATTTATTTACAGCAGAGGGGCATCCAGTGCTGCAGAACAGCCCTCCTCTCTTTGGGCCTTGTCGTCTGCCAGCTGCAGTGCTTCCTTCCACAGGAGCATCTCTCCTCCTCCTCCTCCTTCTCTCCTCCTCCCCCCTTCGCGCCTCCTCCTCCCCTTCTCCTCCTCCTCCTCTCCTTCCCTCCTCCCCTCGCCCTCTCCTTCCTCCTCCTCCTCCTCTCTTCTCCTCCTCCTCCTCCGCCTCTTCCTATCTCCTCCTCGCCTCTTCTCCTTCCTCTCCCTCTTCTCCTTCTTCTTCCTCCTCCTCTCCTCTTCTCTCCTCTCTCTTTCTCTCCTCTCCTCTTCCTCCTCCTCCTCCTCCTTCTCCTCCTCCTCTTTCTCCTTCTCTTCCTCCTCCTCTTCCTCTTCTTTCTCTTCTTCCTGTCTCTCCTCTTCCTCCTCCTCCTTCTATTCCTTCTCCTTCTCCTTTTTTGAACTGTTTTATTTATGCACTGGGTAGGGGCAGAAAGATGTTTTCTATCTTCTTCTACTACATGAGCTCTGGGGATTGAACTCAGATCACTAGGTTTGGGCACAAGAACCTTTACTAACTGAGTCTTCTTACTGTCCTCCAGAGATGTTTTCTATGCAAGCTGCAAGGTTGTTTTTGTCACTGAAATCTCATCATCTTAAGGTGTGGTCCAACACCCAGCCTCAGTATTTCAGGTGATCCTATGGTTCATTCAGAGACCTGGTTGGGACAGTGTTTGGGGGTATGGAGCCAGTCTTGGGATACTTTAAGCATCTCTACCATATTTCCTGTGGTGTTTTTGTTCTAGCTCCCCTAGGCTTCCCAATTCCCCCAGCATGCAGTACCTCTTCTCAAAGAATAGCCTTTGCCCGAGGTTGCCTTGGAAGGTTTTCTTTCAGCCATAGGTTGCCTGAGTTGGTGTTCACTCCTGGTTTCAGCTCAAGGCTGACTGTAGAGTTCCCCTGGCCACTGGCACTCAGGGAGTTGGCTGAAGATGCAGGGCTGTGAAAAGTACATTGCTTGGCCTGCCCTGATCTCATTGGCTCTGACTGAGGATGACCTCAGTGCCTCTCAGAGCAAGTTCCTAGGCAGTGTCCACCCCGCAGAGGACTTCAGAGGATAAGTCCTGGCCCTCACTTACCCCAGTGTCCTTCCAGAGTGAAAAGACACCTCTTGTTCTGGCCTGTCTTTGTAAGGTCCAGCTGTGCCCAGGGTGGGCATCTTACCCTGGAGGGTAGCAGTAGAACCAACTTCTCATGTGCCAGACATTGTTCTGCACTTAGGAACCTCTTCTGACACCAGGAAGGGTGGCGTTTGCAAAGAGCAATCGTGTGCTCCTTATTTATTGTGTGGAAAAGAAAACAAATTAAGCTCTTATAATTATACAGCTGGGCGTGTTCTTAAATAAATCTTAAGCAGTCAGAACTCCAGTTAGAATATTAATAATTGCATTCCTGAGCCGCAATCCCCCAGCCATCTCTGTTTCCTATTCCATTGTCTCCCTCATTGGTACAGACTTCAATGTGCCCCTTAGCCACATCAGGTCAAGCTGGCTGTCTGTGATTCCATAGTCTGCAATGCCCACATTGGACTTTTCAAAGATCATGACTACCATATAATTGATTTTCACAGGTGCAGAACTGTGCTGGTGTTTTCTTGTCCTGCCTTCACCTCCTTCATTTCAGTTTGATGACACATGTTTGGGTGTCAGGCAGAGCTGGGTTGTTGACCAGCTGAGACACTTCAGTAATGTCTTCTAATCTCTTTAAGCTGTGATGAATCATGTCCATCACGGGCTTCTGTAGCAGCTGGAAGAGGTAAGGCCTCTGAAATCTTAGTGCAGAGAAGGTTCTCTGACTTTATCTCTGGATCATCCCCTGGACAAAAATCCTAGTGTTTAATTTCTGGTGTTCCAGCCTTACACCTTTCACCTATGGTGGTCTCAGATCTTACTGGACCCTTGTTAGATCTCTCAAAGAAGCTGCAGATGCATTTGTTCAGGGATCTCAGAAGACAGGTCATTCATTAGTGGTGCTGTGTGGTGCATTATTCTGGGAGTTTTGCTCTCCTGCTTTCCTTCCCTGACTAATAAGCTGCCATCATCAACAGGCTGTTAGGTTTTATCAACACATCTCACAAGAAAAGGCCGTATCATTTCGTTTCATGCACTATACTATGATGAAATAGTAATTACCACCATCCTTTTTTATGGGGAGCAATCTGAGGGAGTAAAGGATGCATGGCGCATAGCTGGAAGTAGTGGCGTGTGACTGGGGACACTGATCACTGATTGTTTAAGTCCAGTGTCTTTTATGTTCCACTGGACAGTTTCCTTGACCGGCATCTAAGGGAACAGTCATCTGGTTTCAGAATTTGATGATTATTCAGGACTTTCCATGGATCAGTGACTGCTGTGTTTTTCCTTATAGTTTCCTTTCATGGGAAGCACATGCCAACCTTGGTTTCACTGATATAGTTTGGCAATTGAGCCAGTGCTGGAAAATGACTGGGAAGTAGTTTGACAAAATGAATGAATGCTTGCTTCCAAGTCTGCATCAGGCGACTGTATGGTTAGCATGGGGACAGTCCTTGTGACATGTAAGCAATAGGGGTTTTAGAAATGTTGTCCTGGGTAGCGTCACACCTTGGGGGTAAGGAAATAATTCTCACTGGACAGGCAAAGAATGATGGCTGAGAGGTGAGGTAAGTAGTTCAAAGTCATGAAGCTGGTGATGTTAAAGTAACACCTGGGGTCTATTGTGTTTAATTCCAAACTCATACTGTGAGCATCTCAATAAAATCTCTCTCTCTCTCTCTCTCTCTCTCTCTCTCTCTCTCTCTCTCTCCTGTGTCAGGCCTAGAAATCAGAAGGCAGGATTAATCCTAGTGGAGTTGGAATGTTCAATCTAGTTGGTGATATAAAAATGTGCGTTCTTAGCCTAACAATGCCAATATGTTATCATCTGCTGGTTGGAGCTGACCCTACCAGGAAGAGAGGTACTTGTATTCTGCAGATTCTTGGGAAGGGTTGAAAAAGGCTATGGGTTTTAAAGGAACATTCCCAGCAGTGTATAGGAAGGGTAATGCGTGTGTGCATATATCTACAAGCTAGCAGGGAACAGAGCCAAGGAACAGAAGTATTTATGTGCTAGGCACTGTTCCAACAGTAATTCTGTTAGAATAACTGGCATTCTCTCAGTTTTACAAATGAGGGCTCCAGGGCTCAGAAAGGCTATGCAACTGGCCCAAGGTTGCACAGCTAATAAAGATAGGTTTATATCTTATTTATGCATTTATATTTGGATACTCCAGAACTTACGTTCTTCTTGTGGTAGCCATTTTAAAGACCAGTTAAGCTCTCTAAGCATGACCAGGAGTCCAGCATCTTCAAACAAAGGTATATTAAAATGCTATTTCTTCTTGGCACAATCATTATCTTTGCTTACCCGGAAATTCAGCACCATGGTCAGGGCCCAAGCATGCGCTCTGCGTTGCCTCCAGCGCACAAGTGACGTTTCCCAGATACAGGCGCCCAAGCTCAGGCCTCTCTTTCAGCCCTTGCAGCGCCACCACTGCTGTTGGTGGATGATCTGGGGGCTGACCTGTGTCCCAAGTAAGTGTACACAGGTGATAGGCAGCTAGCCTGCTCTGCTGGGATGCAGACCTGCAGGCTTGCAGTGGGAAGAAGATTCCCTGTGCCCCACCCAGGGTGACCCAGAGTGATGCGTGGTTGCATCGCTATGAGCTGACTTGAGCTGAGGTCCTGGGATTCTGAAGGGGTGTGAGCTACAGTGTTTTGCTTTAGTTATTTATTTTCCTCCCAGGATAGAACTCTCAGGGTCAAGCCTGTTGTGTTTCTAAACCCTGAATGGGGCCCAGGGTGTAAGTGGCTTTATTACAGGGTGTGAGTATCATGGTTCTGGACAATGTTTGTGTGTGGGTCAAACTGTGGGAGCAACTCCACAGAGCTGGCTGAGTTGGAATGATGGCAGATTTTCTTCATTCTCAGAAGGCTTTTTTTCCTACATGAAAAAAAAAAAAAAGCCTTGAGCTGGGAGATCAAGGTCACTTCCACATTGTAGCCATGTGTGCACATACACAACATACACACATGCACACACACACACACACACACACACACACACACACACACACACTATCATGGCATGCTCACCTTGTAAATTTTTAGAATTAAGTACTGTAGACTTCAGCCCTATTTTTACATTACCAGCTTCATGACCTTGAACTAGCTACCCTCACCTCTAAGCCATGGATCCTTCATCTGTCAAATGAGAACCAATCATTATAATATCATGGGCCATAAAATGTTGTTGGGAAGAGTCGATGAGGAAATATCTCTAAAGCACACAGTGATTAGTGCCTAACAAGCACTCAATAAACGTTGCTCATTATTTCTATTTCTCAGGAAGTGATTTCTGGATCCCAATTTTCTTCAGTTTACTCACATGATTATTGTTAATAAGTATGTGAAAGTCCCCATCATGGGGAAAATGATTAGCAAATTAATTAATTGTTTGCACTTATGTTCAAAGCTCAAGGTTTGAAATGATGTGGAGGTCAGCTATGGTAGAGTTGATAGAATTAGTGGATTTTGCTGCACTGGTCAGAGTTAAGACTTATGAGAATCAAGCCTTGCCAGGCGTGCAGGCTGCTCTTTAGCAGTGATTGTATTTGAAGTGCAAGCTTCCCTCTGCTTTGTGCAGAGAGCTACAGATCAGAAACACAGTTCACAAATCCTAATGGTCACAGCCATCCCATGTGGCAGTCAGTCACAGGTGTCAACTTGACAATTGAGAAGTGAGTCTTTCAGCTCATCTATGAAGAATTACTAAGTTAAGGTAAGCTTCTAGACAAGCCTGAGGCAGGCCCAGGCCATAGTGGGTGGGGTCACTTCCTGAGCAGGTGGACAGGTGCAGAGAGAAGTTGTTGGCTTTGGCAGACCGGCAAGTTCAAAGGCATTATGTCCTGCTTTGGCTCTTCTTGTGGACAAAAGGTGGCTAGTTTCTTTGGCTCCTGATGCTGTTTCCACTCTCCTGCCATGATGAGCAATTATAATCTGAAATCAGAAGCTAGAATAAGAATCGTTTCCCTAAATTATTGGATTATATATTTATTCCTACAATGAAATGTGCAACTAAGATGACCCAGGAGAGTCAGCTTTGGCCCTGGGTCTCAACTCAAAGTGTCCTGTCTCTATAGAAAAGTGCTCTGCAGAGCTGGGTATATTAATACATGCTTAATCCCAGCACTTGGGAGGTGAGGGTAAGAAGATGGGATGTGCAAGGTCAGTCTGGGCATACATGATTCCTCTAAAAAAAACAAAAGAAGAAAGATGGGACTAAAGATAAAGATGAATGGGTAGAATACTTGCCCAATATGCATGAAGACCTGGGTACCATCCCTAAATCAGATATAGCGGTACATGCCCATAACCCAGCACTTGGAGATGGAAGCAGGAAGACCAGAAGTTCAAGGTCAGATTGAGACCAGCTTAGAATATGTGACACTCTGTCTCAAAAAAAAAAAAGAATCCCTTCCAAGCTCAGTTTATATTCACTTCTCAGCTTGGAGGGAGGTGAAGAAACAGTTCCTTGATAAAATAACCAAGTGGGATAGAGGCTGTTGGCTCTGTATTCTGAATATCCAGTAAGAGATAAGAGTGGTTACTTCCCTTGTTCTAGTTTTCATGGATCCAGCCAGGTTCCTTGCAGGAGAGAGGGCATGGGGAAGAAAACTGGACACTGCTTTTCCCTAACATTTTTGCAAAATTGAGCAACAGAGGCCAAAAGCCTATGCTCGGTATAAATTACAGAAAACAGTGGTGTAATGACACTGTTGGGTGAATAAATTAAACCCCTGAGTCATAAGGCCACTAACAGAGAGGGAGCAGAGAAATGTAATTAAAGGAGAAAAGAGATGCTTTCAGCTGACTCTGGAAGTGAGATGGAGATGGGGCAGGAGGGGCGGAGAGGGCAAACTAATTCCTTCCCAGGTCTGCATCTCAGAGAAAAAACACAGCCTTTACTGGTAGTCATGGAGGCTGAGGAAAGAGGCCACTGATTTACTTAGTTTGAGGAGGACAGAGGGAAGGCAAGGAAAATTTTAGTGGGTACCAAGCCACATGAGCTTTGGGGAGAAGGACCTCTGTCAGGTCTTGAACTCTGCAGTAGCTGGGAACAAGCTGGGCTGAGAGATCTGAGATGTGAGATCTGAAGAGCGAGGGCAGAGGTCAGGGGTGGGGCTTTTATAGAGTCACCAGCTCTAGGAATAGTTAGCCAGGATCTCTTGTGACCCACCATATTAAGTATCAGGATGAACCACAGACAGGCATGTCAGGTCAAAGGTGCCAGCCTGCCTTGCACTTGCTTCCATGTCTGGCTATGGAGCTGCGGCCAAGTGGTGGTACTGTCTCAGTGGAGACCGTGGAGGGGGATTCAAAGTCTTGTTCTCTTCAGACTTGACCCCTTCTTTGGTTCTTCTGGAAACAGAGTGAATGAACATATCATTGCAGAGAACCATGGCTTGTTCACCCCGTACAGAAGGTCTGGGCATTTCCTAGCTTGGCACAGGCACCAAAGAAGAACATGTTGAGTGGAGAGCAAGTGATTGTCTTTTCCTTCAGAGAGAGCACAGAGACATGAGGGCACATGTGGTTTAGCGCATGGTGGTGCTTCCATGTATGCCTGAGTTCATTCAGCAGTCATTTGCTGAGTACCTACTATGTTCCGGGTATGTTGATAGGCATCTGGTATGTCTGTATATAGAGAGAAGAGCTGCATTTTGCTTCTAATGGCCCTCGTTGTCTCCTTTGTGTAACAGGAGGTTAGACTTGAGAGCTGGCAGTGTGACTCACACTAACCAGGTGCTCTCAGGGGCATGGGTGAGGAAACCAGTAGTCTAGAGGTGGTATTCATGGAAAACTTCCCAGAGAAGGGGTACTTTGGGGGGTTAGGGAACAGAATTAAGAATTTGGCAGATGTTGTAGGAGGATCTGGAGTATTGAGCGATCCAGATCACCTCAACATTCTGTTTTCATTACTATCTTGTTTCTCTGACTCAAGCAACCTGTGGAAGAAAGGGTTTGTTGTTGTTACAGTTCTGGAGGAGATGCAGTCCACTGAGGTGGGGGATACCATGGTAACAGAAGCAGGAGGCTAGCGGTTACCTTGCAGCTGTATTCAGGAAGGAGTGAGGGAAGGGGAAAAAGGGAGAGAGGGAGGGGGAGAGAGAGAGAGAAAGAGAGAGAGAGAGAGAGAGAGAGAGAGAGAGAGAGAGAGAGAGAGAGAGAGAATGCAAACAGAACAGAAAGTGGGGACTGAGTTATTGAACTTCAAGCCTGTCCACAGTCAAGTACTTCCTCCAGTAAGACTCTACCTCCTAAAGGTGCCATAACCTTCTCAAACAGCTGGGGATCAGGTATTCAAATGCTAGAGCTGCGGGGGATCGTTCATATTCACACCATAACAGCGTGCCTCCAGAATGCGAGGGCAGAGTAACGGCTGAGACAGATGGATGCTTGACCTGCCCAGGCCAGCACCAACTGCTCGTTAACTGGATAAAACACGTATCAATCCATCAGGGCTGTGTCAAGGGGATGGCAGTGTGAGGCAGAGCCTGGAGAGGAGGCCTTTTGCCACAGACGTGGGTGGTGTCTGTTGTAGGTGTCAACCCCCATGAGGGAACCCCCTGAGTGGCAGAAGCTTGGTGTGACCCCCTCAGGACTCCCTTCTCCTTTCAGTGATGTTAGTGCCTGGTAGAGTTACACCACTTTCCCACCTAGACCAACAGAGGGTCACAGTGCTGGCCAAGGCGGCAAGTGCCATGGACACCAGGGTCACAGGCCTCCTGGGTCTTCCCGGAAGTGGGAGGTAGGTGCTGAGCAAAAGGAAAACAGAGGAGGAGGAGGAAGCTGGGCTAACTTAGTTAGGGCCCATATGCCTCACCATCCAGGCCATTTGAATGCAACATGGAATGTTCCTCATTATTTTCTTTCCATGAGTTTGCTATCCTGATGATATTAATTATTCTTAAAGGTCAACAGCACTCTTTCGAATCCCCTTCTGTTCTATCATGTAATCAGTTAATTAATTGGAAACCATTTAGCAGCGTCTGCCGAGCGCGTTGTCTGGTGTGAATTTTCTTGTTTTGTTGCGCCTTCAATGAGGGCTCCCTCCACGCTCCATTTTCTCCCAAGGATTTGGAAGTGGGAGAGCAAGGCTCCCCTTCCTCCCACCCTGTGCTGACTGATTCTCCCTCACAGTTGTCTCTTCCAAGGTGTTACTTCATCAGTTTTCCTCTTCGGGCATCCTTACTGCTAGGAGGCCATTACCCCGAGTGCCTGTAGAAGGACAGGCATGCCCATTAGTGACGATGCTCACCAACCTCAGATGGTAGAGATGTTGCATCCAATTCAGAGGAGGGAAGTGAAGTTCTTCATCGTGACAAGAGCTGTCCAGGAATCACATAGCTAAAAAGGAATCGAGTAAGGATGGAGTCTCTTGAAAGCCTTGTTCATATCCTTGTTAACAGAGTGGATGCTTCTGATTGTCTAGGAGAGAAGACTTGAGTTATTGTGATAGCATCTTATTTGTAGTTTTTAGTTCCGAGCACTGCTGGTTCATTATGAGAAAACATTACACATGAAGCTGTAGCCTAATCTTTATTGGGCTTCCTTTTTCTTCAGTCTTCAAGATCTGATGAGGTCTGGGGAGATGACTCAGTGATTAAAGCACTTGCTATGCAAGTCAGGAGAGCAGAGTATATGTGAATGCTGGGTGATCTAGCAGTTCTGCCTGCACCTTGAGCCTCAGAAGACAGAGACTGAAGATTCCCAGAATGAGCTGAGAGACAAGTTGTATCAGCCAGCTCTGGGTTTGATTAGAGACTCTGTCTCACAAAGAACAGATGGAGAGTGGTGGAGGATGACTCCCAGCATCAGCTTTGGTCATCGTTTTGATCATCACATACATGTGTGCTCATGTGCATCTGCCTCCATGTGCAAACACACACACACACACACACACACACACACACACACACACACAGAAAGAGATAGATAGATAGATAGATAGATAGATAGATAGATAGATAGATAGATAGAAAAAGATAGAGAGAGAGCAAGAGAGAAATAACCCTGATGTATTGCAGAGGGAGCACGAAACTGAAATAGGAAGCAGGCTTGTGACTAAGAACAGAGGGATCCTGTTCCAGAGGTGGTGCCAGGAAATGGAGAGCCAAGTAGGACAGCTTCTCCAGATGCTGCTAGCAGGTGGCAAAGACCACCAACTCTACAGTGAGACTGCTAGGGTGCCAGTCCCAGTACCTTCATGCAGTAGCTAATGGCCTAGGGCTAGTTAGCTCCTTCCGTTTCTTCTTAGCTCCCTTTCTTAATCTTCCTTAAAGCAGCCTGGGCTTCCCTGTTGCTCCTTTCATGTTCTGTAGTTTATAGTGCCCCTTATTTTCTAGGCTCACCAGGCATGGAGTTCACAGGGGAACCCTCATAGGCTTCTGTAAAAATCTCCAGCTGGAAAACTTCCATGGTTCTTCTGTGTGCGTGCGTGTGTGCATGCGTGCGTGTGTGTGTTGTGTGCTGTGCGTGTGTGTGTTGTGTGCTATGCTTGTGAGCCTGCCGTGAACACGCTCACGTCAGGAAGCCATCCTTCCTGCAAACCCAGATGCACTTTGGGCAGCTCATTTTGTTAATTTCCAGTGCAGTGTCAACTCTTGCCTAGACTGCTCTGTGGCATCACGCAATTGGAATCCACCAGCTTTCAGAAGCAGATTGCTAAATCCCCTTTCCAGTTGTCATTCATGCCAGTTGCTCCCAGAAGCCTGTGGGTCTGCTGCCATCCGGTGTTTCTGCATCCAAGCGCGTGACCAGAGCCTGTCTTCCTGTGCTCGGTGTGACCCTTGTGGCTTTCAAGGACAAGGGGGTTTGATTGGAGCTGAAGTCAACTCATCTGGAAAACAAAATTTCACTAGATCAGTGGCTCTCTAAGTGTGATTCCTAAAGCAGGGATATCAACATCACCCCAGGAATCGCTTAGAAATGCAAATCTCCTCCTGCCCTCCTGAATCAGAAACTCCAGGAGGTGGATGGATGGAGCCGGGGGAAGCAGGTTTTATTAGCTTCCAGGTGGTTTTGATGCTGGGTAAGGCTGAGTCTTCCGGGAACTGCTTTCTGTAAACCCACACTAGGCCTTGTGTCCTCTTCTGCCTCTCATCTTCAAGAAGGAGTCAAATGCAGCATTGCAGAATCAACTGTCCTTCTGTGGAGGTCCCAAGCAGCTTTCTCTGCCTCGTTTGTTTTTAATAAAATTTTAATAGAGCGCTCTTTCAGCCACAAAGTGGATGAGAGAAAGAGGTGGAATATGCTTGCTCCTGCCTGGCCTGGGTGGTCCTTCTCTGTCCCCACCTGCCTAATCTCCCCTCACCTGTTCCAGGCACCAAACAGCCTAGGGTGTGACCCCCAGGACCTGGGGCACCCTCTTCTGCCCAGTGTCTGCTGGGCTTCTCGAGTCTCCCTGTGGACACTCTGCCGACTACATCTTGGTGTTGTTTTTGTCAGACAGCTCTTGAGTAATCAATGTGCATCCGTCACCGCTCATACTCATTCCCTGGCTGGCCTGCACACTCCATGTGTCTGTGGCACCGCCCTCCCTGCATGCTTAGGGCAATGGCTTCGGTTAATTTGCCTGAAAGGAGACCTCCAAGGAGCACAGTCTCCCAGGACAGCCTCAGTCACATGTGTTGTGAGGCAGGCAGCGTGAAGAAACACAGCTGATCAAGAGCCTTTTCCTGGTCTTGTGCTCCGGCGAGCACCCAGATGTAGGTGTTGGGGGCCTTCAGGCTCTGCGCACGGGCTGAGCGTGGGCTGTGGTGAAGAGCACTGGCCAGTATTTCCCAGGTGAGCAGATACCCTTTGCTTCATCAAATCAGCTTCCGGGTTACTTCATGAGCACATGTTTTATTGAATTCACGGATGTACACCAATGCAGCGGGTCTTTGCCTGGGCCCTGGTGTGTCTTTTTTGAATTTGGGCCTGATGACTAGAGATGAGCCCTTAAGTGGAGGATGCCAAAGAGAAAGAAGCATAGGTTAGGTTTTATGACAGTTGCTTGGGACAATTAGCTTTTCCTTATCCCATGTCCCATGCTCCATGCACAGCTGAAGGGATGAGCAAACTGGTCAGAGAGACACATGGGTTACACGAGGTCACAGAAAGCGAGAGTTGCTGGACAATTGCACCCAGAATCTTGTGATGCCAAAGGCCATATAGTCTCCCCCTTCAGGTAGCCCAGGTAGCCACGTGTGGACGTCAGGGCATTTTGTGACTCTTGCTACCTCCTGCTAGCTTATCTTGAGTTTTCTTAGCCTGTAGGATCCTCATTTTCCTCTCCTGCAGTCAGAATCCAGAACTTGGTGTCAGCTTGGCCTACATGGGGATGTTGTCCCTTCAGGCTGGTCTTGATGCTCTTCCGCCCTGACTGGGAGGCTGTGTCGACAGCAGAAAAAACATTCCTGCCTCAGGGGAACCAAGCAGGTCTCCCAGCACCTGGATCCTGTCTCACAGACCCAGCAGTGGTCTTGCTCTGCTGACCCTTTGTCCAGGAGGCCTTAGGGACAGGCAGGCAGTGCGGACCTGAAGGCTGTGGCAGGAGTGGACTCCTAGGCAGTCAGGCTGCCCTTCAGGTCCTGCAGGGAAGGGTCAAGGAGGCAGAACAACTCAGTTCTTCTTAGGCGAGTTCTCCATCTGTTTTCTGGTGGAGCCAGGTGAGTTGGCTGGTGGGAACGAGTGTGAAAATCTATGCTTTGCAAGTCTGCAAGCGAATAAAATGTGTTGAGTGTGTGTGTGTGTGTGTGTGCGTGTGTGTGCGTGTGCACAGTGTGTGTATAGTGGGAGTGTGTGTATGCAATGTATGCATGTATGTGCAGTGGTATTTGAATGTATGTGTTATGCTCATAAGTGTGTGTGTGTGTGTGTGTGTGTGTGTGTGTCCTCTTCACTGCATGCTCTGACAGAGTTCAGTGAAGGTTCAAATTGGCTTCACATGCATAGAAAGAGGTCCCAGGATGCATAGGTGAGGGAAGGACACGGGAAGAAAAGGCAGGCAGAAGCCACACGTGCTGGGGCTGAAGTTGGTTTGCTCCTAGGCCTTCTCTCTGCAGAACCTCCATAGACCCTTGCATTCTTGCACTCTGGCCACTGAGAGGGAAGGAGCATTTCCTTCCCTCCAGTATCCTTGGGAATGCAGGGTAGTTTTAGGTCCCTTCAGAGTGTTGGTGAACTTTAGTTGAACTTGCTATATGTTATGGGGTTTTGGTGCTATACAGGGTCAATATACTGAAGACAAATGCTTCCAGACTGATGGGAAAGGCCAGCACATGCACAGCTGAGTCTAAGTATGAGACGTGGGCTGGGATGGCGTCAAGATGAAACACAATGAGAGAAGGAGGTTGAGAAGGTGCTGAAATTGGAGGACAGGACCATAAGTTCTGGCTTACAGAACGGAGAGCAAAGTGTGAAGGGAGCAGAGAGCATCAGGTGTGGCATTGTGACAAGAAGGGCCAAGAGTCAGATGCAACTAGCAGGGAGATGCCGTCCTGTTCATGGCTGCAGGGATATGAGGTGGGCATAGGGGATGGGAGGGGGATGGGTCAGGAGAGGGAGTGGGTGGTTGATGTACTCTTTTGGAAAGACTTGAATTACAAGATGGACTTCGGACTTGATTATTTGGGCCAGCTCTCTGTGCCCTTGTGTTCTTCCGTGTGCCCAGTCAGGGTTCTACTTCCTTAGTGTACAAGTCCTGGTACTGTCTTTCCTTCTTCCTTTCCTGCGTTAAGCTTCTCCAATCTGGAAGGATGCTGGCAGCCACTGAGTGACTTGTACTGGGTGTTTTCCTTTCTATTAAACAAACTTCATGGCAGCTGCACAGTGGCGTCTCGACGACTTTGGAAAGCTGTCATTACACTTTCCCAGCTATTGACTGTCTTCTCCACCAGGGACCTTAGTCAATGACTGTGTTTTGCAGATGGCCTAGAGCTCTGATTTCCAGTAAGTATCCTTAGATACTCCTGACTACTGCGCACGTGAAAGGTTGGTCCAAAGTACATGCGTTTGAATGTAAAATATAGGTTAATTCAACCTACTGCAACAAAACAGTAACAACTAAAGAATGTGGACTATCTCAATAGTATTTTTATATGATTACATGTTGAGTTGGTGATTTTTCCAATACATTGAGTTATGTGAATTATTCCAGTAGATTTCCATTGTTTTCCCTTTTTACAGTTCCATCAGTAGAAAAGTTTGAATGGCATGTGTTGTTTGCATTCAATTTCTATTGAGATGGTCCAGATGGATGTGATGGTATATGTGATGGGGAGCCTGATGCAGAAAGACCAAGAACTGAAATCCATTCTGGTCTACATAGTGAGTTCTAGGCAAGTCTGGGTATCAAAAACAAGAATCTGTCTCAAAAAAAAAAAAAAAGAAAACTCTGAGAGAAAGCTCTGTTCTTGGAGTACAAGGAACAGAAATTTATCCCAGAATCTAAGTAAATAAAGCTGGGCAGGGTAATGTGGCAGTATGTGTTTATAATCCCTGCACTTTGGAGGAAAGGTAGGTGGATTCTGGGTCTCACTGATCAGCCTGAAAATAGTTCAGGCCAGTTGAGAAAATCTGCCTCAAAATAAAGGTGACCAGCTCCTGGGAACAACGTTTAAGGTCATCCTGTGGTCTTTGTACACATTTGCACAAATGAATACATGCACATACAGAAAGAAAGAGAGAGAAAGAAGGAGGGAAGGAGGGAAGGAGAGAAAAGAAAGAAAGAAAGAAAGAGAAATAAATAAAGAAGAAGGAAAGAAAGAAGGAAAGAAAGAATGAAGGAAAGGAAAAAAAAAGGAAAGTGCCAATTTGGACTAGAAGTTGCTTTTCCTGTGGAGGACCACATAGGGAAGGTTGGGCTTTAGGGGCCATTTGGCCACTATAGTAGCTCTTGAGTTCTGTAATGCCCATGTTAAATAGCCTGTGTCAGTTTTCTCCTGCTGCTGTAACAAATTCACACAGCTTGGGATGTGACTATATCGTCCTACAATTCTGTGCTTTAGAAATCTGCTATGGGCCTCCCTAGCCTAGCGTTAAGCTGCAGTTGGGCTGTCCCTCCTGGACCTCTGCTGAGAGTCTGTTTTTCTGAAGTCTCTGCATCTACAGGCTGCAAGTGGTCCTTGGCTCACGGCAACCCCGCGCTTCCTCTTTGAGTCTTCCTTCCCTAGCCAGGCCCCCCTCTCTTTTTGCTTCCTTCTTCTACTTTTAAGGGCCCCGTGGTTCTATTGGGATTATAAAATAACTCTGGACTATTTCCCCTTGTTATCTGTTCTTACCCTTCATCACCTCTGCAAAGTCCCTTTTGTTTGAAGATGAGCAACATCACAGGTTATGGACATGTCTCTCTTTGGAGGATCATTATTCTGTCTAAGATGTGGCCATAGTTGAATGGGAATGGCTGTGTTCAGATAACACTGTAAAAAAAATAGGCCACTGGTCTAACAGCTAGAACTTTCTGACCCTTGATCTAGGATATCCTTCTCTAAGCCTGTTATGTGATAAGGGCTTTACAGAGGAAATTCTGTGGTCCAATAGTAAGTTTGAGACACTAAGTAAGCCAGACTCTTCTCTTGCTAAAGATATGAGAAATTCTGCAGTGGATAAGTTTACCTGATTGTCTTCAGTAGAACACTTTTCAGGCGTGATGATTTTGTTTTAACCCCTTAATACCCACGAACATACTGCACACTTGGATTCCCAGGAACTCACCCTGGGAAGCCCTGGTCTAGTCCAGCACACGGTGTTTTTAGAGAAAGCCGTCTCCAGTCTCCTGATGGAAGGTCAAGACACCAGGCACGTCACTTTAGATTTGATTAGAGAAAGCATTTTGGCTTCATTAAAGTTCATTAATGAGCCGTCCAGTATAATTTAGCTGCATAAAAACGGCACAAATGGCTTTAACCCCCACCTCCTTTTACAGCAATTTAATTGAAAGAAAAGCAAATATATCAATGATGTAGAAAAATGCTTCTTGACCTTCAAGAGAAAACTGGGGCACCAGGACCAGCTTCCTTGTCATAGGCACTGGATTTTTAATTTTTTAAATTTATGATTTTAAATTACAATTTTTTCTTGTTGTTTCCTTCCTGGTTCTTCCCCCCCCCCCTGACAATCTTTTGCAGAAGGAGACAGAGGGTAGACAAGTGGATTGGATCTTAGCAGATGGAATTTATCTGCTAAATTGTTTCTTTGGCCAGAGCAAGGGGGTGACAGAAAAATTATGACTTGGGTTCTTCAGGAACTGTAGTTTGGCAGTCAAATTGGCTATCATGATCTTGGGGCAAAGAAAGGACTGTGGCACAACACCACAGCCTAAGTGCCTTCAACAGTTGTCTTCTCACAGCTCTGGAGCCTCAGAGTCCAAGATCAATGGGATCGCCCTTGATCCCAATGCACTGAACCATCATGCACACTGCGCCCTGAATCTTCTCCACCAGCAGAAAATAAGCTGCTGCTGAAAGTCAGCCCCACTCTTAATCCAGGAATCCCACGAGTCCCCTGTCTTAGATCCAACTGCCCACTACTCAATTCTCCACGCCCAAAGGATATACTCTGTTTAGTGCCACCGAAGAGCTCTTTTGACTGGTATTATAGAGTTCAGCTTGCTAACTCATTCAAAGGCTAACAGAACTCTTAGGATGGATGGTGACATCCCTCACAGTTGCATTAAGGAGGGATTTATTCCTGCCAAAGTTGGGTTTAGGACAATACTGAAACTGCTCCCTAGGATGCTCGTGAGGGTTCCCTTCATGGTTAATGCAGCCTGGGCTGCCTCAACCCCATCCCTCTTCAGGTCCCACATTGCGGCCATATGTGTGTCTTTCACTGTGTTCCTAGAGTGCCTAGTAGCCACATTACTGTCGTTTATTACCTGTAGACTCCAGAGTCTGACCAGGAGACAGCCAGTTGTGCAGCACATAATTAATGGCTCTGATAGGAAGTCTCATATGAGAGAGAAGGGGGGTCGGGTCGGGTCACGGAGCTGGATTTTGGGAAAGTGTTTGATGCCTCATCTCGTAAAATCTCACTTACCAAAATTAATTCAGTGGTCAGGTGGCTTGGACGCTGGCTATTGACCCAAGGAAAAGTCAGAGGTGGGTGATAATGGATCTGCAGGAGAGAAGGTACTGGGAGGAGGCTGCTGGGGGGCTCTAAGGCAAGATGACTCTTAATTAAACTCTTGTCTGATGAGCAGCATAACTAGCTCATCAATAACCAGCGACAGACGAAGGCAGAAGAGGCGCCAGCTAGGAGAGAAGTGGGCCAGTGAGTTATGAGTGAGAGGCCAAACCCATTGAAACCCCATGCCTCAGTTTCCCCATTTATCCTGCATCATGAGAGTATATAACGGGGGCAAGATAGCTAGAGACCTGCCCTGCTTTTTTGTGGCATGTCACATTAGTCTGACTTCTCTTGTTTTGTCTGTGGGTACGTGTGTGGTGTGTTTCTGGTAGGGCACTGAGCACATCTGCAGAGGTGAAATACACTACACAGCCCCCTAGACTTGTAGGGTAGTGTCTTTGTATGTGGGCACATGCTTGGTGTGTGTGTGTGGGGGGCAATGTGCGTGTGTGGGTAGTGTCTGAAATATAGTCACCGCATTTTGCGTAAAGTGCTGGAGAAATCTGAAGGACCTTTCTCCCCCAGGTGGGGCTGGGTGTGTAGAAGAGGGGGTGGGCAAGAAAGAAGCTGCATACCTCAGGAAGAATATGAATACCCCTTTTCTTTACTAAGTGTCTCCGGCGCCCACCCTCTGTTCCCTTGTAATAAGGAGATAATGCTATTTCTTATTCTTTATTTGCCCAGAGTGCCTGTGATTTTCTTTCTTTCGGAATCCAATTTTCTCTTGACATTTCTGCCTGATGTAGCAAAGCATGACCTTTGTTTGAAGATGTGGCTGGCAGCCTGCTCTCAGCCTGGGGCTCCCCAGAATTCCTGGCGTGTTCCCTGCTTCTTTCCTAGAGTCTACCTGGGCTGTTCCTGTACCCCAACTTGCTCATTCCCGCCTATTGCCTCTTGTCTTACCAAACACTTGCTCCCCTAACAGAAGCACGCTTCCCAAACTTCAGTGGGCATGGAATCCCAGGGGGTTGCCCTTGCTCTGCTTTTGTGCTATGAGCTGTGCTCACCAGTGCGTGGGACTCTGTGGGCTGAAGTGCTAAAGGTGGAGGTTGGAGGCTTTCCAACGTTCTGGGGTGAATCTCTTGAAAGTTTGAAGCTCATTCAACTTTTAATGTCAAGGATGTTGTATGTAGACAGAACACCAGGAGAGAGCGAGAGCAAGAGCCAGCGAGAGAACAAGCTAGCGAGAGAGAGAGAGAGAGAGAGAGAGAGAGAGAGAGAGAGAGAGAGAGAGAGAGAGAGAGAGAGATTAATTCTACCCGAAGAATTCTAGCCGTCAGACTTACTGGAACATTATACAAACTAGTAGAATCTCTTTGGTTAAGAGACTGGTATTGAAAACTGTTGTTTCAACCCTCAGTTCTGAGCTCTCAGTCTGCTGGTTGAGAAAGGGGGAGGGTGACTCTGGGACTATGCACCAGATACCTTCTTGCAGAAGTTGCTGCAGAGAGCATGCCACAGAGTGACGTCTAGTGGCCTGGAATTGGTACTTTTAGCATCTTCTGCTTTCTTGTGGGTGGGCAATGTGTAAGCTTGCATAGTAACAAGGCTCAGGTCCTTAGGTGTCTTACCGAGCAGAGAGTAATAGAGACTAGGTCTGTTGGCTCTTGAGAGCATGTAGGGTCACATCAGAGGGCTCTGCCCAACAGAGAGGAGACATGAGATCATGTGGACTCAAGGAATCTGAATAGAGAGGTGCTGGGTACAGAAGAGGGAACAGAAGAGGAGCTTTGGCAGTCATCTGCCCGTGGTTAGACCTTCCCTTCTTTCACGTTCCCTGCACCCTCAGAGTTGGGCTGCACTTATAATATCATCCTGAGTTGCTGTAGAAACATAGGCCGTTTGAGTTAATATAGGACCTGACCCACTAGCACAAAGAGCTGCATCCCATGAGAAGGGGATTCCCTGCTCTTTTCCTGTTCTTGTGCTCAACTACCTGTTTTTGTTTTGCACTTGGTACGTTCTAACTCTCTGTGAGCTCTAGACACCCCCTCCAAGAGGCTTTTTGGTTTTTATCTTTAGATATCTAATGGGTGTATCAAGCAATATTAGCAAGGAAGAAGCTCTTTCTCTTTTTTAACATTGATTTTTATTAATATGTTTCTTGCATGGAACAGTAGATTTGTAGCAATATTTTTATACATGTATGTATAACATACTTTGTTCATATTTACCTCCAGGCTTCCATCTCTTACCTGTCTCTCCCCTGTCTTTCTGACCCAAGGGGATAAATATTGGTCCGACTGCCCAAATATGATCCTCTGGCAAACTTTCTTACTTTCTAGTCACTTGGGTATTGATTACTTTCCTCATTGTTGTGACAGAAGACCTGACATAAATGACTTTGAGGGAAAGATTTATTTTGTCTCATGCTTTCAGAGGGTTTGTTCCGTGGTCACTTGGCCCATGTGCTTCGGCAGAACATCTTGGTGGCACGAATGTGTGTGGGAGGCTGTGAACTGAACTTCATGTGGACAGAAAGCAGACAATGCTACAAGAAGGAGCCAAGAGATAGTATATACTCAAGGGCCCATCCCCAGCGATCTACTTCTTCCTCTAGCTAGGTTCCAACCTTCTGAAATTTCTATAACCTCTCAAAATGGTGCCACTAGCTAGGGTACAAACATTCAAAACACGAGCCTTTGGGAGACATTTCATGTTCAATCAAAACATGTAGTCGCTCAGTTCTCTTTCCCTCCTCAATCCAGTAGCATGTTCTGATGTCTCTCACTCAAGTACTTATCTTGAATCCATCTCTCCTTACTTTCTCATTTATTTATTTCTTCTGCTTGGAATGCAGTTGAGGCCTCCAAACCTGCCTGCCAACTTCCACTCTTCATCTCCCACTTTAAACCATGGTAATTAGTTTCTGTCACGTCTCCACTGAAAGCGATCCAATGCCTTCCCATTGTTCTTTGAAATAAAACCAGTCTCCCCTCAAGGTCTGCAAATGCAGCATGCATCACTCTCCCATTTATCCCCAAGTGGGCTCCCCAGTTCCCATCCTGGAGGGCACCTTCCTGGCTCTCAATTGTTTCTCTTCTTCCTTGCCTCAGATCCCACAGCTCCTTCTCCTTCTTGGGATGCAGTCTCTCACCCAAGTACAGAAGTCTTCTTGCTCCTCCATATCAATTACTTAACCCTTTTGTTCTGCTTACTCATTTGTAACTTGAATAAAAAGTTCCAAAGAGACCATAACTTCCCTCTTGGTGGTCTACCTCTCCTGCCTCAATGTCGCCTGCATTTGAGTCTCAATAAATATTTGCCATTGAAGTCATCTAAATATAGGTGCATGTGAGAACATATGGGTGTGTGTAAACAAGAGTCTGTGTTTTCATTGTACCTGCATGTTTAATAGACACATGCTCCTGCCTGGATAGATATTTACTTAAATGGAATCAGCCCCGTCATCCGTTCCCATCAGCAGATGAGTACCGTGTTCCTGGGGTGCCACTTCAATTCTAGCAGTGTCTAACTACTGCCTTTAAGGGCTGTTATCACATCGAAAGTTGTTTGTTGAGACTGGCAAAGTAATAACCGTGGGTGTGTTTCTTCTTTTATTCTGAAGACTAATGGCTGCTCCCTTCTCCTGTACATCCTAATGAGAACAATTAAATAGCCATTAGGAGGAGAAGAGATGTGTGAACAAAAGGCTGATGTCTTGATCTCTCGGGTGGGCATATGTGCTCAGGGAGGAGAGGGTGAGAAGGCATTATCCGTGATCTGTGTGGATGTAAGGATGCTGTGGGCTTGGGCATCCTCCACAAAAGGCTTCTTCTGAACTTTAACGAAGGGAAGAAGATATGGTGGTGATGGTGGGGGCACCCAGAGAGCTGTATTTTTTTTTCTTGAATTTCTAAAACCTTGCCTTTTAATAAGGCTTCACAATCCTCTGCAAACCTGCCCCAGTAGCTTCAACCATTAGCAGAGGCATCATTTGCAGAATGGCGTGATGAAAAAGAAAATCGAGACCCACAAGAGCCAGTTCACCGCTATTAGCATCGCCCATGCCGCTTCTTCCCTTTAACGTTTCTTTCACTTGTTGATCTTGCAGAAACCTGTCGAGCAACCGGCTCACCACACTCTCGTGGCAGCTCTTCCAGACGCTGAGCCTTCGGGAATTGTAAGTTCGGAACTGAAGATTTTGTCCAGGTGGTGAAGTGCTGGTAATGGTTGGGTGGGGAGACATGCCAAGCCGGGGAGCTCCCTGGTGGCTTGGGTCAGATGACATTGAGTATACCATGTTCAGTGATAGCGACTCTGTCTATTGCTTGATCACTGGTGCTTTTACTAAGCATCACCTATTTCAAAAGTGAGGGTCTCAACTCTCTTATCAGGTCTTAGTTTTGTGGTTTCAGTAGTAATTCAATATTTTTGATAATAAAGAGTACTAATCACTTTATAATAAATAACATTTTGATATATACTTAATAGAGTATCACTTATGCTTTTGAAAACTTAACCTTAGACTTATTAACTCAAGAGTGTGTGAAGTAGGTATAATCTTCTGCATTATGATTTTTTTAATTCAAACATGTGGTTCTTTTTATTTTTCAATATATATTTTCTTTGCTATTTATTTATATATTTATTTGGGAGAGAGAAAAAGAGAAAGTGAGAGAGACAAAGCAAGAGAGAGTGAAAGAGAGAATGAGAGAGAGAGAGAGAGCATGCATAGTACACAGGAGGAAGACAGAGGACAACCAACTTGGGAGTGAGTGTTCTCTATTTATCATGTAGGCCTTTGGAGAATTGAACTCAGCTCATCAAGTGTGCCTTACCCTCTGAACCATCTTACCAGCCCCTGCATTATACAAGTGAAGTCTCAGAGCCCTAGAAACACTTAGGAATCAATCATGATTGCGTGAGGAGCTGGGACTTAGACCTTCTAACTTCAGACCAGTAGACTTTTTCACTGCTCATCTTCTGTCACTTATTTGGCTTGAAGTCTAGGCATTCTGGAAGGGAAAAAGGACATATGTTTATTTTATTGGTGTATGTATGGCTTAGTCTTGCTGTATTCCAAGCTTGATGCTGGCACTCCTGTTCCAGCCAGTCATTTTGTGCAAACAAATAGTGGTGGTTGAGTGGAAATTCGTGAGCACAGCTGGGAAAAAAATAACTCATGTCACTGAGTGGACCATTGGGGTCATCGGTGTGCATGAAGGACAGCACGTTATGTTGAGGGAATACATCAAAGAAGAAATTGTAAAAGAACGGAGGCAGATGGAGCTGTGGAGTCTGGGTTTCAGAGACAATGCTCATGTGTTCCTTTTTACTGGATGACTCAGATGCAAATTTTCTAAATGGAGATCACAGTGTTTATCAAAAAACAATGATCTCGGACCTTTGCCTTGACATAGGCCTTTCACCTTGTTCTCTTTCCATCTGTCCAGACTTATGTTCATGGATAAGTTATAGCCTTTAATTTTCAGACCAACTGGTAGAAATAAGAGTATTTATATATCAATAAACCATCACCCCATGAAAACTCTGTCTCTTGTCCTTGTCTGCATGGGTCTATCTGCTCATGTGATGCTTTGAAAGACCATTTCAGAACTAGAATGTACAGAGAGTAGCACTTTAAAAGCCTTGGGAGGCGGAAGTGGTAGGACATACCTGTAATCCTTGTACTTGGGAGGTGGAGGCTGAATAAATAAGAGTTTGATCAGCCAGAGCTATACAGTGAGTTCCAGGCCAGTCTGGACAACACAGTGAGATCAGTTTACAAAGGGCCATTATTATAGGTGGAATCATGTCCGTCCTGCCAGGCTGTAACTCTATTGCCCTGGTGTGGGTAGAGTAAGCATAATGATCAGAATTTAGTCCAATATGGCTAAGATCTAGATGGACATCAATGAAAACTTCTGTCTGAACTGAGAAAAGGTAAATAGGTAAACATATTTTCTTATATAACACCCCCTCAATAGACTATGTTGTAGATATTTCATGTCACATTGTTTCAGTCATGTTCTTTATTCTTTCCCATCTTGAACTAGATGTAATTTAAGGAGGAATGAAGAGAAGATCTTAGAGATAAGCTGACATGTTACCAAGGTATTATTAACACTTCCAAGCTCTGTGCCAGGCACTGTTCTGAGAAATCTGTTAAGTTATTTAACTTAATTCTAAAGACAGTTTTCTAAGGTAGAAATTCTTATTACTGTTTCATGTTTGAGCACAATGAGGTGCTTGGTAAGTGGCAGTATGTGGGCTCAATGTCATGGTCACTATATTTACTGTCCCTGTTGCAGTTAGTTAGCCTGCATGGTTGCTGATAAAGTTACCACTAAATGACTTGAGGGAACAAGGGATTTATTTTCTCTTATGATTGTCTGGTTACAGTTCTCAATCCAGCTTGACAGGAGAACTCATGCCAATTTAGGGCAGAGGAAACTGGCCACACCATCTCAACATAACAGCTGAGAGAAGGACGATCCTTACTTGCCAGACCAGCATGTCTGGCCAAGTGTACAAAAGGATGCAAACTCTCTCAACCAGCTGTCTGTATTTTATTTCAGGGCCTAGTCCCACCTACCATGGGCTGGGCCTTCCCCATCAACTAGACAATCTCCTGCAGGTTGCTCTGAGCTTGACCCAACCACTAATTCTCCACAAATGTGCCCAGAGCACAAACCCTCAACTGTCAAGTTGACACCTGTGCCTAACTATGACAGTCCCCAACATTATTTTCTAATCTGTATCTAATACATGGATTCACACGCATTCAAAATGCGTGTGACTATGTTTCTTTCCTAGGTTGCCTTCTAGATGTGTTATTTTTCTCATTGATATGAAAGAGTTCCTGTCAGGAAGTAGCTTAAGGGAGGAAGAGCTTATTTTGCCTTGCAGTTGGAGGGGATCGTGGTGGGAAAGACCTGGGGGTGAGGTCTGAGGCACTGGTCTCACCTCACTGCATCTGCAGTCAGGAAGCAGAGGGAGATGAGTGCTGGTACGTCTATTCACTTTCTCTCTTTAAAAATTTTAAATTACATTTATTTGTTCATGGTGTGTATGTGTGTGCATATGCATATGTGCATGCATGCTTGCATGAACATGTATGTGTGTGTGTGCACATGTGTACATCTGTGTGTGGACGCTTGCCATGGCATGCACATGAAGGTGAGAGGACTTATGGGAATCGGTTTTCTCCTTTCATCATGTAGATCATGAGGATTGAGTTTCGGTTGACAGGCTTGGCACCAAGTGTTTTTACCTGTGGAGCCATCTTGTGGGTTTCCCTTTTAATTCAGCCTGGAACATCAGTGTGTGGAGCGATGCCACCCACATTTACAACGACCTTCCTACCTCAGTTAGCCCAGTCTAGAAATACCTTACAGATGCTCCCAAAAGCATGAGTCCTGGGTGATTCTAAATCCAGTTGACAGTGAAGACAACCATGACAATGCCCAACTGGTTGGGGGTCAGGGTCTTCTTTCTTGTATCTAGTTCTCCTGTGAAGCCCACCCTTTCACAAAGAGGAGGCCTGGGACAGTGTCCCTCCAGGGGATGCCAGGGGTTTGCCGTGGGATGAATTATTGAGAAAATGTTCAGTGCTCTTTCTAAGAAATTGTTGGATGTGAAATCAATGATGTGCTGGCCCGGTGACCTGCTTCTTGGAGATTTAGAAACAGTTGTTCCATGGATATATATTTAAGGAAAATGTCAGATTTCTCCCAAAGGATCATGGGATTCTGCATTCATCTTTGCCTGGGATCACTACACCAGTGAGCCACATGTAACTTATGGGGGAATGAAGATATTCCTTCCAGTGTGAGGCAGCATGTGAGTGCCACTGTGTCTTCCAATTATTTTTCCGTCATAGTGTTAAATAAGAACAAAAAATTATATTGGAAGACGAAGAAGCCCTATCCAAGGAGAAATCACCTTGGTGTGGATCTGTTCTTTTAATTTTTGTTTTTGGAAGAATTGAATGTTGAGAGTGAAAAATGTATGTTTGGTCTGGATGGGCAGTGCACGGGCTCTTAGCTGTGGTTGTGATTAAAATCTGAACAATTGTAGCCCAGCAGATAGAAGAGTAGGTAGGATGTTCTTGTCTGACCTCTTGATTAGTCCACATGGTGCCATCTATTCTGCCAAGGTCTGCTTGGTAGAGCCTGTGGGCTGAGTGTCGGGCTAGGTCAGTGTTCCCAGGAAGAACACCTTGTAGGAAATGGTACTCAGTGTGCTATGGCAGTCAGGAGAGTCCTAAGCTAGATGCGTGGGGTTTCCAGGGATTGTCTGCAGGAACAGGCAGGGAAAACAGGGCATTTAGTAAACCCTTGGCACATTCCCTTCTATCATGGAGGGACTTGTGAGGGTTTCTGCCCTGCTCCAACCAGCTTCTCCCATACAAGAGAATCCTTGACATTTTGATTGATGTTGCTGAGACTACTTAATGGGAAGGTTTTACTGTCCACTGCATTTTCAATGGGAAAGGAGAGCAAAGAGGCACCTACCTAATGTCTACAAGGTTCTGGCACTTCCTCAAAAAAATCCCACGGTAGAACTACTGTTATAGCTTGTTTTTACCAATGAGCAATTCGAGATTGAGCAAAGTCAAATAGCCAAAGCAGGATATCACACTGGCTAAGAATGGTGTAGCCTTGCAGTTAATAGCATTTATTTTTTTTTTAGCACAATTGACATGTGGGCCCAGTGATTTCAAAGACGATTTTCTTTCCCTTACCCAACTCCAAGGCATACCTTTGGTGATCAGCATCTCTTTCCCAAAGTCAATGTCAAAATAATATCTGCTTTGCGTGGAACCTTAGGCAAATGGAAAGCAGCTCATCCTCTGAGACTCCCCTAGTGCTTGCTTTACTTTTGTGAGATTGGAGAGAGATATTGGCCAGCTCCTGTGTCATAGCCTCCCCCAGTTCATTTGTCTCTCCCCCTTACTGAGCAAACAAGGGGGAACATCCTTCTAGATTGCTCTAGGTAACCACTATCATTTCAATGTCAGGCTTGAAGAAATATGACTTGGCGTTGCACTGTGCCCTCAGAAGTTTCTGGTTAAGGCAAGATTCTACTCTATTTTTTTTTCCTCTGGGAGAGAAGACTAGAACCATGTGTCTAAAAAATCAGAGCAAGAATCCGAAAGATTGTCTTAGAGATGAAAGGGTGAATTAAGAAGCAAAGTAGCCAGCATTCTGAATCCCATGGCTCGCTCAGGCGGTGGCAAGAGGCTCAGAAGCACATTAGCCCATAGCACAGAAACCCTCCAGAAATACTCTAAGGACCATTAATGCATCTTGAACAGACTTCTCTTAATACACCGCATGCACAGAGCAGACGTGATTAAAATAGATTGGAATATTTCATTTTCTTAAAGCAAAGTGATAATTACCTCTGTTATAATTTGCAGATTTAATCGACTCTGTAAAACATTAACTCAGTGTTGGAGATAGGTTTGGGCTGATCCTGGCACTTTCTTTCTCCCTATCTTGGCTGTGATCACTTTGAAATCTCTCAGACAATTCTCCAAACACAAACACATTACTAACATTTTTTTTTTGCTATAGTATTAATAGCAATTCCTGGCTTCTTTACAGCTTCAGATTTTTTAAATTCACAAAACGCATGGATGCATATGATCTCTAAATCTCTCAGCAACTTTTATGGAGAAGGAATGTTAAGTACAACCACCCCCATTTTTTAGATGGTAAAATAGAGTGTTGTGATATTAAGTTATTTATGGCCTCCATTTTCCAAAGTTGCCTCAACAGATTGCTGCAAATTCAGTGATTTAAAACAATGGGAATTTTTTCTTTCACTGCCCTGCAGGCCTAAGTCTGAGCCATTGTGTCAGCAGAGCTCCCCTGCCCTTCCCAGGCTCTGGGGATCAAGCCTTCCCTGTCTTTTCCAGTTGCTGGGGATTCCTGGTATTTCTGGACTCATAGAAGCATCCCTTGCAGTCCGTGCCTCCCGTCACTGCCACCTCCGCTATCATTCAGTACCCCCCTTCCTTTCTAAGGAGAGCCTTCACTGGGTTTAGGCCCCACTCCAAATAAAGAATCTTCTTATCCATTTGCCCTTAAACTTGATCGTATTCCTAGAGAATGTTCACAGGTCTTCTGGATATGTTTTTTTCGAGGACACAATTCAGTCCAGGTAGGGTAACAGTCCAAGTGCTTAGGGTAACACAGCCAAGTCAACTTACATCTTTTATGTATATATCTTTCTATAATCTGTTATCTTAGGGAGATCTGGGCTATGTTCTTTGCTCTATGATAGTGACCCGCCCTTGCTGATGTGGGTCTCTTCTTCCCTCATTTTCTGCAGTCTATTCCCAGGATTGCTCTTGATAGCACTGATACTGTAAAGTGGAGAAGGAGTCCACCCAAGTGATGACTGGAGGGGAATCGATGTTATCTGAACACCAAGTCATGGCCTTGGCTGCCATTGGAAAATTATTTGTGGGTGTGTGCTTGTGCCTAAATGCCGCTGAGTTAATCTGTGGGAAGTCCCTAGGGGTTTAAGATTAGGTCTTGAGCCCTCACTGGTAAACCATGTCCTGAAGCATATATTTCTGCTGTATTATTCAGGGGTCTCATGCATTATTGATGGAGCATAGAGCCCGGCTCTCAGCTCTGCAAGCTTCTTCTGTAGCCATAGTTGAGGCTCTTTCCCAAGCCCTCGTTGCATGGAGGAAGAGCAGCAGAGTACTCAGATCACTTAGAACTGGGACTTGCATGTCTCTGTTTCTTGCAAATCTTTCTTGTCAGGACATAAAGATGATTGTGAATTAGCTCAGTGGGACCCCCACGGTACCTCTGTTTAGGACTTGAGATGCGTTCTTCTAGATGTGTGTTCTCTGAGCAGAGAAGCCTCCCATGGTTCCTCTGCAGCTTCTGGCAGACTTGGAGAGCTGCAAAGAATCAGATTTTCAGGTGCATCCATTCTGCCTGATCAGAACCTGTAAACAGGGACTTGGAGAGAAAGAATGGAAGGAAACAAGCTGTTACTGAGCTCATGCTTGGCAGAATTGGTGGCATATCCCAGACAGCTCAGCTAATTCTCCTGCCAGTCTCAGGACACTCTGGCACTGTCTGCCTGTCAGGCCACCAAGATTCTGGGATGTGCTGCATCTGGGTTCCAACAAGAAACTGGACTGTTTCTTGTGCTGTGTCTTGAGACATTTTCTTGCCAAGTTCCTCACTCGTCTAGTCTTTTCAACACAGGTGGATAATTTGTACTTTTATACCTATTAATAATGAATGACCACATCTTGTTGAGTGAGCAGCTGGGAAAATCCAGATAACTTGGATTAGTTGGTACATCTTGAAGCATCTGCCAGGCCTCTCCTCAAGGTGTTTGCAAGGGGAGCCCAAATTGCTTCCCTCTTTCACACCAGCTGGGTTGCTGAACTTGACTTTCTGCTTTCCTAAGGAATCCTTCAGAGGTCCCCTTCCCTCCCTACACTGCCTCCTTGTGAAGGTTAAAAGAGAGGGTGACAAAGTGTGATGCAAATACTCTCCTGTTCTAGTCTCTCAATGCATGTGTGGGGTGTGCACATGTGAATGTGTGCGTGCACACATGCATGTGTGTGCATGTGTATGTATATGTATGTATGTGTAATTGTGTGTGTGTGTGTGTGTGTGTGTGTGTGTGTGTGTGTGTGTGTGTAGACTACTATTCAATCTCTGATGTTGTTCCTCAGGTACTGTCAATTGTGTTTTTTTGAGACAGGGTCTCTGTTGTGATTTGAATGGAAAATGTCTCCATAGATTCATGTGTTTATATCCTTGGTCCACAGTTAGTGGCACCATTTGGGAAGGTTGGGAAATTTTTGGAAGGTGGAGCCTTGCTGAACCAAGTAGGTCCCTGGAGTTTTAAATTCTGACACTATTTCCTCTGTTTTCTGACTTTTGATTCAATGTCAGCCACCAGCTTCCCTCTGCCATGCCTTCCCCACCATGATAGATTCTTTCCTTCTGGAACTGTAAGCCAGAATAATGAGTTCTTTCTTCCTTAAGTTGCTTTGGTTAGTGTATTTTATCATAGCAATGAAAAAGTAACTGATGCAGTGTTTCATGGGCCTGGGGCTTACTGATTAGCTAGGCCTATGAGCCAGGGAACCTTGGCGATCATCCTGCCTCTACCTCCTGAGTGATGAGATTATAAAATCTTGCTACTGAACCTGGATTTTTTTTACATGTTTTGGGGTCTGGGGGATTGATGGAGAGCTGAACTTAAGTCCTTGTGCTTTCACAGCAAGCCCTTTAGTGACTGATTTATCTCCCTAGTCACCTACTATGGTGTCTCTGATGCTTTCTGTTTGTTCTCTTATGTTTTTCTTTTCTATCTCATTTCACAGGCACATAGGTGTCCTGCTCAGCCCTGTACCAACCCTTCAAGCTTCCTGACTCACTCTCCCTTTTCTCATCTACGACCACAACCTTTCCGCTCCTTCCTGTTCTCCTTCCTGCTGTCCTTCATTTCTCCTGTCCACTCGTTCCCTCTCTGCTTTCAACCAGATGTTTCTCCCCGCCACTGATTTTTCTGTCCTCTGGAGCTTGAGGCTCAAATCTCATGCATTTTCTCTGCTTTTCTGTTCTTCTATCTTCTATTCTTTCTTTTTCTTCTCTTCCAACAACATGCCACCTTGTCACTTCTGTAGTGTTTGCTGGGTGTTCTCTGTTTTTAGTACTGTACTTAGACCCTTAAATGTTCTACTGGGGACAGCTGAAGGTTCTATAACACCCTCCCATCTGAAGGTGAAAGGAGAGGTACAGTCTATTTTCTTAATGGTGCAAAGATGCCATTTGCCCTTTGTGTTTTCTTCCTCCCATTGGTGGAGTTTTCTGTAGACTGTGTGGTGTGAAAATGTCATTGCCCAGATAGACTCTGTGTTAATGTATCCTGGTGGTCTACATTTTTATCAGTTTTGATTTCTAATATGGCAAATAATGAGAGACTTGCCCACATGCAGAAGAACTATTGGAGGTCTTCATGAAAGATTTCAATGTGAACAGGAATGCTGAGACCAAAAGTATAAACACATTGCCCTAGACCCTGTAGCCTATCTGATGCCTTCATGTCAGTTAGAGAAGATGACTTTATTTGATGCCTTCATATGAGCTAGCTGTCCTACCCCCTGGATGCTGCCCCCTGCCAGGGCACTGCTCTAGATTTCATCATCTCTTTGTCTGGGTTCTTCTAGAACTACACAGACCCCAACTATACCTGAGGCACTTGTGAAACATCCTAATTGGTGGTCCAATCTCTGGTTTTCAGGGCTTTGATGTCTCCACACTGCCCCCTGAATGAATTCTAAATGCTCATGAAAATTATCCACCACTGGCTTCCATGCTGGCCACGTTTGGTGCTATTTAGCGTGGGCTCTCAGCCTTGTTTAAACCTGTTTTCCTGTTGACATTCGGCCTGGAGCATTCCAGTTGTTTTCACTACTGTATCCTTCCAACTCTCCTCACACTTCACTTGCCATGAGTCATGGAAGTTAGGGCCCACCTTGCTCTTGTTGTGGGGCATTACAGTGTTTGTTAGAGGAAGAGGCAGTGGAAAGCACATTGTGAAATGTCTAGACAGAGGTTTGTGAGAGGCGCCTGCACATATGTCTTAACTGCTTTTGTCAGTTACTTCTATCATTGTTTTGATCAAACAGATGACAGATCACCTTAACGAAGGGATGGTTTGTTTTGGCTCATGGTTTGAGGGTACAGCCCCTTATGGTGGGCAAGTCATGGCAGCAGGAATGTGAGCCAGCTGGTCTCCATGTATCCACAGTTAAGAAGAGGGAGAAAGGGGGCTACTGGCTTTCTACTTTTATTTAGTGTGGGCCTGTGGAATGATGTCACCTACATTCAGGATGGCTCTTCCGTTAGCAAATAGATGTTTCTGGAAACTCCCTCATATACCTAGAAGTGTTTCATGGTGACTGTAAATTTGTTCCTCAAGCTGTCTTGTTGACAATTAAACATTACACCCCTCAGTAGATGGTCTCCCTCATCCATGAGGAAGCAGAACCAGCATTCTCCTAGGATTGCTATGAGAAGTGGATGCTTCAATGCTCTGCAAAGACAATCTGTTCCTTTCTCATTTTTTTTTGTGTATGGGGAGGAGTCATGGGTGCTCTTAGGCTAAAAGGATGATTTTGTGTCTCATTTGTGCATTTTATCTGAGCTGTCCTAATCCTTCAAAGCTCAGTTCCTCTCCCTAGCAGCCTCTCCTATCCTGAAAGCTGATAAATGCTGATGCATGCTTAACTATTTTGGAATTTGCCAAGTATCCAAAATATCCATTGTCCTAAAAATATGCAGTGACCCAAGTGCATTTCCTTTGGGTACCAACGGATCAATCCCCTCAACAGACCAGAGAGAGAATCATGTTCTCCTAATGACCCGGGCATTCAGATTCACCCAGTGTTCTTTAAGAGTTTTGGGATTGATCACTCTCCTAATAACCTCATGAAGGAGGGACGTGACTTACTGCAAGTTACAAGGAGAATCTAAGGAGAACAAGGACTTTGAGCTTGACTCTTTCCCATCAGCTATTTTTCTTCACTGGGTTGAATGCTCCCAGAGGACAGGGACTGTCCTATTCATCTCTCTGGGAACAGCCCTCAGCCACTGCCAGATATGGAACAGGTGCTCATTAAGACTCATCGAATTCATGCAGGAATTCAGCAGGTCTCAAGATGGGCTTTCAATATATCTTGGAAATGGCTAGCCACCTTCTTCCCCAGGGGGGAAAATGTGTAGAGCCAGTTTTAGATGCTCTGAACAAAGCAATGAACAAAATGCACCATGTCCTTGGTCTCAGTGGAAACTAATTTTCATTTAAGGAGACAGACAGATAAACAAATTACAGTGGGTATTTCAAGAGACACTAGCTAGCAGTGGATTCTAGACAGTGAGGGGCTGGGCGTTCTTAGTATGGGAGTCTAGCAGCTTTTCATATAGATTACATGAAGGAAAGTGGGGGAAACTAGTTTTGCAGATATGTTGGGTGAGAGTTTGGCAGGTAGAACAGCAGGTGCAATGGTCCTGAGGCAGGACTGAACCAAGCATGCTTGTGAACCTGTCCACTTGTTCACAGCAAGGTCAGTGCGGCCGCAGAGGGCTAGGGGCTGAGGCAGGCGTCAGTCAGGAAGGCGATGAAGAAGCACAACTGTGTATGGCTTTGGTTTACAGCAAGATGGGAAGTCATGGGAGGGTTTGGAGAGGATGAACATCTCGATCTGATGTATTTGAAAGGGTCTCTTCGTCCAGTGAGTTCAGTAAGACAAAGGTGTGCGTTTTTAAAGAAATGATTTGTTTTGAAACTAAAGAAATTATGACTCACTGTGATTTATTTACTACTTCTTTTTGTGGCCTCCCTTCATCCCATTATTTCCTTGTTTTCTTCTTAAATTTTTCTTTTTTATTGCTCTTTATTTATTGTACTTAGTCATAGATTTTCTCAAGACAGTGGTCTTTCAAGTAAATCATGTGCTCTGACGGTTTTCAGCCACCCCCCTCTCCTCCTCCAGCTTCTAATTGGTCTCCTTTCTTCCCTGCTCTCCCTTTTATGCCATCGTTACACACACACACACACACACACACACACATAATCTAGGAAGTATACGTGAGAGGAAAACTGTTTTTGGTGTTGGTGGAGACTCAGCGTAGGATCAGCAGGGACTGGACGACCTCAGCTCTGGGAGGAAGCGGGGCCACCGCCGTTCAGAGATTCCTTCCTCTCTCTTCTTGCCCGCAGGAGACTGGAGCAGAACTTCTTCAACTGCAGCTGTGACATCCGCTGGATGCAGCTGTGGCAGGAGCAGGGGGAGGCTCGTCTCAACAGTCAGAACCTCTACTGCATCAGTGCGGATGGCTCCCAGCTCCCCCTGTTCCGCATGAACATCAGTCAGTGTGGTGAGTGAGTGCTGGCGCATCCCGCTCAGACCAGCGTCCCACACATCCCAGAGAAGGGCTGCGCCTTAGCCTAGCCTACTAGGTCCCCCTTTGTAACCACCCCAGCCTTCACCTCTGTAGGTTAGATTCGGTTTTTACCCTCCTTGGTCATTCTTGTCTTGATACAGCTATGAGTATCCTAGTCTCCAGAATATAGACAGGAATATGGAAAGGAATCTTTCCAACCAGATATGAAAGGGAGTGCTTTAAAGTGTGGGTTCTGCCCTTCCTGTATCAGGGGTTCCAAGAGACTTTCTGGGACCCAGATTTCTAAGCCTAACCAGATGTTGTAGAGTGGAGTCTCTAATAAACTGCCGCCAGAACCTGATGCATGCCAACTTGATGAGACCCAGGACTCTAAATAGGATAAAGCTATGCACTTAGTTGCTACAAAGTTGTTCTGTGACTAGGTATTTATTCTAACAGCATTCTATTATGTAGGATCATGTAATTGTTTGGTCCTTGCTTGTGTGTTCTGAGTTCTACTAGGAAAGGATTCTATTCATTAATTTTCTTATGGGTGTGACAAAAGACCATCCTAAGGCTTAGGAAATCTTGTAGAAGAGGGGTGGTAAGATTGTAAGAGTCTAAAGGTGGGGAGGTCCACAGTTGGCCAGGATATTCCACTCAAGATAGGGCTATTGCATCTACAAATTTACTGCAATGAGACTTATTCTTACCAGACCTGCACTATTACTGACACATCAACATTCCCCCATAGAGTAGCAATGAGTTCAGTAGAAATAATCACATGCAGGTGGAATCTCAGGGGCTAGGGCTACCCAGGTGAAGGAGAGTGTCTCTATAAGTAAGTCTACCCAAGGAAGGGTCATTTAATCTACCAGAGACCTGAGCCCATACCAATGCAGACAACCTGAAGGGAACCTTGGGGTCCACACAGGCAGACAAGTGGGAGTAGATGGGAGAGGGATGGATTGCTGAAGGGAGGAGAGAGTAGGGGAAGGAGGAGGAGAGAGGAAGGGGCACGGGGACAATCATTCATGTTGTTTGTAATTAAGAAAACTAAATAGTAATAACAATCACTTACAAAAAGTAGGAAGGCTTTATTTTGGCTCACAGTTTGAGGCTCACGGTGTGGCAGGGAAGTCATGATGGGAAGAACATGGGGCAGTTGGTCACTTGACATCCAGTCAGGACGCGGAGAGGAGTGCTGATGCCCAGTTTACATTCTCCCTTCTGCTCAGTTCAGGACACCGGTCTGTGGAAGGATGTGGTCCACAGCTAGGATGGGTCTTCCCTCAAATGCCCCACTCCAGAAATTCCCTCAGCTATGCTTAGAGGTTGTCTCCTAGGTGATTCTAGATCCTGTCAAGCTGAGAATTTTGGCCATCAGGAGCTCCGGCAGGTTATGTTGGAGTTGTTGCTGAGCAGTCAAAAAGTGCATGCCATCAGTTTCCGCTGGGTCACGCTTGTCTTTTTCCCCTTCTCTCCAACTCCCAGACCTTCCTGAGATCAGCGTGAGCCACGTCAACCTGACGGTCCGAGAGGGGGACAATGCTGTCATCACTTGCAATGGCTCGGGATCCCCCCTGCCTGATGTGGACTGGATGGTCACTGGTCTGCAGTCCATCAACACCCACCAGGTAGGTATGCTGAGTCTAGGTCCCCATAGGAGATGAGGAATGATCATGCTTAGTTGTGAAGAAGGAGAAATTGCAGTCCTGTCTCTCTCGGATGAACTAGATCTGGATTCTAACCAGTTGCAATGGTTTCTTGCTATTTTGATTTTATCTGTGTGGCTTAACCTGTCTGTGTCTTAGTTTCTTCCTTTGTGAATTCTGACAAGTTCATGTAGGTACTCATACAAGGGTCACCAGAGCTGTTGACCATGATGGATCTAATCTATTTTAGTGTGTTTTTACTAGAACAACCTCTTTCACCTTTATCTTGATTCCTGATGGTGTTTGGGGGGGGGGAGAACCAACCTTGTAGAAACGTTTTGGTTATTGTCTTTGATTGGGCTTTTCAGACCAATCTCAACTGGACCAATGTACATGCCATCAACTTGACCCTGGTGAATGTGACGAGCGAGGACAATGGATTCACCCTGACTTGCATTGCAGAGAACGTGGTGGGCATGAGCAATGCCAGTGTTGCTCTCACTGTCTACTGTAAGTGCGTGCCCTACATAGAAGACGGTGGGGGTACCAGGAAGAGGGTGTGCAGGACGCTGGGGACAGGGCAGAGGAGTTGCTAGGGCTGAGCTCGAGCCCTGACCCTGGTCTAGCTGCAGGGGCAGAAAGGCTGTTGCAGAGCAAGACTGAGCAATGAGCTTGTGGACAATGAACCCAAGAAAGGAGCATCCTTGTCCCCCACAAGATGGGCGGCTCCAATTCAGCTCTATTTTCAGGGCTCGCCCAAGTTAGCACACTCTGCCTTTGACAGCCCCTGAAAGGTCTTGGGAGGGAACCTTCAGTGAAGGTAGATGGAGGAAGCTTGGATGAAGACACAGGTTTTTTTCCTTTCATTGGCTAGTGGTAGGAGCCCTGCTTCAGCCTTTTCAAAACGAGTGGGTAAGAAGTGGGATCCCCATACCATTTCCTAGAAGGCTGTCCCAGGACCCAGGAGACTCTAGGTCATGGATGTCAGCTGGACTCTCCCCACAGACCCCCCACGTGTGGTGAGCCTGGTGGAGCCCGAGGTGCGCCTGGAGCACTGCATTGAGTTCGTGGTGCGCGGCAACCCGACGCCCACACTGCACTGGCTGTACAACGGGCAGCCACTGCGGGAGTCCAAGATCATCCACATGGACTACTACCAGGAGGGTGAGGTCTCTGAGGGCTGCCTACTCTTCAACAAGCCCACCCACTACAACAACGGCAACTACACCCTCATTGCCAAGAACGCCCTGGGCACAGCCAACCAGACCATCAATGGCCACTTCCTCAAGGAGCCCTTTCCAGGTGAGGGCTGCACGGATTTCTTCTTGGAGCTGAAAGGTGGCAGTATGAGAACACGAGTGCACTGATGTTTATATAATTACCCAGGCAACCGAATGTACACTGGGACAGGGCCAGTCGCCATCTGTACCTTGAGCAAACTAGTCTCAATTTTCCAATACCTATGACCCTCTGGATATACCTACTGTGTATCTACACACAGCTCATGTTATAGTAGCAAAAGCAAGGACTTTAGAGATGAGTGTCCCCAGTGCATGATAACTTGCTGGGAAACTGTGGACCTGAGAGTATGATTTTTCTAAGCCTTGGTTTTCTGAGTTGTGAAATAGGCATGGGTGACATGCTCCCATGACTTACAGCTTTCGAATGAGTTAAGGTTACCTTAAGTTAAGAACATATCAAGTAGGGTTTGGTAAGTGACGATGCTTCCTTTTAAATTAATGGACCATAGATGGATGCCACCAACCTCTGATGGTGCTAATATCATATAGACTGTGGATAATGTTTAAAGTCATGGAAGATCTCTGGATTTGGGGGGTAATCCTGCACACCTCTGTGTAATTACTTTCCTGAAGTTGGAGGAGAATAAAAGTCCCAAAGACTTGGAGAGGTTGGCTGGTTATAACATCTCTTTAGGGGTCTACAATTGATGAGTTCTTACGAAGAAGCTGTGTTTCTTTGGTGATTCGTGCTGCGGACAGACTAGGTGACTTTCTGGCCTTCATTCTCCAGTGATTAGGGGCTTAAGACTGACATCACACATACACACACACACAGACACACACAGACACACACAGACACACACAGACACACACAGACACACACACACACACACACACACATACGAGTGACGTTGGAGAGTTGAGGTGCTTCTGAGCCCAGATGCTTTTTGCCGAGATCCAAGGAATGATGGTGTCACCTCTCAGAGAGGGTTCAGAACTTTCTGATGTTTGAGACCCTGCCAATCTCACAGGCTTTGGCTTGCCAACATTATCCCAGCATGCCCAGGCAGAAGTCTCTATATGATTCCCATCTTGGGCTCTACGTTGGCCAGAAGAAAGGTCTTGGCTTACACTTTGGCCTCTGTGGTTTTTGAATATAAAAATTATTTGCCCTGGACAACAAATGGTCCACCAAATTGTTGATATAAAGAACTGGCATGGGCCTTTCCCCATTGATCTCCACCTACTGGTTAGAGAGTGAATTCTATTTTTATTTTTATCATTTACACTGTGTGCGTACGTGTGTGTGTGTGTGTGTGTGTGTGTGTGTGTGTGTGTGTGTGTGTGTGTGTGTGTAGGTCAGAAGACAATCTCAGATTCATTTCTCAGATGCTATCCATTTTTTTTTGAGACAGGGTCTCTCACTGGCTTGAAACTTGCAAAGTAGGCTGCTCTACCTGGCCAGTGAGCTCTAGGGAGCCGCCTGTCTCCTCGTGGCTGAGATTCCACTTGGATTTCAGTTCTAAAGAGGAGAATCTATATTCTCTAATCAGTAAAGAATAATAAGACAAACTAGATGAAGTACTATGGGACACACAAGTAAAGAGATGTGAAAATATGAGAGAGTGTGACAGGGGAGTGACTGAGAATTGTGAGCTGGAATAAACCCACAGTCCCTAAATTGTCTGGATCATTGCAACAGAGATGAAATTAGAAAAGTGAACAATAGAACTTGCACACAAACCAGGTGACATGAATTTGACTCCTGGAGCCAAAATGGTGGAAGGATAGGGACTTCCCCCTACCTCCCCCGTTTTACACATACACATACACACACACACACACACACACACACACAGACACACACATGCACACACACATACACACACATGCCCAACACTGCTTTTCCTAAATAAATAAAATATTTTAAAATAGAAAAAAAAGAATGAGCTACCTTGAAGCAGTGTTTCTGTTTCCAAAGGAAGTTCTTATGAGTGTAGAGAGAGTCTTAGAACATTCCAGAGGATGGTTAGTTGCTCTGATTCCTTCCCCCAATTCAAATCACTCAATTCTCTAGCTTCCTGGGTTCTGTGGAAGCAGAGACTCTGGGGTGTGTTCCAAAGCTACATATTTTTTAAGTCTCCAGATTGCTCTTGGCTTGTTCTGAGAATTCAGTCCCGGGGGTGGGGGGTGGGGAGGATGGAGTTCTTGCAAGGCGGGAAAGAAAGCTGCTCACCTGAGAGCTCAGTCTGAGAGCTCAGACTTATCCATACTCAACCAGGGCCGCCCTTGTGTTATGGGAATGGATGGATGATGAAAATCCGACCACAGGGAAAAGCTGTGCCAACTACGTCGAAGTGACTAGATTCAGAATAGTAAATTATCTTGAGGAGCAGTTAGGGACACACCACAACCTCTCAGCTCAACCTCGCCCTGGCTGGGAGCTGGATATACAGCTGGCATGCGATTCTGCTGGACACCTAAGGGAAGGTGTCAAGAGGTCATATTTATCTTTTGCTCCTGGACAGCCAGGTGATATAGTTAAAAGCAAGAACCTTGGAATCACACAGACTTGGGGCCAAGTCCCATCTCTGTTCCTCTCAGGCAGGTGGTCTCTGCCCCTAGGATGAGGCTTAGCACAGGAACAGTAATCAGTGAAGAGCAGCCCCCACTGGGGGCTTCTTGTTTCTCCTCTTGTGATTGGACTGAACACATCAGCTTCTGCCTAGGTTGCCATGAGCAGTAAATGTCTGTCTTGTCTGCTAGTGCTCTCAGCAGGGCACAAGAAAAGACTTGATAGTTGTTGGCTATTGTAGAAGTTCAGTAGATGCAGGCAGGGGAAAGGAATTTAATTTTTAGGGTAGTGATTATTCTCTGGTCCAGGTAGAAGTTCCTTTCCTTTCCTTTCCTTTCCTTTCCTTTCCTTTCCTTTCCTTTCCTTTCCTTTCCTTTCCTTTCCTTTCCTTTCCTTTCCTTTCCTTTCCTTTCCTTTCCTTTCCTTTCCTTTCCTTTCCTTTCCTTTCCTTTCCTTTCCTTTTTTCTCTTCTCTTTTCTTGTCTTTTTTGTCTTTCCTTTTCTTAATTTTTTTGAGATAAGATGGGGGGGTAGAGATCAGAGAAGTCAGTTCTCTCCTTTCACCAAACAAAATTGTTATAGGTGATGTCAAGGCAGGCTAAGGTGGTCTATATGGAAGCAGATATTCACAGTTCAATTCCTCTTGTCTCAACTTATTAGCGTTGTGAGCAAATTTTTTAGCCTGCTTCCCCCCTCAAAAGTTATGTTGAACATCAGCTAATGGGAGGGGCTCTTCCTGCGGAGTTGTGATTTGGCCTATAAGAGGCACATATGACCGTCCATCCCACAGCCCAGTTCCTTTTGGCCATGTCCTTGTCCCAGTCTGTGGCAGGGATCCGAGGGAGGACCACTCCCGGTATGGTTCTTTCTAGGGTGAAGTCAGGTACCCTCCATAGTTTAGAGAGAAGCCATCATGTGTCCTTATTCCGGAGCTCACGTACTTTGTGTGTATGTGCATGGTGCCAGACTCCAGCAAAAGACTTATACATTCATAAGCTGCTTTGGAGATTGCAGGGTTCACAGGCTTGGCCAAAACATTTGGCTGCGGGAAAAATATCCTCTAATAAATGGGAGTCTGGTGAGAAATACGAAATTAATGGATTTTGCAGATAGATTTAGCTCCTCTCTGCTTTCAGGCTCTGAAGCCAAGACTAGGAGATCTTGTCTCCTCCATCATCCCCACAACACACAGAACGAGCCACAAACAGCAACTAGGTCATTCACTAAACATGGGCCTGTTGTGAAGGGCTTCTCATAAAGTGTCCTGTTCCCCATAGCTAGTGAGAAGAAACTGTTTGCTAGTCCATGGAATTATGGTTATAGTATCTGAAATGCCTTCATCAAGGGTCTGGTAAATAGATTATGGTGAATGAATGGGCAGATGAGTAACTGAGCGAATGAGTCTGTGAGGGAATGGATTGCTATATTTCAGGGCATGGCAGGCTTGTGACATCACCACCACATGATACTTGTTAGAGGTGTGAGTTCTCAGGCTCTGGGGTATGGCTCAGTGGCAGAGCATGTGCCTAAAAGGCACCAGTGAGGGGCTGAGGTGTGGTTCAGTGGAACAACACTTGCCTGGAAGGTCCAGTAAGGGACTTGGGATGTGCCTCAGTGGTAGAGCATTTGCTTAGAGTGCACCGGTAAGAGACCGGAAAGGGATGACTCAATGGTAGAACAATTGTCTATAATACCCCAGTAAGGGCCTGGGGTGTTACTTGATATAGAAATGTTTGCTTAAAGTGCATAAGTGAGGGACTGGAAAGAAAAGAAAGGCACAATGTTATTGACTTAGAATTTCTGGACTGAGGACTACTAATCCTTATTTCTTTTTAATTTAGAAAAGCCTTTTCATTTGATTTTGAAATAGTTTGAGTTTCAAAAAAAGCAAGTTACAAAGACTGCAAAGAATTTTCTTCTACCCTTCACCTTGCTTCACCAGATGTCACCATCTCACCCAACCACAATACAGTGATCAAAACCAGGACACGAGCATTGGCATAGTAGTATTACCTATCTCACAGACCCGACTGACATTTGATCATTGTCTCCAGTGAGAACCTTTTGTTGTCTAGGATTCCATTGAGGACTAGTGGTGTATTACTTTGGTCTCTTTAAATCTGGGAGAATTCTTCAGTGATCTTGGCACTTTTGAAGAGTGCTCTCTAGTTGTTTGGTAGACTGCCCCTTAGTTCATCTGACTTGGTTCTTTCAGTTGACTTCCAATTTTTCAGTTTTGGGCCAGAGCAGCATGGAAACTGTTCTTCACTTTCAGTTGATCCTGGTAGAGAGAGAAGGATGTTGACATGTCTTATCCCATGATGTCATTTAGTTTTATTACTTGGTCAAGATGTTGTCTGCTGGGTTTCTGTATGGAAAAGTAACTTATTTTTCTCATTTTGTAATTAATAAGAATAATGATTTGAGATGAAATAAATATCATGTTTCTTATTTTTTCATAGACAAATCTTGACATTTTTTCCTGGAAAAATTGATTGCTATAGAATTTGTCATATGGTGGTTTTTTTCCCATTTCTATCCCTTCTTGTATATTTATTTTTCATTACAATTTTATTATGAAGAACTTTCCCTTATCCTTCATAGTTACTTATTCAATTACACATTTGTTTTAATTAGATTTGTGTGGTTTTTTTTTTTTTACAATCCACGTATTTGTTTGCTAAGTTTGCCATTGTGTAGATTAGATAGCTTAAATAACAGAAATCCATTTTCTCACAATTCTGATGACTGCAGATCTGAGTCCACACGTTGGCAGACTTGGTTCCTTCTGAAATGTTTTTTATTGGCTTTCCTCTGTGTGTGTCTGTGTACTAATCTCTTATCAGGAAGGACACCAGTCATTGGATGAGGCCTTATCACATTTACAACCTCCCTTTCACTTACCTGTCCAAGACCCTGTCACCAAAAACAGTGTTCTAAGTAGTGGGAGTTGCAAGCCACATCTGTGGATTTTGAGGCAACACAATACAGTCTGTAGCAATCAATGGCTGTAAATATTTTGCTGCACATTCCACCTGACCATCAGTTCCTGCTCTTTCCAGATTCCTTTACTTCCATTATCTTTTAGTACTTTTTGCTTTCTTGCACCACAAGCTATCCCAGACTTATCTTGAAATTTTCATGCCCAAACTTGCGATGGTCCATTTCCTCAAGAAATCCTCCTTGCTGCTGTTGGAGAAGGGTGCCAGTCAGCTCTAGAAGAGTGGTTAAGAATCCTGTTCTGAACTTGAATCAACTCTAATCTCTTCCTACAGTGACATTCACTTAGTTAATCTCTGTAAGCCTGCCACTAGCCACCTCCTAGGTTAGCTATAGGATTGAGTGATACAGCTCAATAGAGCCCAGTTCCTGGGTCCCACGCCTCTTCCATCTAGAGGAGCATCCCCTAACGAAGTAATGCAGTGTGTGGGGAGGGTGATGTACTAAGCACTGTAGTATGTCTCTTGTTGTTTGAACAGGGATTGAGGTGAGTGGGAGAAATCACAACTATTAGGATGATGTCTGTATTTGCTTTATTTTCGTTATTAGAGTCATTAATTTCCTCTCATCTTTTTCTTTCAGAGAGCACGGATATCTTTGAATTTGGTAAGTGTATTTGACCTTTTGCACTGAAAGTGTTTTATGCTGCTAATCTGGCGATTATTGAATGTAGACAGTCCTCTTGTCTATTTCCAGCCCTGAGGCAATAGAGCGACAGAGGTTATGCACATAGACTGTGAAAAGGAACAAGAGGGTAGAAATGCAGTTCTACTTAAGAAATTCTGGGCCTACTTTCTTGGATAATTGCCTCGTGCCTCAGTTTCTTCAGGAGAATTTCCTTATGGTGTGTATGTGTGTGTGTGTGTGTGTGTGTTTCCAAGGAGTAAACCCAAGACTAGGTGGGCACTCTGAGCTACATTTCCACCTGCCTGATCCAGGAATCCATACTTTTTCCTAAGGCATAGGTTATGTTATCTTTATCTGTTTGAAAAGGGACCTCAACAAGGTATTGAATATGGAGTCCGGTAGATCTCTATGGAGTATCTCATTTGTTCTCACTTTGAAAAAGGATGCTGATGTTCCTCACCTGTGTTAAGAGAGCAAGCACTTGGCTGGAACCCACCTCTGGTAGAACTGGGATTCCTTAGAGGCTCATATGTTCTCAGTTGTGAAGTTGATATGGGCCTTGGAGCTCGGGCTAGACAGTCCTCAAAAGACTTTTGCTTCTGGGTTGTGGGAAGCGTGTGTTTATTTCTTTTTCTTTTCTTCCCCATGGGGGTTGCCATTTCTGCCTGGTATCTGGCTAGAGACACCAGATCAATCTAGTTTAGGGACACCCTGGCCATGTGGCACTGAGATAAATGTCATCTGTGAGTCCTTTAGTTGTGCTTGAGGAATTTGTAATCTCACAGATGTCCTTCAGAGAATTCAGAATTAGAGCTATGCAATGCAGCGATGGTAGATGGAGGAGGTAGTGTTTTCTGGTTGGGTGACCGTTGCTTAATTGGGGCTCACATTGTGTTCTGAAGTCAGTCTTCTACAGACAAAGGAGCATAAGCCTCCACTCCCCTCCTATCCCCACCTCAGAGAATATACCAAAACCTGGGCAAAGGGTACCATGAATTATGGGACAGGAAGCAGAAAATGATTTGGGGTCCTGATAGGATGTGGATCAGGCAATTTGTACCAGTGAAGGCCGCTCTCACTGATGTTCTGTTACCTGTTGCCCCGAGCATTCTTTTTCTTCTCCCTGCCCTTCTGTAACCCACCTCTGCAACTCTATTCCTCATTAAAATCCAAGCTCATGACCCTACAGACAGCCCTCTATCTGTTCTCCGAAGACTGGCCAGGACTTCAAGTTGTTTTCCTCTTCCTGTCCCGCAGCATGTGGTATCCTTTTCCCAGGTTTTGGTGTATTCTCTGAGGTGGGGATAGGAGGCGTGTGGAAGCCTACATTCCTTTGTCTGTAGAACTTTAGTGTGAGCCAAGTGACCAGGCCCAAGTATTCCTGCTTGCCTGGAAGGAGGCCAGTAGGAACCTGATGCTGGGCAGAGACTGTGGCAGGACATCCCATGACCAGTAAGCTTAATTATCCTCCTTTTCCCTTTGCTATTCAGCAGAGTCGGACGCAAGCCCTACACCTCCTATCACTGTGACCCACAAACCAGAAGAAGACACTTTTGGGGTGAGTCACTTCTTAATTAAGAGGAAGCTGGGAACTGGTATAGTGATTTCCAGACAAAGAGATGTTACCTTCCCCTCTATTATCTTACTTGAAACCTTAGTACCTCTGGCAGAAAAAGAGTGAGGAGGACTGCTCTCCTTTGAGGTGGTTTCAACCTTCCTTGTTTGATGGGAGCAGTTCATTGTTTGAAGAAGTCTTTGAGGATCTGCTCCAAACCCCAGGCTTAGGAAGAGAACAGTTCTAAGTTTTCCAGTCTATTAGAAGCCTGACTGGGCCTGGCTCTCGGGATCTGGTAACTAGAAAAACCTTTTGCAAAAGCCTGCCTTGCCCAGATTATCTCTTTGGGTGAGGTCTTCAAGTTCTGTCTCAGAACCTAAGATTTCCCTGGGTGGGGTGGGGAGGGAAGAAAAGGGTACTGAGTTCAGAGCTCCTAAACTTTTTATCAGGTATCAATGAAACTACCTATATCATGGTTGGTTACAGAATTTCTTTGTTAATTAAAGCAGTCTACAGAAATTTCTCTCAGCTTACTGTTGTATCTCTAGAGTGACCTCTTGGCAAGACATTCAGAACACCTAATCAAGTTGGACAATTTATATGTTTAATTAATTCAATCTATATATTTTAAAAATTTTTTCCCCAATCATACAAGCTCAACAGGTACCCCAATCCTCTCTCTCCCTCCACTCCTCCCTAGGCCTCCCTTACAATCTCCCCCCCCACTTCCCCTTCCTTACATCCCCCTGTCTCCCCTTCTCCCAGTGCCTCCCCCTTCCTCCCTCCCATCCCCCAGAGCATCCTTTTGTGTGAATGCCAAACCTCCCTCTGAGTCCTCCACCCTAGCGAGGTGTAAGGACTCAGTGGTATAGCTGAGAGTCCTTTCTTGGGCTCCCGGTTAGTATGGGAACACTACCATGACTATTAATCCCTTGTCTCTAAGGATCCCATTGCCTGTGATCCATGCTAGACTTTGGGGGGTTGTTGACATGTCAGTCATTATGCAGGTCATGTAAAGTCCAATTATGGTCAATCTATATTTTGGATTAAAAAAATTTGAAGTTCTGTTAGGGTCACACAACATTAATGCTGAAGAACTTACTCTATCTAGGCTGTCCCATCTCTTGACAGTGTGACATGGCATTGAGTGTACGTATGTTGGGCTGCATTCCTAGCTATTCTGGGATGCATATGGTCCACGGGCTATAGATTGGGCATGCTTGCAGTCTGCTGACTAGCCAAGGTCTGAGAGGCTCCCATTTTCTTGTGGTAGGGCTGCTCTCATCTGGACGCTGAAGTCTTGAGCTTTTCTGTAACTGCTCCTGACTGTCTGTGTTTGATTCCAATAGGTTTCCATAGCAGTTGGACTTGCTGCTTTTGCCTGTGTCCTGCTGGTGGTTCTCTTTATCATGATCAACAAGTATGGTCGACGGTCCAAGTTTGGAATGAAGGGTAAGGTAGCACTTTAAATCCCAAGAGTGCCGTGGTGGAAACATGGCTCCTTTTGATCAAAAGGTGTTTTTTTTTTAAATCTTCCTATGCTCTCTGGTTGTAGACCTCCATGGTCCTGGTGGAGATTCCTGTCTGTACCCTGCTCTTAGGAATTTCAAACTGGAGTCTGTGTTGAGATTTATAGGAGCCAAACTATGATGCTCAGTGAGATAGACTTATGTCATGAAGACAGTTTGGGAAGGAGGGTGGATTTGAGAGTGAATGAAGAGGACTTAAGTTGTTCCTTTCATTATTCTTGGGTTAAGTGACCCTTGTTTGAGTCTCTAGGTTTTTTTCTTGTCTGGACCCATCTTAGGAATCTTGGTGGGAAGGAGTTAGTGCAGTGAGAATATAGGGGGGTTAACTCTGGTACTGAAAAGCTGTCTGTGTTGTGGTGTCTCAGCTTGTACCTCTGCAATAGTTTTACAGTGGATGCCAGGAGCAATAAGGTTTTTAAATCTACTGGCTAGCTTCCATGTACAGAATACTGAATTCCATTATAGCAGGGGCGGGGTCCTGGGATGTGATACTCTGCCAAGACTCTGGTGAGGGGCTTGGCATAAAAGGGTTTATTTAACACAGAGAATTAACATTTACCTATCTGGTCTCAGAGATGAATATGACCAAATCTCTCAGAAGAGGCTGGGTATCACTAGTTCCAAAACTGAAACGTGCATTTAGAGACGTCCTCCAAGTTGGGGTTGGTGTATATGATTGATGTTGACACGGAGAAGTAGAAATGGATGGTGATAGGTTGCTTAAACTACATTCAGGTTGCTGCTTGCTGATGACTGTGTGAGATCCAGAAAGATAAACTTTTAGAACTTCAATACAAGGAGCTAGCTTTTGTGGTAGGGGTCTTGACCTTGAAGTTAAGGGATTAAAGGAGTGTTCTTGAATGACATATATCAAACTAATACTCGGACTTACATACAAATGAATATTTGAGTGATTGTATATAGTTGGGGGTTGAGTATTATATACAAATGCAACTTGATTTAATTATATTCTCAAGATTCTCTTTCTTTAAAAGTCGAAGAAGAAGAAGATTAGAAGGGTAGAAACTGTAGGATCAGATTGAATGTTTTCTCTGGAATCTTATGTCTGTGTAATATTTACTTCTAATGAGTTTGAATGAATCACCAGAAAGTCAAGCCAGGTTTTATTTTCTGTCCTTTCCTCTTCTCTTTCTTTCTTCCTCCCTTTCTTCTTCCCTCCTTTCTCTCTCTTTTTCCTCTCCTTCAAGTCAAATTGTTCTGTCCCTGAACTGTGTCTCTGGAGCATGAAATAGGCTGATGAAGAGAAATACATGTGTGGGTCAGTCACAAAGAGGGAATAACATATTTATTACTTAAACAAGTTCAGACCGTCCTTAGGCACCTTGACTGGAGGTGTTTTACCTGCCTATATGCCCCGTGTGCTTATGGGTTTACATGGAATGACCCCTGAACGACTCCAAGCCTTCTATCTGAGCACTGGAGCTACTGGTCAGGCAATTTTTCCTGCCATGGGAGGAAGCTACCTACCTCTTCCTGCTTCCATGGAGAAGACATCAGTCCATGGACCAAAGATATTATTACGCCTTCCCCGAGGAGGCCCACTAGCATCTGACACCCTGCAACATGTGTGGCAGAGCCGTGAGAGCAGATTTTTCCTATTAATTGTCATCCTGGGACATTTCTGGAACAGTGTGTCCTCACGTTGGATGGATTGGGCAGCACCCAGGGAGGTGCCTTGGCCCTCAGACTCTCCTAACCCCTGATCCCTTCTCCCAAGCTGAGCTGTCTTCCTTGGCTCTGGCTTGGTCCAAGGCAACATGTTCACCTAGGTAAAAGTAAAACATGCTCTATTCTAAAATCAGGGAGCTGAAGTACTGTAGATCTAGAGGGAGGTGGAGATGGTGTCCAGGACTGACTGTTCAGAATCAAGCATGCATTTCTCTGATCTTTATGATGCCCCATTGAATTTAGGTCTGATCTCATTTTATTTACAAAACCTTGATCTTTTGTTGTTAGTGAGTAAGAATATCAATTACTTTCTTGTTGCTGAGTCCACATACCTGACAAGAAGCAACTTCATGGAGGAAAGATTTATTTTGGTTCATGGTTTGAGGGTATAGTCCATCATGGTGAGGAAAGCGGGGTGGAGTTCATGGCAGCAGAAGCATGTGGCTAGGACTTCTTGTCTGACTAGAAAAAGCAGGGAGAGATCAATGCTGGTGCTCAGTGTTTCTTTTTGACTTTGTCTCCTTTCAAGCTTCCAACCCGTGCATAGTGCTACTTGCTTTCAAGGTGGGTTGTCCGTCCCCCACACCAATGTCCTGAAAAGCCCTATGGACACATGGAGAGGTGTGCCTCAATCTTCCAGATGATTCTAAAGTCAGTCAAGTTGACTGTAGAGTTTAACCGTAGCAGTGAACATCCCAAATAAGGAAAAGGAGTGACAGCCTTGGTTTCAGAAGGCTCCCAGCTCTGTCTTAGGTTAACATCTATCTCTTAACATGCACCTCATTTTCAGGTCTGAATTTTTCAATCTGGGTAGGAACCTGTCATTTGTCTTTGGCTTCAGCAGGATTACTTTCTTCCTCCATAACTCTTATTTCTGCAACTTCAACATGGACATAATAGTACCTATGTTTAGGATTGCTGAGTATTGAAATCTGTGGGTAACTGGGTGTGCTAGCCAGCTTCCCAGTGCTATGACAAAATCAAAACTTTTTAAGGAAAAGAGGTAACTTGTTTTATCATTTCAGGGGTTTAAGTTCATGGTTACTTGGTCTTGTTTTTCAGGCCTGGAAGAAACAGTGTATCGTGGTAGTGTGCAGGAGAGGAGACTAGTCGCTCCATGGTGGCATGGAGGCCCAGTGTCACAGTGGGCACAGGTGTCAACTTGACTGTTGAGGGTTCGAGCTCTGGGCACATTTTAGAGAATTAGTAGTTGAGTTAAGCCCAAAGCAAACCTGCAGGAGATTGTCTAGCCCTGGAATAAATCACAGAGAGCTGGTTGAGAGAGTTGGCATCCTTCTGTACACTTGACCAGACACGTTGGTCTGGCAAGCAAGGATTGTCCATCTCTCAGCCGTTATGTGGTGATGGTGTGGCCAGTTTCCTCAGCCCTGGTGTTGGTGCGTGCTCTCTCGTCAAGCTGGACTGAGAACTGTAACCAGATTGCCATAAGAAAGTAAACTCCTTGTTCCCTTAAGCTGTGTGATGGTCATTTATCAGCAACCATGTAGCGGACTGCAACACCCAGAGAATATCAGAAAGGGACTGGGGTCCCATATCCTCTTCATAGAATGCTGCCAGTCACCTAACTTCCTCCTACTAGGCTGCACCTATGCAAGGCTCCACCACCTCCCATTGGCGCCACAGGTTGCTTACCCAACCTTTAGCACATGGTCTTTGTGTGAATTTGTGATAGAATCTACACCCTAACACTAGCGTATTGAAGGGTCTAGGGATGACATTGCCTTATTTATATAGGTCAGTGCACTCCCCTTTTATTGTTCTTCCATGAAAGATCGCCATCTCAAGACTCCGCCTTGTACCCTTTTACCTCTTATAATACGTAATAAAAGTCACCCCTATTATGCACTGACCACAGTGTATTCTCATTTCTGTTATTCACATATTATCTGCTCTTCTAGATCAGGAACGTCTTATGGCAGAAGTCATCAATCATGGAGCACAGCATGCCAGAAGCTTCATATTGCATTTGACAGATGATTGGATTTCAAATGAACATTAGCTATTGTTTTAATTTTCGTTTTGAAAATCTTGCTATGTAGCCTAGACTGCACTTGAAGTCACTGTGTAATCCAGGCTAGCCTTGAATTTATGTCCCTCCCGTCTCAGCCTCCTCAAGGCTGAGATTTTCCAGGCCTGGCTAACATTAGTTTTAATCATGAAAAAATAAGTCCACAACATATAAATCACCAATGGGCTTGTTAGGGATAATTTAGGAATCTGGGATGCCTGTAAAATAGGGATATGAAGGAGAGACTTATAAATAATTCCTACCATTCATTTCTGAGGGCCATGGACATAGTGTGTAGATACGAAGAACCAATTAAAATGAACTTCACACCCTTCTGAGAAATAAAGACTACAGACAACTAAACATTCAAAAATCTTACTGTCTAGAATAAGCAAATACTATTTTTTATTTTCATTCTAAGTTTTGTTCCTGGAAGAGATTAAAAATGACTAATACTAGGGAAACCATGCTACCCATCAAACCTGAGCTTGTTCTCAATCTGGTCTCATAGGCAGCCACTGGCCCAAGACCAGCATGTATCTATCTGTAAGTTCTCTTGTTTAAGTCCTTGTTCCTATATCTCTTCTTCTGTCTCTACACACCTGCTCTCCCACCATGGGCCATTCCCTAACACATCCAGAGCCTACAGACTGTCAAATTAGCAGCCACCTACACTCCGTGACGTTGCAGCTGAGTGGCTGATAACCAGTTCATTTTTATACTTGTAGGCATATGTGTAGGCACACGTATAAGTCTCTCTATAAATATCCATATGTAGGCTTGTCCATATTGCATATATAAGCAAGTACACATTTACAAAATTGCATTATTCTTTGTATTTTCATTTATATACATGTTTATGTTCTTAAGTTGTCAGCATTTTACCTTACTGACTTGCCAGGTGTCAGAAATCTGTCCACAAATTCGGCTGGGTGCCCACTTTATGGAAGACGAGTATATTATCCAGAGCTTCTAAAAAGGAACTGGAAAAAAAAGTGTGTTGTCTTAGATTCCTCTTTAACAACTGCCATCTCATCCATCAAAATTTTGGCTTGAGCACGCATGCTCATCTTCTTTTGGAATCACAGAGGTTTTAAGATGATGCTGAGCCTACAGTAGGGGGTTCTCTCGGCTGCTGATGAAGCCCAGTGGCTCAGCATGGCAAGGCTGATCTGTGAAGTGTCTGTATGGCCTAGGCCGGCACCAATCAGTCAGGCCTCCCGCTGGAATAAGACCCTGCGGGAGCCCTTTCCTCACAGAGTCAGGCCTTCGCTCTTTGATTGCCAATTCCTGGAGTGGCCAGGGGTAGAGGGTGAGAGTCGGATACATGTAAAGCTCAGGACAGGAGCTGTTTATTGGAAGCACAGAGATACACGAAAATATTTCTGAGTTTTACCAGTTATTTTGTTATGCCAATGCTTCTTGGATCTGGGAGAGAGATGGCGCAGACTGTATGCTAAGCGCATCCTCATGATACATTTTAAAATTAGGCAACAGAAGACTGTGAAAGCGAGCTGGCTGGGCCCTCGCGTTGGGAGAAACTGCAGCCTAGAAAAGGAACTGACTCGCCTTGGTTGTTTGGTTTGGCCAAGCTCAGCTGAGAATGCCCTGCTGTGCAGCCTCACCCACTTTTTAGGGTGACACAAATGACCTAACTCCTTTGTCCCCGCTGCTGCATTGTGAACATCCTCCGTGCACCTGCCATCTTCATTTCATTAGAACAAAAGCTAGGGGGAAATGCTAGTATGTCTGAACAATAAGAAAACATGCCTTGTTTTTAAAGATCACTTTGTATCTTTAAATACTTGTGGATCAGATAAGTGGGAGTTGGCATCATATTCTTGGCATCCTCAGAGGAAGCAGGATAATGGTTTGTTAGTGCTGGAACAGATCTTGGGCTTATTAGGTTAATGCCTCCCATTGCACAGATAAGGAAAGTGAGCCCCCTAGACATATGCAGTAAGGATCCGGAGCCTAGAGCTGGCTAGAGCATGTGGTTCTGCTTCCCTATCGATTCGGCATGTGCAGAGGGCATGGGGAGGTCTGCGAAATGCAAATGGACTACAAGATCAGCTTGATTCTCTCAGTGTCTCTTCATGTTAACTTGTAAGCTTTGAGGACAGGTGGAGGAGCCTTACCTTTGCTTCCCAGCTGATGTGACTTCTTTCATTTCCTTCCACACACATGGAAGACTGCGTGGCAGTTGAATGAAAAGGGGCTGGAGGGATGGAAGGAAGGGAGGCAGGAACTGCTACTTGGACTTTCCGCTATTCCTAAATGTTCCTTCGGCCATTGCATGATTTTTTCCCCCTGCTGTGCAAGGCAGGCTGGTGCCTCATATGGGCCTATGAATGAGTTTGTACCTTACAGAACTGTTCCATTATAAATGATAGTAGGCTAATAGGTACTTAGTAAAGTGATTCCCTGTTTGAGTATGATTGGGAGTTATCAACATTTTCCTCATAAACAGATGGTAATTGTTCTCTGAGTGGTCGTAGGATCATGCCAGAGTCTTGATTTGGAAGGCTTTGCTTTTGCCAGAAGTTCTCTGGGGCTGCTGCCATGTCAAACGCTCTTGCCATTCCTCTGGTTTAACTGGACTAAGGGAGGAATCATTTCTGATTTCTCTCCTCACCTCTGGACATTGGACTGAGAAGGCTTTTGTTCAGGCCAATGGAGGCGGGGGAGGGGGGAATCTTAAACTCCTAAGGTTTGATGCTCTTTCTTGGGGCTGTTTTTCATCTGGGACCCTGTGACCATGTTTCTGTAGCTGTGTGTACAGAGCAGGGGTTGTGGTATTAAGGGAGTGTGTATAGTATAGGGAAACACTGTCCATAGAGGGTATTAAGTCTTTTAGAGGAGCCCTGGACCCTGCTCAAAGGTGCCATTGTGTCCTTGATTACGATTGCTTTCTTTGTTTGGTGAAAGTATACTTAAAGTTTATGGAATAGAGGATCAAAAACTAAGAGCAGCGTAAGATGAAAATGAAACTGGCAAAGGAACTGCATCTCCCGATTTCCTGAAAATGTGTCCTCCCACAATGCTTGTTTTCTCTCTTGCTTTCTTGGCTTGTCTGGCTCCTTCGCTACACTGATCTGTGCAAGGGGCAAGATGCCTTTGGTCCCTGTACTGATCTTGTTCTTGGGATTCTTGGTTTAGGGCATCTAGTGTAAGATGTCTCTTGAACATAATTCTGAGAGCACTTTCTTGCTTTATTCCTTTTCATTGTTATCTTAAAGTCCTCGTATTGTCCAAGCATTCATTTGTAGTTCCTTCTCTTGTCTTCTGATCCTTCGATACACTCTCCAGTGTATCAAAGAGACCCCCTAAATGACTCCTAGTATTTGGGCATGTCTGAATGAAGTAGGCTAAAACTTATGATAAATCCCTTCCTTTCTTCTGCCTAGACTTCACCAAGAGATTTTTTTCTGTCTGCAAAGCCCTGCTCTGCTTGAGGACTTAATTAGAAAGTGACAACTCTGAAAAGAAGACTGGAAGGCAGGCAGTGTGCATGCGCGCGTGCCTGTGTGTGTGTCTTCTGGCACATGTTTCCTGTCTTGCCCTTATGGGGGATTTTGCAGGTGTGCAGAAGTCATCCTAAGATGCCCCTGTGGGGTTGATGGTTGTGTTGGGGCTGGGTTACCCTGTGCCTCCTTTGCTCACACCTCACTATCCGGGATCCAGGGAATCAAGTGCTCTTGAATACTGACTTCCACGTGAAAGGAAATCTCTGGACACGGAGTGTGATTCAACACCTTTTCCTCTGTGACTACCTGCTAGCTGGCTCTTCTTGTTGGGTTTCTGTATCCTGGTCAGCAGTGCCAAGGACAGCCAGTGCGCTTGGCTGGATACCCAAAGCAATCGCCGCTGAGATTCATTTGCCTTTGGCAGTGAAGCACCATGCCTACTAATCCATGTCATGGCAACTGACTCCCATAGGGTTAACGGTCTTTTGATAGCTCAGTTGAGAACTTCTCAACCTTTTGTCTCCAGCTACTCATGTGACAGATGATAGTCACATGCCTTCTGCCTGTGGGTGTAACCTGGCTCTCTCAGAAGTGCTGGCCCTCACAGTAATTTTACACCCAAGAAAAATATTCAGAAGATGTGTTAGCAAATGGGATTTTTAGAACTAGGAATGAAAACACCCTTGTGCTAATTTTTGCTCTTAAAAAAATCCATAGATGTTCGTATTTTATTATCTATTAAAAATCATGGTGGTTTATTCCTTCAGCAGTCCATCTGTCTCACTGTAAGCTGGAACCAAGATGGGAAACCAAGAGGATTGGGGGCTGTCAGAGTTGATTTACACATGCTGTCCTTTGTCCAAGATGGTTTTTGCTTCTGCGAAGTCAAGTTGCAGAAACTATTCCAGTAGGACACCACCTCTCCTCTTGTGACAGTCTTTCTCTCTGTACATCTTCTCTCATGGGCCTTAGGAACTTTCATTTGCCCAGAGGAGGCATGACTGAGGACTTTGGCTAATGAAAATCTGTCATGTGGCTGCAGTGTCCAAGTCTGTGTTTATGTAGCCCAGTCTCCCGTGAACTCTGCAGAGAATTTGGAATGTCCAAGAGAACAGTGTTAGAAGCTATAGGAAACACAATTTTGGACTAAGAAGAACATATCCCATGTGATAAAAATCCCTAAAGGGCTCCCCAAAGCTCCTCCTCACTTCTAGCCCTCATGTGACATGTTCATGAGGAGTAAGCTGGATGGGGTGGTAGAGAAGTGCCCAGAAACACTGGCTAATGGAGAGCTGGTGTCTGACACCTGGTCAAACCCCAGATGTTCCAGACAGAAGGAGAGAGAGCCTGACCTGTCCCTGACTTTGCCCTCTGAGGGCTTAATGTCACTGGCTCCTTTACTGCAGAGTTCACTTAGAGAGGGTCAACAAAGGTTGCTCTCCTGCCGGCCTCTTTGGCCTCTTTCCTACACTAACTCTGCTGCCACAAGCCTGCAAGTGATTCACAGTCTAGTTTCTTCCCAGAAAGTTGTGATCACTTCACTTATGGGGCATGGTGCGGAAAGTACAGCATTTTAAGCAGCTGTCGTCGAACATGAAACTCCCAGCGGCCAGTGGAGGGCTTTTCTGAGCATGGAGCCAGGTCACAGATGATGAGACCAGCTTTGTTCCCCAAAACAAATCCAGCACAGCTCAAGTCCTCAGCATTTCCTGAGTGCTGCTGAAGGGCACAGTAAAGGCATATCAGCTGAATTTGCACTTCTAATTTTAATAGGGGTTGAGAATGGTGGGCGTTGAACATTTATCCATTACCAGCTATATGCAAGATGGAAAGTACCTTTATTTATTTATTATGTTTATTTCATGCATGTCCGTGTGTGCATGTGCATGTATTGTATTCATATGTACATGGGCATGTGTAGGTGTAGGTGCCTATGCCCTTATGAGCATGTGATGTAGAGGGCAGAGGTCAACCTTGAATGTCATTCCTTCGGTGTCATCTACCTTGTGTTTTGAGACAGGGTCTTTTACTAGCTTAAGATCTAGTTAGGCTAGACTGGACAGCAGTGAACCCCAGCAGTCTGTCTCTGCCTCTCCAGTTCCAAGAGTACAAGCTCACATCACCACAACGAGGTTTTTTGTGTGTCGGTTCTGGGGATTGAACTTAGGTCCTCATGGGCACATGGAAAATACTTTATCCCCCTAACCAAATGTATCTTATAATGCTGAGTCTTCAGAGTTGATTCTGATTTTCACCTTAAAAATGTGAAAGTTTAGAGTGGTTTATTTGCCCATTCACGTACCTGGTTAAGTATCAAGACCAGGTTTAAGTGAATTAAGTGTGTGTGTGTATGTATATGCGTGTGTGTGTGTGTGTGTGTGTGTGTGTGTGTTAATATGTGTGTTGACAAAGGTATGTGTGTTTAGGTGTGCATGCATGTATGTTGTGTATACATACTGGGAATCATCCTTGATTGTCCTTTCACCATATTCGTTTGAGACAATATCTCTGAAAAAAATCCAGTTATTATTTTAAGATAGTGTCTCTGATCAAATCCAGATCAGTTATGGAGTCTGAAGACAAGCTGGTTCTGCCACCTTGAGAGTTTTGAAATGTGCAGATGTTTGGTACCTGGCCCATACTACGTCTCTGAGGGATCCTGATACTTACTCATCATCTTCTATCTGTATGGAGATAGTATGCGATAATTTGGCCAATGCTCATCAAATTTTAATATGAATGTAAGTCTCAGAGAATTCTGGGCATCTTGTTATAAAGCAGGTTCTGACTTAACTGGTTTTTGGAAGGGCTGAGAGTTAGGCTTTCTACAAACTTCCAGGATCTCAAACCTCAAGGGACTGAACCAATGGTGAAAGCCTTAGGCCTGGGACCTAGGTCTTAGTTTCCTCTTTGTTTTCCTCCTTCTCCCCTCCTCCTCCTTCTCCTCTTTCTCCTCCTTCTCTTCCCTTCCCTTCCATCCTTTCTTTTTTCTGCCCTTCCCTCTCCTCCTCACTTCTCTCTTTCCCTCCTTTTCCCTTCTGTCCCTTCTTCTCCTCTCCTATTTTTCCTGTGTGTCATCAACAAAGTAAATCTGCCTCAAGCTACTGGCTGGGATTTTGTGACTGTAAGATGGCAAAATATAGCCACTACTTCTATGGAATTTGGTTCTATCCTTTTTGGGCAAACAGTTCATACTGTGACTTTCTAACTTCAAAGAAAAACTTCTCCTTCCTTCCATGCATTGATACTTACAGGCATTGCATTTGTTGATCGTAGTGACAACTGGGTGGTCAATCAATACTGACATTCTTCACCGAATAGAGGTAGGGAGCCAAAGAAGCCAGCAGTCAGCCATCAGCCTGGCATTTCCAGCTCAGGCTCCTGGTCTTGCTGGGATAATCATTCTTTTTTGGGAAACTTCTGTGCCCTGTCTGCTTTCTCCCCGTCAACTGATCTTGAAGGCGATTGTTGGCTCCTTTTGGTTATTTTCCTCATTGCTGTGACAGAGTACCTGGCAAAAGCAACTTAAGGGAGGAAAGATGTATTTGGATTCACAGTTTGAGGGTTCATCCTGTTGTGGCAGGAATGTCATGGTGATGGGAGTGGCTTAAGGTATGATAGTAAGCACTGAGGGCTGATTGCTTACATCTTGGTGAACCAGAACAGGAAGGGGGGAGAAAGAGAGAGAGAGAGAGAGAGAGAGAGAGAGAGAGAAGGAGAGAGAGAGAGAAGGAGAGAGAGAGAAGGAGAGAGAGAGAGAGAGAGAGAGAGAGAGAGAGAGAGAAGGAGAGAGAGAGAGAGAGAGAGAGAGAGAGAGATTACAATCTCTAAAACCCACTCTCTCTGTAGGACCTTTCCAGGTAGGCCCCACCTCCAGGTTCTATAGCCTTTCAAGGCAGTACCTCCATCTGAGGACAAAGTGTTCAAACACATAAGCCTATGGGGAATAATTCACAACTCAAACCAAACTCAAACTCAAGCCTTGCAAATAGCAAGGGCTATTGGCAATTGAAGCATGGCCAGTCAGACTCTGAAACCCATCATGAAAGGATCATGAAAGGTCTGCTGCAGCCAGAAGAGGCCCCGTGGTTGGATTGGTGAGCTGCCCAGGCATGCTGCCTGTGATGTGGCTGGGATCTCATTCTGGTTGGTCTTGCTGCTCTGGTAGAAGGTATTTGCACTGGAAACCTGCCCTGCCCTCTAATCTACTGTGGAATAAGACAACATAGTTGGCCAAACAATGGAGTCCTGTCTTTATCAATCCCGGAAGTGCACAGCTTTTCCACCTGACAGGCATTTGAAGTTCAAAGGGACCTGCATGCATCCTGCTGGCTGGGCAAACCTGTTTCCAGGCAGGGGGAGAAGAATGTCAGAATGCGTCTGTGTGCCAGCGGGTCTTGACTTGCAGTTCTGTGGAGAGTGCTTGATGGTTCCGGGAACTGCTTTCAAAGGGAATCCTTCCAAATAAACCTAGTTCAGCGAGTTTGCCTTGGGTCAGTGGAGGAGGTTAGAGAGTGACACCCTGCCTGTGGTTTGGCCTCTAGGAGATGTGGGTAAGGTTTGAGAATCAAGAGTACCAGCCTCTCACCCCTATGCTTGTTTTGTAGGAGGTGCCTTGATTGAGCAGTGTGTAAAGCTTGCTGCCTCGGTAGAAAAGCTGCCAGAAATTAGAGGCAATTCAAGGGACACTTAGCTTTCTGGTATAGAGTGTATAAATTGGAAATTCTTTCTGGAAGGTGGTTTTCCATATTTGTAAAAACTTAAAATCATGAAAGCTGATATCCTAGTATCTGCACTTCTGGGAATTTAGCCTAAGGAATTAATGTTTATAAATAACTGCCCATATTCACAAGAATGGAAGTTTATCCCACTGTAAGGAATGGAGCAAATTATTCAAGCATCTAATAATCTGTTGGTAGTTTAGTATAATATGGTCCACACATATGATACAATGCGATGCATGCCTTTAAGATACATGTACATGTTCTATGTATGTTGTATGTATGTGTATTTTGTGTATGTATATGATGTATCTGTGTATTGTATGTATGCATATACTATGTGTCTTGCATGTATGTGCATGTGTCTATTGTGTGTGTTGTGCATGTTGTCTGTTTCATGTATGTGTATTGTATGTGTATGTTGTGTGTATGTGTGCATGCATATGTATGTGCTGTGTACTATGTGTATATATGATGTATATATGTATGTGTGTATTTGTATGTGTGTGTGTTTATGTGTGGTTCAGAGGCCAGAGGTTCACTTAATGTATGAAGACACACTATCAGTCTCCGACTTAATTTTTTGAGACAGTCTCTCATAGGACCTAGAGAAAGTATGTCAATTCTGTTATACAGCTTAGTTGGCAAACCCCCAGGATCCTTATGTCTCCACCTCTCACTGCTATGATTGCAGGAGTATGCTGCTGCACCTGACTTTGTACAAAGATACTGGGGATCTGAACTCAAGTCTTCATGTTTGCACAGCAAGCACTTTCCCCATTGAGCCCCAAAATGTCAGATTTTAATGATAGTTTTTTTTTAATATTCCTGAAATAATTCACCTGTAAGTGAGATTGCACCATCGTGTAAAAGGCAATGTAATCGAAAGAAAGTCTCCATTTCTCCCTGCTTTCCTGCCACTGGGGCAACCCCAATTCTGAGGTTCCTGTGTGTCCTTCTAGAGACAGTCCATGCTGACACAGGGGTGCATTCTGCCCCGTTGCTTTCACTGCTACGCGAGCTCACGTTCACATCATTCTGTGTCACAGTCTTTTTGCTAACAATCTGTCTTGAGATGATTTCAGTCAATGTACAGAGATCTTCTGCCTTCTATTTTTACAATTGCATGCCAAGAATGATATTGTTGAGTAGTATTTATTGACATGTGGAAATGTTTACAACACATTCCCAAGTTAGGAAGGATTGCATGCCATTTCTCTAATCCCATTTTGTTGTTGCTGTAGTAGTGAAATACAGAGGAACTATTTTCCTTCATATGCCTGGGAAAAATACAGGGCCTGTCCAGAATTATAGGTCACAGTATAAATAGCAGTTTATCTTTAGGTAGTGGGATGGTAAATGCTTTTAAAACTTTGCCTTTTGTGATTTTTTTCACCTTTTAAGTTTTCTACCTTGAGTCTTCAAAACAAAACCAAGCAGACCTTATCCCCAAGAGGCAGCAGAGTTCTGGGGGACAGTAGGTCCTACTTCCTGAGTGGGTCAGCTCTGACCCACCTCTTCACTGAATCACAGAGGGCCGTGAGGGATGATTTGCAAGTATATTCCTGGGCTTCGTCTCCTGGATCTGAGACTCCCATATGTGCGTTTTTTAAAACAAAACAAAACACAAAGTCACAAAGTGGTTTGGTGCTCCTTAACATTTGGAACTGACACACTTAGTCATGAAGAGTCAGGCAGTGAATTTATTAAGCTTTATTGATCCTCTTGTTAAAGCTGTGAACACTCAGTGCTCTGGTAGCAGCAGAAAAATAGTTATAAACGATATGCAGATGAATGTCTATAACTATGTTCCAATAAAACTTTATTTACAAAACAGGTGCACATGAGAGTTAGCCTGCTCATTATTGTTTCAGACCTTGGTATAGATTGATCTGTTACTCTTTAACAAATTAATCAAACAGAGCAGTGGGGAGGCATCAAGAACTCCTTATATTTGAAAAAGAGGGTCATGTTATAAATGGGTACTGTTAACTGAAAGCCTATTTGTGCCTGGGAATTTTTTATACTGCCTAGCCCTTAAAGCAACTAAACACTGTAAGTACTATTGGTGTTACTTCAACAAGGCAGCTGAAAGAAACAAAGCAATTAACTTGAGTTCATAGCTCAAGTTAATGGCAGTTGGCTTGCACAGTCAAGAATGGTGGTTGGATTACATGGTCAATAAATGGTGGTCAGCTTGCATGCATGGCCAGTAGTGGTGGTCAGTTTGTATGACCAGTAAACCAGTAATTAGCGATTGATGTGCATGGAATAAGGATGGTGATTGGCTTCTGCAATGCTGCAGTCCTGTTTATCTCTGGTCTTTGGGAAAAGGTAATTTCAAAGTCTTTTCCCAGTGAACCAGACACCCGCAAGTCCCTCGAAGGTCTTCAAGTAAAGAAAGAGTCACCACAGCTGTGTACTTGGTGGCTGCACAAGCCCTGACATGGCCGAGACACTTCACTTAATTGGAGCTTTGGAGAATTCTGGGGTCTGTCAGATGCTATGGGAAGGGATCCTACTGAGGTGGCTGAATCCTCTTTGTTGAAAGTCAGGGGTATGTTGTTATAGAAACAGTTCTGACTATCTGCTGGATAGTTCTGAGTCTGACTTCTTGCAATCCTGAGTCACCCACTACTGTGCCCAAGAGTCTTTAGATACAGCAACCGAAGAGAGACTCTGTATGATGATCGCGGAAGTTTCCATATGGCTTGTGTTTAAATGTTCACCCTGTTTGGAGCCCAGCCTGCTTCCTACCTTTCTACAGAAAGGCCTGGGCAAAAGCAGCCATGGAAGTGGCAAGCAGAAAGCGGCCTGTTGTGGCTGGGTCACTGCTTCCCTTTTTTTCCCCTTTTCTCCAGCCTGGTTTTCTTGAGTTTTAGCCATGTCCTCAGTCAAGTCATGCCCCTCTCAGGTTAACTTAGAAAAATCCTCGTAGTTATCATTACAGACAGCCTTACTGGCCTTGAGATACTGGTTTATTGCATATTATCTTGAAGACTTGGCTCGCTAATTGCGACAATGGTTATAAAACAGAATCTGGAACCTAATCCCTGGAATTCTATGGGCGCTCAACTATTTCATGGATAATTGTGTGATTATTACCTTTATTGTAACAACCAGGAATCCTGGTAGTGAGCCTCTGAGGTCTGTATCATCATCCTGGTTTTTACAAATGACATACACTGGGAGTTACAGAATCCTTAGCATGGGCTGTAGGGTCAGCAGATCTCTGCTTCCCAAGGCACAGGTTTGTAGCCATTAATCAGGCACTGTGTACTTCTGAGTTAAGATGTAAGGAGACTCAAAGCTACTGGAGCCTTGCAGGGTCCCATCCAAGAACCTACAGGACCCTAGGCAGATTGTTCCTTATTTCTCTCTATCAGCTGAGTGCTTCCTGCGTTCTCACAAACCAGTGGCAGACTCCCCATACTAATTAATAGCTGTATACTTTCTTCTTTTCAGTTAAGCTGCTTAGTTGGCTTCAGGTCAACCCTTGACTGCAAGTTAATAAAGACTTTTGTGACTCTGGTCCTGGTTCTTAATCCGTGTCCCCTTTGTGTCCCCCTTCTATCTTAGAAAGTATAGAAACATTCTAGTACTTCTGGAAAGATGGAATCCACCCTGGAAAAAGCCCCCAATTCCACATTTTATCTGAAGTGTTGATGCCAGCCACCTTCCTTAGGAAGACTTGACCTAGGTTCAAAGAGGTATAACCAAGACTGGTGTGAAGCAGCAATTTGGAGTGATGCCTTGGCTAAGTGCACCCAAAATGCTCAAGGTAACCCCATCTCACACCAACTGCATCTCAGCAGGTGTCCTGTAAACCAGAGACTCAAGAATTAGTCTAATACCTTCTTTATCTTAACCAGTCTCTTGCTGACCACACTCTGTGTTTTTATACAGCCCTAGGAGTTGATAATCATTCTAGATGCTTCCTGAGATGGTTGTCCTCTCTGCACACCACCTCTCCATTCTTCCCCAGATTCCCCGTCAGTTTTCTAGTCAGACTTGCCATCCCTCTGGCCCTGGATCCACGGCCTGGTTTCCTATTCTGCAGTGTTGGTATGCATCGTGGCTTTGGAATAGTTATTGGGCCTGGGTGTGGTGATGCATATCTATAATCTACAGCACTGGGGGGGCAGAAACAGGAGGATGGCCATAAAGTTGAGGTCAGCTTAGTTTATGTAGTGAGTGCTGGGACAACTGAACTGTAGAGTAAGACCCTGACTTATAAAAATAGAAAAGAAAAAAATTCGAACCTCACCACCTGTTCTACTCCATGCCGTCTCTTCAGTACCTTCCCCTACTCTGTTTTTAGGAGATGCCCACATCCAGCCTGGGGGTGTTGTCTCGCCTGCTCTTCGTATTGCAGATTTCTTCTCCCTCAGCACTCCACATTCTTCTTCTGAGACTGTCTCACATGTCTTCTCTAGGTGGGCCGCCCACCTACTGCCTAAGACCCAGGTGCAAAACTGCTCTCTGGGCATGCTGGATTTTACATCTGAGAAGCTGGAACCTGGGTTTCTTTTCTTGACCAACAGCTCACCTAGTTTTTTTTTTCTTTTCTTTTCTTTTTTTACTGTTATAATGGACATGTAATCTAGTTTATTTCCTGCTGGTGTCTATTGATGGACTGAAAGATGTTGATTGATGGTTTGAAAGCCGGCAGAGTGCCTAAACACTCTTGACACATTACTTTTCTCCTGTACTACCATGGTGCCTTCTAGACAAGAAGACACTGGGGTGGGCTTGTCTTTCCTTGGGCTCCCCCCATATTTATCCTGACTTTCCACACCACATGATTCTTTTCATACCCAGACAGGCCTCAGGTCAAATCTCAATTATGCTGCTTGGGAGATAAGTAGGATTTAGGTGGCACATGAGTCCTTTGAGCCTCCCTTACCTCAGTTGACAAACAAAGAAGATTGTTCTTAACCTACAGAGTTTTATGAGAATTAAATGAAATTGTCTATAGATAGCAATTCACTCTGTCTCTAGTTTTGTAGTAATCACTCAATTAATGTGGTAGGGGAAAATAATATGATTTTTTTTGCTCATTAGGAATCTCCATGGAGATTGCTTAAACGTTCCAATGGAAGGGCTGTGCATCCAACCTGTTACGTCATTACCTCAGTGAATAGGATCCAAACATCAGTGGGTGCAGAACCTGATCAGGAGGCCTCAGCAGGCAGTGGACACTCTTAGCTGTGACTCTTCTACCTCTTTGCAACAGGACACAGACTTTGGGCTTTAAAAAGCTAAGAAAGAAGCAGGGGTGAAAATATTACAGAAAAGCTTTCAGTTAATCCCCTCCCATCACTGTGTGTGTATGTGTGTGTGTGTGTATGTGTGTGTGTGTGTGTGTGTGTGTGTGTGTAGTGCTGTTTGCTGTGTGTTCTTATTGAATTTTCACTGTGCACCTGTAAGGCAAGAACCACTGTCTTTGCTTCTTGTGTGAGCCCTGGGAAGAATGAGTTATTTGTTTAATATCAGGCAACAAGTGTTTGCAAGATGAAGGGCCAGGAGGTGACATTGAAACAGAGGCTGTCCTCCTTCCATCTTGGCCTTTTCCTCCTGCAGTATACTCCATCCGTGAGGTGACTGAGTGTCCCAGTTATGCCCACCTCCTGGGTGAGGGTTGGCTGCCACACCTGTCCACCTGCAGTGTTTAACGACCCGGCCCACTGGCTGCTCATGGGGCCCTTGCCAGTCATCTGCCACCTGTTCTTCCTCTCTCGGCCACTCTGTTTGCTTAAATGAAGAGATTTAAGTGCCTGGCAGACGCTCCCTGTGGCTGGGGAGAAGCATTTCCTGACCAGAGATGGAAGCATTGTTGTTGTTTTGAGTTGTTGTTTTTTTTTTAATGTCAGGCATTCTGTTAAGGTGGAAAAGAAGAGGTTTAGAGGGCACACGAGGGACAGATTGCCTGACTACAGCAGAAGGCAGGGCTTAGAGCGAGCAGGCGCCGGTTCAGAGCATCACCAACGTGGCCGTGCATGTGCAGCAGTCAGTGATTGTGTTAACATGAAGATTCTGATTTGTTCATCTCCTGTAGGACCTGCAGGTCTCACAAGCTCCCAGGTGAGACTGATGCTTTGGATCTTCCAGCCCCATTTGACTCAGTGAGACTTAACGTTCCAGTTAGAGAGGCCCAATCCAATTTTCTGATCCCTGCCATTTTAATTTAAGGAGCCATCATGGAAATGGTATAAATATCTCTGTTTTGCTCCAGGATACTCTCAAGTTTTTTTAGATATCTTTCAATCTTTACTTCTCTCTTCTAGTACCGGAGGAGTTTGAATGAAGTGGCTACTGGTGCATATTGTATGATCCCATCACTCGGTGAAGGTCAGATTAGAATGAACACACAGTGAGGAGGGTGGGAACCAGTGAGGGGATGGAGTTGTCACAGTATCCATCATGCAAACTGGCAATTTCTTCTGTGATCACAAGGCCTGAATCCTGAGGGAAATGGGCAATGAACCTTCTTTTGTGTTGTGTCCCAAGAGCTTCAAGGAGAGTGTCGGCACTTGGCTCTAATTCATACACTCGGTCTCTCTGATGGGTGGGGTGCATATGAGGATTTCTTCAGGCTCATGGATACTTTTCACTTATCACAGAGCACAGAAGAAAGCAGGCATGCATAAGCCACACTTTTGTCTTTCCAGCCCAGTTTTTAAAAGATGGTGTGTTTTCTAGGGAGTCTCGTCCTGTCTTTAGGTTGGAATACATGAACCAGGTAGTGTGTCTAGCTAGCAATTAGGAACTCTGCCTGTGGGTTGCTGATTAGCATTTGCTATTGCTGAGATTAGTCCGTTGGTACTGTCCCTACTTTCGCGACTATATAGCTATAAGATGCCCTTGCTCTGTTCCCCGGTTACTTGCCTCTCTTCACCTCATTGGTCTCTTGGATCTTTGGGTTCTGATCACTTCCTGTTTGACATTTCGCACTGCCTTGATGTTGCTAAACTGTATTTGATGAATTCAGGACCAGGACTGTGAAGTATTTTTAATTTCTCTATTCCTGTAGAAATTGTTGCCTATAAACAGGCTTATTCTATTTTTCTAGACATATCTGTCTGCAAGTAGCTAGACCTTGGGATTTTGTCCTTTTGATTATTCTTAGCAGAATAAGAATGGTCCACAGTTGACACACAGAGATGCCAGGAATGGCTTTCAGAGCTGGTCGTTGCTCTGCTTAGCTTTATTCTAAGAGCCTAAGAATTCTGGTATGAATGTGTGTGTATGTGTGTGTGTGTGTGTGTGTGTGTTTTCAAACCCACAGAAATTATCAAAAACCCAAGCAAGATATATGGTAGCCTTGGAGGGTTCATGCCTTCAGTTTCTATTTTATGCTTTCCAGATCTATTTTGTATGAATTTCAGTGATGATCCTATTTTCAAAGATTAGCAGTGAAAGGGCAGAACACTCCCTCCCCCGCCCACACACACTGGAGATGTATATAGGTAAATCTCTACATTCACATGTATATTTTATACAAACATTAAATGAAAATGGTCTTGAGAAATGCACAGTGTACTTGACCATTTTTTCACTTAATATTTCTTAAACATCTTTCTCTGCTATTCAGTAGGCCCAGCTCTTTTTAGCTTTTTCATTGCTCTGCAAAAGTCATTTTTTCCCCTTCTTGCTTGCTTTCTTCTTTTCATGTTGCTTGTATATTACACTATTTCGTCGGGTTAATTCAGAACTGAATCCATTTTCCCCAAGGCACCACCGCAAAGGGGCGAAGTATGCATTTGTGAAATGTGAATGAAAGTAAGAAAGGCATAGGCCATGCCTGCTCAACTCCCTCTGAGGGTGTTTGCAGCCTGGCTTTGTTCAGGAAGCATCAGGTGTGAGAGTCTTGGCAGAAACTAAGCTAACCTTGTCCTGTGGGCAGCAGTAGCAGCCGCCACAGCAATCAGCTTTTATGACTCACTCACTGCGCGGCATTTCAGAGGCCTTGAGGGGAACAGCTCTTCTATGAACAGAAACCACTGGGGAGTCTAGATGGACCCTAATGAAAATGTGTAATCTCGACAACAGAACCCTTGAGCACATGTGTATATACTCCAACACAAGCTGGCAGAGAGAGCCAGAGGCAGTGGAGAGCATGGCTGTGAGCTAAGGCTGGAACTGGATTCCTAGACTTGGCCATGGCTTTGCGATTTACTGAGTGTGCTAGTCGGCTTTCCATTACCATAACAAATGCTTGATACTGTCAACTTCCGAAGACTTCATTTGGAATCGTGACATTAGAAGTTTTGAAAAGTCCTTAATTGGTTGGTTCCTGTTGCTTTGGTTCTATAACAGCATACCATGGTGGGACCATGTGTCCAGGAAGCAAAAATGAGGAAGAGGAGGACACTGAGATCCCACAATGCCCTTTCAAGACAGGTCTCCAATGATCTAAAGACATTCCTCTAGGCCCCACCTTTTAGAGGTTCTGCCACCTCCCATAATACCAAACTAGGGAGCAAGTCTTTCCACAAGGACCTTTTGGGGACACTTATAATCTAAACTGTGGCATTGGGTCACCCCAGCTCTCTAATCAGCAGTTGTCCCCATCCATAAATCTGAATAGAACCTACTTGGTAGGGCATTGGGAGGATTCAATAGAATCATGTACAGAAGTGCCGACTCCTGTGTGTTCTGTGTCTAGAATGTGACCACCACTGACGTAATTTTAGGTACTTCACAGGTGGGAGAAAGACAGAACCTGGTTTATGCGTGTGTATTTCTACTCAAGACGTACCTTTATTTTGATGAATTTAAAGTTCTTTATGGAATTGAGAGCAACAGCGGTACAATAAATAAGAAGCGTTATGCAATCATTTAGTTCAATGTCTTTGTGAAGTAAAGGGGGAGGGGGGATTCAGTCCTAGTCATAAATTCAAACCTGAAGAAGTAGCATGCCAGGGACTGGGGAAAGACTGCCCAGCTGGGGACATACAATTCTCCTTGTGTCCCTGGAACTGAGTGGCTGTGTGACATAGGCCAGTCACCTGTCATCTCTGAGCCCTTATCTGATAATGAGCCTGATGTCTGGCGTCCTCACTGAGGAAGTCTTTTTAATCCCTAATCTTTTGTGATTCTGGAGTAATTGTGGTTGAGTCAGTGATTGGAGATTCCTTCTTGAATATTTGCTTTGTTCAGGGCGGGCATTTCTAGGGTGTAAGAGCTAGCTAGCATCAGACCAGTGCTTGCTGGCCCTTGGGGAGACATAGCAGTGCCCCAGACTTGCTGTTGTTGAGAATGGGCTAGAGAAGCTGGGGTAATAGTCATGCCCAAAGTCTCCTTGGAATGTGTTCATTCATGGGAAGTGGCTTTTGCTGTGGTGCAGTTTGAATTATTTATGAAGGTTCTTCCTAGTCATTTGGGAAGATGAATGAAGTCTTCGTAATCACAGTCCTTGTCTGGCCTCTTCTGGGCTCACATCTATTGAGACGTCAATCCACTGAAAATGCCAGGATTTGAAATTCAGGGTTTGTCACCAAGTCAAGTGAGAGCTAGCAGAATCCCAACAGGCTAGGTAGCAGTTGATGCGAAGGAGCAGAGTGAAGGTGTTCCGTCTTACAGATGCAGAAGGGCAGGTGAGTAGCGAGAGAGTCGATCTCTTCATGTGGTCTCTAAGTTCTTCTAGGGAGATTGTTTGACTTCTGCAATCTCCTTCTGGTCTCCTTGTTGGTACTGGTAAGATGTTTAGCACTGACTTCTTTTCCTCACTCTTGTGGTTAATTTCTCTGAGCTCAACTGTGCAGAGTTGGCCAGGGAAAATGAAATATATAAAAATACTGGTGCTCAGATAGCAGAAAGAGCCAGAAGAGGGCAGACAGACAGGGAACGGACACACACACACACACACACACACACACACACACACACACACACACACACACAATGAAGCCACTGAACTTTAGCGCTGATAGCTGGAAAGTGGTTATCAGCATGAGGCTGTCAAGGGCAACTCACTGTGAGTCAAAACACTGCGTGGATGACAAAGTGAGAAGCCAACAGCTGCACTCTGTCCTCAGGAAAGATTGTGAAGGAAGCCCACACAGCAAGGAACCAATGGCCAAACATGATGAGCACATGATCCCAGATTGCAGCCAGGAGACCAAGATTGCTCTAAGGAAATGTACTCTGTCATTAGAAACAATAGAATGGCTGAGAAACAGCTTTTACAGTACTTTATTTTCTTATTGCCCAGGTTAGGACTAGTGGGATTCTCACATAGCAGTGCTTGGACCTTAACTACATGCACCAAAGTGGAAGTGGTCAGGTGTCATATTATTGAAAACAGATTTTTCAACAAATGATGTCTGTAGATAAGACATTCTGTAGATTGCCATTTTCTGTCTGCCCCAGGATTGGTTCTGCTGTGGGAAGTGAAGCATATGTTCCTCCTGATGTGTGGCTAGCTGGGGGAGACAAGTCCCATTAGAGCAAGAACATTAAGTTCAAGAGCAGACTCAGAACTATAGTAAGTCTGTCATTGGGCAAGTATTCACGAAAGAATGGCTCTGTGTAACATTGCCCGCTGATGTCCTGTGGAGTTCACTCCAGGCTACGGTCTCCCAACCAGCACTTCTGAGATATGTCTAGCGTCTCCTTTTGTAGTTTGGCTCTTAAAAGGGTTGAAGGAGGTTGTCTCTGGTTAAAGGGGCTATTGGGCATCGGTGGAGAAGGCAGGCACTGGAGGGGTTTCCATGAATACTGGCATCTCTCACCAGCTTGCAGAGATGAAGGTGGCCTGGTACCAAAGGCTCGTGCCTTTAAAAGCCACTTGTCTCTGATTCCCTTCCCAGAGGTTTTCTTGAGAGTGGAAGGCTAGTACAGATGGAGTTTGGATGTAAACAAGGGAAGAATTGTCCATCTTTGAACCATCTAACATCTTTTTGTCTCATTACCCTGTGGACAGAATGGAATGGAATAGTCACATCTTTTCAGCATACTTTTGAATCAGAAAAAAAATCACTGCTTTCTCTCTGCCCCCAGGAGGAAGGATCAATCTATCTGTGTATCCTCTTTCCCTCTCTGCTGGTCTTTGTACCTCTCTCTTTCCTTATCTTCCTCGTTTCCTTGCCCCCCTCTATCAATCACTCCTTTAATTCTTTCCTGTTCTTTCTTCTCTCTCTCTTTCCCTTCCATCCATCTAGTTATGCCCATCAATCCATCCAACTATCTACCTATTTCTGTCTCATGTATATGACTTCAGGGAATGGATTATAGAATTGTGAGAAAATTCACAGGCCAAATCAGCAGTCTGGGAATTCAGGTACAAGTTTGTGCTGTAGTCGTGAGGCAGAATTTCTTCTCTGGGAAATCTCAGCATTTACTCTGAGGTTCTTCAATTGATGAGTTGCTTCAAGGTAATCTTAAAGTCAACTGATTGTAGGTGCTAACCATGTCTACAAAAATATTTTTGCAAAATACTTGGGGGTAGGTTAAATGAGTAGATCCAACTTGCATGCCAACCAAGCTGATACGTGACACTGGCCATCTTAATGTCTAACCTCTTCAAGGCTTAGCGCTCCTCATCTGCAAAGCAGGGTTATAGCATCAGTAATGTAAAGTTGTGACGATTCCATTCATTAATATCCAGGCAGTTTCTAGTCTCTGCCTAGTATACACTTAGCATTTGATAGTTGGTTTTAGTGTAACTAGCAGAGGTCATGGACATGCCTATTGACCAGAGGATAGTAATACATCTGAACAACAGGTCTTTTAAGGTTTAAAAGGATCATGATTCCAGAAGGTAATATTCTGGGTTGAGCGGAGTCATCTCCCAGCTGATTGACAACATCCTGAAATGTAGCTGTTGGTTGAATTTTGAATTTTCCTAGTAAATTGTTAGGGAATGTTCTACTCTGCCTCGCCACACCTTCAGAAAGCATATATGTTTGTTTATTGTCTGTCTATCATCTACCTATTTCTATTTGCCTGTGTATGTACTTTAAAGAAATGGTGGTACATTTTTAAGAGAACCTTTAAGAAAATTCTTTGTTCTCAAAGTTCTCTTCCTTTCATTCTTTCCAGGTGTTCTACTTGTAGAAAGATGGGGGTAGGGGAGTGTAAGTCTAAATAAAGAAGCTTAATTCAGGTCTGGCAGCTCATAAGGAATTAGAACATCTTTTATAATGCCTGTCTTGATGGTGCCATCATCAAGAACTACTTCTTGCTTCTTCTATAAGAATCTTCTTAGTATAAAGTTGCTAATGCTGTTACATAGGCCAGGAGAATATGTTGGTCTAAGCAAGACCAGAGATCACTGTGGATTTGGTCAGCGCCTATGGATCAGTGGATGGGGACTCCATTTCCTTCCCTCGTTCATTCCTATCTTGCTGCGGAAGGAGCTTCTAATGTGTTTGGAGAGAGTCTCAGGCACTCCTTGATGGATTTGTGCTTAGCAGTAGGCAGGTTTCTTATATATAATAGTTAGTGTTCATGCAAAAGAAAAATGTGCTTTCTTTTGCTCTTTTCCGTGAACATATTCTGGATAGAATTTCTTTCTGTCTCACCACTTTGTGCCTGCTGTCAGGTTGGTAGATTAGCTGAAGCTTGCTAAATTCATAGATGATGGGGTGGTGAGCTGCTGGGGTCATCTAAGGTTTATCATTGCTTACCACTGGGATTTGTCAGCTACTGGCTCAGCAGCCAGTCATGTGATGCTGCCTGCCCCTCCCCCACAGCATCATTTTTCTGAGATGGCTTTCCAGATGGGAACCATCTAGAAAACAGGAGTAATATTAGGATTAGTGTCCACCCCCCCCCTTTTTTTTTTTTTGGTTAATACACGTCTGACAGCACCAAAGTTCTTTGAATCATTCTCTGGGAGAAGACTCAATTCATTGTTTGCTTCTTTACTATTTTTCTCTGCCTGGGGAGAGCTTGTATCTAAAAAGTGGGTGATACCAGGCCTAGGAATAGGAGTTGAGGAAACAGAGATGTGAGAAGTGAGACCACGTAATCTAAGTTGAGCCCACTGGAAGAGTCCATGTCATCTGTTTCTGCTCATTGCTGTCCTTGGGGCTGGAGGTTCAGAGAAACTCTCAGTTGTCCTTGCTAGCTGCATATCCACTCCTTGAATCCTGAAGATTACACAGCAGAGCTCTGTGGGACTAGATTCCATGCTGTGGGTTGGCCCCAAGTGTTTGAACCATCTCTTTCGTGTCCACTTTTAATGTTCATTTTTCTGTTCCAATGAATGCTTAGTAACTACTAGGTCACCATGGTGGTTGAATAAGAGACCCCTCCAAGTCCTGTCTTTTTAGTGGGAGAGGTTTTTCTACTCTTCCCTGTTTTAGTATAGCATGTGTGACTCTAATAAATGCAGTGACTTGTCTTGGGACACAGAGTTAGCTGGAATCACTTCCCAAATCAGCCAGGCTTCACAAATTTGACTGTTGCCTCCCTGGTTCTGAGAATTCCTTCCTAGTTATTGTTGTTTTGGTCAATCAGCTATGTGGGCACCACCAGCGGGCACCTCCAGGAGCTTCTTGTGGGCCTCTATGAGCCGGCAGCTCTCGTGTGATATTCCCAGGGACCCTGTTCCCTACTGAGATGCCCTCTGAACTCTGTACTCTCTAGATGGTCTTTTCTCTTATATCTGACCATTTAGAACTCTCCTTCTGTCAAGGAGAAGGCACCGAGGCGTTCACCTTGGGCATCAAGTATAATGCATGCCAAAATAACCTCAATTACCAAGATTTATTTTTATTTTTTATTATTTATTCAAATTGTGCATGTATGCATGTGTGTGTGTGTGTATGTGTGTGTGTGTGTGTGTGTAGAACCACGGATGAATTTGGGAACCACCATAGATGCCTCCACCTTCTCCTTGTTCTCTGCCCTGGGATTCACAGGCTCTGCCCTACCAGGACCAGAAACGCAGGCCACCCCTGCTTCTGCCCAGCGTCTATACTTGGGGTCTAGGATCGGAGCTCAGGACCTTCCACCTGCAAGGCAGAGGCTTAACCCCTGAGCCACCTCTCCAGCCCCAACTACCAAGATTTTAAAAAATTCAGTGGCTTTTCTGCACTTGTTTGGAGGTGTGTGTGTGTGTGTGTGTGTGTGTGTGTGTGTGTGTGTGTAAACACACATGCTTACAAGTATGTGGAGGATAGAGGTTGGCTCTGGGGATCTTACTCAGTCACTGTCCACCTTATTTTGTGAGACGGAGTCTCTCAGCAAACTTGATGCTTCGCAGCTCATGTAAATTATCTGGCAGAGAGCTCCGGGATTCTCCTGTCTGTCTCCCCAGCACTGGGATTATGGGTGCTGCTGTCTCTTTATGTGAACGTGAGGGTTCTGAGCTCAGGTTCTCATGCATGTGTGGCAGGTAGTTTACCAGCTGAGCTACATCCCCAGATCTGTTTTCTTTGGAGTGTCACGGGACAGTATTATTTCTTTTTAATTACTGAGTTTTCTTTTTCTTGAACCTCTGTAGATTTTTGTGCCGAGGTTCCTGCCTTTCCACTTACTCTCTGCCACATTCCATTCCTCCTGATTTTGTTGCTGTCTTTTTTTTTTTTTTTTTCTTTTACGTGCTTGCAGGGGAAGGCACTTCAGTGTATGTGCCTGTGGAGGCCCAAAAATGACACTGGAAATCATCTTGGATTACTCTACCTCTTGATTGCTTTGTTCTGAAATTCCCCAGGCTTTGCCTTCCAGGACCAGAAGTGCAGGCTGTCCACATTTCCTCCTGGTACTTTTATGTGGGATCTGGAGATCAGAACTCAGATCGTTTTGCTTTTGAAGTAAAAACTAACCCTGAGTCATCTCCTTGCCCCTCCTCTTTGTCTTTTTCTGTTACTCCTCTAGACTTTGGACCCCTGAGGATTCACTCCTTGTAAATTAATGTTCTGTTTACACCGCCTTCCGGGTTGTTAATAAGGGTACAAACACTCACTAGGCCTCACTCCAACCTTGCCATAGCTCAGCCTCATGGGGCCTTCTGATCAGAACCAAAAACAGCAGTTTTTCCTAAGTGCTGTCGCTTGCTGACTTCCCAGCGAGTATTTCCTTCCCATTCAGGTTTCTGTTATCCTCATCCAAACACCTTCATAGCTCTTCCACGAATGGCTTGAAAGATAAGCCCTTGCAAATAAAGCTTATGATCTTGTTAATGTTGGGAGCTGGCAGCATGCAGAGTCTAGCCAATTTGGATTAATTTTTCCAAGGAGATTCTAGGAGATGCCATGCCAGTCGCTGCTCAGAAGTCTCACTCTCTCATCTTGCCTTTGGTCTCCTGGGCCACTCGCTTGTTTTTGTGAATCAGAGAGAGACACCTCTTCTGTGGCTGGGTGTCATGTGTTCTTTATAAATCCCAGTTGCTCCTTCATCCCCAGAATCCACTTGCCGTGACTAAATGCTGCTTCGTCCTCTGAGTTTCAGAAGCAGCTTGAACTAAACTTACCTTGATTTCTTTTTTGTTGGAGGAAAAAGATAGACTTTACAACATAAATCTGAAAAAACAGAAAGACTGTGGTAGATGGATCCATCTTTGCAAACTGGCACACATTCTTAGCAACTCACATTTTAAAGAAGATAGTCATTTTCTTTGTTATCTGTTATCAAAGTAACAAGGGTTCATAAAACTAATTTGGGAAGTAGAGAAAAACAGGAAATAACCCTTGCCTTAGCACCCCAAAATCACCACTATTTATAGCTTGGCCTATTTGCTGGCAGTTCTTTTTACATATTTATTTGGCCATAGTTACAATTTTATGTTTTTGCTTTTCCATTATGTTGGTATCATAAATAATCTTGGTGTCATTACATAATCACAATGACCATCATTTTTTAAGGATGGGATGCTGTTCAGTCCAAATAAATCCATCTTTCAAAATGTAATCATTCTCAGTTCGCTGGTCATTATATTTATAAATATTATTATAAGTAACAAAGGTGACACAATTTGAATATGAATTATCTGGCATAGACTCATGTCTTTGAATACTTGGTCCCGGCTGATGTTTCGGTTTGAGAAGTTTATGGAATCTTTAAGAGGTGAAGCCTTGCTGGACGAAGTGCATTGTGGGACGGGCCTTGAGCTTTGGTAAGCCCCGCCCAGCTCTCTGCTTCCTGGCTGCTGTAATATGAACTGACTTCTTGCTTTGACCACTATCCCTTCAATTATGTGTTCCTGGCCATAATGGATTTCATCCTCTCTGGAACTGTAAGCTAGATAATAAACTCTTTCCTATAAGTTGCTTAGCTCAGAATATTTTCTCATAATAACAGAAAGTAGCTTCAACAAAGGGGGACATCTTAGTATATAATATTTTCCTTGAGATAGTTAAGGAACATAATTAGCTGTTTATTTACTTAATTATTGGTTTATCTAATTTTTGTAGTTTTGGAAATTGAACCCAAGGCCCACATCATGCTAGCCAAGCACTCTATCATTGAATGACATCCCCAACCTACAAAAAGTTAGATTGTCATAGCATTGGTTGCTGCTTAATAAATCCTATATTAAGGGAGATTAAGACATGGCCACAAAACTTTAGAGAGGAGTATGACCAATGGACGGTAACATTCTTAGTGTGAGTTCCTCTTTCCACTTCTTGATTGCACTGAATTAAAATAATCCTTTTTTTTCCTTGGGAAACTACTGCTACTTTGGAATTTCCTAGTTGAACTATCAGTAATTGTTAGCATTCTTCATTATTCTGTGGTCTGTTCATTGTGGCATGTTAATGGTGCCCAACACAGGGGCAATAGCATCCTTTATGGGATATATTCCTTCAAGCAGCACTGTATAATGGAACCACATTTGAGATACACATGTAATGTAAAATTTTCTAGTGTCTGTACTAATATGGATGAAAAAGAGAGATTAAATTTTCATTTTAATATTTTATATTAATATTAATAATATATTTAATATTTGTGTGTATATGTGTACGTGTGTGTGTATACACATTTGTGCACCATGGCACACATTTGGAGGCCAGAGCATAACTTATAGGGATTTAGTTCTCTCCTTCTACTATGTGGATTCCAGAGATCAAACTCAGGTCATCAGGCTTAGTTCCTTGTAAATTCAGGCCGAGCTCAGGTCATTCTCAATCAATAGTAACCAGGGATGATTCTGTCTGAATTTGCATGTGTAAATATCATAAACAGATTCTGGCTATCTAGGCAAGAGGAAATTTTGCTAGAGACCTTAGAATGTAAACCCATTGTCCAGGTTTGAGACTGGAGGAGGAAGAGGTAATCTGAATCTATCATGTGGTAATCTGAAAGTCTAGTTAACATCTTTTTTTTTTTTGCAGAATAGCATGGTAAAAATGGACGTAGGGTTCTTTGTTAGTTCTGGGGTAGAGGGTGGGAAGCAAAGTCCCTGTTACTCCATTTTAGAAGGCTGCCACCTAAATTCTCTTCTCATTTCCCCTACTTACAAAGGAAGAGAGATGAGTCCCTCACAGGAAAACAAATTTCTATAGGGGAATGGATGCTGGGTAGCTGAATACAGACAAATGACCACTGTAGCAGGAGATGTGAATGAGGCTATGCCTGTTGATGTCCTGGTTTTGATATTTAGACTTTATCTGTCATCAGAAGAAACAGGGCAATAGTGCCTGAGGTTTCTTTGTGCTATTTCTGCATCTTCTCGTGGTTCTCTAGTCTTTTCCTTACCATTTCAGTTAAAAGTTAAGAAGCAGAAAAAAAAATGAGCTAGGAGATGTTTATGCTTTTTATTTTTAGAATAGAATTTGGAGAAATTGAATAGAGAATAGAAATGGAAATATTCAAATTTACCTTTATGTTCAACATGAGGATAATTTTCAAGGACACCAAAATTACAAGGGCCCACTCTTTAGACCTGAATTCACCCCATCAGTTTTTCAGACCTAAGACCATGAAACATCCATTCACTTGGATTCCAATAGGTTTTGTGCCCTGGCCAATTGATTTTTATCACTTGAAGTTTCCATTTGGAAGATCTGATTTTGATCTGCCATTAGCTGGGTAGGTTTGCAAGCAAGTAGGTCTTCAAGGTGACTAAGGAGTTGTGTAAGACCTTTGGTCCTTCAGGCACATTTCCCAAGGGGCAATACAATGCAGACATCCAAGGGAAGAGGACGTTCCAGTGTGGTGAGCCCATAGCTAGTGATCATCCATTCCTTAGAGCCTAGGAAGGCTTGTAGCATCCTTGGCTTCAAACTGTGGCCCAGCCCTCAGATTCCTGTTACTTGGTCAGAATAGCTATTGTTAAGAAGGAGGTGGGGCTACACCACACTTATTAAGACTTTCCTTTCAACTAGCCACTATTTCTTTATGTGGTTTCCCAGTGAGGTATACATTCTGGAATGTAACCATTGATACGGAGACAATGAACCCTCCAGGGAACATGAGATACTTTCATTGCTCCTTGCTGCAGTTGAGTACCAATTACTGAATGGCATAGCTGTAGATAAAACTATAACTTACAAATAGCTGGTATCTGAGAGCCACTGTTTGTGTAAACGTAACCTACAAGACTTTCATTCTCAGATTTCTGCTCATTATTTTACAATAAACATTATGCCAATCAGACTGATTCTGCTACCATCTGTTGCTCTAGGTTACAACCATTCACAGTGACAGAGAACAGGGAGCCATATTCTTCCTAGTACATCTAAGCTACCTTTGGGAGCACACTTGCCTCCACAGGGCACCCAGGGCCTGAGCCAGTAAATGTACCAGGTATCCAAGTCCGTGCCTGTACACAGCCCAGGTTCACAACCTATATAACATTCTTCTTCCTAGGAAGATAGAATACTTCATTCTTCTTTGGGCACTCACTAGAACCGGGGAGGGTGCTGTTTTGCTGGAAAATTCTTCTTTTGCTTACAAGTCCTTCCAGTGTCCATTTTCCCTTAAAGAGCCCACTTAGCACTGGGGAGATTGCTCATGCAGATAGTGTTTGTTGCACAAGCAGGAGGATCTGAGTTTGATTCTGTAGCGCTCGTGTTTGAAAAGCTAATTGCACTGGTGCATACCTATAGTCCTGGAACTTGGGGAAGCAGAGACGGGAGGATCTCTGGTGCTTGTTGCACATACATACATGTACAGAGATAGATAGATAGATAGATAGAGAGAGAGAGAGAGAGAGAGACAAGAGAGAAGAGAGAGAGAAAGAGAGAAAGAGATAGAGAGAGAAAGAGAGATAGAGATAGAGAGAAAGAGAAAGAGAATCGGGGGCACTCTGCTAGCCTTCTTGATAATCTTCCAAGGAATCACACTGTTTCTCTGGAGAATAGCATGCGATCTGGAAGTGAGGAACACTCCAACTCAGATGGAATCTTGTTCTTTCCATTGGATGACACCACTGAAATTATTTGCCCTATAGAGTCTCAATTTCTGAGGAAGTGAATCTTACCATGTGCTGATTGAGATGTTCAATAAACAATAGCTGCTTCCACAAGATGAATGGAGAACCGATATCTCCTTCCAATAGAAACACAGAGGCCCACGAAGCTTATGAAAAGGACCCTTACTGAATCAGGAGTGAATCCTTGCCTCCAGTCCAGGGCACCCACAGAAATGGTTCCCATGTTGCTGTCCCTCTGGAGTTAGACTTGTGTTGCCATTACCATGATGAGGCTGTCACTTGAAAGGCATGCTAGGCTATATATTTTTATTTATTTATTTACTTTTTCCCAATCATACAGCTTAATAGGTACTCAGGTCCCTCCCTCCCTCCACCCTTCCCTAGTCCCCCTTGCACCCTCCCCCCTTTTCCCCTTCCTTTCACCCCCTTCCCTCCCTTTCTTCCAGTACCCCCCCTCTTCTCCCCTCCCATTCCCTGGAGCATCCTTTTATGTGAATGTCAAACTTTTAGGGTAGACATTTTTAACACAGCTGTTAGATTCAGAGATGATTAAAATCTTGGCTACCATTTCTGAATTGTGTGAATTGGACAAGCCCCTTTACCTTTACAAGGGCCTTGAGTTGTCTTATCTGTTTAATGAAGAAAGCAACGCCCATCGGTAAGGATGGGAGGAGGTGCCCGTGTGAAAGTGGAGGGCTTAACTACCTGGCAGGTGTGAACTTTCCCCAAGGTGCCCCCCCCACCATGCAGTCCTTATATGTGCATCATGGTTTGAACGTGAGTTGTCCCCAACAAGCTCTTTTGTTTTTGCCTCCTTAGCAGACAATAATGTTTTAGAAGGCAGGGTACCTTTAGGGGATGGAGCCTTGCTAGAGGAAGGGGTGTCACAAGGGGCAAGCTTTGAGGCTGGGTAGTCCTGTCCTGCTCCCATAGTAATAGGATCTAGTATGTACTCTGGTAGTTTGCTGCCCTGTCTCTCTCTCTGTCTCTCTCTCTCTCTCTCTCTCTCTCTGCCTCCATCAGGATGTCTGCAGTGATGGGATCCTCCTCCAGCCTCTCCCACCCACCATGTCTTTTCTGCCACAATAGACTGTATTTCCCCTGTGGAGCCATGAGCCAAATAAATCTCCCTTAAGCTGAGTGTTGTCTCACAGCAGCAGAGAGAATAACTGTGACAATGCATCTTCCTGAAACTGGAACTGGTGGTGATGAGAGAATCCCCCTCCTCACATTTTCCCTTTTCTTCCCCTCCCCTCCACACTGTGCAGAAGTGCTGAGGGAAATAGAGACTTGACTTTGTGATCCAAATGGAGGTTCTTCTTTGCTACAAAATGCTTCTCCATCCATTCAGAGGAATTCTCCATCCTTGTCAGAGGAAAAATTATATTCATGCAGCGTTAAAATATGTACCTTCTGTAGTAGACAGAATAAGTCTTATTCAAAAACAAAACAAAACAAAAAATGCAATGAAAAGCAGTTAGATCCAGATTCCAGGAAGCTATCATTATTATCTCCCAAGGAAAGGAGGGTTTGGGCAGTTGTGATTGAATTGAGGTTCTTGCCATGGAAGATTATCCTGGATTATCTTCGTGGAGTCTAAGAACGTTTCCTGGAGGAGAGGCGAGGACGGTGACATGACCCTGTGCAGAGGAGGTGGTGTGTGAGGGTGGACCGTTACGGGGCTGGCTTTGAGGAGTGCGGTGATAAATGGCAATCCATGGCTGGGCAGACCAGGAGCAGGTTCCTCAGCATCTCCAGCAGAGTGCGACCCGCCCACACCTGCGCTCCTGCTCAGCAGTTCTGGTTTCTGACATCAGCCTGTAGCAAGTGCTGTAAGAGAAGAAACCGCTGTTGCTTTAATCACAGAATTATTGGCAGCGTAAAGCTTGGGTCAGTCTCTCCTGGCACCTCCTTCCCATTAGTGGGTTAATATCTGAGTCCCTGTGGCGCCCTAGAAAAGAAGAAAGTGAACCTCAACTTACTGGAGACTTAAGCACATCCCACGCAGGATCTTAGATCTGCCACAGGTACCACTCTTGCTTGGATGTTTGGTAGTTGATAGCAAGGAAAACTGGTTTGATCCATGTCATAGTTAAGCACAGGTGTCAACTTCACTGTTGGGCACATTTGTAGAGACTTAATGGTTGAGTTAAGCCCAGAGCAAACCTGCAAGAGATTGTCTAGCATGGTGGGTGGGACTAGGCCCTGAAAAAAATATAGACATCTGGTTGACAGAGTTGGCATCCTTTTGTATACTTGGCCAGACATGCTGGTCTGGCAAGTAACAATTGTCCCTCTTTCAGCCATTATATAGAGATGGTGTGGCCAGTTCCCTTGGCCCTGGTGTTGGTGCGTGCTCTCCTGTCAAGCTGGATTGAGAACTGTAACCAGTAATTGTAAGAGAAAATAAACCCCTTGTTTCCTTAAGACATTTGATGGTTATTTATCAGCAACTATGCAGGCGGACTGCAACAACCCGGCATTGCCAGCTCTTAAGCTTACAGCCATGTACAGTGGCCTGCTTGGCAGTATGAGCCAAGAGGCTGTGGTGATTTGAGTCCTGACTTAGCCCTCCAGGGAGCATGATTTGGGGCCAAGTTAGTGATCCTTCTCATTTCATCTGACATGTCCATTTGGATTTCTCTGAGAAGTGGTGGCCTCTTTGTCTGGAAAGGCACTGAAGTTGATTCTAGGATGTGGACAGAATATAGCCTGAAAGCCCTAGGCTGCTGTTCTTGATAGTGTGGCCTCTAGGGTGGGAGGGAGTTTTGGAACTCATCATTTGCCTTGTCTTGACAAAGGATCTACTGTGAAATGATATGCAAGTAGTTTGTCAATGATTTTTAAATTCCAGCTTTTGTATATTTATCTTCTTTCATAAGTTAGGGAAGATGCTTCTACTAACTTGCATTCTGATCTGTTTTCCTGAGTAGGACAAGAAGGGATGGAGTTTTACTTAATACATTGGGAGTTCTCATGTTGGAGACACTTATTTGGCAGGTGTGTTCTGGAAAGGAAAAGAATCCTAGTTGGGCATGATGACATAGGCATGTCAACCCACCTCTTCGGGAGGTTTAGACAGGGATGCAAGTTCAAGGTCAGCTTGGGTTTCAGAGTGAGTTCAAGGACAGTTAAAAGAGAACCGCTGCAGATGTGGCTCAGTGGTACAGTATTTGTCTACCATGTATGAGACTCTGGGTTCAAGTCTTAGTACGTTAAAAATCCAAGTGCCCTGACCAAGAACATTCTTATCCGTCCCTCTGATCCACAAATATGAGTCACATGTGTGGAGGTCTTCCTCACTTCTGGATTCATGTAGGCATTGCTAATTGATCACAGCATATTTACACCTGCACTCAGGCACAGAATACTTCCTGTCACATGGTTTTAGTTATCCCCCTCCCCCACTGTTCCAGTTACTCTTCTGTTGTGATGCATACTCTGACCTGAGCTCCAGAGGGGATAGAGTCCATCACTGCAGGGAACACATGGCAACAGACAACGGGAACAGGAGACTGACAGTTATCTTGCAGCCACACTCAGGAAACAGAGAGAGAGGGGGAGAGAGAGAGCTGGAAGAAGAGAGTGGTTATGGTTTTCCATCTTCAAGGCCCACCCTCAGTGATGTACTTCTTCCTCTTTATCCCTTCCTTTCCCAAATACTATTATCAGCTGGAGACCCAAATATTCGAAGACATGAGCCTTCAGGGGACATTTCACATTCACGCCATGACACTTTCTGTTTATCTAGATGGACACCCAACTTGCTCTTTCTGCTAATCCCTTTCTGGGCATTGAGAAGTCAGGAATCTATGGTGATTCTCAGCATGTATATTAGTCTTTCCAAAGTTTCATTTGGGGCATCCACTAGACAAGAGCTCTCCTAGTCCCTGGCCCCATTCCTCTCCCAGTGACACCAGCTCATGATTCAGCACAGCTCCCTGCCACAGGCTCAGAACCATGACCAACATCCAAGAAGAAGTTGGATTCTTCACACCTCTGGCTCCTGGTCTTTCTGTAGATCACAGGGTTCTCCAAGGAGGCACGGTGATTAAGTTAAGAAATCAGCAGCTCTCCCAAGAGTGATGTTGGCTGGTTGTTTAAAAGATGTGGATCCTGGTGAGAGGCTGTGGTCGATAGCTACTGATGTCAACTTGGCAATTGAAGGCTGGAACTCTGGGCACATTTATAAAGCATTAATAGTAGAGTTAATCCTTAAACGAGCTTGCAAGAGATTGTCTAATTGATGGGAAATGTCCAGCCCATGGAGGGCAGGATTAATCCCTAAGCCGGTGGGTAAATGGAGAGAGCTGGTTAAGTAGGTTGACATTCTTCGGCATACTTGGACATGCAGGCTGTGTGGCAAGGGAAGCTGTCCCTCTCTTAGCAGTCCTGTGGATTTGGTGTGTCCAGTTCCCTCAGCACCTGATGTTAGTGTGGACTCTCCTGCCAAGCTGGATTGAGAACTGTAACCGACACCTGTAAGCCAGAATAAAACCCCTTGTTTCCATAAGCCATTTGGTGGTGAATTTATTGTCAACAATGCAGAACAACTGCTATGGAGGCCTTGAACGTGGGCACCAAGATCTCAGGAAGAAGGCTCCAACCACTTTTGTCCTGGAAACTTTGTGTTATTTAAAGCTGGAAGCCAGCACTTGCCACCGGGTAGAGGTATGTGGTGTCTAGGCAGAAGATTTGAGGGGACTGTAGGTGTATTTGATGCACTGGAGGCAGAGGTAAAATGGTGGAGACCAAATGCACAGCTGGTTTCGTGAGTCCCCAGCCAGCTGCTATTGTGAAGTATGTTCTCTGTGCGGCACGGATACCTTGGAGTGGTGGGAGAGATCCACAGATGCCAATTTATGAGACAGAAATGGCCGACTGCCGTTTGTATGAGCAAGAAGAGTTGATTACTGGATGTGGGAGTGGGACGATTTTCCCCCCAGACGGAGTCTGAGTGCATTTCACTGTTTCTCTGGCTTTGTATGGTTATTTATAGAATAATGGTTACCTGTGTGGCCTCAGGCTTGCCTACCTCTCTCCCTTCTCTCTTTCTCCCTTCAACATTTTGAAGCATTCACTAGGGTATCAAGAGGTTTACACATCAGGATTTAGTGGTAAACAGCCCTTCTGTTGTACAGCTTACCTTGTCGTGTGTGCGTGCGTGCGTGCGTGCGTGCGTGTGTGCGTGTGTGTGTGTGTGTGTGTGTGTGTGCAGGAGAGACAGTGGCCATGGAAGTCTATATGAAGTCTGGTGATCCTAAGACAGGGAAGACTAATGTGGAGAGGGTGCAGCCTGTACCCACCACCTTTCCTCTTAGGAGCAGGAAGGCCTCTGAGTAAGAATGTGAGGGACCAGCACGATCGCACTGGCACGCAGCAGGAGAGTGCTCCTGGCAGGAGGAACGTCAGTAGCAGAGGTCCAAGGCAGATCCAGCCAGTGTGGCAGAGAGGTCTTGTAACTGGGCAGGTCTGAGTCGCCCAATGGTGCCCCAGAACAGGAGGGATGGCAGACAAAGCAGAATTTTGGGCTGGAGCAATTGGGAGCTAGTTAGGAATTTTCCTTTTTACTGATAAAAGCAGACATTTCCATTTGCTTGTGACTCAGAAGAGGCTTGTCTGACGTGGAAGGAAGCAAGGACGGTCCTTAGGCTCAGGACTTGTACCTGTGATCCTTTCTGTACTGAAGGCCAAAGTGATCAATAATAAAGCAGAAGTTTTAGAAAGTATTAGAAGCACTAATAGTTGCCTGTTTTGCCGCCATTCAGAGGTAATTTCCAGCTGTGCATTGCTTTATACAAAAGTACCCGGGATTAGAATGTGCGGAGTTTATTCATTCAACAGCATTGACTGAACAGCGCAGTAGTACCACAACTAACTGTTTCCACGTGGAGGGCCTGGCAGTGAGTGACATGAACGAGACCGACCTACCTTTAGGGAGAGCTCTCTTTGGAGTGGCAAGAGATGAACAACCTGACAAACCACATGTGTCGAATGTCACGTGGAAATCAATGCTGAAGGAAAGGCAGAACTAGAAACAAGGACTCTGTGATGGGGGAGGGGACTGCGCTGCCATTTCTGATAAAATTTTAAAGGAAAAAGGTATTATTTGAGTAAGTCTGACATGGGCAACCTAGAGAATCATGTAATTATCTGGGAAAGAATTCTTGTGAATGGGAACTGCCAGTACAAAGGTCCTCAGGTTGGACTTTGAGAGAACAGCAAGGTGGGCAGTGTGGCTGGGATGGGGAACAAGGGAGAACTATGGAGAAGGAAATAGTGAGCTCATGTGGGCCGGATCACACAGGATGTCGTAGGCTATGACAAAGGCTGGCCATCTTCATGGGGGGCCCAGGAAGAAGCTCTGGAACAGAGGTGCAGGTTGTGGCCTACTCCAAGGCAGGGCAGGGAGTGACAGCCGGAGATGGAGTCAAAACAACAGTGTCCATTAGAGAGGAGCGGCTTAAATTAAATCCATCCCATGTACCCTCAGGCTAATGGTGACCCTGCTAGTTTTGTAAACCATTCTCTTCCTCTTAGTAATGTGTTATGACTATTTCCCTCCAAGCCTTGGAAGAGTCTTTGACAAAGGCTTTTGACTATTAAGCAGTATGATATCATTTGGACGCACTGTCAATGTGATTAATCTCTCGTAGTAGACATTTCTGTAGTTCCCTGTTTTCGAAGTATGTATGTCAAGGATGCCATTGTATATACATCTTCAAGTACAGTTCAGACTGTGACCCTGGGTTTGGTTTCCCAATGTGGAGTGTTTGGGTTAAGTGATAAGCATTTTTAAAGACTTGGCCGTTAGATTGTTTTATAGATAACAGAGCCAGGGTTCAGGTGGGGTGAGCGACTGACTTCTATGTGTGTAGCCAGAAAGTGGGTAGTGGGATTTGGGAGCAGGCCACATCTTCCCCGCAGTAAGAACTACAGCCCACAGCCAGGAGCATGGTTCAATGGCTTTGGATGACAACTAAGATGAAACTAGACAGATTTCTTTTATTTTCATTGCTGCATACATTGATTGGACGCAATGAATTTCATTATGACATCTTCATACATGCATGTCCTGCACTTTGATCATATTCCCTCCTTTGCCTTCTCTTGACCCCTTGTCCCCTCTGCGGCCCCCCTCTCTTCCCACACAGTAGTCCTCCTTCTACTGCTTCACGTTTTATGCTGCCATTACATGTTTTATTATGGTGATACGTATTACATATGCTGACACGTGTTTAGCGTTGTATTTGCTGACGTTATGCCTCCCCTCATGTAGTTACACACACTGATGAATTCTTGCTCTAGGGTTATTCTTGGTGCATTCTTACTGAGATCTTGCTCCTTGTTTGTCATGCTGGGGCCCAGACTAAGTGGCGATATGCCTTTCTGGTGGCAGATGGCAGGGGCAGTGGAATGAGTAGATGTTTATCATACCTCCTAAGTCATTGCCTCCTGTCATTATGATAACAATGAACATCCTCTCATTTTCCTTTTTTGTGGGGCTGGGACTTGAATCAAAGATCTTGTGCATGCTAACAAACACTTTACTACTGAGCTACATCCCTAGCCTACAACAAGCAAGCAAGCACACATACAAATAAGAAAAAAAAAAAAAACTATACTCAGCAAAATGGACTCACCATTTTGTTGGCTTTCCTGACTGCCCCTCTCCCTACAGATGAAGAACCTTTTTTATGTTATTCATTTTCAGTTGGTAAAACTAAGGCCTGGCCTAGAAAGCTCATGACTTGGCCGAGTAACCCACAGCTCAGCCCTGATAGTTCTTTTAAAATATTTTATTTATTTATTTACTGTGTGTGTGTATGTGTGTTTGTGTATCACAGGGCACACGTGTCCCTGTGGAGGATCAAAGGTGAATCATCCTGGATTGCTTCTACTTCCTTTTTGCTTCGCTCTGGGAGTCCCCAGGTTCTGCCCATCAGAGTCAGAAGTGCAGGCATTTTTATGTGGGACCTGGGATTAGAAATTAGGACCTTCCGCTTATGAGGCAGCATCTTAACCCCTGATCCGTCTCTCTAGCTCCATGCCCTGAGAGTTTTAACAGCTTTATAGAGACTGAATTTACCCATAGTCTCCCGCAAATAAAGTTTAGATTTGAGGTTACAGTGGGGATCATCTCCTCTACTGAACTGACACAGCTCCGTACTGGGCTCTGGGACCGAGACAGGTGTCCTCTCCTGCGTAGTCCCTGTGTTCAGTGTGTAGTACTTTCTTCACTGTGGCTTACTGTCCTGTTGCTCCTGACAGGCTCAGTGTGGTCTGGTGTCTCCCCCGCTGTGTTCTAGCTCCCACTGACTTTCTCCTGACCCCACTTGTGAGGGTGTGTTCTTTGACCAACTAACGGAATTCATGAGGCCAGCTGGCAATGAAAACCCTCCTGGAGGGTGCTTGTAGCAAGAGAGCCTTAGGAAGGACAACATGTAAGAGACCAGACACAGCTTCTCCTGGACTGGTATCAAGCCCAAGATCACTCAGTTTAACCTGGCTAGGGAGGAAGGCGTGGCTGAGTACCAAGATCTGGTGGCTCCCAGCTTCCAGCTTCAGAACCCTATTTACTTTGTGAAAACACTTCTGAGTTTGCAAGTGCATTTCATGACTCCTTGGGGTGCCCACTTGGCCTCTGGGGAGCTTGTTGTCTGTTGTTAATTGTTAAAGCTATCCCCACATCACAGTCAGTTAACCTTTAAATGAGTTCTGTATGTGCATGCGTGCACATGCTGTGTGTGTGTGTGTGTGTGTGTGTGTGTGTGTGTGTGTGTGTGCATCCTATTGCCAGAAACCTGGGAGACTTAGCAGTTGTATGGGTAGGAATGGAAATGCAGAATTTCGGAGTAAGTTAAGAAGGTGGAGCCAGGAAGGAGGCCATCGTCCTTTGCTCGGGCATGGTGCCCTGGAAACAGCTTTCACAGTGGCTGCAGCCAGCAGGAGGCTACGTGTAAATCATACATGAAAACAGAGTCTGTGGTCAGTGGCACAAGGAGAGGATGGACGTGTCTTCTGACCTCCCCTGTACCCCGCAGGATGGGTAGTGCTGTAAGCGTCTTGCTGTGTTCCCTCGTGTCCCAAGTACCTATGTGCTCTTTCCAGTGGTCCAAAGTGACTGGACAGGATCCAGCCTGGTTCATTGCCACACAGGGAAAGGAATGTGCCCCTACTTCATTGGAACAGTAGCTTCTGAGCTTGTGTGCCCACGGGGACCACCTGGGGAATTCCAGAAAAACACTCTTGTGTAGTTCCCACCCCGGGCGATCCTGATTTTGTTGGTCTTAGGGGGACAAGAGACTCCCCAGGGCATTCAAACGTGTAGCCAAATTTGGGCGGAGAGCCAGTACAGCTCTGATTAACAAGAGAGTAACGAGCACTACACATATTTTCAAAAAAAGAGAAACAGAAAAATGGATTTTAATTGTATATTCTGCCCAATTTGGTATATCCAAAATATTACTACTTCAACTTGTTATCATAGTTTTAAAAATTAATGAGATAATTTAAACCTCCTTTCCCCCTAATTTTGGAACTCAGGATATTTTCACAAGCACAGCACGCTGTAGTTTAGAATGGCCAACTTCGAAGCGCTCCACAGTCACATACACTTCATAGCTCCATAGTCACATACAGTTCAGGGCAGGCCTGGCATATGATAGATACTCAGTAAAATATCACAAAACAATGAAGAGAATTTCCGGGTGGCGCCTGTACCTGTGAATCTGGGTGAAGTCTCCAAGGGTTTAGATCAGCATGGCTTGTGCTCTGCATAGAGCCATCTTGATTAAGTTGCAGCCATCCGAGCCCAGCCACCTGTGACACTCCTGCACTGTCTGTGTCCCCATTAGCTCACGGTCAGCCTCTCAGACTGAGGTACCTTCATACCTTCGGCTCATTCTCTTGTCAACATCATTTATGTCAGAGTCTGCTACTATCAATTTTCAGACAGGTAGATTGCCTGAAGCAGGGCAGGGAGTGGGAGAGGAGTGACTACCTGCTGAGGGATTACTTGCCAGTTATGCTTCCCTGGCTTTGGGTGATGGTATTCCTGCCTTAGAAAGTCCCTCCTCCCCTTTCCCAGGTCAAGGCTATGGTGCTAACCTCACACCTTTTTCTCTCTGTCGGAAGAGAAATGGGTGTTCTGTTATTTTTTTATTGCTACACTGAAGGTACTTCCTTCGCATTTGACCTTGGCCATCTTGTTTTTCGCCCTTTTGTCCTGTGAATTGCTTACATAATAATTCCTACTCAACTCTCTTCTTGGTCTCCTTGAAGAAAGTCAAGTCAAAGGTAGTCAGTCTCTTGAAGTATAGGTGTGGGTATATACACAGACTGGGCACACTCAGATAGGAGCTGCCTGGACTCCGTGTCTGTCAAGGAGAGGAAGCGTCTGTCCACAGGTTGACTGGAGCCGCTGTCAGTGGCTCCTAGGTTGTCCTTTTCAGCTGGACACCTGCTATGGGGTCGCCTGCCTGAAAAGCGCTTGAAGCCCAGGGACCCACTCATTCATAGTCTCAGTTCTCCTGGGCTAGAGAGCAGAGAGCAGGGAGGCTTGGTGTGCATGCAGCTCTGGAGCAAACTCAGCAAGGTACAGACTGTGGATGAGTTGGAGGAAAAAGGGAGTTTGGAACAGTGCTCGCCTTTCACCCATCTGGCTTGGACTTTTCAAGTTCAGAGCTGTTCACGAGGCCTTGCAGGATCCTGCCATTGAACTCAGACCAGGGGCTCTGGGTCATTTCCAGAGGAACGTGCTTGCAGCCATCCTGTTGAATAAAGATGCAGCTTCTATTGGGGCAGAGCAGAACTCCTGGCCTGGTTCCTCTCTCTTCTGCAGCCTCCAAGCTTCCATGATCCCTGCGGAGCCTACACCTGGCTGTGAACAGTGAAAGTTTACCCAAATTCTGTTCTTCCTCCAGGATCTGCCTGGTCAGCTTTGGCTACTGGTAGGACCTCAATCCCCCAGCCTGGTTCTGAAGTGCTGGAAGGGTTCTTGGTGTAGGTTGGGATCTCTTGGGAAGCATGAGCTTTGAACCTAGTTTGAACCTCTGTGGGCTCAAGTTCCTTTTCTCTTGGCCCAGTGTGATTTCCTGTTTCGAAGAAAAAACTCAGAATTTTAAGAGCTTTAAAAAAAGGCACTTGGACACGAAACGGCACTTACAAAACAACATGTTGATGAGTTAAGTATAAATGAATCAGAGACATATGGATTAAATTTCCCTTGCAGTCCACTGGGGCTTCAAAACGAAGGGGAAGAGTGTTTGTCAAAATGTGTGTCTGTTTCTGCCTGTGTCGGGATAGAACCAGGGGCTGTGGAGCGGCTGCGAATCCTTGCCCATCTACTCTCCCTCCCTTGGTGATAAGGCATAAAGCCAAGGATGGTATTTCAAGACCTAGGTTTGATTTCTTCTCCAGCCTCCAGTGCTTTTGCTCTTAATTGAATTGTTCCTCCCAGATCTCCTTTGTGTCTTTAAAAAAAGCGAAGGGGCCAATGTCTGGCTCCTGAAAGGAACTTGAACCTAATGGGGAGGAAGAGAAATTGACATGGGCCCTAAAGGCACGTGGAATACTGTTGCCCACTACTTAACCATGATCCCTATCCAATCTTAACCCTTCTAGGCAATAGATAAGTATTGCAGATCTTCAGATGTGGCTGTTAGAAATGCCATCCCCTGGGGCTGGGGTTAAGCCTCTGCCTTGCAGGCGGAAGGTCTTGAGTTCAGATCCTAGACCCCACATATAGACGCCAGTTGCCGGCCCGAAGCCGGGCGGCCTGCGTTTCTGGTCCTGGTAGGGCAGAGCCTGTGAATCCCGGGGCAGAGTAAACAAGGAGGAGGTGGAGGTGGTCCATGGTGGTTCCTGAATTCACCTGTGGTTCTACACACATACACACACACACACACACACACACACACACACACACACACGCGCGCGCGCGCGCGCACACATGCACAATTGAATAAAAAAAAGTAATAATGAAAAGAAATGCCATCCCCTGGTGGCCAGTAGCAGGAGAGCCCTGGGGTGCTGGGTGGAAGGCGGATTACTTGATTTTCAGGTTTCCTAGGTAACATTCTTGCTGGAAGGAGGGGAGAGAGGCAGAGCTGGAAAGACTTCTGATCTCACCACAGCTGTAGAGACTTTAGAGAAGGATCACCCTCCCACACCAGGAGGTGAATCAACGCCCCACTGCCAGGGGATCTTCCAGACAACCCGAAGTATATTGGCCTGTGTGTTTTTATCCTTTCTTCCCCCCATGTGTTTGTGTATAGGGTGTGCGCATGTATGTATGCATGTGTACTTACATGTGTTTGGTTAATGTGTGTGTGTGAGTGCACAAGTGAGTGTGTGTATGGATGTATATATGTGGAGGTCTGAGGTTCGTATCAAGAATCATCCTTGATTGCTATTCCATCTCTTGTTTTGAGACTGGGTCTCTAATGAAACCCCAAGCTCACAAAAGGGTTAGTCTGGCTAACCAGTTTGTTAACCCTTGTTCTGGAGATTTCTAGGTACAACGTCCATGGCTGGCATTGCTGGAAGATCACCACGCCTACCTGACATTTTACATGGGGCCTGGGTTTCTGAGCTCCAATCCTTTTGCTTGGCATTAGTTACTGCGCCATCTCCCAAGCTCTTATCCTTCTTTCTTAATTTTTGATAGAGGAGGAAGAGGAAGAGCATCACTGTTTGTGTAAACACGGTATTGCATTGTGATATTGACTTAGAACACTTCCGGCAGCGGAGTTTTAAAGGAAATCGCCTGTGTCAAACAGATAAAGAGCTACCAGAAGGTAGATGGCCTTGCCTCAGTTAGACTCTTTTGCCCTTCATCCCCTGTCTAGGGGCGCCCATAGGTCTCCTTGCAACATGGCTGGAAAGCCCATTTTCTCTAGAAAGCGGCTCACTAAATCCTTTGGCATTGACTGGTAGCAGCAAAGTTTAATCAGTATCTCATGGACATTACGTTGACTGAGAGAAGGCAGACACATGCAATAAGATTCCACTTAAAGGAAGTTTGAAAATAAGCGCACCAATCAACGTTGATGGAGGTCTATTAGTAAATACTGTGGTGATGAAGGGGAGGGGACACTGGAGACCTTTCCTGGGTGCTGTAAAGGTGCCAGATGGTCGCCTAGTGGTAGTGACATGTTGGGCAACGTGAACAGGTAAACCGATGTTTGAGCTGCACACCTGGAATCAAAACTGCCAATGTTCTTAATCGTTTGTTTATTTGAGAAGCAGAAGATATGCCCGCCTTTTCCAAATTCTTCCACAGTGTGGGGCACTACCTGGCAGAGCCCCCCGAGCACAGTGACTGCTGACTCAGGGGTGAGGCTAACCCAGACTCAGCAAGGTTTGAGGAAGGTGAGTCTCGGAAAGAAAGCACAGAAGGTTTTGGGAAAGCAGGGCATTAGTGGCACAGGGGATCCAGGGCACTCGAGGGCACCTGAGTGTGTTCTGGTGAAATAGCTTTGGCTTCATTGGGAAAGTAGAATGCAGAGTTTGGTAGTAAGTGGGTGTCATGGTTCAAAATGTGTCCCCCACAGTCTCATGTGTTTGGGAAGGTCATGGCACCTGTGAGAGGTGGAGCCTTGCGGGAGGAAGGTAGTCACAAGGGGTGGGTCTTGAGGTGGATTAGCCCCACCCTACTCTAGGCAGGAGAAGTCTACCTTTGTAGCAAGCAGTCTGGTAGCCCTCAGTCTCTCAGATGGTGTGACGTAGCCTCTCTTCAGCTTTGGACAGCCAGCCATGCCAGCTCCGCCATGAAAGACTATTTCTCCCCTCTGGAATCATAAGCTAAATAAATCTCCTTTGCTCCCTTAAGTTGCTTGACTTTGAATGTTCTCTCACAGTAACACATAAGAGTAACTATTGCAGTGGATCAGGCTGTACTATGGAGAAACAAGCGAGTCTGTGGGCATGCTCTGCTTGGAACTTCTTCCTTCCCTGATGGAGAGGGACCATCTCAGCCTCTGTTTTCACAGTCTTGATAACAGAGGCTATCTAGGGGGAGGTGGTCAGACACCTCTTGATCTCCATATCCTTTCTGATTCAGAGAGACATTGTTGGGGACACATATGAGGACCGAGAGTCTCTATACAACCAGTCTCTAGGATTCCAAAAAGAGACTGAGCACATCGGAGTCAGTAGAAGGTTGCTTGCAGAGATGAAATTAGCCTTGCCAGGCTAGCATGCTGGGCTATGGTTAGAAACAGTGAGTGGGATTGAGGACTGTGGCTTGGACGTGTGGCAGCAGTCTACTTCCACCGAAGACTCTCTTGGGAGCAGGATGCACGTTGGGTTGGTAGTCTGGTGGGCGTGGTACCCCTCTCTCCCATCCAACTCTATCCTACCCCCACCCCATCCCGGGCATGGGTACCAGCGTTGGACCCAGGCCCTGGGGCTGTGTCTGACTTTCTCGGGTCCATCTGCAGGGTCTGATCCCCAGCCAGGCCAGGCACGCTTGAACAGTGGGGAGATTTCAACAATCTTTTGGAAAGCAGTTTCCTTTCCAACCCGAGCAGCTGCCTTTTGCCAATCAGTGCTGGAAGTGAATTACATGCAGCTCTGCTTGACAATTCCCTTCCTGGCTAATTCATCCCAGCCTTTCTTACAGTGACTCCTTCGTGAAAGAGAAGTTCCTTTTTTTCTTTTTTTTTGACTTTTGGACTTGACCGGCTAGACTAACATTGTCATTCACACCCATGTATGCCCATTTCCCTGATTTCCATGGAGAAGCCAAATTCCCGCCATGTTGAAGCCTCTGGCACCATGCTTGCTGCTGTTGTCCGTTGTGGACGAGGGGCTGGAGACTGCTTTCTGTCCTTGTGACTGTGTCCCTCATTGCCTCCTTTCTCCAGCCTGTGGGTTCTGAGGTCCTGAGGCTGGAAGGACAAAGTCATTGTGCAGTTTAGACCACTGCACCAGGACTTTCCGTAAGACGTTCACTCCTCAGCCCTACAGTGGCTGCTTTGGGAGAAACTTTTCCTTGTAAATTGCTTTTGGGATCTAATAAATTCTCAAAAAGTCAGCATGACAAAGATAAACAGAAAGCAGGAACCAGCAATTCCCAATATTAAAATAAAAAGCACACAATGGCTAATAAACATAGGGAAATTTGTTCAGCTTAAGTAAGGATCAAAGAAGTAGTAATCAAATCAGTTACATGATTCTGTTTTCCCCTATTACAACTGAACAAAAGATAATGTTATAATGGTTTGGACACAGAGAAACCAGAGGGAATAAGTAGGTGTAACTTCTTCTTCTTACCGGAGGGAATAAATAGGTGTGACTCCTCTGTACCCTGTTTGATAGAGCTTTCCTCTAAACTTTAAAAGCTGATATTCTCTTTGACTCAGCAATTCCACATTTTGGCATCTCTCTTACCTTAAGGAAATAATCAGAGCTGTTCACAAAAGTTCACGTATAAGGTCACGTAGTGTAATGACGGAAAATTGGAAGAGACTGAAAATGCCCAACGGTGAGGAATCTGTTGCATAAATCATGATTCATTCAAATAATGAAACACCACGGAGCCGTTAGAACATGCCATGGAACAGTGTTTGACAGCATGTGAAGCTTTACATGGTTTGCTGTGAAAAAAAAGTCAGACTGTAAGTCTGTGTATTTGATGTGATTCCCTTTAGACTGACATCAAAAACTTCATGTGGGTACATGGAAAAAAAAACATTGGAAAGAAACCCAAGAAGCACACTAGGCATTTAACTATGGTTATTTCTAAGTATGGAAATTATGGAGTGGCTTTTATTTTCTTCTTTGTGCCTTTCTTTTGCCATTTGCAAACTTAATTGCTTACAATTTAGATTGTTCCCAGGTGTGTGTGTGTGTGTGTGTGTGTGTGTGTGTGTGTGTGTGTGTGTGCAGAACTGGACATAAGTGTTAGTTTTGGGTGTCTTCCTTAATCCCTTTTTCATCTCGTTTTTTGAGACACGGTTCTCTTACCCAACCCTGGAACTTTCCTATTCTGCTAGACTGGCCTTCTAACAAGTACCAGGGATCCTCCTGTCTCTGCCTCTATGGGGCTACAATTGCAGGTGTGTGCCACCACGCCTAGCTTTGCTATGAGTGCTGGGTATCCAAACTTAGGTCCTCATGTTTGTGCAGCAAGCACAAGCTGGCTAAAAACCCATCTATTCCTTTTATTTGTTAGTTAGTTTATTCATATTTATTTGAGACAGGATCTCACTATATTGCTTAGTCTGATCTGAGACTTCCTTTGCAGCCCAGGCTGGCCTTGAACTTATGGAGATCTCTTTGCTTCAGTCTCCTGAATGCTGGGTTATGGACATGAGCCACCATACCCTCTTCTTAGTTTTTGTTATTGGTAATTCATGGATGAGTGTCCTCCACTAATTTTCAGTTAGACATTTTCCATTGATGTAAGTGGAAAACCAGAGTCAAATAGGTATGTCCACTGAATAAAGATGTGTTACTTCTGTTATTAAAAGTAATATGAAGTCATCTGAGGACTTGGTATTATAATTTTACTGTCCTTAATCAACCCCTATCTAGTAGCCTTAAGTTCATGTTGGCTTTCCTTGTGAGGTTAGAGTGACAGCCAATGTCCTTGAGACATCGTTTGTGTGTGACATGCTCTGTACTGCTTTGCCTTTGGGAGCAGGAGGCGTCCTGGGATCCCTCTCTTCCTTCAGCACCTGTGGCTGTTGGCAGACCTCAGATGATCTGCTGGATAAGGTGTCTCCTTACTTCTTCCATTGGATTAAAGTTTCCTGCATTCAGAACCTTTTTGCATTGCTATGTCTTTGTTCTCTGAACCTATGCAATGCTCCTGCAGCTCCAGCCTAGAACAAACTCTGAAGGTGTTAATGGGCGGCCCACTTGGTCAAAGTCATGACATGGTACCTTGAAGGTCTGAACATTTGCTCACCCCTGAGCCTGTTCACGTTCAGTAGTGTAGCCCCAGGATGGGAGTCCCTCTCCTTATCTTTCCCAGTGGGAATGTGGTTGAGTCCATGCAGCTCTGGAGACCTTTGGTGACTCATTGGGTCACCGCCGAGATTCCCAAGAGGCTGTGTTATGCAGCCAGCACTCTCTATAGGTCCGCTCTCAGCTAGCTGTGCTATGTGCCCAGGAAGCAGACCCATCAAAGAGACCATTCCTTGATCTGGTGTCCAGCCCAGCAAAGGTTGGGGTTCCAAGGTGGTCTGGACATACAGGCTGGAAATATGACCATGTCTCTGAGGGCTCTGTAGCACTCATCTCCCAGTACAAGGAGAAGGTTTTAGAGTGTTTTCCTCCAACTTACAGGTTTCTTCACACATTCCTTATGATTTGTTGAATGCCTCTACTATGTTCAGCACATCAAGAGTCAGGTACTGCTCCTCCTCTGTCTGGAACCTTGCAGCCTGATGGAGCCAGGCAAATGACTTGGGCATAAGCACTGCTCCTGGAAAGTACTTACCTCTCCAAGACATCAACTTTCTAAAACTTTGCAATTGCATGTGGCTTTCCATTTTTAAACTCCTCTGGCTAGGAGTGAGACGACTTCATAGCTGGATGGTGGGAGTGAGGGAGCAGGCTGGGGATGGTGCAGAGGAAGATGTTGGCTAGAAAGTGCTCCTGAAAAGAGGGAGTATTCCAAGAGGCGTTTCAAGACACACACTTCGTGACTCCAGACACAATGTTGTGAAGGGGCCAAGATGATGCTAAGAAGTAGAGAAGAAGTGGTCAAAAACTCAGTGTTAAAGGGATACATATGGGAGGAAGTAGCAAGAACTCAATGGCAAGTTTAGTAACTGAAGGTGTAGCAGAAATATTTTTGTATCAATCTAAGCCATATATTCCTTCACGAATTCAAGTAACCTTTAGTACAGATTCAGTCTTAGTCAAGAGTGTCTGCTAGATCTTGATCTTGGGAAATGGTTCCATGCCTACCCTCCAGAGACTTCAAAGTACACATGGAGACATGCAGTGTCACCCTCCAGATTGTTTTTAATGCTGTTATTACCTAAATTATCAGACTATGTTAGGTCTCCTGTGAGCTACCCTTCCCCATCACATCACATTCTACTGCAGTCATCATCATTTCAAATGCTCCTTTTAATGCATCTATGATTATTTAATAAATATTCAGCTCCTCTCCTTAAACTGGGTGTTGTCTTCATGCACCCCAGGTCCCTATCTTTAAGGATGTTATTGATATGTAATGGGTATTTAGCAAGTAAATAGACATCAGTTGAATAAATCAGGCTATGAATAATGTGCTTCATGGAAGAGTAGAAGCATGAAAACTAGAGTGTAGAATCAGGAGAGGCCCCAGGAAACAAGGACTACCAGCCAACTAAAGTCTACTGCATATGTGCTGGTCTTTGTGCTGAATGCTTTGCTTGTATCATGTCATGTAAAATAAGGATGGCTATCCTTATTTTGTAGATAAGGAAACCGAGGCTCAAGGAAGCAGACTAAGTCAGTTAGCAGGCAGCAAGATGGGGATTCAGATGAGACCACAGGGTAGCACTTAGCGTCTCCATTTTATTACTAGCCTCCATCACCCTTACAAATTGATGAGGAATCCTGCCGGTGCGGGTATTTGAGGATACACAGATGCTCTTTGAGAGAGAGGGAAACACCCCTTTTTGAGACTGGTAGGAAAGGAATCGGGAATGGTGAGTGTGAGATGACTCTCCTGGGAGCCTCTCTGGGGACAAAGCAGGACGCCAGAGTCTTCTAAATTCTTTCAGGGCACTGTGTATTTCAACAATTATACCTCTAATGGAAGTGATGGGGCTTGACATTTGGGTAATTAAAACATCCACTGACTGAATAATAACTTTTTATTGACAATCATACTGGCAAAGGCAAAATTAATTTCATTTTAGACATCCTAGCCATGGAGTCATCTGGACAGAGGCCAGAATGATCTGAATAGAGTTGTTGATCCCACAAATGGCAGTGGAAGCTCTCGAATGGCCTCAGTTCAGGCCCAGCATGAAAGAGCCACTGTTGCCTGTCCCGTTGCTGGGGCATCCAGCTGACTTAGATGGGTGCATGCTGCTGGGGTGTTGGGCTACAAGTGACTGTGCTTGAAGATTCCAGTCACAAACTTTAGAAATAGTTTGGGGGACATCATTCCAAGGAGCAATGTGAGGTGCTTTGTAAGCTCTGAATAGTTAGAAGACAACCCTTAAAGGCAGGAGATTTTCAGATCATGCAGGGAGACCAGGGTGAGGGGAGAAAAGGTCAAGCTCTGTTGGAGGGTCCCTACAGCACACACTCCAATAAGTACCTCCAATAGCCACTTTATGCCCATTTTGAAGATGGGGGAAAAAGTTATGAGACTCAGGATTGTTTTCCAAAGCCACACTATTCTTTTTTAGAAACCAATTCTCTCGTTTCATTACATGAGCTTCCAGGGATTGAGCTCAGGCTGCCAGCTTTGGGACCACGCCCCTTACTTGCTGAGCTGTACCTCCGGCCATACCACAGAAGACATGGCTGTGCATGTCTGTAACGTCAGTCCTTGGAAGTCTAAGGCAGTAGGATTGTGGATTGCATAGTGGGTTTGTAGGCCAGTCTGGATTTCATATTTCATAGTCCTACCCTATCTCAAAAATAATAAAATAAAATTGGGTCTGCAAGCTCTAATCATAGGGAACCATTGTATCAAAATTGAATTGCAATATGATGGTTGAATAGATGTGCAAGGAAAACAGAGATTGTCTTTGGTTGAGCCCCAGGAAAACCAAGTCACGTACAGTCCTTGATATCATAATTTACCGGTAAGGGGATGCTAGTGAGAGACCCAACAGAAAGTGTTTGCTGTCCCTGGTCTGTGACAAGAGCCTGGACTGAAATTCTGTCTCTCTCTTTAATATGAGTCATCCAGAGAACAAGAATGAGCTTGGAAGCAGAGACAAGGACTCATAATAATCTTAATTTACACTTCCCAATGCAGTGGCCCCCAGCCATGTGTGCCTACTTAACTTAATTAATACCAAGTGAGTCAAATTCAGCTTCTCCATAATACTATCCACATTTCAAGGGCTGGATCATCACATGCAAGTGGCTACCTTATTGGACTGCAGCAAACATTTCATCACTGATGTAACGGGAACTGGACCAGAGGCCACTAGGCTCTTTCCAGCAGCAAGGCAAGAGTAGATATTGTCTCTACTCCCAAGCTGTGTCACTTCAACTGGAATCCAGTTGGCTGTCCAGTTCATGATTTCATGGCCACGGTGAGCCAGCTGTGGCTGGAAAGCATTTTTTTAAAAATATGGTATCTGTACTAAGTATATATGTTTACAGAATAATAACAAATAGTTGTGTCATATGAATATCTGTGTTATATAAAATTATATTTTATTTCATATAAATTATAAACTTTGTTGTATAATACATTAATAATAAATATATGCTATTTGCTACAGTGTATATGTACTATAAATATGTCTTTTCCTTTGCTATTATTCCCTAATGATATAGTATAGCAACTATTTACATAACATTTATATTGTATTAGGTGATATGAGTTATGTAGAAAAGATTTAATATATACAGGAGGATTGCATAGGTTATGGGCAAACACTGCACCATTTTATGCAAGGTACTGGAGCATCTAGGAACTTTGTTATCATTAGGGTTTCCTGTTATTAATCTCCTATGATTCTGAAGAGCATCTACACTTAGTCTCTCTAAGACAATTTTCTCTTTTCTGTAAAATGAGAAGGTGGAGCTGATGGGTGAATGAAGCCAGGTGGGCTATATAAAGCACACCCCAGCCCCCTATGCTTGGCATGTAGGCGGTGGTCATCAGAGGCCCACCCTGTCCTCCTATCCGTTGTTGACAAAGACGAGCCCGGTCACCTGGTGTGCTTCTTCTTCCAGATTTCCATTTGGTGACTCTCCCTAAGCCCAGGTATCTTCCTGCTGGTGAATGCAGGCTGCATGTGGAATAAGTAATACTCAGAAGGAAAGAAACACCAAGGCTCTGCTTTCCTCCTTCTCACGTGCTCTCTAGCCCCTTGCCACCACACGCAGCCCCTTGCCACCATACATAGCCCCTGCCTCAATTGCCTTACAGCACTATGGATTCCCCTGGGACTTGCGTCTTTGCATTTTTTTTTTTTTTGGTCTCTCTCATCATGTTCTCACTGTCCTTCCTGCAGAGATAACACATTGAAGTATGTAATCCCTGGAGCTTGTTAATCGTCAAGAGAATCCATCATTTTTAATACATAGTTAGGCCAATGGGTATCTGTTCATGACCTGCTGGGAAGTGTTCAGTGTTTTCTTCGTTTGGGCAACAAGCAGCAGGAGGTACAGTGGTGGATGGTTGTCTACATGGACAGTCTGAGTCAACCACCTGATGGGCTTGTGACACCAGCTCTAGGCCCCATCTAAGCTTCAGGACTGAGGTGAATCGAAGCTCCTGTTTCTTCCACTTCCCAGGCAATGTGAACGATGCTGGTCCAGGAGTCACACTGTGAAACACTGGTGTTTCTGCTTGGGATCTGACCAGTATGCAGCCAATATTTCTCTAACCTCTTTGTGACCTGAAGCTCAATTTTGTTGTGTATCAGTTGGAAAGAGGAATTCTAAGGTTGTTGTGAGGAATAAACACACCAATTGAGGCTGGTATTTCTTTGAGTGGCTGTGACCACAGTTTCCGAGGGTTCAGTCCGTGGTTGCTTAGCCCCATGCACTTGGGCAGAGCATGGTGGCGGGAGGGTGTGGCAGAGTAGCTTCTTTCCATCATTGTGTATGGGAAGGACGTAGGGGATGGAGCCAGGAACAAGAAGTCCCCAGTGACACATCCACTGGCTTAACATCTTCCAGCTAGGTTCTGCTTTCAAAAACAATGCTGTTGTCTGGGGACCAAACCTTCAAATTATGAACCTTTTTGGGGTCATATCATTTCCAAATCTTAACTGTGCTTAGTGAATATTTTGTTTCTTGTCCTCTAAACATGAGCCTCCCCAGCTGAGCTGCAGGGAGGCTGCCAGGAAGCAGCATGCTTTGCTCTGCATAAACCCGTCTATGGCTCTCTGCTTTCCCCAGCCAGGCTGCCCACTTCCCCCTCTCCAACCTCACCAGCCCTTCCCCCTCAAGCCAGCCAACAAATCTCTTGGCTTTCAAAGGCTTCCATATTCTTATTGGCATTTCCCCAACTTTTCTAAACAAATTGTACATTAACTGTGTTGCAGATTAACCTGGAGTTCTTGGCCGTGCTGCCCAAATATGACTTAAACCAGTCAAAGAAAGAGAGAAAGAGAAAGAAAATGAAAAGCAGCAACAAAAAGCAAATAAAATAGCAATTTCAGCTAGGTACAAGACTTGGGAGGATGACGTCCCTCCTTCCTACCAGTAAATTGCTGCCACAGTTCCGTGTCCTGAATTGTAATGGATGAAGAGGTTTTGATGCTGAATCTCTTCTGGACCTCCTGAGAGTGGGAGGGGCAGGTGGAAGGGCTGGTAGGCTGGGACTGTGAGAGCCCCTGCCAAGGCAGGGGCCATGAAGAGCCACCAGAAGCAGGCTTCAAATGCTGGGCATGGCTAGGATCATGGCACCTTGTAGATAACAGAACAGCAAGATCTATTCCTGCCAGGTCTAGTTTCTAGCACAGTCTTGGTGCTCTGAAACAGTCAATCAGCTTTCTCAGGAGTATCTACCATTTTCCTTTTCTTCTTTATCTTTAAAACTTATTTATTCTCTCGCTCTTTCTCTCTCAAATACAGCATGTGCATGGAGGTCAGTAGGAGTTGGTTCTCTCCTTCTACCATGTAGACTTTGGTGATTGGACTCTGGTCATCAGACTTGGTGGCAAATGCCTTTATCCATTGAGCCTTCTTGCCAATCCCACATTAGCCCTTTCTATGTGGGTTGAAATATTCTATTTAGCCTCCTGCTTCAAGGGGTACTGAGCAGATTTAGTAAAATGTATTCCTAAACTCAGTTGTCCAGGAAAGGGTGTGCAGTAAGTGTGTATGTGTGCCTTTTCATCTCTGCTGATCAGAGATGCCAACGCAGATGTTCAGAGATAAAGATGGTGTTCTTGGGGAAATTGATTCCCACCAGGTCTGTAAACCTACCTTCCTGATCTTCTGACCTTGGGCAGTCTGCACAGACACGCTGGCAGAGTCACCTGAACAGAAGGGGCAGGCTGGACTCTTCCAAGCAGTTGGATCTGTGGTGCCCTGCTCTCTGCCTGTATCATGAGCTCTGGCAGGAGGTGAGCCAGGCAGGCAAGATTGCATCACCTTCACAAGCAGTCTGAAGGAAAGTGTCACCAGCCCTGGCCTCCTTCCTCATCTCTTGGAGGTGAAGTCCTAGGGTCTCAGATGCAGGGATGTGTATGCAGTTCCAAGCTCATCGGGCCCTTGAGTCAGTGGGAACTCCCTCTTGTGAGACTGCCGTTCATCTTTGGGAAGCAACTGAGGATGGGTTAGGATGTGAAGAATGTGGTGGAATTGAATCCTCATCAGATTGTTACTACGGGAAGATGTAGTCCCAGGGGATGTCCCTTTCTGTATCTTATTTATTTCCTAATGACTTTTATTTATATATTTTTTTCTGCTAGAATTTTAGGGATCTTCCTCTCCTTTGTTACCATGGTCTCCTTTCTTTTTCCTGGGCTGACAGTTATGCCTTTCCTTTTTTTGGGTGATTGTTTAAAGTCCTCTGTAATAAAGAACATTAGTCACTGACTTCTAGTTTCAGACAAAAAGATATTTTGCTGTGTCCCTAAATCAGGAATTTGGTTCTGAATTATGTCTTGTGAGAAGTTTCTTTTCAGTTCTACATCCCATTTTTAATGGGATATTAGATATCTGGATATTAGACCTTTATTGAATGTGTGGTTAGGGAATAGGCTTTTCCATTCTGTAGGTTGTCATTTTGCTTGGTTAAGCGTCTCTTTTGCTGAGCAAAAGCTTTTTAACTTCATATAGTTCTACTTGTTTAGTGTTGGACTTATTCTCTGCCTTTGGAGTCCTATTGAGGAAACATTGGCCAAGGCCAATCAATTTGAGGGTATTCTCAATTTTTTCTTCTAGGAGTTTTATAGTTTCTGGTCTAACACAGAGGTCTTTGATCCATTTGGAGTTCTGAGACAGCCCTGCAGACCTCAAATATATGTTGAGTTGTGCAAGTAGATTAGCTCAGCTCATCTTTTATTGGGCTAAAGGAGGAATAGAAATGAAGGAGAGTCTGTTGGAGTTCATGAAGGGGAGGAGTGAACAGTAACTATGGAAATGAGAGTTAGGACAGACAGCAGAGAATCATGGGAAGAAAGGATTAGATCAGCATATGAAGAGTCCTGTAGACATGAGCTTCTGTAATTAAAGGGCCTAAAGGTGACACATCCCTTTATATCCTTTGTCATATTTCTTACTTGTTTCTCCATAGTTAGGCCTGAAATAGTCCTTCGTGTGATTTGATGGCTAGAGAGTGTCCACAGCTCCCACAGTGCCCTTTTCTGGGTTCTTCACTGCTGTTTTCCTACTTTCTGGCTAAAGTGAGTGGCTAGAAGGGAAAGGGAGAGAACTCTTGCTGTGTGTAAATCCAAGGGAGATACTTGAGAGTGCTTGGCATTTCACAGATGTCCTTTTAGTACCTTTTCTTCTTAAACTGGTTTCTGGAACCAAAATCAGTGTTCTGTTGCATCCGCCAAGAAGGTCTCATTTCTACCGCGGCCAGCCTTCTCCACAGGATAGGCATAACAGATGATGTGAGGGGGAAAGCAGGGGTCAGTACCAGCTGAGACTGTGACATATCCTGCTGCAGTGGGCACAGCTCTTGCTGTGGCATCTTGGATTTTTTTCTGAGCTTTCTAAAGAGTCCATGCAACCTGTGACTCATGGCTTCTGGGCACAGAGTCTGCTTGGAGGAGGTGGCAACCTGCATTTCTGAGCATCTTGAATGCCAAGGTCTCTGACCTTTTCATTAAGTCAACCTCCTTCTGTGAGGGCAGCAGCCACAGGATGCATCCCCTGTAAATGGTGAAATGCTAAAGACGAGGATAGAGAGAGGCAGATGGAAAGCTGTAGCTGGCATCTGGCAGTTTGGAAGCAAAATCCTGTCTGTCCTATGCCAACTTTCTCCATGTTGGGGTCCCGTCTGTCTCCAGTCCTGTTAGCATGTGTGCCTGGCCATCTCTAGGTCTTGAATAACAACTGCCATGCTCCTTGTCTCTTCTCAACATCACTGTCCTTCCCCAGGAAGCTCTGCACATCTCCTTGCTCCCTATGATACCTCTATGTATCATTAAAATCCCAGAGCTTTGCATGCACCACAGTTCTCTGCAAAGACTGGTAACCTTGGTTAGTATCATTTAAGGTTTTCCCTCTGGGGAAAATTTTACATGGTGGAATATGACTCACAAAGGTCAAAGCAACACCAGTGCTTGGAGTGAGAAGCAGAGGTCTCCACGGTGCTTTTTATGAGAACTCAGTCAGTCTCCTCCTGATGACCTCTTTCATTCTGAAGCCATCTGGGATTGAGAAGCCAGTGTGACTTTCCCTGAGGTCTTGATGGTAGATGTGTCTCTGCAAGGTCGTCTACACTGTCATGCTTCCGACAAAGTGCTTGAAAGTCTCGAGTTGAGATCCGAGGTGATCCTGGTGACCCTTGACAGCCTTCTCCCTCAGTCATTGACCCCCTCAGTCATTGACCCCCTCAGTCATTGACCCCCTTCTGTTTTTATCACTGACCTTCACTTCTTCCCTGTTACAGCCACATGATGGCCACATCTCAGCTTGTCCTGTGGCTTAGAATTTTTGTATGACCCAGACTCTTCTACTTCTCTTCCTTTTTCCTGATGCTACTATCTCTTTATACTCAACCTTGACTTCCAGTCTCCTGGCTTACTGTGACCACTGTTCTCTTGGCTCCCCATTCAGGCCAACCCTATGGTTGACATTGAGTGTTATCACTAGAATTCTAGACTCGTTGCCCCCTGTTCTTCCTGCCGTGCCTCCTATGAGAGCACCTACCATGTTGATCTCCAAAGGACTGTGTATGTGTGTGCATATATGTGTGTGTGTGTGCATGTGTGTGTGTGTGTGTGTGTGTGTGTGTTTATTACCCTCAATTCTAAACTATGAACAGAAATAGCCCGGAATCCCCCATGCTTAGTAACTCCATTGTAGATTTGGCATTCAGACTCCCAGGATCCCTTCTGTGGGAAAAGCCTTCAATTCAATCCCCATTGACCTCCATAGTAGTTGTTGTGTCTTATCCCTTTCTCTTCAGCCCTATAAGTTCAGGGTTTTTTTTTTTAATTCTTTTTAAATGTCTTTTCTTCAGTGCTGGGGATCGAATGTAAGGCCTTATGAATGCTAGATGAATTCTCTGCCACTGAGCTCTACTCTACAACCACTTGGTTAAATACCTTGTATGTATAATTGAGTTTGACCAGTGTGGTCCTAATATTGTCAGTATTCCTTCTTTTGGATCTTAGTAGTATTTTGTATCTTCTCCTTTTATTCCTCATATTACTTAAAGGTACAGTCCGGTAAGGTATGTTTATCCATTCTTGCTCTATTTTTGACCTGAGAATCACATATTGATAAGTCTTTATCTTAAGTCTGCAATATGTTGACTGGCAAAACAGTTGTACAAGGTGTCCTGCAAGAAGGATAAGAAAACAACCACTAGGGAATTTTCACTGGCGAACACTTGTTCCTTGTCAAGTCCTGGGTCAAGATGTGTTATAAGCTTGACTTCACACAGTGAGTTGGGGAAAAAAACCAAGGCTGAGATTTTCAATAAGGAAGACGCAGGATTTGAATCCAGAATGTGTTCCAAGTCTCTCTCAACCTTTGCCCTTTTCTGTGATCCTTCTGGATGGCTTCACCTAGTGAGGGTCCTTAGAGCCTCCAACCTCTCTTTGCATCCTTTCTGCCAGGTCGACTTTCTTGAGCTTGCATTTTTCTGCTGAACAAGCATGACTGCTCTGACCCACTACAAATTGAGCTGCTGAGCACGTGTAGAATCACATCGTGCTTTTAACTGCAGGCAAAACTCATCCCCCTGGGAACTGTCCCAGTTTGAGTTTTTTTTTAAGGCAGTCATGTTAAAATAGAGATAAATACTATAGACACAGAGAGACGTGGAAATAGATCCAGGAGGGATGGCAGGTACCCTATCTAAATAGATTCCAGAGATAAGTACATGGAAACCATAGACAGTTATTGTAGGGTGGTATGCTCAATGGGAGCCTCTCCAGATAAATATATCCACTTTGTAGATAGTAGAATAATATGGAGGGTGTGAGATGAGAGCGAAGTGTGGGAGTATGGTACGACTCACAGGGGCTGAGCTGAATGGGACTGAGCCCTTCAGTGATGCTCATTCAGTGGAGCTGATCCAAGCGAAGGTCTGGAATATGTAGGCAGACTGCAAACTCACAGAAGGCACAAGGCAGCGTACTGAGAGCAATGAGAGAGTGGGATAAATGAGTACTGAGAGAGGGGGCTGAGAGCAGGTGGAGGCGACGAGTGCTGACCTAGGAAAAGGCAGCACGAAAGAGTCCTATAAGCTGTTACAGGGGTGTGCAAAGCTGAGTGGAGCCCAGGATGACAGAGGCTTATTGGAAAGAGAATAGGAACTCAACATTTTTCAGCTCACCCACTAAGGAGACTCAGCCCTCCAGTCCCATGGGTCTTCAAAGAGACATATCCTGTCATTTTGCCCAACAGGGAAATCAGCCAAACAATCTGCCTGTACAAGAGTCAGGGGCTGTATTGGAAGATGGCAGTCTTCATATCATAAGTGCAGAGAAGGTGAAGCTGTTCTCGTCCTTGGTTACCATGGTGATCTGTTGTGATTACCCATGGGATTGGTCATGTACCTACACGTACCCAGGGAGGATGAACTTAGGTTTGATAATTGCTTGCATGAGATTTTTTTCTTGCATCTGTTTCTTTTTCTGTCCCAACGTTCTGTCTGTCTCTTCCCTGCCTCTCCAAGAAATTAACGTGAGAATATAGTAGATCTGCCACTCAAGTGTAACCAATGGTGTTGGGCAGTTGTAGAAGTTTCATTCAAGGACATTCAGAATGGGCATGAGGGATCTGTGATTCAGGGAGTATATGTTCATCTACTTTTAATTCCAGTGGGTTGTTATGTGACAGAAAGGAAGGGGAGGCTCCTGTTTTCATTAGGTCCAGCCTTTTATACCTGATATTAACCCCATCTCTGTGTAATGCTGCCCTTTCCCAGGCAAAAGGGGGGAGATGCCTGCCCTCATACAGAAGGCCACTTGTCTTTTGATGGTCAATGACTCATCATTGTCCCTTTTATGCCTGTGGTCCCTACTGGTTATCTTGCCTTGCTCTGCAGTAGTTCCAGATTATGTTAGGAGATAATAAACATATGAACAATATGCTCTATACCTTCAGAGACTTTAACAATTTTACCTGCTTATTTGGCAATTTCACACATGTATAGAATGTATTATGATCATATTTACTCCTATTATCATATTGTCCTCTTGTTTCTCCTGTCAAATTCCTTCTTTTTTTTAAATTATTCAATTGTGCGTGTGTGAGCATGCGTGTGTGTGTGTGTGTGTGTGTGTGTGTAGAACCATGGGCGAATTTGGGAACCACCATGGACCATCTCCACCTCTTTGTTTACTCTGCTCCGGGATTCACAGGCTCTGCCCTATCAGGACCAGAAACTCAGGCTGCCCCAGTTTTCACCCGGCTTCTATACATGGGGTCTAGGATCCAAACTCAGGACCTTCCACCTGAAAGGCAGAAGCTTAACCCCTGAGCCACCTCTCCAGCCCCAAATTCCTTCTTTATCTAATCTAGTTCCCTTTTTTCATGTCTTTTTTGTGTGATCCATTAATTTTAGTTGGGGGTTGCTTGCATACACAAATATGTGTGGCTTTATTTGCCAGCACATAGGCATCTTACCCATGGCTATACCACTTGATAAAATATTTCCCTCTTCCACAATAAACATTAGTTGTCAATAACTCTTCAGGCAGGGGTAGAGACTCTTGGACCTACCCACATCCATGATGTAATGTTGACAGGTCCATTTTTATACAGTCTTTTGTGCAGAAAGCCATAGTTGTTGTGAGTTCATGAGTGGAGTAGCCATGTCTTGTCTGGAATAGAGCTTTTCACAGCAGTCTTCTCCATTTCCTGCCCCTGTTCAGTGATGCTCCTCAAATCCTGGATGGGGTCATATGAAGGTCATTTTTAGGACGGAGCAAAAAGCAAACACTTATTCTCAGCTCTTTGATCAGTCATAAATTTGTAGCAGACTCCATCCACTGCAAAACATGGCTCCTCTGACCACTCCTTTTTGGGCATAAATATAAATATTTAGAAAGAAATTCAATGGGTGCAGCAATGTCTATTTATCAGAATAATACTATTAGCTTCTTCCCCAGGGTTTATGATCTCCCCAGCCATAGACTTTTGACCAGGTTTATAGTACCAGACATAAATTGTCTTCTATGGAGCAGACCTCATATGCAAGCAGAGGGTAGTTGGTTATCCCCCTAACAGTCATACCACTATTGTACCAGCAGGCATATCTTGCCTGAAACTTCACTTATGTAGCTTTCAGGGTCCACAGTTGGATAAGAAGTAGATGGCTTCTAAGACTTTGATATTTGAATCATTTCAGTTTTAAGGTCAAGTTGCAGTTCTCCCTCCCCAGGGGAGGAAAAAGTCTTGTAGTTCTTGCTTTTATGTCATGAGTTTTGCCTTCTACATGTGATTTAGTTGGTATAAAGTTATCCAAAATGTCACCAATCTCAGATGTGCTTTCTAGGGTCTAACCCTGATAATAGGCTACTTTGACAGGATTGACTTCTCTCTCTAAATTAGGGTATTTATCCCTGTGTTTGACAAATATATTGATGATGTGACTTATGGCATAAAGAGAAGTAGGCAAAGCTCCACTGCAGATATATCAGTCTAAAGCTAGTCCATTGGAAAGTTTCAGATGGAATTCAGAGGAGTGTTAGGGGTATACATCTTCTATGGAGTTAAAATTCCTGACCTGTTTATAGGCAGGAGACAGTTTCATAAATAAGATGGGGAAACAGTTCCAAGGAGAACTTTTCCAATAGGAATTTGGCTAATCAAGTCTCTAGCTGGACTTGTCCCCAGAGAATTCATGGGAATAAAAATCAAGGGGACAGGAGTCCAGATGGCATCTGGTAGGGGTATGGGTTGTGTTGCAGTGATATTCTGGGGTGTCTGCCCAGTCCTGGCCGTCTGGAACACCTCCCCTACTTCAGACAGGCGGGAGGGTGTCCCAGAGAACGGGCAGCCCTAAGCTGCCATCTGGTTACCAGGCAGAGCCTCAAACCACCTGATTGAGGACAGAGACCATATGTGCTGCTCAGGCTTCCACCTTGCTTACTTTGGACTTTAATTTTAAAGTTCTCTGGACTGGAAACAGGACTAAAAAGAAAGTTTTCTGCTAGAAAGCCAGCAACTATGATTAGCATGGATTTATTTTTTTCCCCAGTGATGATGGATGGTCACACTGGTGCACAGGGCAGTGATCCAGTGGACAGAGGACAGTGTCCAAACTGGGAAGACTAGGCTGCAGGCCAAGGTTGGTTACTTATCAGTAGCAAGAAGCTAGGATGATTTCTTCCTTCTCGCCATCACAGAGAAATATGATTGTGCAGCTTGAGTCAGCGCCCGTGAAATTCAGGAATATTGTTAACCCTTAGCAAGAGTGATTATAGTCACATAGTTTCCATAGCTTCTTTATTCAGTACAAAAGCCTGGTATCAGGCATATGGTATATGCCTAGAGTGTGCCGGGCTTTGGTGATATGAAGGGCAAGATGAAGTCTCTATGTTTAAGGAGCACTTAAGCTCATTTAAGGGGAATAATGGAACTATTATTATTATATATCGTACTAATATGTATCTCTCTCAACCACAGGAAACTAAGAAGCTTACATTCAGTATAACCCACCCATGTGCATAGTATAAAGGATTCTGAGTCTCCAAATGAGGCACCTTTGGAGAATCAGCAATGGAACATGGATGGCCCTCATGTCTCTCAGCAGAAGTGATCCCCTAGATCCTGTTTAGATTCTTCTTTGAGGCTCTAGCTTTTCTTGATTTGGACATTGATGGAGTCCCCACTGTGTATGATGAGCAAGTTACTCAACTTCCATAGGCCTTGGTTTGCTCATCAAGCAAAATGTGGATAATAGACTCTATCTCATATGACTGTAGGGTTATTGAGTAGAATACTGAAAGACAGTAACAGGGAAGGTTCAAGAGAAGAGGGCAGAGATATAGAGTGTATGTAAGGTGAGAGCTTGAGGAAGAAGGTATGTGTCTGGACCATTGCTCAGCTTAACCCAAGTATCTGAAGGTAAATGGATTCATTTATTGGTATCTTCACAGCCTATTAACACAGCCTGGGATGCTCACAGAGGAAATATGTCAGTGTTTTAGAGGCTGGAATTCCAAATAAATATTATCATGGCTGCAACTCCTCCCAAAGGCCTTCAGGAAATCTTCCCTGGTGTCTTCCAGCTTCTGATAGCTCCCGACTACAGGGCTACAACTGAAGAACTCTAGTCCCTGTCATTGGCTGACCTTGTATATGTCTTTGTCCTTTCCTGTCTTTTATAAAGATGCTTTTCATTGGATTTAGAACCCAACAACCCAATAAGAGGCCACGCTGATCTTTGCACTTACACTTTCACTCAATAAGGCCATATTCTGAAGTTCCATGAGGACATATCTCTTTTGTGTTGGGGGGGGCAAAGTTTTGTCAAGATAGAAGCAAGAGGTGCAAAGAGCATTTCTTTTCAATAAACTCATCTGCTGCTTTTAGGCTATGAGTTAATTGGGATTTTCATACTAGAGAGTAGTTCATGAATACACTCACTCAGCCAAGATGAACTTGTTGAACAATGGCAGAGGGGACACTAGGCACAAGAGGCAGCAGTGTACTGCCTGTGGTCAGAGGCCAACAGCAGCCAAGCCCTACTGGCTATGTTGAGAGTATTCATAGTCTCTAGAGGAAGGTGGAAGGTGGTTGGGCTATGAGCTGAGATTAGTTAAGGTCTAAGAGCTTCCACAACTTCTGATCAAGGTTCCTCTGGGAGCCCAGGGGAAAAGCTCAGTGGGAGATTAGACTGTTCAAAAGGCCTCCTGAGTTAGAAGAATTCCTTCTGGACCTTAGGGCATCTCTGAGAGCAGGGAACATGTGAGATGGGCTAAGAGAAAGCAGCTCTGCTTGCCATGGTATGTGTCAGTGGGTGGCAGGGAAGGAAGAAATGAGCTGAGAGATCTGTCTGTTCTTCATCCTCGCCATCATCACCTATGTCACTGATGCGTGGAGTACCTACTGACTGCATGATGGAGTGCCGGGCAGGTTCCACCACTTCACTTGAACTCTTCAGAGCTAACAAACAAGATGGCTGAATCCCAGACTTACAGAGAAGTTGAGTTCAGCAATTTCCCCAACTTCAGATTATGTCTAATGCTGAGCTCCAGTTCTAATATTCCCTCTCCAAAGTCTGAGAGTGTGTCTTTTTTACCAAAAAGAGTTTGGAGATAAGCAGCCCAAGGAGCTTATTTTTGGTTCTTTGGTCATCAGAGTCTCTCCATTTATCTAGGTACTCCTACTACTTCAACTCTGTTCCCTTATGGACCAAGTGTGTAGTCAGGGCTCTCCATCAGCACTCCAGAGGCAAGAGGGAGGGTTCACTCCATGCTTTGTCTTTCTTTTAAAAATTCTTTATTTTTCTAAGGTTGCATAATGAATATAATAAATTTATGATATTCATCCCTTAATCTTCAATCCCATTCCCCTTCCTTTTCCCCTTACACCCCTTCATCTCCCTTGCCAGACTTCCTCCTAATTTCAAATCTTTTCACTTGTGTGGAATGATTCATGCTCCAGAAAGCATCATAGATCTGTGGTATACCACTGAGGATAGCACCTTCCTTTTTTTCCCTATCAGCATTAGTTCTCATCAGTCTTTCAAGGAGGTGGGAAGTTTCTTGAAGTGTTTCCCTTTCTATGATGAGATTTTGATAAGACAGTTTGCATGCACTTCTTGTGAAAGTATACATAGCTGCCATGAAATCATGTAAACCACAGTCCAGGAGATAAGGTCTGATCTACCACTGTTTGGCTTCAGGCTCTTACAATCTTACTGGCTCCTTTTCCATGATGCTCCCTGAGCCTTGGGGTGGGTGTGGATGTGGATAAAATGCCCCTTAGGGCCAAGCAGTCCACAGTCATTTATTTCCAGCATTTTGACAAGTTATATTTTCTGTAATAAATACTTTCTGTTGCAGAAGGAGATTTCTAGGTCAAGTGCTGAGTTAGGTATAATGGGTATAATAACAGGCATTTAAAAGGCATGTAGTATCTTTATAGCTAAATGTTCAGAGCCTGCTCTTCCTCTGCAACCTATGTCCTCCTCTTTCATAGGTTCTTATTCTAGTTTACAGTAGCAGGACTGTGTTCCTTTTTGACAAGCAGGCCTTAAATTCAGTAAGAAAGCTGTTGGTTGACTCCTTGATATTTATGCTACTATTAGTCTGGTGGTCACTTCCAGTCATGGTGATTTTTGTTGCAAAGTACTGATTTCATAGATCGAGGACATGTTTAATTTCTTTTCTCCCCCTGTAGCTTCCATAGTACTTTCTGATATTATATAAGCTATCCAGCCAGGAAGAAACTCAAGACCAGTTCCAACTGGTGGTGGTTTTTAATCCATGTCTTGTGATCCACATATATTGCATATTCAATAAAAGGGTCTTACTATGAGTTACTATGATGCAACCAAGAGTAATGGCAAATGTCTATAGTTTAGGCGACCTTTGAAACTTTCTGACCAACAACTTATTGGGAAGTATCACATACCTGTTACAGCATTGTTTAATTGCCTCTGGGTTCTGGGACTCCATCCTTTTTCAAGGGACTTCTGAGAAGCTATAACCCAACATTTCTGTTTATATCTCCCTGGCCAAGATGGAATCACAGATCATATATAGCTGCAAAGTAAGCTAAGAAATGAAGTAAGTCTTCATGACTAGAAGACATGTCCAGCTAAAAATGTGGTCAGGATCAGTAACTTTTAGTCTTGTCAAAAGTTATTATTTATAGAACACTTGTGCAAACAACTTTTATCCTACTTTCTGTGAGTGATATTACTATAAACATCTCTCTATATCTTCAGGTTCTTTAGTTGATCAATCACAAATCAATAGTATTAGAAAAGATACATCTGTCTGAAATATGTACAGATATTTTCCTGTTGATATTTGAACAGTATAACAGCAATTTCTATAATATTTATATTGTATGTGTAGTAAAGGTCACCTAGAGATGAGATGATGATAATATATACTATTACAAAGAAATATATATACTATTACAAAGAAATATATATGTGTAGATTATAAGAATTATGATGCCATTTTCTTTTTTCTTATCGTGTGTATGTGTGTGTAGGGTATATGCACGTGTGTATCATGATTGCATGTGGGGGATGAACATGTGTGTGGAGGCTTGAGATTAATATTGGGAATCATCCTTGATTGCTAACTACCTTATTGTTTTTGAGCCTAGTTTTCTAATTAAACCCAGATTGTATCATTAGGGCTAGTCTAGTTAGCTTGCCCTAGGGAGTGAAAGACTCCACTTTTTGAGTCTAGTATTATAGACAAGCTACCATACCTGCCTGGCATGTTTACCTGGGTCCTGGGGTTCAGAAATTCAGTCCTTTTAGATGGATGTTGTGTGTTTTGTGCTGAGTCATTTCCCCAACTCATGTCATTTTCTATGAGAGTTGTGAGCACCTGTGGATTTCTTTTTCTCTGTAAGCGTCTGGGACCCAATATTCTGCAGATACCATGAGAGAACTATATTATTATTATTGCCCTCATTTAGCATTGATGAAGAACCTGATGCTTAGAAAAGGTGCAGATATCTCAATATTGAAAAGACAGAATTGAGCTTCTGAGTGTCTCAAAACACTTCAGACTTCTCTGTTAGCCCTAGATCTCCCAGCCTGTTCTAAGAGAGGATTCCAGAACATGGTCTTGAGCTTTGGAACCAGCCCAGTCTCTCTGACGTCCATTCTGGCCAGTTTTCACCTCCCTGCCAAGCACCAGATGAAGAAACAGGAAGTGCCAAGGACTGGATTTGTGAGCCCTCACCCTGTGACAGAGCAAGAATTCAGGGTCTGTCCTCTCTGAGTCCCTGCCATGGTGGATTTAGACTTCTGCTCCTGCCCTGGGGCGTGCCTCTATGACCAGATGGTGGTACCATTTTGAGAGTTTGCATGTGCCATTCTCTGAGTAGTGCACGCTCATGCTTTGCCAGGAGATACCATCTTTTGTATTTCCTTTGAGCTCTGAGGGTCAAGTAAATGTTTCCTTCAGATGTGAGTGTGGACTAGACCTGGCAGGAGCTCGATATAATTGTCAAGTGTTCAAACTTGACCATTCGCTTACCCTGTTTCAAGTACAAATTTCATGGTCAGGTACAAGTTTAATTTATTCATTTAGTTAATCTTTATTAAAGGCCTCTCTAATGACTTATTGATTTTTTTATTAGTGGAGGAAAGAAAAAGGCTCACTTTCCTGGCAAGCACGAGATGACCTGATGCCAGGCTACTCCATGAGGAAAGTTACTCCACGAGAGGTGTGTTTTCTGAAATACTAAAAGAAATGTTTTAATTAATGATGAGCACTTTCAAAGTAAAAATAAAAATAGCTTTTGAAAAGTAATTGAAAGAAATAAAAAACATTGTATGTAGCCCTTTGTCTGAGACCAAAGAGCAAAAATCCTCTATGCAGGAATCCTGAAATGTGGCTAAGAAATGTGAAAAGAATAGCAAAAGATAAGGTAAATACTTTTAGAAAAAAAAAAACACTTCTTCTGCTTGGTTCTTTCTTGGTTGTCTCTCAGATTAGTTTTAGACTGAGGTTTCTTGTTTCTCTCCAACCTGCTGTTCATTCTGTGCGGAGAACTGAGTTTACATGCCAGTTTGGGGATGGCAGAGACTCTGGCTACGGGGTCCCTGCTGGATCCCCAGTCCCCAAAACAGTAGCTGATGTTGGCGGATACTCTGGATATTTGCTAAGCGGCCTGTCCTCAGTTTATTGCCTCATTTAGATTTCAGTATAACCATGGAAGTAGTCATGGCGGATGTTCATGTTTTCACACTTCTGATGCAGAAACCGAGGCTGACAGCATTTATACTCGCCAACTGGGCAAGCTTGGGAATAAGACCCTGGGCTTCTGACCCTCAGGCCAATTCATTGTCCTTCACTTCCTACTTGACAAGTCACAGCTGAGACCTGTCATTTCTGATGAGTGTGGGTAGCAGTGGTTAAGGAGAGCATGGCAAGGTGTAAGGCTGTGCCTTGGACCTGAAGCTGACTATGTGGGCACCTTCCAGGAGGCACTTGGCACTTCTTAGCATCTCCTGTCAATGCCCATGCAACTGCAGAGAATTTGAGCTCATGGTGATCAAGTCGGGGGGCTCTTGTCCCAACCCATCACTTAAGCAACAACCTCAAGTCTCTCTCTGTGCTTCAACTTGACATCCAAAGTGAGGATACTTGTTATGGGTAGTCTTGCATAGACAGTATTCTCAGGAGTATGGAGTAGAAGAAAGGAATGAAAGAGTCTAGCACAGGTGTGGCATAATTGACACCTCAGACATAGTAGACGGGTTGTATTATCATTCATGCCCAGTCTTTGACATGTGGGTGTAGTCATCTCTTGAAGCTGAATTGTAGTCATACATGCCAAGATATAATGAGACCTGTAGTTATTAAGAAAACTTCCACCAACCTTGGTTGTACTTGCGGTTTTGCCTTGAAAGGGTTCTAACCATATAGTCCTGGCTGGCTTCAAACATACCTCTGTCCTGCCTCAGCCTCCCAAGTGCTGGGTGACAGCTCTGATATTATCATTTTAATTTTATGTTATAATTTTAAATGCCCATTGTGATACCATCTCAGCTGAGCCTGAGGACTCTTGCAGGTGGGTGTCCTTGGGCAGGAACTGCCTTGCATTTATTTGCTAGCATGTACTGAGTCTCCCTTATGGGGCTGTATGATACTCTACTTACTTACTCTTTCCTGGTTTGGTCCTAGGGATGCAAAGACTGAGTTTACTTCCCCGACAGGTATAAATGCTGGTGGTCTGAGAGAAAGGTCCATAGGTTTTTTTTTTTTCCCCTTGAGGTCTCTCTTATTAGCATGTTGTTGACTTTCTTTTTCCTGTGACCTAATATGTTCTTCCTTTGGCATGAACTTTCTTTTTCCTTTTCTTTCCTTTTCTTTTTGCATGCATACGTGTGTATGAGTACAAGAGGACATTTGAGTGTGTGTCCTTGTAAAGACCCAAGGATGACTTCCAGAATCACCCTGGTTTGCTCTATCTCCTTACTGCTTCGTTCTGGGTTTTCCCAGGCTCTGCCTTCTAGGACCGGAATTACAGGCTGCCACTATATCCAACCAGCATTTTTATGTGGGATCAGGGGATCGGAACTCAGGTTCTTCTGCTTTTAAGGCAAAGGCTTTAACCCTGAGCCATCTCCTTAGCCCCTAATCTCTTTTCTTATAAGAATGCAGGCAAGTCATATTGTGTTAGAATCCACTCTCAGCACCTCAATTTGCTTCATGACTGCCTTAGAGACCCCTATCTCAGTGCAGTCTCATTTGGAGACACTGGAGATATGCACTTAACATACGAATCTTGAATCTGAGTGGGTACTTTGTGAACCCCACTGCAGTCTGCATAGTTCAGGGTGGGCAGCTTCACTGCAGGGGTGGAGTGCTCTGGACAATGGGCAAACTCCTGCTGGTGTGCTCCTCTGTCTGTGTTGGTTGCGGCGCCTTGGGGTGCTCGTTAGGGTGCACCTATGTGTTGTGGGAGTTGTACATAAAACATGACAGATGAACTGTGCGCAGATGTGGGGCGTGCGGGGAGAGTTCATTTACATGGGTGTATTGTCCCTGGTTCATGCCTGCAATGAGGTTTGTAGGTGATGGAAGAATAAGGATGAATGAACACATAGGATGTGTGTTCCACTTGCCAAGTGACATCTCTGGCTCAGGAGATGAAATCATTCCCCATTGTGAACTCTTGTCACCCAGCAGAGCCACCCCTGATCTATCTGAATTACAGATTAACTGGCACTGAAGGGAGAGCAGAATCCATTTAAATGAATAGCTCTCTAATTTATTAGAGGGCTTGTTTATGCTGTTGGTTATTGGATGCTCATCAAATTCTTGGAGTGGTGTGAACCCCTCTGCTGCCCCCAGAGTCAATGCTTTTTGGGATGACTTTGCTTTTCCAGGGGACTTAGAAAAGACTTTCTTTGGAGGTGGTGTGTGTGTGTGTGTGTGTGTGTGTGTGTGTGTGTGTGTGTGTGTGTGTGTAAGTGATATATAGGCCACACCCCCTTCTGTGGACTACATTGTAGCTTAGCAATTAGTTTGCTGCTCAAGACGAATGTCACATTTCTCTCTATGGATGCAGAGAAGAATAAAGGAGGAATCTTCCCTGGCACCTAGACAGCCCTCCCCACACCTTATCCCCTATCCCCATACCCTTATTCTCATTATCCATATGTAGTAACATTGGGATTTCTGGAATCTGACATGGCTCTTTATATGTTTGTTCTATTTAGCAGTTGTTTTTGGCTCTGTGACTTAGTCAGGTTGAAAGGAAGAGGTGTAGACGGCTGTGTCTGCAAGCGCGTAAGACCTGATAGATCGGCTGAGGAGTTCTGTTCTCCAGAGCAGACAGTGGGGGCAGGGCAGAAGGCCAGGAGGCTAGAGCAGCTTTGGACTCACTGTGAGGAGAGCAACGGCAATGGTGAAAGTCTTTTTAGAAAGAAGAGAGACTCAAAGGTAGAATTGCCAGTATGTGACCTAAGACTTTCCCTGACCTTCCATGTTTGGAAGAAAGCTGTTCAGTCCCACGGATGGGAATAAAACTAATAAATTCCCAACTCTTGTCACATATGCATTCAATTAACTCTCACAATGACCTTCTGAGTGTGACTGCATATGTTTACCATTTGATAGGTGAAGAAAGTGAGAGAGAGGTTAAATAATAATCCCCGAGCCGCTCAGCCCACACAGGGAGACTGGGAGATTGGAACCCGGAGTCACCCTGCTGTCAGTCCTTGTGTGCACGCAGGGCACTCTTCCCTCTGGCTCCAGCAATCTGAATCCGTGCAAACTTGCACTGGACCCTGTTAGAAGTCCACTGTGCTGGGCCATGCTTCCTGCCATCTGCTGTCTCCTTCCACTTGCCAGGTGATGGGATGGGCTTGGAAAGGCTGTGAGATCACACCCAGGGCAAGCCAGCTTTGCCACCCGGAGGGCTTCTGGGGTCCGAGCATCTGCTCAGCTATCTGTCTCTGGCCCTTCCTTTCCCTGTGTGATGATTCACGGTGTCAGTGGTGTGCCAGCCCCATGTTGGCACAGGCATCTTGGAAGCATGAATTCAGAGGCAGAGGAAGAATGAGACAGAAGAGAAATATGGAGGGTCATTGTGAGTGGGCTTGAGAATCCACCAGAAGCCTCTCTGAAGCTGCTGTACAAGTAGGCCTGGACAGGTCTGGACACGGCCCTGACCACCCGGGAGTTAATCACAGCTTTCAGGGACAGAGTTCAGTGCTGAGAAGGACAGACCTGACTTCCAAGATACTTTTTTGAAACTGAAATTGATAGTGACCCAAAGACACTTTCACCTTTTCCCAAAGGCCAGGAATGGCTTCCTGTCCCTTTTTTTCTCCCACATTAATTTTTTTTCCTAATCATTCTTCCCTTTTCCCCTCTCCCATCGTCCCCCATTGTATTCTCCTCCCTCCCCCTTCCTTTCACCCCCTTCTCTCTCTCTCCCTCTCCCTGTGCCTCTCCCTCTCATCCCCTGGAGCATCCCTTTATGTGAACACCAAACCTTCCTCTGAGTCCTCCACCCTAGTGAAGGTTCAGGACTCAGTGGCATAGCCTGGGGCCCCTTCTTGGGCTCCCTATTAGCATGGGAACTCTATTATGACTGTTTAATCCCTTGCCTCTAAAGATCCTACTGCTGGGAGCTTTCTCCCTGTAAACCCATGCTATAGTTTGGGGGGTTGTGGACATGTCAGCCATTGTGTAGGTCAGACATATTTCTTTCAGCTTCTGAATCCACAGGACAGAGGTCATCAATTCAAGCAAAGGTGACATCAGGAGGGAAGTCAGCCAGGAAGAGATCCCTCTGCCTTCTGCAGAGATACCACCATGGGGAGACACCAGTAGAGAGGTCAAAGGATGTTCCTACAGTATTTTCAACACAATACTTTTTGAAAGCCACACAGAAATACAAGGCTTGGTGCAGGGAGGGTACACATAAGAGGCCGTTGCTGTAAACTCAAAGTCTCTTTGTCATATTTAAAATTAGTGGGAGACTACCCAAGCTCTTGCAATAATTGAATTCTTTCCAGCTCCAAATTATGATCTCCGTGTCAGGTTGAAGCAGCCTATTGGATCTGAAGTAGAACGGAGGCCCCAGGGTGGATAATAAACTATATAAGAATTGCCAGCCACAGGTAGAATATTTACTGTATTTAATTTTCTAATTTTGGACCCTGAGCAGACAAATAGAGAAATTTTATCATCTCCCTTCATCTCCAACCTTATGCCTTAAAAATTTACTTATTATTAATATTTAAAACCCATCACTCTGCATGACTCATTGGTTATAAAAAGACATAAATTTTGCTCTTTCCATTTTATGTACATATTTCTTCAACTCTGTGCTATGTGATCAGGGTCCACATTAATAATACGTGTGTATATCAGGGGTTTGTGTGCGCAGAGCCTCCCCACCTTTGTCATAACTGATTTGTTCAGTCACAGTGGAAGCCCAGGTCTGTCACTCTTGTTTCTGTTGTTGTTTTTATTCTCTGCTGCCAGTCGTTTCTCCAGCTCAGCGGCAAGCCAGCCTTAACCTAAATTTGCTGCTGTTCTGCTGTGGGGGCACTTTTTGCCAAGTGCGGACTTCCTGCACTTTGATTGGCTCATTTGAGTAGTGATGGGATAGATAATATGAGTCCATTTCAATCCACGACTCCTTTCCTTATCAAGGTAACCTGGATTCGAAGCCTTTTCCAGCTGTCAGGAGGAGAAAATATTGACTTTGGATTCAGCTAACCTGGTGACTGCACTATTTAAATACCTCCTTCCCAACCTGACTATTTTTTATTTTCTCTTTTGTCCATTTTCATGTATGCGTGTGGGTCCGATGTTTGTGTGCTTGTACATGTGCATATGAATGCATATGGAAGCCTGAAGTTGATGTTGAGACTCACCCATTATCACTCTTGCACCTGTTTTGAGCCTAGGTCTCTAATTAAACCCACAGTGTACCATGAGGACTAGTCCAGTTAGCCAGCTCACTCTGGGGATTCACTCCCTCCGAGGAGTCTGCCATACCTACCCAGAGCTTTGGGGGTCCAGTCTGAGGTCATCTTACTTGAGTGATGGGTTATCTGAGTCATCTCCTGAGCCCTGGATCTGGGTATTTTGCAACAGCAGAAAATCAGAGTAGGGAATGCTTCAGCAGTGGAACTCAGAATCTCAGTTTCTAATAGTCGAGAATTGATTGGGAGGTTTTGGGCAATTTGTTGATCTTACTTTCATCAGTGGGTTGAAACACACTACCTACCTTCCTGTGTCAGCGAGTAAGAGAACGTCAGAGTGCTTCTAATTATGAAATGCTGTGCAATTGTAAGGAGCCCCTGGATGGTAAAGATGGCAATGGAAGCCTGTTCTTTATAAAATTGCAGTACTAGATGTTGAGCTCAAGCCCAGCTCAAAAACTGGGCATTGCTTTTGCTTCTAGAACTGCCACTAATTCTCTAGTGGCATTGGTTGGATGTGGCCACCAAGACGCCACATGTCCCCATCTGTCTACTCCACCCCCTTTAATTTTTTAAGTGGCACAGATCTCCTTTAATCTCTTTCCTATGGCGAGGTGGGGAGGGCTGCAGAAGGATTGTTGGCAAGGAGCTGTGAGTTCCTCCATAGAAGGCCAAGTCTCTGGGTCTCTACCATGGGGCTGGGGATTTGCATTCATGCTCTAAGCTTATGGATGTTCCACACTCTTGAATAGGCCACCTCTTCTGGACCCTCTGCCAGCTTGCTGCTTTGTAAAACATGGGGAAGCATTTGGGTTTTGGGGTGAGACATGGAAATTTGTTAATTCTGCATATAGGGCCAAGAAATGTGTCTCTCAAAGCTTCAGTTTTCTTTATTACAAAATTGTGGCATTAATAGTGCCTATAATTTTTAGAATTTGGAGAGCCAATGAAACAAAATATATGAAAGGCGTGCAACCTGAAAGGCAGAGGGTATTTCCCAAGTGCTTGTTGCTGTCCTCATTGTCATTTGTGTTTTCCAAGGGTGACACTTGTTCTATATGTATATTATTGAAAAGAAAGTAAGTTGATCCCCAGGATTACTCTGACTCGTATCTCCAAATATGTCATCAGCATGCTAGCTGACAAGTGCTTTGCAGAGACTTCAGACCTGGTCTAAGGAGGAGATGATTCAGTGGTTAAAGTGCTTGCTGCACAAACAAATGGACCAGAGTTTAGATCCTTTGATCCCATGTAAAAAGTGCAGGGTGGAAGATAATTTCAGCCCTGGAATCTCTAGAGCAAGCTGGTTAGCTAAGCCATGGGTTAATTAGAGACTCAGACTCAGAAGAATAAAGTAGAAGAGTGATCAAGGATGATTCCTGATGTCATTCATCCTCCAGGCTCCATATACATGTGTACTTATATGCATGTGCATCTGCAGATATGTACACCAATCTACATGCAAACACACACACACACACACACACACACACACACACACTAAAGAAAGAAACCCATATCTAAACTATGAGGTGCCTTGTTGCTTTGTGGTATCAACTTAATCTTTCGCTCCTCTAATATTGGATGCTTCTGATCCACTGCTTATTTCTTAGCAGCCTCCAGCTTGTAGGTCACCTAAGAGCTCATCACCAGCTGCAGAACATGATGGCCTGTGAACTTGTTGATAAAGGGCTCAGATGACAAGGGAAGTGGAGTCCCTTCTGGGTGGGCCCAAAGGTAGGCGTGAGCAAACACTCCAAGCAGAATTCAAAGAACTATCTGTGAGCAGTGTAGGTAAATAACTAGAATGTCATGTCTATCTTCTATTGAATTCTCAGCAAATGGTAGTTCTCAATGTTGTTATTTAATGTTTTGTTCACAAGCATCTCTCTCTCTCTCTCTCTCACACACACACACACACACACAAACATACACACACGTCTTGAATTGACTGACTTACCTGCCAGAACAAACAAATGAGACAGGTTTTGTTATTCCCATTTCTTGTTTGCTCTGGGCTCAGTCTCTTATCACTCATGGGGTGGGGCCAGCGACATGGCCACATGTGCAATTTGCAGTGCAGTGCATTTCACTAGTTTGTCACAGAAGAGCAGTCTATAAGGTCACATGATGAGCAAACAGTGCTGCCATTTTTCCGGAGCCTGGTCTCAGGGATGAGAACTCATGGCCAATTGCCAAGAGGCTTGAAATTCCAGTTCTAACTAGTCCCATTAACCACAATGTCTCAGCTGTGTACCTGACACTGCACCAAAACATTTTAAAGCTCACAGCAATCTTAGATTCTTAACAGATAGATAATTTTTTAAATCATTATTTGGATAAGGAAGCAAGGCACAGAGAACAATAGCTTGTTCATCTGAGATCACAGAGAACTTGGATTTGAACTTAATCTGCTGCCACAGTTTTACCCACAATCAATATACCTTCTAGACTGAATGTTGGATCCATGTGAGCTTAACTTGTTTAAGTCAAGGTAACTTGTAGGTCTCTTGGATTGCAGATTTCAAGGTCTGTTCCTGGCAAGTATCCTCTAAAAAGGTCCTGGCTATTGATTCTAGGAACCTGATCAGACAACTGCAGCTTCATATTTCTTTTTCATAGATCAAAGCTCTCCAGCCTATCTCTTAAGTGAGGTACAATGCACTTTCTTGTGGGTAAGCTTCTTTACATTGTGAACCCCTTTGGTAGTTAGATGTAGGTGTCAACTTTACAAATGAAAGCTCAAGTTCTGGACACATTTGTAAAGAATTAGTAGTTGAATTAAGCCTTGAGAAAGCCTCTAGGAGATTGTCTAATTGATGGGGAGACCCAGACCATGGTGGGTGGGACCATCCTTGGACAAGTGGCTAAAATGCAGGGTGCTGGTTAAGTGACTTGGCATCCTTCAGTGTACTTTGATAAGCATGCTTTCTTGTAAAGGAAGTTTGTCCCTCTTTCAGCAATCCTGTGGCTACGTTGTAGCCAGTTCCTTTGGCCCCTGGTGTTGGTATGAACCCTCCAGCCAAGTTGGAGTAAGAACTATAACCGTACATTTATAAGTCAGAAAACACTTTGTTTCCTCTTAAGCCATTTGGTGTGAATTTATCTGCAACATACAAGCAAACTCTGACATCCCCTCTAGCTCTTATGGGCACTCTATGTAAAATCCACTCCTGTCACTCTCTGTCCCCTGTGGTGTTCTACCATCCTTTACACTATTACTTCCCGACATAGATTTACCCAGATCTACTCATAGATTGACTCAGTTATCCCCAATTTGTTGCCTCTCATTAAGACATTAACTAGTTCTTCAAGTCATGGCCAGCGTGCAGTAGGCTCTTAAGAATATAGAATTGAATGGACACTATTAAGAAACAGGCTTATTGTCCCAGTTCTACAAAGAAAACAACCAAGACTCAGAGATACATAGCTAATAAGGTTCTCAAATCTACTTATTGTAGATTCCTCTCCTGAGTCCCAAATCTCTCTCAATTATCAGCTCCTTGTTCTTAAAATACAGTATTTAAATTGCAGGTCTGACAGCCCATTTGATGGGCGAGTACTTTCTTTGCTATGACTCTATTGCCTGTCACATCCACTGAAAATTTTTCTGCACATGTATTCACCTTCTTACCCAACCATGGGCTCTATGACCCAAAGATTTTTCACTTTTTTGTCTTATTCCTCATTGATTTATTAGCATAAGCCATTTTTAGCTCACTATTATAATAAATCTACTAATTCCTAGTGATTACAATCAGCATTAATCACGTTTAACCTTATGGTATCATACAATGCAAGCCTTGTAGGGAAGACTCACTTCAGCTGGGGCAGCCCCGATGCCTCTGACAGTAGCAGTCTGGATGCCTCTTCTGCAGATACCCTTGGGCTTTCAGCTGTTGGAATTACAACTGTAACATGCTTGCCTGAAAAATAGAAAGTTGACTTTTAAGACATGGTTTTCAGTGAAATGTTCTACTTTCTAACAATTTGTGCATTTGTGCTCAGGCAAGTCATGTAGTCACCCTTTGACATTCTGGATTGGTGCCAACCCCCCCCAAGACTCAGTAAGAGATGGGGGGGCTTGTGTTGAGTGCTCTGTACTGCACACCCTGCTCTAAATGTCCTGTCCTGCTCTGTTCTTCCCATCCTGCTCCATTCTTCCTGTCTTGGTCTGTTCTTCCTGTCCTGTCTGAACTTTCTGGCCTATTCTGAACTTCCTGTCCTGCTCCATGTTTCCTGTCCTATTCTTGAAACTCAGCTAAACATTTAAAAAATATACATACATGCATAGAGCAGATAAACTACAAAGTGAAGAGACAGGGAACCATAAAGAAATGTTATGGTCACATTTTGGTCTATTTGAAGTTCTCTTATTTATATTTGTAGTGCTTAACTGTATTTTCTTTTATAAAATTTGATTTATCTAATATTATTATGAATATGGGCATGGTGTGTGAGGGTGAATCATACCATGGCATTCAGGTGGTGATCAGAGGACGACTTTGTGGATCATTCTGTTCTTTCCCCTTTTCCATGCATTCTGGGGACTGAGCCCTGGTTTTAGGCTGTTTGTTTGTTTTTATCCTTGAGTCACCTTGCTAGCCCCTGAATCTTCTGTTTTTAATTCTGGGGATAATTTTTTCATTTAATGAAGACCTTCTGCCTTCATGAGAGATGCTACTGCATGAAAATGATTGATAACCTGTTCTAGGTTCGCAGTAAATAATTCCATCACTTCTGCTTCTCTGAGTACCAGGAGAACAATGCCCAATGAAACTTGCTTACTTTCCGATAGCCTCTACCAGCAGTGCCAGACATGCTTAATCATTGGTTCTGGTCCATTGTGATTAGTGGGATTTTCTAGTGCTTCGAACTTCTCTGTCTCTAACCTCTTAATTGGTTGATAATCTTAACATACCCTGAACCGCTCTACAGTGTCCTTAATGATCTGCTACTTAAAGACACCTTGGGAGGAATCCCCTGACTTGTAAATTTGCATATTGGGCCAATGTTCTGAGTGTGTTTGGAAGTCAGCAGTTCCAGATAATATTGACAACAGCCTCTTGGCCAGAGTGGACTTTATCCAGCTATGACTTGCTGTATACTGACCTTTGTCATATATCATCTTTGCATAGCTTAACTGCTTAGGTCAACGGCAAGATCAACTAATTAATATTGGAGTTAGATGACTTCATAAACGTACTCATGTATTCTGAAGTGGACACTTTAAAATAGCATGAATTTTAAATTCCATTACAAAACACAATGGGTTTTTTAAAATAAAATATCAACAAATAATATTGCTAAGCAATTAAAAAGTAATAAGGCAGATCTGCTTAAATGGCTGTAACCTCACAGGTTCAAAATAATATCTGCTATTCTGGGAATGTAAACTGAGAACTAAAGACGATAAACTGCAAAGTTAGTAGCCTCAAAGTAGACGAGGCATGCTGTGGAAAGTAGCTCATACATGTTAACATGGCTTGCTTAGAGTCCCTCCAAGTGGGAGATGGGACTTGTTTTGTTCTCTTTTCAGCCCCACCATGCACTACATCCCCAGCTGCAAGGCTGTTTTTGTGAATCTTCCATCAAACACAGAAATAACAGCAATTTCTATGCACCTCACCAGGTCTTAGAAAACATTCTCTCTGCTCTCTAGACGCCAATGACATTTCATTTCCTCAGTGTGGTAAGATATTGGAGGTTCTGGTTGACCTTAATGTAGACATTTGAAGCCCTGAGGAGATAAAAGTGACTGATTCCCGACTGTATATGTTTGTACTCAGAACAATGCTAGGGGAAGAGCTTGGATTAGAACTTGGACTCTTGTGACATCCATCTGTTGCTTTTGCCTTCCATGATAAATCTCTTTTCCTGCTAGGACGGTTTGACTTTTACAAGATCTTGATTTCCATTTTAATAATCTTGAGTCTTCCCTTGACTCTGCAAAGGAATTAAATTTAAATATGTAGTCTACATTTTATCTTGACATTTTCTTTAGAATGCAGGAACAAGAAGAAAAAGGCAGGTGGTAGCTCTTCAGTCATTTTACCACAAAGGCAAAATCCTCCTGTTCTGCTGAAGTCTGTGTCCAGATCCTCTTGGGTCAGGTATAGGACCAAGGGCGGATTTGTGAACCTCCAGGCTCTCTAGTTACCCCCAGAGACACCAGGAAAGCCTGGATCTCTATGGAGATCATACCCGTGTCAGCATTAAGTGATGTGGCTTAAAGATAGTCTTGTCAGTCTAATTGATCTTGAGTCATTGCCTCAGCTGTCAGAGCTGTCTGTCTTCTTACCCATAATCCTCATCACTTTGATAGCCCATCAGGAATACGGGACTTGGCCCAGCCTTGCCTTCATCCAATAACATTATGAAATTGATACTGACACTTCCATTGGCACTAATTTCTCTAAGAGATTGGAGCCAGAGGACAAGTGGTTTAGTTTCATGGCAGTTAAGCTTTCCAAGTAGATCAAGATGTCCTGAGATTGATTGACCTGTACCCTGAAGAGTGGGGGAGGGAGAAGAGAACAGAGGGAGAAGAGCGAATGGAAAATCAATGGCTGCATCATCACCATCAAGTGATATTTATTGACTGCCGAAGAGGGACCATGTCCTATATGATATTCTAAAGACACATGCCTCATCCTCCTTAGTCAGGTTCAGAAGGGCAATAGAAGATCAGTAAAGAAATAAGATGCCTAGAAAGGCTCACTGACTTCCTTGACATGCTGCCCCCTCCTGTCTGGAGTCCAAAGCAGCCACTGAGTTTATCCATGCCTATCTTTTCTCCACCTTATGCTCCCCCACACTGAAGTCCTAAGCTATTTTTTTTATTAGAGTGACTATATTACCAAATCAAAGGAAACCATATTAATGATTAGGCCAAAATAACAAGTATAAATAACTCTCTGGAATAAATCAGGATTCACGATCATCCTCCTTTTAATGAAATGAAGCATATTTGAACTAGGGGAGTAATCAATCCGTTTTCGGCAGGGTTACGCTCTCACCTGAATAAATGCCCTTTAGGTTAATAGATTCATGCAGAGACAGTCTTGATGAAGAGGTGCTATCAGGGTAAGAGGTTTGTATGGTTTGGCTGGTTTAGTACTATTTCTTCATCTGGAAATCAGTGCAAGAATAACACTATACAAGTGATTGTGGAAAGCCAAGAAATGAAAGAATATGAACTTTTTTTATATTCAAAGGTTTAATCTGTGAGTTTTCCTCTGATTTACTGTTACAGATTCAGTTTCTATCCACCTCAATCCCTTCCATGCTTACCTAGTTCTGATACTATATGCCGTTTCAACTGTCCATTGGGGATTTGAAATATATTCCTCAGGGATAGGGAGGGAGGACAATGGTATTCAGCTCAAGTATCCAGTATCATTCATGATATTATACTTAAAAATACATAGTAACCATGACATGCCTGCTTAAGGAGTTAGTGTTGGTTCATGTATGAATTCATACTCATTATTGCTCAGAAGCATATGCATTTATGGTATATTTATGAGAATCTGATGGTGGGTATGCATGTGTCATCATTGCCTTGTTTTATGTGATTAAAGAGACATTTAAAGCTCATGGCTCTGGGCATACTGGCCGGCCAGTGGACCTCCTGCTAGGGAGCCAGGCAGCTATGTGAGCAGGTACTTCAGCATGGGAAGTGTGTCCTGTGAAGGAAGAGATCTCAGAGCTGCTGTGGCGCTATTTCAATTGATTTTGGTGCTGTACTTATACCTTTGCATGCTGAAGGCTGGTCAACCTTCAGGACCTCCCCATTCCCACTGTGGTGCTGCTGCTTGAATGAAATGCTCACATCATTTTTACAGTGCATCTGTGAAAGGGATGAGCGAGCCAAGGGATTAACAGAGGCTGCCGAGGCTGTAAGTCCAAGGGCTGTGGGAGAGGAGGCAGGGGCCAAGGTTCAAGGTGCCTTGAAGGTCATGGCCATTAAAATAAGGAAGCAGGCTCTGTGGGCTGCAGGCAAGTCCTCTGGGATGGGGCAGTGCTGGGTTTCAGGAAGTAGACTTGAGAAGATGGAGTTCAAGGCCAGAGAGTTGCTGGACTGTGGATGCATTTCTGAGCTCCTTCTTCTCTTATCTCCCCTGACTGCATGTCTCATTGCATCAGATGCACCTGCAGACAGTTCTCATCATATATGCTGTGGTTTTAAGTTTATTTGTAAGTCCTGCATATAGACCCAAGTTTTCAGGGTTGGGCTTGAATCTTGTTACCCTTAGTCCCTAGATTAAGACCTAGCACATGACACAGTAATTAGTGGGCATTAGAGCAAGAAGCACTAATCCTCAAGGTGTGGTGTGACTCTTAGACCAGAATGTTTATCTGACATGGCATATTGCTAAACTCCCTGGGGAGCTGTCCATGGAATTTGAATGGCAATAGAAAAAATTCCCAGTTTACCCTTAATAGGGACTGAGGCTGCATTAAGAGGACTTAACTAAGGGCTCAAAAAAAATTAAAAACATACAAGACTGAGTTCTTGGTCTTTAGGGATGCATGATCAGAAGACTTCCAGGATCAACTGAATTTGGATGAGCAAAGGCAGATCCATCCCACAGGCTAACAGGTTCAAACATAGATGTGACTTCCTCACATCTATGACTTCTCTAAAAATACAATGTCTGATGAAATTCATAATGTTGGCTAAGTTCTCAAAGAAAAGCACCACAGACCCACTCTGAGAGGTGTCTACATGGATATCCTGCCATGGATATCCACGTATCCTGTGGATACAGTGTGGAAGATCCCACCTCAAGTCTTGAGACCTGCATATACAGTGAGTCTTGGCTGGGAGCTGGGTCTGTGAGACGGTGTGATTGAGATGAGGAGGGTCTGGCACAGGTGAGTGGACACAGAGCAGCTGAGGAGCATCTACAGTAATGCCTTGCTCTGTGAGGGTGGGGCCAGCTCATGCAGCCAGTGTGCACTTGTGTGAGCATGTATGCATGTGTGTGTGTGTGTGTGTGTGTGTGTGTGTGTGTGTGTGTGTAGAAGGAAGGTGCTTACATGTGTGTACCTATGGAGGCCCAAGGGTGACACCAGAAATCATCCTAGATTGCTCTACCTCCTTTTTGCTTTACTCTGGGGTTTCCCAGCCTCTGCTTTCCTGAGCCAGAATTGCAGACTGCCAACATTTCTGCCCTGGATTTTTTATTTGGACTCTTGTAATCTGAATTCAGATCCTTTGGCTCATCAAGCAAAGACTTTAATCTCTAAGCCATCTTTCCAGCTCTAATCTAGGATCTCTTTATAGTGTTCTTTGACAGAAGGCACTAGCATCTTGGATCCTATTAATTATTTCCTTCCTGTTGCTGCCTGAAATGTTCTGGAACTCCATGTGGACATGGAATCTTTGGAAAAGGCTGCCGTTTGTCCTCCAGGCTGAAAGCACTTCCCCAGTGTTGTGAGATCCCTTGCTGCTGGCCATCTCTGCCCGTGAGCTCTGCTGTTTCAACTGCTAAAACTTGGTTGCCACAGTTTGTGTGTCTAGAGTTCCCTGGGAAAAGACTGTAAGTTCTCCAGTAAGTGAGGTCAGTTCCCTTGTGAATGAATCTGAATGGAGTGAAGTTTGGGGCAGGGAGATGTGGTTCAGTAATGGGTACCCCAGCCTTCATCTCAGGCACCATGACACAGACACACACACACAGCTACTTGTGTGTGCATGCATGCACTCCTATGCATATACACGTTCACATTGGGGCTGAGTAAGAGACCGTGACTGAGCCATGCTAGCTGTCTCATTGTCAAAAACAATGTGGAAAGATTGGGCAGCATAGTGCAATGTAATAAGCCAAACTTTAAAGGCAGATAGATAGGGGCGTGAATACTATTTATTAACTGTGTGACTTTGGGCATATTCTAAGACTGTAGCTTTGGTTTCCTCAACTACATCACAGGGTACAATAGGATCAACCCCCAGGATTGGTGCCATGACCGAGCGAGACAAGGGAAGTCACGGATTCAGAGTTGCTGGCCCGCCTTGCCTTTCCTGAAGCGAGTTCTCAGGCTGGTTGACCAGCAACACCGCTTTCAATCACCAGCGCTGTTTCCATGACCAACACTGTTGGTTCCTGTAAGAGCTGGGAGGGAACTTATTTTTGGGAAGTGCTTCTGGGAGAGGAGCTGAGGGATGGGGAGGGCATGCTTCCCGGGTAGCCTGCAGGACCCTATGTGCCCTAGAGATCACCGTGGACAGCCTCTGTCTGGAAGCTGGGGGAAGCAGAGCAGGAGGGCCTGGCTGAGCTCAGTGCAGGAACTGAAGGTGGTGGCTTGTCCCCGGGAAAGCTCGTGGGCATAGCCCGTGTTCTTTTGGCCTCTGTCCCACATGTGCCAATAAAAATTAAGAAATTGATTTTCTTTTGTTTGCCTCTGAGGACTAGGCTGTTTTTATGAGATAGTAAATGGCATCCCTCTCTGCGCGTGGCTGGATTTTTAATTGTGTTTGTTGTGCTTTTTCACTTATTCCCTTTTATGAGTTCCTGCTCCCAGATTTGTTGACGTGGAACCCTCGTCCACCAGGGACATGTCAATGTTTGATTTTTATCAGTAGGAAAAGGTTGAGGTTTTTAAAAACTCATTTTCTTAATCCGGAGATTGGCATGTTTGCTTCATTCTGACACATTAAAAAAAGCATGAGGTGCATCCGGGGCTGTGTCCTTTATTTCCGAGTCATGTCTGGGTGGCCAGCCTGACTCTTCGTGGGAAAGGATAGCTCAGTGCGGGGTCAGGGCGTGGGGCAAGACTTACACAAAGCATTGCATCATGAAGAACAGCACAGTTGCCTTTTTGCACAGCTCTGTAGAGATTGTATTTGTGGTATGTGTATATGTATGCTGTCATGTGTCTGCAGGTATGTATGTGCACACATGTGTGGAAGTCAAAGAGTGATGTTGGGTGCCTTTCTTTATTGCTCTCCACCTTATTTTTTTGAGGAAAGTTCTCTTATAGGCCTGGAACTTACCAATTGACTAGATTCACTGGCCAATAGTGTCCCCAGGGATCCTCTGGTCTCTCCCTTCAGTACTGAGATTAAAAGCATGCACTGCCATGGCCAGCTTTTCATGTGGGTATGGGGGAATTAAGCTCATGCTTGTTTCCCACGGAGCCATCTCCCCAGATCTTGTGGAGGCTTTCTGAAGATGGGCGGAGCATGCAAACGCTTTAGAACAAAGGATTTAAAGAACATATCAGATGCAGAGATTTGATCGCGCTCCCACTGAACTCAATGACTTAAAACAACAGACCTGTTTTTCTCACTTAAGCCAGCAGAGCATTTACGTGGGTCCTCTGCGACGTGCTGTGAAACGGTTGGCGGGGGCTCTGCCTCAGACCTTTCCCAGTGTCAACTCAGGAAAAACACAGAAGCGGCGACAGGCCAGGTCCTGCCGCTTCCATGTGAAATGGATGTGTCTTCATGTTTGCTACTCTTCATTCCAGAAAAGCAGATGGGGGTGCTGCCGGCCTTCAGGGAGCACAGAAAACTGTAGCTGGTGAAGTTTGGTGGGTAGCTGTGATGTTTACCATAGCCCCTAAGAGAATTTTTGGATGGGAATGTGAGATTGTCCTCCCTGCCCTTTGGGAAGGAAGTACAAGGTAAAGAAAGGAGTCTGGAAATGGATGGATTCTGGCCCTTTTATTTTTTTCTTCAGTTGTAAGTCTTGAACTTGACTGCCCATAGCTATTTGCCATGGGTGGTCTGTCTAGCTATCTATGGCTGGAAGATAGGTGCCAATCTTTCCTGGGGTACATTGGGTCAGTTATTGTACACCTTTTATATAGGCTCGCGTATTCACATGTTCTGGCTACAACTTAAATAATCTTGACATCATCAGTAATACTATGGAGAGAACAACTAAGTGTGATCAGAAGAGGCAGAACTTTGAGGACAAACAAGCTCGGTCTCAAGTATAGGTTCCATCACTTCCTGGAAAGGCGGTCAGTAGAAAGGAATGAATCTGATTTGAAGATGAGTTCTTTAGTTGTACCAATGAGAATAGCATCGTTTTCGAGAACTACCTGGGATCCATTAAGGATAGTAGGTGTTGAAAAAAATGTTAGTTCATTTTTTCCCTCTCTTTCCCTTCTGTTATAATGTACATGGGCGCCAGCATCCTTGGGTTCTAGATTGTCTCCTTGGTGTTTGGAGCTGATCAATGTTGCACATTGGCTGGGCATATGCCATAGTGTTAGGTAGTGACCAAATTTTCTTCAAGCCAACTTTCTGAGAACTGTTAATACTCTGTGATCAGGGAGTTGAGGACACTTGGAGGAGACTTTAGAGGCAAAGGTCACTAGGATAATGAGTCCAAGGAAGTCCCCCCTCACCCTCTGCTTTAGATCTGAAATAGAGTCGGGGCATTGCTCGCAGAGACTGCTGCTTGTCCCTCTCTAATAGTGCAATACACCCTGCTCTCTCCTCTTAAAGAGGGAGACTTTGGTAGAACACTTTTTCATACCTGTGTGTCTTCATGGTGGCAGATCTTCCTGGTGACTTGTAGCCACACGTCCATCTCCCGTGACTGAAGCAAAACCTGCCCTGATGGGAGCTCACTCTGTTTCAATGAAGTCTCCTGTCCCAGGCTTGTCATCAGAGATCTTTGCTTCTTCTGGGAACCTGACTATTTGCTTCTATGTGGAATCAGCCACTTACAAATATCTGAGTCATTCCCAGCTCTGCACCCTTATTTTTCCCACTGAAAGAGGAGGCAGAGGAAGAGAAAAGGTTCTGAAAGATAGTATAGATCATCTGATGGACAGGATGTATCGGGTTTCCCTAGTAATCTAAATAGTTCTACTGTTGGCAAGGCAAGACCCACTGCAGGTCTGGAGGGGGAACAGTGGCAGTAATTTTGCAGGTGAAAAATGGGGTGTGAGTGTCTGAGCAGAGCTGTATCGCCTGGAGGAAGGCCCAAGAGGTTTCTCTTCCTCTTTGTATATTAGTGCTACAAAACAAAGTAATATGCAATTAGGAATGGATTGGTAATAGTAGGCATTAATGGGTTCACAGTAGTGTGTGTGTGTGTGTGTGTGTGTGTGTGTGTGTGTGTGTGTGTGTGGCGTCTCAGGACAGGCAGGTTTGTCTCTTTCTCCTCTTTAAATTTGGGCCACTTAGAAAAATAGTGGAGACTTCTCCAAGGTAGAGTGACTTATTTCTCTTCCTATTATGTGTCCCATTTGGGGCATCTTAATAAACTCTACACCACAATTGCTTAGATGAGAGGAAATACTTCCTGTCCAGAGGGACCACTGGCCTGTCAGTCTTTTCCCCAAGGCATGTGGCATAACAGGTGCTGGAGTTAGAACTATAAATGAGTGAAATGTTGGTGCTTCTATCCATGGTTTTCAACAGGTACTTTCTGTCACCCCAAGGGGGTGTTTGCAAATATATGTGCATAAGAAGACTAGGTCTAAAGTCAAGATTTCACACATGTTAAGCACATGCTATCGTGAAGTTATAACCCCAGTTCCCTTCACTCTTTTGAACTTCATTTTGATGCAGAATCTCATCCAATCCTCCTGCTTCAGCGTCCTCAATGCTGTGATTACAGTAGTACACTAACATATCTGGCTGAAAGTTTGACTTTGGGTTTCATTTTCTTTGCAGTGCTTAGGATCAAACCAGGGCCTTGCATATACTAGTCAAATGCCTCACTACTGAACAATACTCCCAGCATGCAGACCTCTCTCTCTCTCTCTCTCTCTCTCTCTCTCTCTCTCCATCTACCTACCTACTTATCTATCTACTTATCTGCCTACCTACCCATCTATTTTGCCTCTGTGTGTGTATGTGTGTGTGTGTGTGTGTGTGTGTGTGTGTGTGTGTGTGTGTGTGTGTTAGAGGGCACTGTGTGTCCTTGTGGAGGACCAAGGGTGACTTCAGGAATCACCCTAGATTGCTTCTACTTCTTTTGTGCTTTTTTCTGGAATTTCCCAGAGCCTGCCCAACAACACAAGAAGTATAGGCACCACTGTTTTCTGCCTGACATTTTTATGTAGGACCTGGGATCCAAACTCAGGACCTTCTGCTTATGAGTCAAAGTCTTAACCCCTGAGCCATCTTTCCAGTCTGCAGACTGACTTTTAAAAGCACTTATTTATTTATTTCTCACTTTAGAGTTGTTTTGGGTTTGCAGCAACATCAAATTGGAGGTACAGAAATTTTCCATTTGGCCCTTGTCCTCACACATACACATTCTCCCCCAAGAGAAGACCTTTCATTACTTATTGATAAACCTGAGACTGCCTTTCATGCCCAGGTTCAGGGATACTAAATACCCAGTGCAGTCCTTTCTAAGGAAGCTTTATATTGTCCCAGTGTTATAGCTTCATTAAGAGACTGTTAGACACGGAAAGGAAGGGCTGTGCGAATCTCTTTTTTGATCCTTTGGAGCGATGGAGGTATGTGTGGTTTATTGACTTTTATTTGAAGGAATGAAGCTCATGAAGTGTGGGGGCGAGTAAGAGGACTTTGGGGAACGGATGATGGCCTGGTGGAGTGATGCCCTGTTCTGATGCGGCTATGGTTTAATAAGTGCGTCTAGCATTGTTGGAGGGAGGAGGATGTGATGGATTGTCCACGATCTATCTGGTGAGCGCAAAGAGATGATTCGATCCTGTCCTGGGTCTCTAGGGTCAAGAGGAAAACCTTTACAAGGGCCTCAGGGGCATGGCACTGAGGACAGCTGCTCACAGGAAGGTTCTTGCACCAGAACTGGTCCAGTGTAGTTTCAAGCAAGCCTGTCCTCCACAGTCTGCACTTGTAAGTTCTAGGTGACGGTGCTGAACACAGACTCCAGAGTCAGGCTGCAGGTGTGAATTCTGCGGCCATTTCTTCGTGAGACTTGGGTCTCAGGCAGGTTACCGCTCTGTGCCGCCGCGTCCTTCATCTTTCAAATGTGGATGCTCCATGTGCTAGCCTCCCAGAGGAGTTACAAGATTAAAGGAGCTACATTGACAGAGTCCATCCTTAAAAAAATACTGAATGATGAACAACTAGTCTCGACTTCTTCAACTGACTCAGTATACCGAGGTTAACTTTTCCCACCTTCATTCTGTGAAATCACTCTCTTTAAGACCCCCCTTCTCATTTTCCAGCTCTGTGGGTTGGCTTCATTCTCCACACGAGTCCTCAGTATGTGGTTGCCCTGACTTTGAGAAAACTCTTCTCCTTCAACTTCTAACGTGTTTTCTGGTTCTTGGGCATTTTTCTAGCTGTATCTTCTGCTCCTTGGCTTCACTTCCTTCCAGGGTACATACGGCAAATGTTGGAGTTGTGTGAAGCTCACATGTCTGGGTTTATTCTTCCATTTCTGTGAAGACTTTTCCTTCCCATGGCTTAGGAGCCCGTGGAAGTACCTTTCTCTCCCGTGACTCTTACTTAACCATTTCAAAGGCTTTTGGAAAACTTTTATTGACCCCTCACTGTTCTTGCACTTTAAGAGCTCCTCTCGGTCATCTAGCAGGAACTACTAAGCTATTGCTATGAATCAATCTGACTGCTGTTCCTGTAAGTGGAACGCATCTCTTCCTCCTGCAAACCATGGCTCCATTCTCCTTGTCTCCATCAGTCTAGGATTTTGTGTTTTCATGTATCTGTCTGTGATGGAGGAGAGTCGTGGGCGAGCACATGATCAGGTGCACTTGTGTATGTATTAATTGTGCTAAGAACAAGGTAGATAATTTTCCAGATATTTCCATAAGTGTTTTATTCTGCCTTCCATCTTTTTCTATTCATAGTCTTCCCCTGAAACATCTTTGAATTTAGTGTTTTATGTTACTATAGAACCTTCACTTTTCTTCTTTTCTTAAAACCTCCTTCCTTTTCTTTTGAGATTCTGGAAGCTTTTCTTGCCTTTATTTTGTGCTCTTTGAGTTTAAATGTGGATCATAATTTCCAAAGCCTCTCACCTACCTTCTAATTGTTTACACCTTAAGTACCACCTTGATTTATATGCATGGTATCTTGCTGACATCTTTGAGAATATTTACTTTCTGAGTCTTCCCCAGCTTCCTGCATTGCTGGTTTCTCACAAGTCCCACAGGGCTTTTCTTGTTCTCATTCTTTCATGTGGAAACTTTTTCAAAATGCCTGGTGGTCCTACACCCTGCATTGGAAAACTAAGAAGACCCTACCTTGTATTCACAGAGTGACTGGTTCGACTGATCCCTCCCCTGTGAAAAGATTCCAAGGTGACTTTTATTAGCAAAACAAAGTGTATTGATATTTGGAGTCTTTTCTGAGTGTTACTCCATGGAAGCATCCTCTAATCTCCTGTAATACTGGTGTGAACAGATATTGGAGGTGGTGGACTGGTTATGCACAGATTTTTTAAATTTTTGTTGTTCTAGAAGCAGGAGAAAGAACTCTGCTTCCTGTTTCAGCCCAACCTTCCACTGAATCTTTTGACTTAACTTCTCCAGGAAGCTGCTGCTCCCAGAAGGCAGAGGCAAGGGGTGGTCCGAGTGTCTCGTCTCAGCACAGGTCTCCCTCCATCCTCTAGGGCTCAGTCTTAACATGTAACCTGTTTAGGATTCCATAGGACTAGCATACGGCTACTCCCAATCAATGTGCTTGCGCCCTACACGTACCTCTGAGGTACCTTGTGTTGCTCTCTGAGTCTCTGTCTTCCTTCGACTTGTTTCCTACCTTGTAAATCGCTATTTTCCTCTCGGTCTTGCTTTGTGTGCTAATTTTCTTTAATTCTTTTGCAATTGATTTATTATGTGTTTGTGCGTGTATACATGCATGCTATGGTGCATATATGGGAGTCAGAGAACTGTGGTTCCAACTTTATCTGGGTCTGAGGGGTCTAATTCATGTCATCAGGATTGCAAGACAAGTGGCTTTACACTTGACCACCTCCCAGCCCCTCTCTTGCATTTTAATTGTTATTGGAAGGGGGGTGGTAAATACCAGCTTCCTGTTTCAGTGGAAGTCGCCTGAACTTTTTTGAAGTTTCCGAGGTAGGTGTTTTTGGAACCAGTTTTCTTTCTGCCAGGCGTGTGATTACTGTGGGGATTTGGGCAACCACTGACTGCTACTTTTTGCACACGGTCTCCAGACACGGTCAGCTATTTGTCATGGGTTGGAATAAGCCTGCCTGTGCTGACGGAGTGGAATGCAGGGTCCTCCGTTTGCGTTTACCAGTCTTCCATTTAGTTCTGCCTCATTGGCGGTTCACCTCGCTGTTTGATGGGAAATCTTCTCTCCATAAACTTCAGTAAGATGTAATGGATTTCTGCAGTGGAAATATTGTTCAAGCCGCAAAACCAAATCGCAGCAAGCGCTTTGTCTGGGGACCCTGTGCCTAGCAAAGCAGCCATTTAAAATGCCAGTTGTACAAAGCCACAAACAGTCACAGCTAATTCCCCTTACAGGAGTTTTATTTGTATATATGGGAGAATCACACACCAAACACAATCACCGTTGTGCCAAGATTGCAGCATTAATTATCTCTGTCAACTTGTGCTTTCAAGTTGCTTTACTCAGTGGGTTTGTTCTTCGGGTTAGAAAATGAGGAAGTTGAGCATCAGTAAAGATGTAAAAGGTATTTTATGTAGGCATCGGGGCAGCATGACTTTCTCAAGACTGGGAGAGCTGGCCCAGCTACCACCAGGCAAACAGTGATATAGTCTAAGGTCTAGCATGGGTAAAGGAGGAAGTGGCAGTGATACCCACATCATACAGCTCGGGGAACCTGATGGCCGTGCAGATGGTTGCTAGATCTCCAAATTCCTAATCGCAGGCTGTAGATGGCAGATGTACATGGATGCTCATGGGCAGCATAGTCTGGCATTTAGACTAAATGAATGAGAACCTCTGGTAATAAAACCCAGAATCATAGAGATGTGTGTGGGGGGGGAGTGTTTGCCAGTGGTTGACGTTACTTGTTTTCCTCAATTGTTGTCCACCTTATGCTCTCTCATTATATCCACAGCCCACAGATTTGGCTAGACTGGCCATCAAGTCCTAGAGATAAGCTCTCAGCCTTCCTAGTGCTGGGATTACAAGTGTGCACAGCTTTTGCAAATGGGTGCTGAGGACAGAACTCAGATCCTCATGTTTGTGTGGCAAGCACTTTACCAACTGAACCATCCTCATAGCCTTCCAGTGTTAACAGCTTTTAATGTCCCAATAGAGGAGGGAAAGCTGCTGCTAAGTCTGGTTTTTAAATCCTGTTATTGCTTTGTAAGCAAAGAAACTTCCTTTTAAGTTTGAGTATTTCGAACTACTTTATATCTGGGAAGAAATTTGAAAAGTATACCACGATCATTTCAATTTATCTTAAATTTATAACTATTTCTGCGGTTGAGGTGGGTAGTCCTCAAGTGAAAGCATTCAGGTGGAGTTGTCTGAATGTAGAATTCGTCTAGGGGACCCAGCTCTCCTGGAAAATACGATAGTAAAATTAGTGAGAGGTCTGTGGGCAGGGCTGGTGCTGACCCAGCGTGACCCAGCGTGTCCTGTGTCTCCTGTTGTGTGCAGGTCCTGTGGCTGTCATTAGTGGCGAGGAGGACTCAGCCAGCCCACTGCACCACATCAACCATGGCATCACCACACCGTCCTCGCTGGATGCTGGGCCCGACACAGTGGTTATCGGCATGACCCGCATCCCGGTCATCGAGAACCCCCAGTACTTCCGCCAGGGACACAACTGCCACAAACCAGACACATGTAAGTAGTGGGATGGGATGCTGTCCCTTTGGGGAGGAAAGGAGGGTGTGGCAGCAGCTAACCATGTAGCTGGGGTTCTGGAACTTTCTGGGGTGATTCTCCACCTTCCGACCTCTAGGAGCCTCCCCCCACCCCCTGCCCTCTTTGTCTCTAAGTGCAGAAGACAGCCTGGGTAAGGAGACACTGTGGGCGAAGTCCCTGGGTAAGGAAGAGTCACAGGTTTCAGCTTAGTTCTCGGCTTTATTCAGGGAGACCCCAGGTAGGGAAAAGTGCTCCCGTAAGGCGGGGCACACGAATGAGGCTGGTGTTCTCAGAGAACCTGGCCTAGCTTTAGGTCACATAGCCTAGCTGTGTCTGGACAGCAGACCCCAAGGCTATCCAAAGCTCCACCCAGACCTCTATGAGAGGTGAAGGGAGTGAAGGGCAGTGAGTACCTCTGAATGGAAATAATCTCCATGACTGCCTCTCCAGTGCCCTGAACTATGTACCCCTGATAATCAGTACCAGCCCAAGCCAGGGACTCTCCCTCCCCCACCACAGGCAAAGGACCTAGGACACCTGCTTTCTCCATAACTCTCACCTCTGTTGGCTCAGTCATTCTCTTTGTGTTTATGCTGAACCCTGCCAGGTTCCTCTCAGCTCCTGAAGCCTCAGAAGCTTGGCCTTTTGACCAGCAATCCTTCCCTTTTCTGCATAACTGAGTTTCTGGAACTTTCTGAGGTGACCTTCCACTGTTAACCTCCCACTCCAGGAAGCCCTCCCTCTTTGTCCCTAAATGTAGAAGATAGCCTGAGCAAGGAGACACCAGTGGGCAGTGTGTTCTCAAGTTCAATGTCCCAACCACACCAGTGCAAACCTTTCCCATTCCCTATGCTTCTGTCCCGAAGGAACTGACGTACTATTTCAGGAGGAGGCAGAAACACCTGTGGAGATCAGAGATACAGACAGAGATACCAAGGTTCTGAGAGGCTGTGGATTCCCCATTCCTTCTGCAGAATGTCCACCAGTGGGTTCTTTTCATGTCTCAGTCATTCTGGGATAGGCCTAGGAAAAGGTGCATTCTAGTCTTGCTTCTAGATCTCTGTCTCAGGCCTTGATCTTCCTTGGTTACAAGTCTTGATGCTCCTGCTGGGCCACCCTGCAGCAGAGTGGGTCTTTGGTCATCTGATCACTCTTTGCTTCCTTTCTCTGATTCTGAGTTTAGTTCTGGTTATGCCAGGGGGAGGGACGGGACAAGTGTCAGCTCAAGATTGTCATTTACCTCTTTACCTTTGGTTCCCTATGGAACCTGCTGCGGTGTTGATGAGAGACTCCTTGTCAGTACTAGATGAAGGACACCTGGCTTCTAGATCAGGGCTGGGCCAAGAAAAAGAGCTTTTCAGATAAGCAGTGAAAAATGGGGCAAAGCACAGTCCTGCTCCCAAAACTCTTGTCTCAGATCAGACTTGGTCTGGATGGGCTGGAGGTGGCCTAGAAGGAAGCTTCTCTTCATTGCACACATAGGTTTAAGCTTGATCTGGGCTGATGCTGAATTATTTACTAGCACTGGTACTTGAACAGAGGCTGGACCTTTGCTGTATTGCATATAGACTTGGTGCTTGTTATTTGAGAGTGCTTTTCTATAACGTCACCTTAAACGGGGTTAGCGAACGCTGAACTATTGTTCACAGTGGAGATGCAATTTAGGGTGCTGTGAGCCTCTGTTCACCATATTTTATCAGCTAATCTATACATAACCTTGCATGTTGCATGTGTGGTTTTGTTTATTGCCGTATCCTTAGTTAATGAATACTGCTGACTCAGTAATATGGAACTCGACTCATACTGCAATTCATGGCTGGTCTAAACTTACCTCGTATACTCTCTAATACACATTGCCATCATCAATGATCATAGAATGGCATTTCAGAACTGTACCCAGAAGCCATTTGAAAGAGCAGCAGTATTAAGAAAAAGCCCAAAATGTGAAAAGCAGAGTCCAGAATAGATCATCGTGGGTACTGATTGGTTTGAAAGCTGAAATAAGAATTTTAAAGGTGTTGCATGTGATTAAATATATACACTTTTCATCTGTCAGTACACACACACACACACACACACACACACACACACACACACACACACGTATTGCTGCATTCAACCTCTGCTGGAAATATCCACATCCAAAACACCTGAGTTTTTATTTGTGTGCATATTCCCCATGACCATGAAAGATAATCTCAAATATTGGTTTCTTTTTATTATTTATTTATTTATTTGTTTGTTTGTTTGTTTGTTTGTTTGTTTGTTTATTTATTTATGGTGCATGTGTGTGTCACACGCTCTGTGTGTCCCTGAAAGATAATCTCAAATATTGGTTTCTTTTTATTATTTATTTATTTATTTATTTAATTTATTTATTTATGGTGCATGTGTGTGTCATACGCTCTGTGTGTCCCTGAAAGATAATCTCAAATATTGGTTTCTTTTTATTATTTATTTATTTATTTATTTATGGTGCATGTGTGTGTCACACGCTCTGTGTGTCCCTGTGGAGGACCAAAGGTGACTTTGGGAATCACCCTGGATCACTTCTACCTCCTTCTTGCTTTGCCCTGGGTTTCTAGGCTCACCACGGCTGGAAATGTGGGTCTGCCTTTTCCACTTGGCCTTTTTTACATGGGACCTGGGATTCGAACTCTGGACCTTGTGCTTGCAAAGTAGTGCCTTAACCCCTGAACCATCTCTCCAGCCTTCAAATATTGGTTTCTGGGATGTATATAGAATCTGATCCCAAGGTCATATCTATGTCCATATGACTGCAGGATGCCAGTGACTCTTGTATGTGGGAAGGAGGGAAGCTTCTTTTGAGCCATCAGGATCCGTGTCCCACAGGAACCTAAGAACTGGAGCTGGCTGGGATCTGATGTGTATCTGCTGATGTCAGGGCGCATCTCACAGCCATGGAGCTACTAGGTTCCCCTGGGATTGGTAGAGCTTTCCTTTTCAAACATCTCTCTAAGGAGCCAGGCCAGCTCTGTGTAAGCAAACAGTGAGGTTCCTGGAGACAGAGGGGAAACAGTTTTATTGATGGAGCCCTGGAAGAAGGGGGCAAAGCAAACCTTATCATAGTGAAATCATGATGGAGTGACTCCACATCAAGACCCTTTGATAGCAAGGAAAGTATCTTTTAAGGACAACAATCCATTTTGCCCTAGCAATAGCCAGCAGATGACTGATTGTTTTCAGAAAACATGCGCCACCTGATAAATGCTTTGCTGGAGCTCCTGTGATTCGCACAAGCAGGGACTGTGTGGCTGAGATGCAGCGGGTCTCTATGGAAGCTTCATCAGTGGAGGAAACTCATTCCAAGGCACATCCCCATGCATGATGAAATATGTCATGAATAATTAAAGCCACAGGTATCTTGGCACCAAAACAAGTGGGAACTTGTATGGTGCTACGTGCAGGGCTGGGGTCACTCCTCTGGGAGGACACAGAGAACCAGAGGATTAAGAGAGCAAAATGTTCCTGTGCTGGATCCCAACGCTCAATCTCTTCCTTGTCCCATCTTGCACATGCCACATGGAAGTGAATCACAGACATACAGTGCCGTCTGGCTTCAGGTATCATTTCTTCAGCTTTCCCAGCAATGGATTTAGCACAGAGCACTTGTCTTCCTCTTGTGTTTGTTTAGCAGGAGTGGTGAGACCTTTCTGACCGGAATGATTAGGATGCCGCTCGTCTCCCTGCTTCTCACTTTCCCTCATCTGTCTTTTATCTGATCTGCAACATTTTTCATCTCCTGTCAGCTGCAAGGATATTTAAAGATCACCTGGTACCAAATCCTTATCAGGTGTTTGTTTCCCCTTGCCTGCATTCCCAACAAGTGCTCTGCATTTGACATTGTCTTATTCTGAATTGATTTAAGCTTTCCAGGGATTCAAAAAGACCAGAATAAAGATGCCTCTACTCAGTCATGTACATCCAAACTCAACCCAGTAAGGCTCTCCATCCAGGGTTAGTGTAGAGCCCCCTGACACCAGAAGCATTCAGAAAAGCATACAGCCCCCTGTGTCATTCCCCTGAGGGCCCTAGACTTGAACTGGGTCTTGCAGAATGAGACATCAAGAAACCCATCCAGATGGGTCACTGGGGAGAAGGTGAAAGGTGTGCACTTCCATTAGACCTTCCATTGCCTTTGTAAGCCCTGTGACAGCTGTGGACTATTTTGTGAAGCTGTGATGTCCTTCATGGGCCAGGGCTTACTGTTAGCTTAAGAGTCAGATCTTTCTTTGCCTGTCTTCACATCTCCAGGCTCCTTGTTCACTCCTTCTCAAAACTCAGTTTCTTGATTGGGAAAGTAAGGACTATCAGAGGAAGGTAACCTGTTCCTCACCCACTTTCTCACTTTGTCTCTTGGGCGTCCAGTCTATTCTTGCTCCCTGCCTTCTCAGGGTCAGCATCTCACTAGCCAGCTGCAGATAGGGACATTTCCCCATGCCAAGCTCCTGCGGCGTCATGCCTAGCTGCTCCTTGTGCTCACTGTAAACCTCTTGCGGTTCCTGATGGAGCTGCAGGTCCACCTCTGGTTCCATCTCCCCAGGATTCTTATCACTGTTCTTCTTCTATCTCTTTGCAGAGACCATGTTCCTTTGACTCTCTCTTGCTACTAGCATCTGTACACTTACACTGGGATGCTATTCTCTTCTCCATCCAACATATGTGGAGTGAGGGCTTGTGCTAGGCATTCTTCTAGACTCCAGAAACAAGGCGGAGGAGACATGTATGGTTGTTAGTCTCTCTGACTGACAGTCCACCACGGCTGATCCTTAAGACTGTCTGCTCCCTGGGCAACCCCATGAGACTGTGGGAATTGTTTTCTTTATTATTTATCAATAAATTCTCCAGTCTTTATCCCTTCTTTCCACACCAGTAATATTTTTTCAATTGCTATGCTAGTTTAATTCCTCCTGTAAAATGACCTCTTGTTTTCTTCTCTTCATGGCTTCACCCACGCTCTTTTTTCTGTTTTCATTGCCTTTAATGGTACCTTTTTTTAAAGCTTTTAATTTTTTTGTTCTTAGACAGTTTCATACACGAATACATGAATTTAAGGTTTTTTTTGCCCCATCATACCTATACCCATCCCCCTTCTACTACCAATTAAAATCTTCTTCTCCCAACTAATCTCCTTCTTAGATGTGTGTGTGTGTGTGTGTGTGTGTGTGTGTGTGTATCCCACTGAGTTGTCTGTGTTGGCATGTGCATGAGCACTTGCTGCAGAATGGATGCTATATCAGCGGGTATGCCTCTGAAGGAAGTGGGCTTCCCTTCCTATAACTGTCATTAATCCTCAACAGTTCCTTGGGAAGGCGTGCCTTATGAGGTCTTTCGCCTTCCATGATGACACGTTCACAGGCCAAATCTTGGGCAAGTCTTTTTTTTTTTTTTTAACCTGGAAACACCATCTTTATTTATATGAATGTCTGCTAGCCACCTCACATACATTATTTATGATGAGGATCCATAACCCTCTTTTTCCTTGCCATTTGAGAACAAAACAAAATCATATAAATAAACTTCAATGCCATGGAATTTCATTAAACACCAATGTGCAATTATATAATCAACTTAAAACCAAGCAGAATGTAGATTATTTGGAAGTTTATTAACTGATAGTTGTGTAATTTGGTTAAAGAAGGGAACATAGAAGGTTAATTGTTAAATGAGGAAAGATATCTGTAAAGACTGAAGCTAAAATTACATGATGGACTCCAGCTGTTTACAAAGATGATTTTTGGCTTTAAGTCATTTTGCATGTTAGTTGATTTTAAAAAAATGACCACAATCATGTTAAAAATCCCTAAGGATTTTTTCTTCGAGATTTTAACCTCTCTGAGAAGAATTTGTGAATTAGAAACAAAAATGTGCAGAGGAAACAGAAACAAAGGTACCCAGTAGGTACTGGGAGACATCTGGACAGGTGGATGGTATCTTTCTCCTTTTTCTTCCTGCCTGTCCTCTTTAGATCCCACTCACAGCTGACAGAATACAGACAATACAGGCTATTCACAATATAGCTATTTAAGTTTGNTACTCTGCTTAGTTAAGTTTTCTTTTCTTTTTTTTTTATTTCCACTCATACAAACTTAACAGGTATACTGGTCTCCCCTCCTCCCTCCAACCCCCCATCCCTTTGTGCCCCCCACTCCCCCTTCCCTCCCCATCCCCCAGTGCCTCTCCCTCCCACCCCCGGAGCCTCCTTTAATGAGCATGCCAAACTCTCCTCTGGGTCCTCCTCTCCGAGGAGGTGCAAGGACCCAGGGGCATCCAACCGCAATGAGTTCATGAGTGCAGCAGTCTTGTCATGTCCAAAAATGCCATTTGTCAGCATCTCCCCACTCTCTGCCTCTTACAATCTTACTGTCCCTTCCACTGCTATTATTTTGCTCTATGAAAACTGTATCAAGCTATTTTCTAAATACCATTACATCAGTGGATTAGCGCAGCTCTGAACACTCAGCTGAGAAGCTTCCTTTTCTAATGGAAGACAATTAAAAAGAGAAACACAGCTGATAATGGCACCTCTTTTCCAGTCTACTGTGAATACTTCCCAGGCTCACACTATCCCAACATGACCTTCCTTTTCTTCGTTCTAATCCATGGCCTTTAACAATACTATGTACCAGTCTGAAATGACTTTAAACCAAATCTTAGATTATCCTGTCACTTTTTAAACACATGTGTCTTGTTTCCCAAACCTGAATTTATTCTCTAGTGTATGTCTTACATGTATATTAATTCTGTTTTTTTTCATGTGCATGTTGGTGCACATATGTGTGCATACACAACCTTGAGAGTTGACCTTTAGGCACTGTCCACCTTGCTTATTTGGGACAGGCTCTCTTACTGGGCTGTAGTTCACCAAGTGGCTAGGCTAACTAACTATCAAGCCTCAGGGATCTTCCTGTTCTGCCTTCCCACATTGGGAAATAATTTTTCATCTCCTGAGGAAAATGCAGCATATGATGGGATTTTAAGAGGGAGTTAATTAGCAAGTGTCAGGTGGTACTATCATTTGCATTCTGAATATCTCCAAAGGCCCATGTGTAAAGACTTGATATGCAGGTAACTTTCTTGGAAGGTGGCAGAACTCTTCTAAGGTGGGGTCTACTGGAGGGTCTGACTAAGATACTGGAATGTACCTTCAAAGGGCTTTGTGGGACCTCAGCCCTTTCCTCACTCTCTGACAGTTGCCAATCTCCTTGCCATCTCTGTAACTCACAGCATGTCTCTTCTTCTTGTCATATACTCAGAGTCACAGCATTAATCACCTTTTCCGGCTGACTTCTTTCACCTAGCAAATGCGCGGGGAGGAAAATCTCTTCCATGTGTTTTCATGGCTTGATCATTTTTTTTGTTTTGTTTTCTTTACTGAATCATTCTCCATTGCCTGGATATGCCGCACTTTATTATCCTTTCACTAGCTGAAGGACAAGCTGCAGGATTCCTGGGACTCTGTAACAGAGCATGCAGACAGAGTAGCTTCACACCTGAGTGTGTTGTCTCGCAGTCTGAAATCGAGATGCTGGCAGGGCGGTGCTTCCTCTGAGCTCATGGAGATCTTTCTGGGCCTCTCCCAGGAGTCTAGTGGTATTGCTGGCATCTTGGCTGTTGCTCGGCTTGCAGTTGAATCACTTCCTCTGTCTTCCCATGGTCTTTGGTATCTTTTCACAAGAATTCAGGCCAATTAGATGTGTCTCCTCATCTTGACGTAACTAATCGCATCTGCAAGTTCACATTCTGAGATACTGGAAATGAGGACTTCAGAATATCCTTTTTCTTTAGGGGTACAGTCCTACCTGTTAACAGACAGCTTCATTGCTTCCTATCTGGGGCAATTTTGAATAAAGCTGCATTAGCATTCATGTATAGGTGTAGAAATGGATGTGAATTTTTAAGTCATTTGTATGAATACTTGAGTGTGTAATTAAAGAAGCATATGCTAAGAATATATCTAGCTTTGTAAGAAATTGTCAAACTGTCTTCCAAAATGGATGTAGCAAGTTAGGTCATTTTCACTTCTAATTAGACTGGCCTCCATTGATCAGCTCCTACCCTGGGGCCCTCTGTGGCTATATACACCACTTCTTGGTGTGCTTTCTGAATGGTGTCATGTGTACAAATGCATGTGGGCCATCATATAAAATCTTTCTCTCCTCTGCCCTGAATGGCCTCAGCAGCTGATGATAGTATAGTTCTTATGATATTCACACAGACTAACACACATTGCTTTTGACTCATCATTAGTCAAAGGCCAGTTATATGCTCCTGATAAAACTGGCCCCTGGAACTGTGGGTTCCTGCTTTCATCATACTTCATCGGAGCGTGGCAGAGGCCTTCTCTGTGGATCTGCTTCAAGTCCCTGATTGGTCCTTGCTTGTCTCCACTCTTTCCTTCTTCGCTTTCTTGGATGTCCTGCAAGTGTCTTTGATTTCCCCATGTATCACTTTTAACCTGCCCCCACACTGATTCTGATTCTCTTTGTGAGTCTGTACTTCCAAAGATGGGCACGGATTTGAGTTTCAGTCTCTCCTGACTGGCCACATCTTCATGCTCCTTCTTCCATCTATCACAGATTCTCCTATGTAACCTGGTATCTCTGACTTGAGGGTCTTCACAGCCCTTCCTTCTATTGAGAGTGCCAACATTCCTTCTCCATTAATTTCCTCTAACTTTCTTATCTCTTTTGTTTCCTTAGTCAATCATCAAACATCTGTTGCACCCATATGAAATTCTAGGCTTGGGGCTACAGTGGAGCACACATCTTTGCTTTTACTTCTTCAACCACAGTACATGTGTTGGAAGGTCCAAGCTTCCTTTTCCTTCCCCAGAGCCGTTTCTCAATGCACCTTCCCACTCCTACCTATTAACCTTCCATGTGGGTAAACAACTTGAAGAGGTTCATTCTGCAGTTTGAGTAAAAGTTCTTTATCAAAAATGAAAGATTGGCTTGTCTCGTACTTTGTTTCAGGGCTGCTTAGTGAAGGAACTTGCCTTTTCTGGAGATGCACTGTGTGGGTCAGCTTCGCAGCTTCGGAGGGGACTGGAGCTCCAGTGTGTGCAGTGCAGTATTAATAGTGCCTCTGTATGATAGAGATTTCTGCCACCCTCTGTACTAACAAGCATTGCTTAGCCCAGAGTAATGATGGGTGTATAGTCCCAGCTACTTAGCTCAGCAGCGTGGTCCTGCACATGAAATATGGAAAATGGGCTTCTTTGTCTGGAAGGCACTGGCCCCTCCTGGAGCCAGCAGCAGAGGCCACAGCAGCGGCAGCTGCAGTTGAGGCAGAATAAGCCTTTCTAGATTGCTCCGGGCAGATTTCCCTGCTGCACTTGCCTGAGGGCAAGAAAGGATCCAGTTGTGGGGTTGGTCTGGGATGGGGTGTGCAGCTGAGAAGGAAAGGCTGGCTTACTAGTGGCTGCTGTCTGTGGCTGATGGAGGGGGCTGTTCTGCCTAGATGGGACAAGACAGAGTATGAGGCAGATGTGGAGGTGTAGAGTTCTGATAGGTTAGCTTTGGACAATCTCCCTCAAGGGAACCCCAGACCAAATTTTGGTGAGGGCCACATTAGCATTTACCTTTTAGGTCTTTGTCGCTGGTTGGGGTCTCCAGGCCCACCTGACTAAGCAGCAGTCCATAGAACATCTGAAATGAACATAAGCCAGGGTTGTCCCTCTCTGATGTTTCTTTCAGCCTATTTTCAGATCTGATTAGAATAAGTAACAGATCTGCGAGCATCCCATGATGCAAGCTATGTTAAGCTCAGTTTCCTTTCTTTCTAGAAAGATCTGGAGAACGCCAGAATGGCATATTTTGGAGTAAGTCTTGGGTCCACAAACTCAGATATGACTGTTCTGAAAGTCTCAACCTCTGGAGATAGAGTAACAGCTTCTGAATATGAACTCTCAAGTCCCCTAGGTGTTGGCACTACATAGCCATAGCATTTTGCAATTTTTCCTACTCCAGGCACGTCAAATAATGTCATTTCCCAGAATGATCTGAAAACCCAAGACATACGTGAGCATGCAGTTCAAGGCTATAACCACCTAGTCCAAAGAGGCTGACCCACATCCATCTCCCTGGATCAAGGCAGCCTGCCTCCTGTTGCTCACCATGACCTCCTGTGTTCTGTGCTTCACAGCCGTAATCACATCCTCAAAGTTAGAAGCTGCATGCAGTCATGCTAATTAAGTAATTAGGCATAATTATGCTCACTGTAAATACATAGTAATTGGCTGAGAAAAGAACTTGGGGGATAAAGATGTACTTCATGGTTGAAGGTGAAGATTGATAAGACCCCCAGCTGTCCTGGAGGAATGTCATTTCATGGTGTAATGGGAGCCCACAAGGAGCAGCACCCAGCAGGGAAATGTAAGCGGCTGTGGAGTGGGCTCTTCATGTCCTATCCTGAGTTCTAGAAGCAGAAGAGGACTGTTTGTCTTCCTGGTATGTTCTGGCCTTAGTCTCGTCTTCAGCGAGTGGGAAGTTTAACTCCCTTCTTGAGATGTTCTTTACCTCAGACTTAAGTTTATTCTTTTCTTAACTGGGCTTTGGGCATCCAGTCTGTGTTGAAATTCGATCAGTGTGTATGTGTAGGGTATATGCACACGCATGTGTTTATGCAGGTGCACCCATACACGTGAAGGCCAGAGGACTGCACTGGTCTTCCTTGATGGCGCTCACTTTATCTTCAGGTCCCCCGCTGAGCCTGGTGCTCACTGGTTGTGCAGTGAATTGTCGGGATCTGTCTGTCTCTACCTACCCCAGGCCACCATGCACACAGTCTAGGATTCAGATACATAGGGTCCTTCCCAGCTATTTTCATGTGGATGTTAGATATCTGAACTCAGCTGAGCCATCTCCTCAGACTTGGTATTAGAATTTTAGGGGTGGTAATTCTGCACACACAGGCATCAAACAGGAATAAAACATGAGCTTGGATGCCAGCCTGAAGAAAGTTGCTCAGACTTAGAGCCGACATGTGATTTGTTTGTTTGTTTTTTTATTTGTTAATTTATTTATTTATTTGTGTGTGTGTGTGAGAGAGAGAAAGAAAGAGAGATAGATAGAGAGAGAGAGAGAAAGAGAGAGAAGGAAGGAGGGGGAGTGGGAGAGGGAGAGGGAGAGGGAGAAACCACAATGTATGTGCGGTGATCAAAGGACAACTTTATGAGTTGGTTTTCTCTGTTGCTAAGAGTTGGGGTTTAGGTCATATATTTACAGGCTCTTGGACTTTTTAAAACATGAACTAAAACCCACACAGATTTGCAAAAGTTACAAAGAAAAGTTTTATTAAGAGCAAAGCAGCAGCAGAGTTGTGGTTCACTGAACGGGAGCAGAGAGACGCAGGAGCGGAGACACCCAAGAGCAGCAGCTTGTCCCTGGACGTGTTTTTTTTGGGCGGGGGCTGAAAGGAAGGAGGGACTGGTTGTTAAGGAATATAGTTCCTGTGATGCTTTATTTTGATTGCCAGATTAGGTCTACTGGGAATGTACCTTCTCACAATGCATCCGACTTTAAACATATGCATGCCCAGTTATGCTTAAGATGATAAATATGGAATTATTCCTAAAAGATTATTTGAATGTACATTTTAACTTGCTGCAGAGGCAGCTCAAACCAGTTTATGCTGAATTGGTTCCTTATTTTTTTTTTCACCTGGATGCATTGGGAATACATTTGAATAGAAACTATCTAAATTTGATGGTTACTAAGGGAGGAGAACCTTATTGCATTATCTAGAGAGGGGTGTACGAGCAGCTGATGCACACAGAAAATTGTGGGTTGCTAAGGCACATTCTTTGAAAAAGGGTGTGTGTGCATAGTATGTGCAGGTAAAGGTCCTAAGCGCCAAGGACATTTCCAGAAGTGTGTTTGTGGGAGTTTCAATCTAAAATAAATTAGTGGTGATAGGGGAGGTCTCAAGTTCCTAAGCTATTCCCGGTACATTTTTGCTTCATCTCCTTCCACTGTGTTGACTCTGGGGATTGAACTCAGATCTCCAAGGTTGCAGGAGCTTTTTACCTACTAAGCTATCTTGCCAGTTCCAATAGCAGCTTCTTGTTGCCTCTCCTAATCTTCAGCTTGAGATACACAGAGTGCATTGAGTTTGTTGACCACGTGCTGTCCATCCAGTTGCAGGGGAGATCACGGTCTTCCTCCTCTTTCACAAGCCAGAGAGTTTAGAAGCCTTGAAGGAAGACTATCCACACATGGAGTCTTCACCCTTTTTATGAATTTCACCCAGAAAGAAAACGTGATGACGGGTGGTGTTCTGTGCCCACCTCACTCAGAGGGCCTCTCAAAGAGGGTCCGGGGTTTACAAACTGAGGGGAGGATGTTGGCAGTTACCTCTTCTGTCTCCAAGGCTAAACGAATTCCTATTGAACGGAGAGAGGTTGAAAAGCAAGCAAAAGAGATCTCACCCAACCTTGAAGATGGCAGGGGCAGCCATCATGAGCTGTGGTTCCTGTTAGGATTCTCTTTTTAGAAGCCTTTATTTAAGAGAAGTTGGTTGTCCTTCCCATCCTTTCTATTGGCTGTCACTCCGATGTCATCTCGATGGGAGGATGGGGATGTGTCAAGTCTAAAGACTCTTGTTAACTCATGCCGTGTTCCTAAGATCCACAGCCCCACCCATCCCTCGACCAAGAAGCAAGGGGTGCAGCTGCCCTTGTGTTTTCTCCCCAACTGCCTTTAGTTCAGTATTTCCCAAATCAGACAGAGAACAATGCTAATAGCCATTTTATCTCTTTTTTTTCTTACCCTCTAATTCCATGGTTAGATATATTTGGAAACATTTACTACATAAGTTTCTTCTTGTGAGATCCTGCAGTTCCCCAGTATTACTTTTTTTTTTGCAATTTTCCAAGCACATTGGCTCAGGTGCTGTGATACGCATGTATAATCCCAGTACTCTGAAATTGGAGGACAGTTTGGGGGTGCATGTTAAGAATTTATCTTAAGAATAAAAGATAGGGCTAGAGAGATGGCTCAGGGGTTAAGACTCTGCCTTGCAAGCAGAAAGTTTGGATCCCAGATCTCAGTCAAAACACCAAGTGGAAATGGTAGTGGCTTGTACCTCCGGCCCTGGTGGGCAGAGCCTGGGAAATCCCAGAGCAAAGCAAAAAAGGAGGTAGAAGCAATCCAGGATGATTCCCAAAGTTACCCTTGGTCTTTGTGGACACTGATTCTGGAGGTCCTCGGTTTCAGGATCCCATTGTGGTTCCCAGCAAGTGTAGCAGCTCACTCTGATAATGAATACCAGGTATTGTCACAGTTCTTCTCATGCCTCAGTGTAATTCTGACTACCAGCTCCCCAGGAATAGCCAGGGATGGGCATGACATTCTTTGAAGTTTCTGACAGGGGACTAGCATTCCCTCCTTTACTCAGATCAGAAGTCTCTGCTTGTTGCTGTGAACCTAGAAGCTCCTGCAGATACTTCTGACACATCCTGACATCAGATCCTGAGATGCTGGTCATAGCTAAATGCCATCCTCATTCTTGGACATGTCTGCTGTTTAGAATGGGAATCTCAGCTGGTTGCTCTTCACGAAAAGTATTACAATCCAAGATGCCAGCGCCTCCTCAGAGCCACTGCTTCCATCACTGTGTAGAAGGTGGGAGCATGTCTGTATTTCCAGAAGAGGCTGTGATGGTTGGGTATGGTGCAGTCAGGGCGTGGTCTGGCAACTGAGAGAGTGAACTGCACCCTTGCCCACAGTGGAGTTCTGTTCAGGAAAACAGATGAGTGTGAGAACATGAGTATGGATGGTCCTAGACCCTGATTTCAGCTTACCCCATCAACTCCTGCTTGACTGTGTCCAACACATGTGCCTGCTCTACACTGCAGGAGAGTAAAGGTAGTCACCATGGCCAGTATTTTATAAGACAAACTGCCCATGGGAATTTGAAAATATGGGTTGGGAAGATGGCTTGGTAGCTAAAAGTGCTTGCTGCACAAATAAGAGGATCTGAGTTTGGATCTTCAGAACACATGTAAAACCATCTAAGGACATTGTCTGACTTCCACGCGTGCACTGTGACATTGCACTGTGACACAGGTGTTATCAGACTCATCATATATATACACAGATTAAAAAGAATTTGAAAATTCTCTGTTAATCTGGTGTTAGTATATAATGATTTCTCTTGTTTAATAGCAATCATTGCATTTTTTGACAGGGATATATTCCTGGGGTACACCAGTTTGTTTTCAGAGTTTAAGTGATTCCTGAAACCATGACACTTCTTCCCCCCAGCCACTTCTATCCCATAGCCTTAAGGAACAGCATTTTGTTACCAGGTTCACAGCCACAGAGAGGTTCTTAGGAGTCGGGACTGTAATATGTTGCTTGTCAGCAAATGATGGATGCAGACGAGCCCAGGGCTCTGGCCAATTTCCTGTTGGGTTAATAGAAGTGGAAAGCTGTGGGCTTAACTGGAGGGTGTGGAGACATTTGCAGAGGGACCTTGTGCTTGCTTGAGTCTTTGTTTCACTCTCCCCCTTGTCAGTAGACTTTATTTTCTGAAAGCACGTGTTCCCCAAGCACCTGCCTACGTGCAGTACCCTGAGGTCTCACAGGCTTGTGCATAGGACCTTTCGTGGAGTCCAGCGCCCAGTGTTTTAGATGAAAATGTTCATGTTTGTCCATGGTCTTTTGATGTTACCAGTCAAGATCCTTTTCCTTAAACAAAATAGATGGTCCTGACTCACTTGGCATCATTAGATTGTTTAAACATTAGATCAATTAAACAAGTAGGTAAGGTTCCAATGAGGTACATTTGGACTCCAGCTCTGGTTCTTGGGGATCTTTTTGGTTCTGCCTTTTTTGTTTTTGCTTTGCCACCAGCTAACTCCTCTCATGGTTCATGGTTCCTAAGTCATTATAGAGGTTCCAGGCTTTTCCAAGCAGTCATCAACCCAAGGATAACACAAGGTTGTTTCTTTTAGTGGCTGATTGAAATTCCACTACTAGCACCAAATCATTGCTATTAAGTGGGATAAAATTACCACCAGCACGTTGTGCTCCTTGAGGATCTGTCCTGGAGCTGGGGATGGAAGGCATTTCCCCTGAGATGTGTGCTTGCAGTGGAAGAAAGTGACCACCTCGATAGAATCAGGAAGATTACATGGCTGTCAGAAATGACAGTGGCGACCATACTGATTATCCTCAGTGGCAAGACACACGTGTATCCATCTCTCAGCCTTGCAAGTGGTGCCCCTTTACTTCTCAGGGCAAGCAGGAGTGTTTTGACATGTGGGTGGTGGAGGAAGAACCAGAACATGGATCCCATGGAAGCATTTCTCTGTGTGTCTCGCCTTCTAAGGAGAACAAACTGGCCCTTTGCAGCTACTGTCCTCAGTGTTTGGGTCTGGGGAGCTGTACTGCTTTTCAGAGTCGTGTTTCTATGCCTAGGCAAAGGAAAATGTCTACATTTGGGTTTAACTGCATCAGTTTGTGTCTTACCAGGAGCAGCTGCGGGATCCTTTTGTGTGCAGTTTCTGGAGTGTAGGTTGCAAGGCAGGGGGCAGTGAACAGAGACACAAACTCAAGCTGACTGAGTAGCGACCCAGGGGCCAGCCCTGACCTTGGAGTACCTTGCCACAGTGATAAGATACCTCACGCACTGTGCTTCCTGCATGTTGGGCACTTATGATTTGAATGTTATATATTAATAAATTGTGCATTCCTTATAAAACTTAGTGGTATGAGTCTGGGTTGATAGCTTCGTCAGCAAGCACAAAGCCATGAGTTAGATCCAGAGAACCCGTAGAAAAGTGAGAGAGGTAGGAGGCACTTGCACTGTTTGCTTAATTCCAGCACTGGAGAGAAAAGAGACAGGCACACACCCCTGGGGGCTCTCTGGCCAGCGAGCTTAGCTTACTTCGTGAGACTCAGAACAATGAAAGATCCTGTCATTAAAAAAAAAAAGGGAACAGTGCCTGAGAAACGTCAGCTAAGGTTTTCCTCTGGCCTCCATAACTGACTGGCACATACACACAAACATGCGCACATAGGCATGCATGCATGGATACATATTTGCACACATGTATAAATACGTGCATGCATGTATTGCATACATATGCAACCCAATGAGGTGAATATTCTGATTGTCCCTATTTTATAGATGAGGAAACTGAGGCACAGATATACTGTGGACCCATAGCTTGGTCATGACAGAATGTAACCTACCCCCATCCTCTCTCCTTGAGTGGTCTTTTCCCTCTACATTACATCAGTCTGCAGAAAAATGCTGTGCCCTACCTCACCAGTGAGCAAATCTCCAGGGAATTGATCCTAGGATGTTTACTGGTCTGAGGTAGAGCCAGGGTTCAGACTTGTGGAGGGTATATATGGGGTTCAACCCCACCTCTTCCTCTGGCTCAGACCTATGGTCTGACTTCCAATTCACTTGCACCCTACCTTGGGCGACTGAGGGTGTTCTTGAAGAATTTCAGACAGGCTTTGTCTTGGGTAACAGGCTGTCCACCAGCAAGGGGAAGATAGTCTTTTTTATTTTTATTTCTTTTAGCAGCCCTGGGTTTCTGTGGAGCCATCACCCTTCTTGCCCCCCCAGTACGGCTTCCCATCTGGGGCTTAAGATGCCCAGAGGGAGGCTGGTGTGCTGCAAGCCAGGTCCAGCTAGAGATGGGCGAGCCATGCTCTTTTCTTCCTCACTAAGTCTCCTGTTAGCCTGCCTTGGTGCTCATATGCCTTGATTTGTTACCCACATAGTGGTGGGGTCTCTCCCCAGACACCTTGTCAGCTTCTGTCCCTAGCCCTAGAAATGCTGGTGACGCGGCAGCTCTTCTTCGGGGATTCTGCTGAGTCGGGAGGCCCTAATGCCACTGGTAATGAACAAGTGTTGGGACTAAACTCCTAATGGCTCATTGATTGGTTGAATTATGCTCAGTGTAATTCTGAAAATAGATTTTAAATATGTGCTTGGGGATTTGTGGGGATTTGTTACTGAGGAGCTTTAACTCGATCGTGGCTGATTTGACAAAGATGTCAATGCTGGGAGTTTCTGTCTCGGTCATGATGAGACACCTCTCCACAGTCAGTGTGGGTTGTTGGGATGGGTGTGTGTGGGGCCAGGGGTGGGATGGCATGATCACCTGCCTGTCATGCATGCCCCATTCACAGGGCTCCTGGGGAGATCAACTCGACTGGATGCACCATTGAAACTTCCCGTGTTTTCAAGGAGGGATGATGACTTGTATATTCTGAATTCTCCCTTTCACTGTTTCTAAAGTTAAGTAGGGTGGAGGTTGCCTCCTTCCTAATCCCAGGCTTTTGCGAGCTACTATTTGGGGTAACAAAAGGAAGTTCCCTGGAGACTTAGCTTAGCAAGCCTTCTGATCTGTCTGAATCCTGTTCCATCTATCCCCATCCTTGGATCCAGCGTTGTTGGTGGGCGAGGGCCCATATCGAGATCTCCCAGTCTGAGATTGGACATTAGCCCCTATGTGTGACATGGTGAATGCCAGGGTGATTTGGAGATGATAGAAAAGCAAATAGAAGTCTTTCTGTGAGGAAGCTACCATCAGCATGCCAACACAGAGACTTCCTGGAATTACTGACCACCTATTTCCTTCCTTGTGGTCTAGCAGAGAGTTACGATGCCTTCTATGTAGATCAGAAACAAAAGAGGACTGTTGTATATATGCCTTCATGATGTAAGAGAAAGATAGAGTAAGACCGTATTTCTAAGGGGTGTCGGCCACTAGTCTCTTTCTATTTTTCTTCCCCCAGAGCTCCTGTTCTTCCACCGTAACTATCTAGGAGACTCTAGCCCCCTTCCCTGGGGGTAATTTATACTCAACAAATCATTAGAAAAAGCAGCATTCTCCAGAAAGGGGGAAGTAAAAAGAAAACCTGGAAGAAACAGGGTGTGCATGTCGGAGGGGGGGATGACACTCTGCTGTAATAAAGAAATTACAGACGTTCTGCATTATGAACCATATTAATTTTTAATGACTGAGAAAGGAGCTGATTTATAATGCATCCTTCCCAACTGCAGAGCTTGTCCCTAGCTAATAAATAAATGACAGGTTTCTTGTATTAAAAGTATCTGTCATTTTCCATTGTTGGGATGTGAATGGGAGAGACAGTGAAGGAGAGGCCCCTGGGAAGGGGTGTGCCCTGCTGAGGCCAGTAGGGGTTGTGCTGCCTTGGAGCCTGGTCTCTGGAACAGAATTGAGCTCATTCCTTCTTGGTCTCAACAAAGTGACTCAGTTCACACTCACTCATGTGGTCCAGGAGAAATTTGCAGGGAGGTGTGATGAGCCATTTAGGACTAGCTAAATGTGCAAATTTAAATGGCCTGAAGAAAAACTGTCAGTGGCTTTTGTCTCCCATTTTGTAGGGGTTCCCTTTCCAGATTCCCTAAGCCTGGCTTTGATGACAGATTGGTGACACCTAACTCTGTTTTGCCGCTCTAGGGCTCTTAAGAAAAAAACAAGTAACACCCGACAGTTGAGTGTGGTTTTGAAGGGCTATATACCCATTATAAAATTAGTAGAGGAATCCAGAAAGTAAAAAGAAAATACTACAGTGTGTGTGTGTGGTGCAGTATGTATTTATGGGAAGTGATGAATATTTTTAAAATGTTGATGTGTTGCTTTTCAGTCTTTTTCTTTGCATATACACATGTGCATGAAGATAACATGCACTGACGAGCATGCATATATAGCATGTACAAAACCGACACCTTCCTTTATGTATAGTTTCAAAAATCTTAATTTGTCATTTAATGACATTTCCAAGACCTTTATTTCATGTCATTAAAAATGATGCGACTGGGCTGGGAAGCAGTTCAGTCGGTAAAGTGCTTGCCTTGCCAGCATGAGGACCTGGGTCCATCCCCAGAAGCCATAATAAGGGAAAAAGCTGACCATGGTAGTATGCACTTGAAATCCTAGAGCAGGAGGGGGAGACAGATGGGTTCTTGGAGCTTGCTAATCAGCCAGCCTAGCTGATTTGATAAGTTCCAGGCAAAAATGAGGAATGATGTCACCTGAGGTTGTCCTCTTGCTGCCACATTTGTACACACACCGCGCATGTACACCCTGACACATGTGTGTACCCCTGTGAATACACACACACTGATGTAACTGCTTGCAATGGCTGTGTGTGTGTAGGGGGGGGCAGCATGTAAAGTGGTGCCATTGTGGCGGCGGCAATAGGTCTCTGTAACTAGAACACCAGAGATATAGGCACAGACCATGAGAACAATGAGTACAAGGAAGATTGTTACACAGAGCTCACGACAGAACACACACTGTGCTGCAGAGTCGGCACGGGAGGCTGAGAGAGGAATGGAGTACTCTATCTGTGTGACTGAGTCCACACTCCAGCTATAAATGCTCCCGCAGATACAAGCGTAATGTGATGTGTGTCACGCAGACTCACCGATGATGGGTTGAGGGTGTTGAGAGAGTGATGTCTTTGTATAAATTACGGGAGCAGAGGCTTGGGCAAGGGCTCCCCAGGGGAGCGTGTGAACTAGAAAGCTGTGGAAGATTTGAGCAGAGTTTCAAAGGAAAGGCCTTCCAGGATTCTCTTTGGACAGGACTGGAAGTAAAGATGACTGCAGGTGAGCCACTGGAGTAGATAGATCTTATGGTTATATGAAATCCTCCATCTTGCATTGGAGAGATACTGCAGGTGTTAAGCCGCTGTCTCACAAATAGAAGGAGTTTGGATTATAGATTCCATGAAAAAATGACAGGCAGAAATGACAGTCGCCTGTACTTCCGATCCTGGAAGGTGGAGCCTGGGAAACTCCAGAGCAAAGCAAATAGATTAAAAACAGCCCAGGGTGATTCCTGAACTCACCCTTGGATCTCCACAGGCACACACACACACACACACACACACACACACACACACACACACACACACAGACATATATATACACACACACATACAATATACATACATACATACACATTATACACACACACACACACACACACAGAGATGTATACATAGGGATATACATGCAAAAAATAGTAATAAAAAGAAATCTGCAGTTTACTAAACAGTAATTATGAATGTATTTATAGGATTTGTCCTTCCCTAGTTTACTTGGTTTGGTTCTGGTGTCTCACAAGTAGGTTGTGATCTGAGAAGTGAAGAAACCACTGATTTCCCAATAGAACCAGTGCTGGCTCATCTATAATCCCATCGCTCAAGAGGCTGAGTCAGAAAGATGGCAGATTCAAGGCCACCCTGGCTTCTTGAAGAGACAACCCATCTCAACAAAGAAAATTTAGCACAACTAGATAAAAAGCTCAAACAAAGCAGCTTCAAGCAGACAAGGAAGACCCCCCTGATCCAGAAAGGAAGGAGTTGACATACTCCACTGCATCTACCTATCAGCACAGGGACGGTGCTTAGAAAATGAGACTTTGTGATTGCTGCCAGGAGGTTTGCCTCCTGATTTGCTTATGAAAATGGAAGTTTGCCTAGATTTTGAGACTAACATTTTTACCCTTTCATACTGAAATCTACTCCTTCATAGACAGGGGACAGTGTCTTTTGTTTAAAAAAATAAGCAAAAAGCCTCTGAACTGAGAAGGCTTGGAGAGAACGCCTCAGCAAAGACCCTGTCCCCCTCCCCACATCATGCAGGTGGAAGGGGCAGGGAACGTGAAGAGCCTGTTGTTGAGACTGTGACAGCTCAAGAGCATGTCCTAGTTGAGCTTTGTCTTCTAATCAGACACTTGCATTGGCACTATGATCTTCACTTGTATTTTTTTTTTTCTGCTTTCACATTCTTGGACGCAAGGTTTTTCTAGCAGTAGGACTTGGCTGTAAGCAACATTTCCCTTCCTGCTCTTTCACGAAACTTCCTTATGGAACATAGAAGTTTTTTTTATTATTATTTTTCATCAAAAAAAACTCAAGAGATAAATGGAGTTGCATCTCTTCATTCTGTGGATGAGAAAACAGGGGGCCTGACACATCATTTAATGACATTAGCGCTCATGCATGTTTGGAGGAGGGGACAGGGCTAGGACTTGATGGCGCTTGTCTCCTGATGTTTCTTATGTCTCGTGAACCTGTAAGTCGAAATGCAGCCTTTTCATTTCCCCCCAAAGAAGTTGATTTTGTCTGGACCATTTAATAAGGAGTGTCTGACAAAAGAGAACTCTGTGGCTCAGGTGCAGTAATTGCTACAGAAATTGGTTTTAGAGTCTTTGGGGAATTCTGTAGTTGAACCTTATCAAGTACACTTTGTTCCAACACTTCTACAAATCTTAAGAACCTCAAATAACTGCTTCTATTTGGAGCTCTTGTTGGTTGTTTTAGTAAGCTTTCAAGGGGCACTGCCTCTCTGTCCCATTGGGCTCCCAAGGAAACGAGGAGTACCGTTTAACATCTCCTCTGGCTTCTTGAAGTCAGGGCTCTGCTGCGGGCACCTCCGAACTTGGTCTCAAATGTTGTTTCCATCTGATGGATCTTTGAGGAGCGCCTGATTTCTTAATGACATCAACAAGGAAGCAAATGTAGCTAAGCAGATGCTTGATTGCCACACCACTCTCGTGTTACTTACTACTGTGGATTCGCCAAGAGAATCCGTTTCAGTTTCTCCACTCCTGAATAGCTTCACACAGTATAGAGTCAACACGCAGCACCTCTGGACTCTCCTTGCATTGCATTGTTTCTAAGGAAAATTGATTGGCACAGAACTGTCAATGTGCGGTGTCTTATCCATGGGTCATCCATCAGTCAGCCCTGGTGCATGGTCCACTCTGTGCAGAATCCTTTGCTAAGAAAGGGATTAGGTTTTTCTTCCATGCCCCCTCTGTCACTAGGAATGATGCTGTTAGTGATCTCAGGCTACCTCACTAGTATTAGTGGACACTAGTGTACAGTTTTGGGTATGCTCTGCAGAGTTTCAGAAAACTGTTGTTCTAGAACAATGCTTCTCAGAGTCCAATCCCAGCTTAGCAGCATCAGCATCGTCCTGGAACTTGACAGTGCAGATTCTTGGGGTTCATTCCAGACTCTTGCTTTGGACACTCAGGGCCATGGGCTCAGCAAGCTGTGTTTTCTCAACTTCTCTGGGGGATTCTATTGAATGTCAAAGCACAGGAAACCTTTGGGAAGATATTTGTGCTGGCTCTGTATTTATTATTTGATGTGTGGCGTGGGAGCATATGTACACCTGTATGCGGGTGTGCCTGCCCGTGCACGTGTGTGCATGCGGAGATCAGAGGAAGATGTCTGGTGTCCTGCTCAATCACCTTTTGCCTTGTTTGCTTAAGACAGGGTCTCTCATTGAACCTGGATCGTAATTTCTTTCTTTCTTTCTTTCTTTCTTTTTCTTTCTTTCTTTCTTTCTTTCTTCTTCCCTTACTCAGTCCTTCCTTCCTTCCTCCTTCCTTCCTTCCTTCTCTTTTCTTTCTCTTCTCTCTTTCTCCCTCTCTCCTCCTCGTCATCCCTCCGTTCCTCCTCCTCTCTTTCGTTGTTTGTTCGTTTCTCTTCTCTCTTTTTTCTTTCTCGCTCACCGCCACTCCCTCCCTCCCGCTCTCCCTTTTTCTCCCTCCTTTCTTCCCTCCTTTCTTTCTTCCCTCCTCTCTTTCTTCCCGCCTCTCTTCTTCCTTCCTCGCTGTCCTTTCTTTTCTTTCCCTCCTCTCTTGCTTTGTTGCTTTGGTTCCTTCCTTCCTTCTTTTTCCTTCCTTCCCTTCCGTCCTTCCTTCTTTCCTCGTTCCTTCCTTCCTTTGCCTTCCTCCTTCCTTCCTTCCTCCTTCCTGCCTTCCTTCCTTCCTTCCTTCCTGCCTTCCTTCCGTCCTCTTTCCCTCTTTCTCTCTTTCTCTCTTTCTCTCTCTCTCTCTTTCTCTCTCTCTCTCTGTCTCTGTCTCTCTTTCTTTCCTTTCTTTCTTAAACTGGCTGACTGGCAATCCCTAGAAATCCTCTTCTTTTAGGTTCCTCCCACTTCAATACTGGGGTTATGGGTGTGTGTGACACACCTATTTTTTTCTTTTATAAATAAGTGGGAGTAGGGGGATTCCAAACTCAGCTCCTCATGCTTACACAGCAAGCACTCTTACCCACATACCCAGCCTCTGGTCCCTTAAAAATTACCCTTCTCAGAGATGCTTCAGAACAAGTAATTGAGTATATGTATAACGTGTGTGTGTGTGTGTATATTCCTTGTCCAGTAAATATCTCCTGAGAATTCAAGTAAATATACAAATAATTGTCATGTTGGAGGTGTTTTGACAGAAATAGATGAATGCTTGATGCTTTGATGACAGTAATGTATCTGCATGAGGCTGACTCCTAGGCTGTTCCCAAGCCCTTCCAAATGGAGAAATTGGCCAAACTTGGAGTGAAAACACTGTGAGGGAGAGATGGGATGTGGGCAGTATGTGGTTGAATATTAGAGCCTAAATTGTATGAGATGAAGGGATAGTGGAGGAGGCTGGGAACAGCTACCCCACTGAGGAGACTATAGTCAACTTCCAGCTATTAATGTACTGTGATTGCTTTCAGCTTTAGTTAAGCTAAAGGAGGGATTACACATGTCCAGAGAACACTTCTGCCTAGTAGATCATCCTGGGGATGCTTGGCCCTGCAGATTTTTGGTGACGTCATTTGTAAATCTTCCCTCCTCAGAGCAAGACATAGTGGGAAAAGTCTCCCTGCATCACATTGATATGTAGTTCAGTGACCACCATCTATGACCCAGTTATGAAACTTCTCCTTGTCAAGGTTGAGGAGGAGGCGATGTTGCGAGAAAAATATCAGATTAGTCAGAATTTAATTATGGTTTCCAAATGTTCTGAAAATATGTGAGACAGCAAATGTCCCTTAATGCATTGAATGAGGTACATCTAACCTCTTCCTGTTCAGTATGAAATATGCATATTTTGTAATTCCTTCATAGACTCCTGAATAGAGCCACATTTTTAATAGTTCCCCAGCTAAACTGTTCCAAATCCTCTCTGTTTGGATGTTTTCAAGTAATGTGGAGACTGAGCTTTCTGGTGGTGAATGCTTCCTGATGAATAGGAATTGCAGGCATCACAAGACAGGAGAGAGGCAGAGCAGGTGGAGGGGAAGGGGTAGTGTAAGCAGAGGTGTGGAGATGTATTGAGGGGGTGATTCTGTAGTTCTGGGTGAACCAAGGATAAGGTGCGTGGACAGGACCCAATTATGATCGTTTGCATGCCATATATGGTCATTCTCAATAACCAAAATACCTTTGGTCATTCTAAAAGAGTCAAAACTGAGGAAGAGGAATGTGCTTTTCAAATATGCTACAGGTTAGGAAAGAACAGAGAAAAGAGCATTGGCCAGAAAAGAGGGCGTGTTTCTCCCTTCGTGCATGGCTGTGGCACATGATGATAAGAGCAGTTAAAAAGCTACAAGGCAGATCCAGGTAGCTGCTACTCGCCCTCAGCATGGGGTCAAGGGAGTTGTCCCAAACACATACATGTACCGTGTGAAGTGTAGTCAGACCTGCTGGCTTCCCGGGGCTCTTCTAATGTAACAATTCCTCTCCTTGATATGTTGTGTATGTATGTGGTTGTAAATCCTTTTGCATAGGAGGTATAAATACATTTTGCTCTTGCATTTCTTAAGTTCTGTTATTGAGCTTTGGGTGGACAAAATAAGACATGTGTTTTTAGAAAGAAAGCATTATTATACTTCATATGGGAATAAAACCAGTTAATGCATGCATATGTTCAAAATATTATTCATCATTTGCAAAAACATATAGAGTTTTAGCCTTCTTATTGTTATCTTCTATAGGATAAAAAATACTAAAAAAACTCAGGGAAAGAATTTCCAACTTATTTTACATATTTTGTTCTCTTTTTCCCTGAATATTCATATGTTAAATCTTTATTGCTGGTGTTTTAAGATAGGATCTCCTTATGTAGCCCCAGCTGGTTGTGGAAGTTTCTATGTCCCAGCCTCCCAAGTGCTAGGATTATAGGCTTTTACCAGACTCTGCTTTAAATCATTAGGGAGATGGTGATTGGTGTCTGGAGAACACAAAGTGAGAACATACAGAGACAGTAAAAGTTCCCAACCCAAGCTCTGAACTGGGATCTTTTAAGAGAAAAAAGAGAAATAGAGGAAGTGTTGGGGAAGGACTACAGTCTCCAAAGATGGACAGTTTGCAGAAGGAGGGGAACAGGATGCCAGAGGCAGGGAGTTTAGACAGAAATGGAGGTCAACAGGTTTGAGTAGGCACTATGCCTCAGAGCAGGAGGGACCTGGTTACGGGCAACAGACCAGTGACCTGAAGAAAGACAACAAGGACATATAGTCTTATGTGTGGTCAAGACCCACACCTGATTATTTTGTAGATTTTTCTCTACTTTCTACATCATGTGCTTTGGCAGGGATAGCTTGGTAAATCTATGGACTAAACAGTTCCGATATTATTTGATTTGTTCTTTCTCAGATGGGTCCCAAGAAGCTCTGGGAACAGGAGAAGAGGTAGCATCTGTGTATCTGGGGACCCATACACCCTAACAGGGAGATCTGGACTTGAGTTACAATCTCACCTCTGCCGCCTAAGTTGAGCCATTTAGCTTCTCATTGGTAAAAATCACATCTTGCAGGGTTATTGGAAGGTACAATTTGTAAACCAGCAGCCCCAAGCCTACCTGTAGCACATAATGTTATTTGATTTTTGCAAAGCAGGTTATTTTTCAAAAATTGATTGCTAACAAGTAAAATTTGGGACCATCCACATAACAACTCTGCATTTAATTTCCCTTGAAATAGGAGACTGGCGGCAGCTGACTGAATCCAATGTCATTCTTGAAGGCCATCATCTTTCTGTGGACACAGCTGCTCTCTCCCTTTTGCTAAAGCCCCCTTCACTCCTCGATGAGTTACATCTGACTCCTCCCCCTCATTTCCATGGCTTACCTTGCTGGCTCTATGGCCATGTTAAGTTTGTAACTCTTTCAAGTTAAGGAGCAAAGGAAGAGTCGGTGTCCACATATTGAATTTTTGCTAATGTTTATTATATCATCGTGATTATGAACGTCATTTAACTGAGCCTTACACTTTTAACCAAATGGGGAAATAGGGTCCTTGAATTAAAGTCCATGGAGGCCATGGTTTCAATAATAGGTGGGCAGCGGGTACGTTCTTCCTGCTTAATGAAACCTCTTCTGTCTCAAGAGAAACAGACAGAAAGCAAAACTAGTAGTCTGTCTTGTATCTGAGAGTTGACATCCCTGGGCCCAGGAGGCAACTAATCTGTGAGGTCTGGGACATCTGAGCTGCTGCTAATGGAAAGAGAACCTTCTAGCAGGGATGGAAGTGATGTCCATGGAGGTGGGTCTTGTCATTCCATTTCCCGGTGGTGGTCAAGATAATATTTCAGTAATTGATATGGCTTTATGAATAATGGAGCAAGGATCAAAGGGATTATGGCATCTGTTTAATATGAAGAGGCGCTGGGGGTGGAGCCCTGGCTACTCCTCACTGTAACTCCATTGCCACCTAGAATCTCTCGTACCAGGAAACCGGGAGAAATAAATAGAAATAGGCTCTTGTGCTAGAGTCGTAGAATTTAAAATGCAAAGCTCTTAAAGGTCACCTGGAAGCATGTTGTATTCTGAAAACCTCAGGTTAGAGGAGATTGTCACTGTGTGAGGCTGTGTGTATACCTATGTGCAAATGCTCAGCTGCTTCTCTCTCTCCCTCCCTCTATCTCTTTCTCCCTCTCTCTACATGGATCTATTTTCCTATGAACTTCAGTGTTAAAATTGCAGATACATTGGTCCAAATGTCACAGCAAAGACAATGTTCGGTAATTTTTCAAGTACAGAATGAGACTATTCCATAGGACGAGGTTTCTCCACTCATCTCTTATTCCCATATGAAGCTACATGGGCTGTGTTCCCATGGAAGGTCGCTGTCCTCAGATAAAGCCGCCCATCCACCGAGGCTGCCTCCAGCCACCCACGAGCCTTTTTATCTGACCTGCAGGCATCCATGAGGCTTGTGGGTCCTCCCCCCATAGGCTCCTGACAGGCACAGCATCGCACCAGGTGCTTCTGTAGAAAAGCTGCCTCCATCACTAATCTGAAAAGCACTTTGCGGGGAAAGACACCTGAGACGTGTGAGATATTAATAGCTACTGAAGTTCGTCCCTGTGCTGTTGAAATCCCTTTCCTGAGTTTCACTTGATGGAGTGGGTGAGAATGAGAATAATTATGAGAGATTGTGGAAAAATATTTTTTGGATGACTGAAATATTCTTACTTTACCACCCACCCTCATGCCTACTGAATTTGGTAATGAGGGTTTTTATTTTCCTCCTTAAAGTTGGAGGCTATTTTGACAGTTACAGATGCTGTAAATTAGGTTGTTCTGAAGATCACTGGTCCTGTGAGAAGCTCTTAAAGAAGACGGTTTCCTATGTATACATTCGGGAAGGATATGCATTCTGTCTGCATCCTAGTTCATCACCATTCCTGTCTTTAGGGCTGATTCTCACACAGCTTTAAAGTTTGGCCTCTCACCTTCCTACCTGAGGTGTTCTTCTAAGGTTTCTTCTCCCTTCTCTAGTTCATTTTGGAGCTGCAGCAGGCAGTAGTGCACGCCCCATTCTGGTTCAAATATGCTTTGAATTCGTGCAAGAATAGCACCATGTATTCTTTTTGCAATAGCCTGGCCATGTGTTTGGATAATGTTCGGCGTTGTGTTCGTATTTTGAGCCAGAGTATCACATATGGAGACCATATTCTTAATGAGTACTTCCCAGCATGTCTTAAGTCTTCTTTCTAGCTGTGTGGCTTGGATTTTTTGTATCAATGAAAAGTATTCTCTTTTTCTTGCATGCCTAAGAACTGATCTACACATTTTCTTGGACACTGACATCCATTTGACCAAAGCATATGCAAACAGACAATAGACAAAGCAAACTTTATATCTTCCTGCATTTTATGCCTTTTGTTTCATGTTAGTTATCCAAATGATGCAGTTCTTCTTGGAGGTGAAGAACTCCAAGGAGGCCCCTGGAAGACTGACATGTCAGAAGCTCGTGAGGGATGAAGCTGTAGACTTGCCCACTGTTGACTGATTCCAGTGCTAGGAGACAGGACAGGCAAGGTAGAGCTTGGAGTCCCTCTCTTTTCTCAGGGATGTATGTCCCTGAAAGGAGATTCTGCTCTTTATTAGAAAGGCTTTTCCGGGACCACGTTCCCATCCGTGATGATGTGTCTTCTCACTTACCATAGAGACTTCTATCTCTGAAATATCCATTGGGTGGAATGCTGGTGCAGGGAAAAAAATCCAAATATATCCTGGTGGCAGTTGGTTTCCCACACCTTTGAGCCTATTTACTCCCAGGAAGATTTTTGTCAGAAAGTGTTTATTCTGCCATATGCTGCTCTGGCTTAGCCAGGAGCGCATTCCTCGTCGAAATTGCTGCAAAGTCCTCTAGCTTCTTGGAGGAGCAAACTGTAGTCATAGTTTGGCATGTGATTGAGGCACAGCACCTGGATTCAAGTTTCCTCTCTGTCTTTGAGTCACAGGGTAACACCAGACAAATTACTTGACCTCTGCACCATGCCTTCTTTCCTCACTAGGAAAATTGGACTGATTAGGTGGCTTTATTGCTTAAAGAAAATAAACCGAACAAGAACTCAGAACATTGCCTGGACTTTCTCAAGTCTTCAGTACATGCCAGTTTAAATAATTTTCTTTTAGGCATTTCAGAGAACATGGGTATATGTGAGTTTCCGGCTCCGTATGTGAACATTTTAGTCAACAAGTTCAGAGAATTGCTTCAAAGCTTAAAGGCACTATTTCTGCATCTTCCGATTTATTTGTATCTATTTGCCATTTAAATCTAGAACATTCTGTGTCTGCTCAAAAAAAAAAAAACCAGTGAATAGTGAATGTTAGATTGACTTAATGGATAATTACTTAAATAATCCAGCAGTTTTTACTCACCCCCCCCAGCCCATCTCTAACTGACTCTTTTCACTTTGTGATTGCTGCACAGAACCCATGAGTCAAATACTGGAGTCCTGTTTTGATAGATTTAAATTCTTCTCTCTTGCCTTCATAGACTTTACTGAATATTACTTGAAAGTTTAGGGTTCCGTAGAGGTCTTTTTGAGCTTGTTTGCCAAAACTTACCTTTTCTTTGACCATGGTAAAATCATATTTTGTTTCTGTTTCTTCATATACCCTAGTCATTGCAGTAGATTGAAATTTGCTTAGTTAACCAAGGTGATGTCATTTCTGTTGATTATTGGGGTCTAGACAATATTCTTTGTAAGAGTGAAATAAGAGTCCTACGAATCTTGAAATCTAGGCTTTTAGTTACTTGAGTTTTTGGTTGAGTCTATTTTTAAAATTATTTCCTTTTATTTCAAGATGGGTTCATTTCAAGATGGGGAGAATTTGTGGGTATCTGTGTGTATTGCTTTGATTTCTAGTTCCAGAATCTAAAGTCTATATGAAGGATGAAAGCAGAGATCACAGATGTTTCCCCCAATGGCAGGTCTTAGTTTGGAGTACATGGGAATGTTTCCTGGAGTGAAGGATTGTCCTGAGCAAGGTTTTTCATTATCTTCTTTTACTGAATTTATGTTGGTCCTTAATGTCTTATAGTAGTACAGTTTTCCTGCTAGATTCTGACTACTTCATAGCTCAAGGAGCAGAGACAACTGAAAAATTTCTTGACTTCAAGATTTTCACTTTGAAAAGAACACTGTCTTCCAAAGAGAGGACTTCTCTACACTATTCCTGGTAAAAAAAAAAATGATCAGCCTTCTCCACAGATATTTCCAACAATGAGGAGTTCATGCTTTCCTGTAGACTGTTTATTATGTAAGTTCATAAATATTTATACTTCTTTTATTTTTATCATGTATAATTTTCACTCAGCAACTGGTACATATGTATAGGGACAAGAATTTAATATTGTTAAGATGGCAAAACTGCAGAAATTGATCTAAAATTCAGCACAATCTCTATGAAAATATAGATTGCTTTTTTTTTGCAGAAATTGACATGACAGCCCTAAAATTTATATGGAAATATAAGGGTTTCAGAATAGTCTAACAATCTTCCAAAAAGAGAATGAAATTGGAAAAATTAACTCCTCAATTTCAAAACTCACTACAAAGCTATGATAATTGAGACTATATAGTATTGCCATCAGGTTAGGCAAGTAGGTCAATGAAACAGAATTGAAAGTCTAGAAATAGATATGTGTGTTCTGGTCAATTGATTCTCAGTAAGGCATCAAGATAACTCAATTGGGATGAAATAGTCTTTTCAATGCACAATGACAGGACAACCCAATATTCATATCTGAAAGCAGGAAGTTGTATTCCCAATAATACCCCATATGTGAAAATTAGTTCACAGTTGTTGCAAGCTCTAAATATAAGAATTAAAACTATTAGAAGACTCCAGAAAATCTCTGTAGATGTGCTATGTACAGTAGTTTCTTAGAGATGGCATCAAAAGCATGGACAAGAGGACATATGTGCTCATTTGGCATCTTTAAACCAGGACCCCTTGTATTTTCATGGTACTGCCAAGAGAGTATTGAAACAACTCTTGGAACGGGAGGAAATGTTTGCAGATAACAGATGTAGCAAGGAAAATAATTCACGCTATGTGAAAAACCCTTGCATCTTGGTATAAAGATACCTAATGGGAAAAAATACAGGTAGATGATTTGAGTAGTTATTTTTCCAAAGAAGATATATAAATAGCCAATACTAATACAATGTGAAGCTCAGCATAATGAACTATTAGCAGAATGCATATCTACACTAAGGCATCACATTGTATGCACTAGAATGGCTGTCATAAAAAATTGGTTAGTGAAAATATTGGTGAAGATGTAAGAAAATTGGAACCTTCAGGATTATTGATGGAATGTAAAATGATGTAGCTGTTTTGAAAGTCAAACCAGCATTTCTCCAAAATATTGAACAACTGACTTATGACCTAGCTATTCTACTGGAAAAGAATAGAAATCATGGGCCTATGCTAAAGTATGTATACAAATGTATGCAGCAAAATTATTCAGAGTAGCTAAAACATGGAGATAAGTACCTATAAACAAAATGGATTAAAGACTGTGGTATGCCTATACAATGAAATATTACTGAACCATGAAAAGAAATGACATGATTAAGCCTGAAAAAAACCAGAGATCAAAGGCCATGTATTTAAGATTCTATTCATATGGTTTGTCTAAAATAGACAAATCCATAGTGTGAGAACATAGAAGACTGATCACATACGAGGATTAAAAGGAAAGGAAAGAGAAGTGTGATGAATGAGCATTATATATGCTTATTTGTGGAGAGAGAGAGAGAGGAAGAGAGAGTGCTCAGGATGACATAGAGGTTACAGTTGCATAACTGTGAATATATTAAAACACATTAAATTGTGCAGTTCAAAAGGATATAATAGGAAATGTGGATTCTATCTCAATAAAAAATTCTAAAAGGAAAAACTCACATTGTCAAGTTTGAAGAGATACCTGTGCCCGCGGTTGTATGAGTCAATTCTTATTAGGTATATATGTTTATGTGTATGATCACATGTGAATGTGGATATGCACATATATGTGTACTCACATGTGTATGTGCATGCTTATAGAACTGAGAGACAAGGTTATCTTTTCCTCAGTTGCTGTCCACCTTACTTTTTCTCAATCTGGCACTCACTAATCTGACTAAGCTTGTTGCCAGTGAGTTCTAGGGATCATCCTGCCTCTTCCTCCCACCTGCTGGCATTGCAGATATACATTGCCATGCCCTGGTTTTTGTGTGATTCTGGAGATCTGCACTCAGGTCTTCATGCTTGCATGAGAGGCACTTTAGTGATAGAGCTGTTTGCCCAGCTCTCTCATGTCAACACTTTGACAATAAATATGAACAGATCAGTCCATGTCCACTGACTGCTAGCGGCATCCCATGACTTCTCTTCAGTGTTCTTGAATTACCTTACAAGGAACAATAGCCATGGGCACCCTACATAGTACCATTGTGTCACCCAGAAGGTTGAGCTCTGCACTCAGAATATGCAAAGGACATTATGCCTCAATAAAAGGACAGGTAATTCAATAGAAAATGTGACCTAAGTCTAGGGGTCAAGAGCTGATTAAATCAGCATTTCAAACAATGTTTTTGGTTGGGTCTCAAAGAAAACGAAGATAGTGTAAATGTATCAAGTTCTATGAAATCATGCAATGTATAATGTTCTTTCCTTTTGTGGTAAGTCTCATTTGCATTCTCAAGCAAGCCTCTGTAAGCACTATGTCATCTTCCCCATCTAGGTTCAGAATTCCATGAGCCAACTCCAGATCTTGATAGGTCACAGGTCTGTACTGAAGTGAACTCTAGCAAAGTCATATCTTTATTCATGGCAGCCTGGTGAAACCTACCACACCCCTCCCAGAGCAATATCTGCACAGCTTCACACATGGGAAAGAACAGGACATTTGTGTGCTATTTATTTATTGGATGGCACACAAAAATATTTGAGATATTTTCCAAGAATGTTGAAGTTAGCCTACATGGTTGCTGATAAAATCACCATCAAACAACTTTTTTAAAAAATTTTTTTATTATGTATTCAATTGTGCATGTATGCGTGTGTTTGTGTGTGTGTGTGTGTGTGTGTGTGTGTGTGTGTGTGTGTGTGTGTAGAACCACGGACAAATTCGGGAACCACCATGGACGCCTCCACCTCCGCCTTGTTTACTCTGCCCCTGGGATTCACAGGCTCCGCCCTACCAGGACCAGAAACGCAGGCCGTCACCGCTTCCATTTGGCATCTATATGTGGGGTCTAGGATCCGAACTCAGGACCTTCTGCCTGCAAGACAGAGGCTTAACCCCTGAGCCACCTCTCCAACCCCACCATCAAACAACTTAAGGGAACAAAGAATTTATTCTTTTATGATAGTCTGGTTACAGTTCTTAGTCTAACTTGACAGGAGAGCTCACATTAACACTAGGGCTGAGGAAACTAACCACACCATCTTCACATAATGGCTGAGAGAGGGACAATTCTTACTTGTCAGCAGGTCTGGCCAAGTGTACACAAGGATGCCAACTTCCTCAGCCAGCTTTCTGTATTTTATTCACCTGGCCAGAGCCTAGTTCCACCCACTGTGGGCTGGGCCGTCCCCATCAGCTAGACAATCGTCTTGCAGGTTTGCTCTGGGCTTGACTCAACTACTAATTCTCTACAAATGTGCCCAGAGCTCAAATTCTCAACTATTAAGTTGACACCTGTACCTAACTATGACAAAGAATATTCATGACAGTGTTACAAAGTGAATGGAGGATGAAAATATTTGGAAACATAGATAAAATAATACAAAATGATAAACTATAAAATAAAATCAGAGGCAAGAAGAGACTCTGCATCATATTCAGTCAGTGGGAACTCACAGACCTGACCATGGGCTCGCTGGTGACCACGTCACAGTGGTAAGCATCATATGTGACTGGTTGCTGTTAGAGAAAGGAAACTTTCCCAGCTGTAAAAGGAGGTCTTCTCTCCTCAGTACCTCACAAAGGACAGTGTGAGCGTACAGCCAATGTTCACTGGCATGCTGATAAGAAATCCGACAGTACATCATTAGGGATGTTCATTAAAAGCTAACTGGTTCATCTCCAACCCTGTTTTCTGGAGTGGGTAGGCCAAGGGTAGAGAAGCAGAGTTGTTAAAGACACCGCCTAGGAAATAGGGAACCTTGGGGAAGTCCACTGTTGGTGGTTGGGGTATCTCCTTCCTCCATTATGATGCATTGAGCCCAGAGCCCTACACCCCCATCCGCCCCTCATCTGCAGCAGGCATGTTCCCTCCTCCTCAGCAAGGCTTTTCTTCCCAGATGTATTGAAACCTGATTATGCGAGGCAGTAAATCATTGAAGTCCAGAACAAATCTCCTTTGACATTTTTATCTTGACTCTTCTGGGGGCCCTTAATTAGCATGATTGCGGCCCCAGCGATTGCCGCAATGGACTTTGCATTGCTCTTGGTTGGCATAAATGGCAATTGAAGTTTCTCTAGTTACTGTTTCTAGTCATCTAGGAAAGTCTCTGATTAAAAGTAATTAAACCCCTTAATAGGGTATAATAAGGGGTCGCTAGCAGTGAGTTTACATGAATTTTAAAAATGCATTAGAATATGAATTTACATACTTCTAAAAACCTTGCTCCTATGAGTCGGCTATGGGATTTTGGCCATCACAACTCCTCCGGCCGTGGCAGCACAAGGCATGGTTCCCATGACTTCTGGGTGGGAGGCTAGTTGGCATGACTGCTGAGCCACACAACCTGTGACGTCATGGTTTACGCAGCCACGACAGTCAACTGTGACATCCCCAGCTTCCATTCACGGTCCATGGACTTTGAGCAACATCAGCATGTTATAATAGAAGAAAGAAGTGTTTTGAACCTCTGCGGTCCTGAATCTCTCCTTTCCTGTAGTGAGTGTTGTAATGCAGTTCGAGTTGCACTACTCCATCCTCCACCCCTGACTGACATAGATCACACTGCATCAACAGTTCTTCACTAGAGAATTCTTTACCCCAGTAGACAGGTGATGATGTTTACAGACATTTTTGATTGTCACAATAGGGTGGAGTAGGTAACCAGGATCAATTGCCGAACATCCTGCAATGTAAAATCAGTCACCAACGATCATTAATTACCTTGTCCAAGATGTCAATATGTTCTGAGTTGAGAAATGCTGGCCTAACTATCTGACTCATGCATTCTGTGTTTATAATGCATAATATCTCTGCGAGGGAGAAGGCATAGAACATTTATTTGCATTTTGCAGACTGAAAAGCTGAAACTTTGCGAGGTAGCGAAAGGGCTGGGTCACGTACCACATTGCATGGCATTATGTGAGCTTTGGGGTCTTTACAAGTGTCCAGAAAGGGAGTGAGCTTTATCGAAGTGCCCGTGCACCAACATTTCAGCCTTTGTTTTGTGGAAAGAGTGGCAATTTCATCTTTCCCCAAGGAACTAAGGAGCACATGGAATTCTCTATGGTAAGATGTGCTCACACTTGATTGTTGGGGAGGAATAAGGTGTTTGCAGTTGATTTGTACAGTTTGATGCTGGTTCATACATTGAAATTTCCTGGAAACTCTGATGTTTACATATTGGAAGCATTGCATGTGTATGTGTGTGTGTGTGTGTGTGTGTGTGTGTGTGTGTGTGTGTATGTGTGTATGTGTGTATGTGCTCATGTGTGTGCTCATGTGTATACATATGTGCCTGTTATAAGTGTAACAGTAAAGATAAGTATGTTTTTGAAATGAGAAATGTAATCAGCCTGAAAGCATTCGTGTATAACTGTTATGCAGCCCTTCAAGTAGCTAAGCATCCTGTGTTTACATATTTCAGAATTAGAGAACTTCCAAGACTGACGCTGTAGTGATATTCAAAATCACGAAGGCTGCACAAAGTCCAAAGGACATCACAGCTGCGCTCCCAGTCAGTACATGGGGACTTGGAATGAACCTCAGTCTAGATGCAGGGCATGCTTCAAGGGAGTTCAAAACCATTGTTTTGTTGGCATCTCACACCTTAATCTCTTCTCAGGGCTCCTGGGGCTGTGGTTGCACATGACCTGTGGGTCACATTTAGCATCCAAGTGTAGCTTATGTTGAGTGAAACTAGGGACTGCACTGTGCACTCTCCGAACCTCCCAGTTCCCAAAGTACATGTTGCAGTATGAATCTCCTGCTGGGGTAGGACCATGAGACGCATGTCACATGTAGTTGGCAGCCTCTCTGGCCTACAAGGAACTATGACCATCCCCCATAACGCAGATGGGAAAACTAAGCCCCCAAGGGGTTTGCTGCATATGACTGTGCCTCAAAGTGCCCATTCTCTTTTTTGCTGCTGCTACATCAGTCACAGAAATTATGCTTTATTCTTGGCTCCTCTATGAAGACAACTGTCGCCACTCCCATTTACGGAAGAGGAAACAGGGCCACTGAGCATCCAACGTGTTGAGTTGTCTTCTTCTGCCTCCCAAAGTTGCAACTGTGCTTAGGATGGTAGTAAATGTAAATGTAAGGAAATCTTTAAAGAACACACACACACACACACACACACACACACACACACACACGCACACACAACTAGTCTCAGTTCTTTTATAGTCTTATCAAGTCTAGAGTGGATGGACTTTTGAGCAGAGTGGACCACAGTGTTCAGAGCGGGAGTTGCCCTGTACTTTTTGAAAAACATCATTTAACAGCCTAGTCTTGCCTTGGGGTTGATGAAATGCAGCCAAGTCCATATGGCTCCCAGTCCCCTTTCTAAGAATTGGCACGCTTTCTTAAGGGTTGCAGCCATCCCTTGTGGGTTTGCGCTAACATATCACTGACTCTTCTTTTGGAGCCCCGCAGAGCTGTTAATGGTTCTATCCTTGGTCACCCTGGAGTACCCTGGAAATATTCCCCCCACTTCCTCTTTCTCCTTATGTATTTAGTGTCAAGTTTCTGACTTGCATACACTCTACCCTGAGATTTCTCTGGCATCCTCCCTCTGGCCCCGTGGGCCACCCTGGAACCCTGGCACCGGGTTATTGCTTGTCCTTCATAATTCAGCCACCTTCACGCTGAGCCCCCACAGCTGCAGCTTACAGGTCTAGTCAGGCTGCCGTCTGTTTCCATGCGGCTCTTGAGCTAAGATAAGTGTGGTATTTACATTTTTAAATGGTTAGAAAGATTCAAAAGAAGAATCATCTTTTGTAACATGTGAAAATTACATGAAATTCAAATTTCAGTGTCCATAAATAAAGTCAACTGGAACACAGCCACACTCATTCACTACCCTCTGTCTGCAACTGATTTCACACCACCGTGGCAGAACTGAGTAGTGGCTGTGGAGACCGTATGGCCTACTAAGCCTATGATATTTATGATTTGGCTGGGGGGCTCCTGCCAGTCCAGTCCCTGCTGAGCTTTCTTCTTTACTTCCATTCATTAGTCCAGACTCTCCAGTCATGCTTCTTCCCAATCCTTCAAGGCTCAATCATTACCTACACTCTCAAGATTCCTCCTCTGCTCCAAGCAAATCAACTCTGTTATTAGAGGGAATGCCTTCTCCTTCCCCAGATGTGCCCTGTTTCTCCTTTCTGTGATGATCGTTCACATCATTACTTTTGCTAGGAAATAGCCTTCTTTTGTTGGAAGAAAACCTTGTTCCTTATCATTCCTGCCCAAAGAGACTGGATGCTGTGCTACATACACTGAGCTCTTAACCCTCCTGAGCTCCATTCAGGACCTGAAGTTGTATTTGCAACCCTCCTGCTGCTCCCACTTCCCTTGTAGGGTCTTTTCTCAGGCCAAGGACCTTGAGGACCCAGGCACACAGTGTGTGAGGGCAGGCTAGTGGGTTTCTCTCTGAAGACGCTCCCTGGGTTACTGTGTAAATCCTGGCAATTTATAGGACTTTTGTTCTCCTGAACCCATGTGACATTGTTCTGAAAGTGGGCGGCACATCTTAGTGTTGAGAAATTGATTTTCAACATGCAGTAGGAAGGCTGTCCCTGACAGTTGAAGATACGTTATCTAATCTGAATCTGACATTGGATATCCATGTCTACATCTTTTGATGCAACACCTATCTATCTTCATTCATCTACCTATCCACCAAGCTGTCAGTCTTCATCTGTCTATTCTATTGATTCGTAACAGTCTCTGCTTTTAAATTCTTCCCACAGTGCAGATCCAGCAGGGTCATGTGATTGATGATGTCTCATTTTTATGAGACCACACATACATAATCCTCAAAATAGTATTCCTGAAGTCTTCATGTTTTTCCCTGACTCCTGTTCTGTGTTGTAGGCAAATTATATACCTTGCTTTTCAGGGAAAGCAATCCCCTTTTTAGCTTGCTAGAGATGACATAACAAAGTGTCACAAACCAAATGTTTTAGAGCAGAAGTAATTTAGTATCTCATAGTTCCAGAGGCTTGAAATTCAAAATTGGTGTGCTGGCAAAGTCATGCTCCCTCTCAAGGCTTCTAGGGGCAGGTTTGTTCCAGCTTTTCCCTGTTTCTGATGCTTTGCTGGCAATCTTAGGTATGCCTTGGCCTGCAGATGTCTTTCCTGGATCTTTGCCCTTTTGATTACATGGTTCCCCCCTTCCCCTCCCCCTCCCCCCTCCTTTTTCCCTTCCCCTCCCCCTCCCTCCCTTCTCTCCCTCTCCCTGTTTGTCACTGATATCCCTGTGTTCCCAAATTTTCCTTTTTTAAGATGGAGAAGCACTTTATAGAGTTCATCCTAATTATTTCATTTTAATTTGATCAACTGCATGAGCTCTGTTTTCAAATAAGGTCACATTCTAAGGTAATGGGATTATGGTTTGGGGGACACAGCTCCACCAGCAAAGTCTCCTACTTGCGTTACTTGCTCCATCCCAGCCTCCTTCTACCTGGAACCATCCCTGAATACCTTTGTTCCAGTTCTCCTCTCCTTCTCACCACTCAGGATCCTATGGTTGCTTCCCTAGTACATTTCTCTAGCTGTGAGCAGGTACCTCTCTCAATGTCCATTTGTATATTTCCCTTCATAACTATTTCTCATAGGTCCCCTGTTAACTGAAAAGTTTACCTTTTTTTCTTTTTTATTTCCCTTGGCCCCGAGAAGACCGATTTTCGGTTATTTGCAGAATTTTCCTTTGGTAAGCTTAGAAAGGCATAGCCCTCACATTTTGGCCACTGGATTTTTGGATTTTCTTGGCAGTCATTATTACTTCCTTATCTTATTCCCTCCTCCTTTCCCTAGCTCTGCACTAAGTACCACGGCCATGGAAGGCCCCCAGCATGGGCCTGTCATGTGGGGGTTTGGCACATGGTGAAAGCTGCCTGCTGAGTCTGCCTTGATGGGTGTCCGTAACAGAGTTATTGTAGCAAAATGCTGAGCTCTGGGACGCAGGCAGCACAGGTCACACAGGTCCTTTGCAGGAGACATATGCAATCTGTCATCTATCATTATGTATTTTTGATGCTGGGGATTGAACCCAAGGTCTTGTACATGCTAAGCAAGCCCTTTACTACTGAGTCACAACCCTACCCCTAATTTTTCAATCTTCATCTGGGTCTTGGGAAAACCATGGTAACTGTACTGCCCCAAATGAATATTGTTTGTGCCTTTTGTATAAACCTTCTTTCCCTGCAATAAAAGGGTCAAAGAAAGACTGTGTAGATGTTTTTATTGACAGATGTTTGGTAGGTCTTTCTCCCACCATTTTCTTCCCTTCTTGTTCATTTTATCTAAGTTCATCATTATCTCTAATCATCAGAATCCAGAGCCAGCAAAGCAACTTACAGGTTTATGTTATTTAATTTTAGGGCTATATATTTAGAATGTGCCAACAGTCTGATTCCATTAGCCTACACCCTGTTCTAAAGTAATCTACATAAAATTGATACCACCTAGGCTTTGGACTTTATTGATTACCTTTTCTGTTAGACTCTGGCCTTTGCCTCTTTCTTACCACATCCTGAAAGATATGGCCATGACCTGAAGAGAAGTCAAATACACTTGGGTATGAGATGGGACCTACAGACTTGGTTCTGGGTGACACGCAGTCACGTGAACGATAGAAAATATTGATATTAAGACAAGTTTTTACAGACCTCACAGAGTTATTCTGAGAGTAACATAACCATTATTTATAATTCTTAAACTTGTTTGCAAATGCCAAGATAGTACTAAAAGTAATGTGGAATATTGTTACATACATGACATGCACACACAGATCAGATCACATGGTTTTGTATAGTAAGTCTGTTCTCTAAAATCTTGATCTATTGTATGGGAAATAGTGGTGTTGAATTTGTCTCCTGTCCTGGGTGTCATTGCACAGTCTGTTTAAGAGAAAAGTCTGACCCAAATAATGGCTCTGTATCTTACAGGGCAACTTGGCATGAATTATTGAGCATCTCTGCCTTTAGTGTTCCCATTCACCAGCTGGGTGCCACCATAATTCTCATGCCATATGGATGCTGAGGAAATCTATGCATGATCTGGGTCAGTATAGATACTTATAGATATTGACTATCAGCTTTTATTTATTTTTAAAAGCAGGTTCATGGAAAAATGCAAAAGAAATACATGAGAAATATTGTAATATATGCATCTGAAATTGTTCCAGATTAATAAAGAAATATTACATAGAAGTCCAATTGATCATTAGCTTTTATTTATTTTTTTTAAAACACTGTTTTATTGAGTTGGGAAGATAGTTCAGTGGTTAAAGTCTTTGTCTTGCAAGCAAAAGTACCTGAGTTTAGATTCCCAAGTCCCAAATAAAAATGCCTAGGAGATATGATTACTATCTGTAATTTTGACCCTCCTCTACACAGAAAACAATAACATTGTTTCATTGAAGCATGAGAAAGAAATATGTGGCACATTTCATTGCAGTATGTGTACTTTTAATAGTTCAAGATACCAGAAGAAATATCATGTAGAACTTCATAATAAAGAAAATGGACTTTAGAGGGTGATTTAAAGGTTGAGAGGGAGTCTGCTCAGAATAATAATCCAGATAAGAAATTAGGACTGTGGAACACTGTGGAAATGAGGGGACAGAACCAAAAAGTACAAGGTGTGATCAATTTAAAGTTTAACTGGACTAGACGGTATGAATAGGGGAGGAGTGGAGACAGGATCAGAGGTTGAAAGTAGGGCATGACAGCCTATGTCTTTTGGACCTGCTGCAGGGACAATGTCAAGTCATAGGTGGCTTTCAATCAGAGTTGTGAATTGGCAAGTGTGAAATCTTTGTGATAGGGCTTGATAATGATGGCTAGTAGAATCTGGGAAACATGTTAAGAAGTCTCCAAATGGTGGTCCTTATGTAGGAATGGATGGTGAGAAAATATAAACAATGTTTGTTAAAATGTGCTGTGTTTCAGCTGTTGCCTGGAGTGCTTTTCTTCCATTTTTCCCTAACAGCATTTCTGACTTAGATAAGGATCTCCTCATTTTTCAATATGGAAATTGGGGCTCTGAGAAGTTATAATATTGATTCACTCAAAGATTTAAGGTCACATGCAGCTGTTGGGTAGTAAGAACAAGGGTTTGAAAGCCAGGTCAGTCTGTCTCCACATCTTTCTGCCATTCTTTTCTAAAGTGGGGATCAAATCAACATGGTATTGTAAAATAAGCATTTGAGAACTAATGTTTTTTATTTAAATACAGAGGATAATGAAGGTATTAATGAGAAATGAGGATGACACCTAGAGCTTGGGTCTGGGTAATTTTTATAAGCAAAAGTGAATCCAGTGAGATGGCTCAGAGGGTAAGCTTCCTGTTTGAAACCTGGAGACCCGAATTCTGTTCCCAGAAGTCCACATGTGGAAGGAAAGAACTGACTTCTGAAAGCTGTCCCCTGACTTGCTTATTTGTAGCATAGCATATTTCGTGTTCTCTCTCCTTCCCTCTCTCTTTCCCTCTTTCTCTGTGACTCCCTTTGTCAAATAAGTAAGTACATAAAAACACAGTGGTGATTTTAAAGAATAAGCTTTTCATAAAGGAAGATTGGCGGGAGTGAAGTTTAAGAGTCTGCATTTCTTACAAACTTCTAATGATATTGCTGCTACTGGTGCTGGCAATCGTAACCATAGGTTGAGTACCAACAGTGAAAGAGCTGATCCTTACAAAACCCCGTGAGAATGAGAGAAATAGCAAATCCAACAGAATGTTGATCTGAGTGCCATACCATTATATGTCAAGGGACAGGGTTAGGAAGCCACATTCCATGGAATGATCAAATTGAACAGGAATAGAGAAAATTTGATCATTGGTCATCATTGGTAATCTTCAAAGAGTTCAATTCTGTGGAGGGAATAAAATTTGGATTATGGACTAGAAAACATATATGCTCAATAACCATGGGATTTAGGGATGGAGCTGAATCACGGAAAAACTTGTTACATAAATGAACTAAGGAAACAGGATGAAATTGAGTGGTATGGTAAAGTGGAGGTCCATGTTTCATCCGTTATTAGGTGACCATAAATGGAGTTTTGAAAAAGTGAAGTAGATGAAAAATGATGGGAAATATTGTAGACACAGGAAATAATAGAAGAGTTTGGAATTTGGAATTAGGTTTGAAGACACCAGTAAAAAGGTAGTTTTGCATCATAGGAAACACATCATTTTTTCTGTAATAAAGAAAGATAACTGTGCTTTAGTCAAGATATAGTAAGTTCACACTTAGTGTACCCCTTTGCACCGAACATACAGCAATAATAGAAAATAGATAAAGACGTGGCTGCATCAGAACCTTGTGAATCAGAAATGGTACAGGATTAAAAGATGATAAATAGAGGTACATTCATTCTGGGGATGGGGGTGGAGGGTTGACATCCAACACAAATGTAACTGAAAGCATTTATCTCTTGAGGGATCTTTGGAACTCTGTGTGGTACAGTTTGCTAGAAGATCAGAATTAGGTTAAATGCTTGGAGTCATGGGCTGGGATATGCTTCTACATTGAAAAGGAGGTTTGAAAGAATAATGCTACTAAGTCCTCTCTGAAAGTAGGGCCAATAGGAATCTCTGAGGCAAAGGAGGTTAGGGAGAATGGACAAAGATTCAGCCTTCTGATCAGACACTCATGTAGCCTGAAGTTGTTGAGTTATATCCCCTGTATTTCTTGTAGAGGCCCCAAGCTTCCAAAGAATTTGGTTCAGAAAACCAATGATAACAACAATTAGGCCATAAAAGTGAATATAAAAGTAAACAAAGGGTCAAAGTAAATCAGGAAAATCATCCTATCCAAAATGAATATTCTAAAATCATGAAACATTGGAAAAATCTAATGATAAGTGTATTTACTGATTTGGTCAATAACAGTGTGAATATCTTAACCTATGCAATAAGACAAGAGAAGATAGAAAGGAATCAGCAAAACTGCAAAAGAAAATCAACAAACCACAATCCAGAACTTCAGAGACTCTATATCAATCACATAGAACTAGGCCAGCCTAATCTCTCCCCATCCTGGAGCTCAGGGACATTTGCGGAAGAGGGGGCGGTAAGATTGTAAGAGCAAAAGGATGGGAGGAGCAACGATTTGCAAGATTCTCAACAATAGTTGGGGCCAAAGCAATCATAATGGGACTTTGCATGCCCTGCGCAATGTCCAGCGCACTGTTGCCCTCATAAAGTCTAGCATCTGTTAAGGGCACTGAGACCCCTGGAGGCAAGGGATTGACAGCCATAGTAGTGATCTTATGCTTAAGGGGAACAAGAGAAAGGGCTTATGGAAATGCCACTGGGTCCTTATATGTCATCGGAGAGGAGGACCCAGTGGAGAGTTAGGCGTACACAATAAAGGACTCTCTGGGAATTGGGGGGGAGGCACTGGGGGAAGGGGAGGGGGAAGAGGGGGTTCGGGGGGAGGAGGGGGGAGGGAGGGAACTGGTAAAAAATTTTAAAATGTATAATTAAATTTTTAATAAAAAAAGGAAAAAAAAAGAAAGGAATCAGAAAGAGATACGGCAGTCCTTATTGTGAACAATATCTTTTCCTATATAGAATATCATAAAGATATTTATAAATTATAACTAATTAGAAAGTTCTGCAAAATTGCCTAAGCAGAGTCAATAAATAAAAAATACAGGAGTTTCTAGTCAATATAGTGCATAACTGTAGCACTCAGAAGGAAGAGGCAAGATCTCTTAGACACAGGTGTCAACCTGATGGTTGAGGGTTTGAGCTCTAGGCTCATTTGCACAGAATTGGGAGTTAAGTCTAAAGCGTCCCTCTCTCAGCTGTTATGTGGAGATGGTTCCCTTGGACCTGGTATTGGTGTGTGCTTTCCTGACAACTGGATTTTTTTTCCTCTCTTACAAGTTCTGGTTACAGCTGAGAGAGGAATGATCCTTACTTGACAGACCAGCATGTCTGGTGAAGTATATACAAGGATGCTTCCTTTCTCAAATAGTTCCCTCCATTTTACTCATCTGCCTGGGGACTAGACCCACCCATCATAGGCTGGGACTTCCCCATCCACTAAGCAATCTCTTGCAGATTTGCTCTAGGCTTTACTCAACTACCAATACCCTGCAAATGTGCCCAGAGCTCAAGCCCTCCAGCCATCAAGTCGACACCTGTGTCTAGCTATGACACAAGAGAATCACAAGTTTAAGGCTGTATTGTGCTACTTGGTGAGTTTCAAGTCACCCTGAGCTACACCAGTGAGCTCTTACCTCAAAAATAAAAACAAAAACAACAAAATTCATTTCCTGAACACCATTAGAAAATCTAACTTAAATGACATTTACAAAAGCAAACATAAGTAAGAACAAATGAATTGAAAGCTATGAACTCAAGGAATATGCAAACTTTTATATTATCATGGAACAAATATAAAATATTAATAGTTATAAATGAGAGGAATTGAATAAACAGAGCATAAACCTGCTTAATGATGGGGTTAATCAAAACAACAAGGTTGTTTCTTACTCAGATTATAAACTAAATGCAATTCCATTAATAATCTTAGCAGGATTTTGAAGAATCTTACTTAATAAGTATATGCTTTCATTTATATTAGAAGAATAAATGCCAAGAGTAGTCACAGTAGGACACTTTCTCCAGTAGACAGAAAGACATAAATTTATACAAACTAAGCCATGTAGATAAATGAGCCAGAATTTCATGAATTATTTCAAAAACCTTGAAAGTGTAGTTGTGTGTATATAATATGTGCATAGATCCTAGGCTTAATCCCCAACATTACAAGAAAATTAAACAGCGATGAAAATGAATAACTAAGTAAAAATTTGATATATAAAAGCTACATGTATCAACACAAGAAAGCTTCCCATTTTGTTGAATGTGCTGGTGTGCACCTCTATAATTTCAGCCCTTGAGAAGTGAATGCAGGAAAATCAGGAATTCAAGGTCACCCTCAACTACATATGATAGCACACATTAACAGACAGACAGATATCAATATATAGACAGATAATATATGGTTGTCTGAATTTCTGTGCATATTTGCTACAAATGAAAGTAAGAAGGTATTCGATGAAATAAAGTGATACTGTTGTCTCATACCAATCACAAATAAATGATAAAATTTGAGTGAAGCTCAAAAGTAGAGCTTTTTATTTTAAACAAGCTCCTTATTTTAAAATAGTATAGGATATTCTGAAATGTTTCAGCAACAGTATAGTGTCCCTCACCAAACTCCCTGCCCCCTTGCTTTTATCCTCCAAGATGATGCATTCAGTTTAACTCAGAAGTATTGCTGGTACATTATTGATAAATAAACCCAACACTGAATTCTGACATCATGAACCCCCTGACACACACAATGTCTTTTCTCTGACCTGCTATGGCTTTGCACTCAGTATCCCTGTCTCTTTAGCCTTCTCTGATCAGTTGACTGACTTCTCTCTTCTTGGATTACCTTGACTGTTTTGAGGAGGGCTGGTCAGGTTTTGTGTAGGAGGTCTATGACTTTAAGCTTATTGACTGGGTGGTGGATTTGGAGGAGAAAGGCTGTAAAGATAAAGCTTTATTTTTATCATATCAAGAGTATATACACTTGTATCATATGACACTGAGATATTAGTCAGGATGGCCTGGCTAGGCCAGATTTTCCACCACCAAGTTTCACTTGTTCCTTTTCCACATATATTAGAAGTAAGCTAAGAAGAGCACATTAAAGAGGAGAAAGTAAATTTCCATGTCCTTGAGTAAGGAGTCTCTACACAAAGTCTTTGGAAATCTTTGGTATAAGGGAAATACAGGAATTTGAAAAGAGAAACATCAGTGGACCTTGAAGAGGGAAACATTTCTTGAAATATGAATTACAAATAAATAAGGGAAAAGACTGACACATTTGAATGTATTATTTTATTTTATATTTATTTTTTGTAGCCCAGGATTGTGTTAAGCTCATGGCAGTTTTCCTGTGTCAGCTTCTGGAGTGCTGGGATCATAAGGGTATACCACCATAGTCAGCCCGTGACGATGTTAATTTAAGCCTATAAAACTTCATACCACTATACAGGCTAAGAGAGCACATTCTGTTTATATCCAGCAGAGAATTTGTGTATGGAATAGATAACAAATTCCCATGCATTTAGAAAAGCACATCACTTACATTTATACAGGCGAGGAAAAGATATTGATAGGCAATTCACAGAATAGAAAATCTCAATGGAATTGATGTATAGCTTTAGTAGAAATCAGAGAAATGCATGTTGAAATTACAAGGAACAATGCCTACCACTCATCAGGTAGAAGAAACAACAGATATGGAAATGCAGAATATGAATTTTATCCACTGAGCACTGATGGAAATCTGAGTTTATATCAACTCTGGGAAACCTTCAGTAATAGGCTGAAGTGAAGGGTTTTTATATATTATAAATTAAAAGAATATTCTCAAAAGAGGTGTTGTCAGATGGGTTTTGCATAGGAATAACCTGAATCGCTTGTTAAAATGTAGATGTGGTTTCAAGATGCAAGCTCATCTTCCTTGTTACCCATCTTCCAACAATTGCTGAACACTGCTGGACCACATGCTCATATCTTGAGAACAAAGTTGTAGAGCAGAGGTCAGCAAACTGTGGCCCATGAATTATGGGCCAAGCTGACTCCTGCCTATTTGTGTAAATGAGATTTTAATGGAACATGCTTCTTTGTTTGCTTGATGTCTGTAACTGCTTTTCAGACTATTCTGGCACAATTTAACAATCACAACAGAGACTATAGTTTCCCAAACCTAAAATATTTTTTTATATGGCCCTTTATTGTAAAAGTTTCTCAACTCTTCTTCTGGAAAACTTTCCCGCATGTGCATAGAGGGACTTGTATGATAGTATTTATTGCAACTTGTTTGGAAGAGTGGGGAAAAAGTAAATATCAGTGGGTAGAACGGGAGAACAATTTGTAATATACTAGCACTATGGACTCTGTCAGTTAAAAGTAATGAATGAAAGGCTGGTGTATAACTCAGCGATACAGTACTGGATTCAGCCCCAGCATAATAAGAAAACAAAAAAGTGACAAGAATAAATAAATGAGAGAGAGAGAGAGAGAAAGAAACATCTTACCAGACACATAAAAGTGAGTGTACACAAAGGAACAACTGGACTCAGAGAAGTAGGTGGACATGAAGTAGATAGACACAGAGGGCAGGTGGGTACAAAGAGGCAGGTGGCACAGACAGGCATGTGAATGCAGAGAAGGTAGGTGCAGAGGCATTCCGAGCCATCGTTGTTGCAATGGGCTACCTTCAGAAACTTGAAAAGAAGATACAAGAAGATTATAAATTGTTAATGCTAGGAACAGGACATGGAGTTTTGATATTCTCTCCACTTTTATGATATTTTAAACATTTGAAAAGAAACAAGAAGTAAAAAAAAAGGTCTGAACATAAAAGATATTTTGAAGTGCAAGGAGAGGAATGGCAATGGATTATTAATATTTGAATTTTTTCCTCTCTACTGAGTGAAGGGAAGGAAGATGCTTAGCTATCACAAGTAATCTGTTCTGTGGTGTATTTTGGTAAAATTATGGTCCTATGACTGGCATTGCAGTATAAATGGTGGAAAGTTTTGATCCTGAGTGGTAACTTGATCCATGTCATAGAGTGAGAAGAATTTTACTTTCTTTCTGTGACTAATGTTTACTCCTTTAAGCTAAGACTGGCTTGTTGAGATTGTCTTGATAATATCAACGGTGACAGTTTCAGCCATGTCCTTCCCTTTGCTCTTGGTTTGTGTGAAACCCTTCAGATAAGCCTTAGGGATGAGCTCTGAAGTCTGCAGGTATCTCTGCAGCCCAGTGCCTTCCTCTGAGAATCTCAGTGATCTGTGTCCTATTGCCACCCATACGAAACTCACACTTTTGGACTTCCATGGGCGTGATTGCATGAGGACAGTGCTTTCAGCCTTCTTACTTCTGAGAAGCTCCACACAGCTGGAGACAGATGTGACCATCCTGGCCAGTGGCCCAGTCAATCTCATCAGGTAGATCCTCCCCACTACTGACTCAGCTGTATGAAGAGATAACCCATGTTGAAGCTGGAGATTTAACATTCATCCGCATGGCATTCAGAGGGGATGCTTCAGTTTCAAAAACTTTTCAATATCCAATTGAATCCTCTGTAGCATGTTTGTTATTTATCTGACTATATAACATCTACATCAAAACCCCAGTGACCTCTGTCACATGCCTCACATATATCAGGTATTGTGGATGATATGGCAGCTACATTATCCTCTAGCAGTGATATTTTAGGAACCCCCAAAATGTTTTCTTGTTGAGAACCTCATTCTGGTGCACATACATATTCATACAGTCATGTCTCTTGGACTGTCTCTCTCATCTGAAGTGATAGACTTAGTTCCTGGCTGTAGGTTCTAGTCCCTTATTTTTAACTATTAACCATGACCAGAGGGAACATTAGTTTTGCATTAAAAGGGACACCCCATAAATGCTTCATGGCATTCCCTGGTCATTAACATACAGATATAGCTTAATCCTTGCAATGTTTCAGATAGAGATATGGACACTGACTGTGCAGGTATTGTGAGTCAGTGCAAAGTTGGAAGGTGCCCGATGGGGTTAGGGTGTATGGTGGCCTGAAGGACATAAGCCTGGTCCAAAATATACAGCTACCTCTCTGTTCTGGCTTTTACTACACAGAAATGTTTGTTTAGCATTGCTAGAAATCTTAGAATTTCCAAAGGAAACTAAAAATGGGGACAGTTTAAGTGTGACATCTTCTACATTTTAACTATTGGCAACCAAGTAAAAGAATTTCAAAAATTCCAAAGAAAAAATTGTTTGTGTTCAACAGAGGCAGAAGGAGGAGAAGGAAATAAAGAGGAAAGAGAAGAGGGGAGAGAGAGAGACAGAGAAAGAGAAAGAGAGAAATTCTAGAGTTGTATATGGTCTATGGGCTAGATTTGCAACTTCAAATTATAGAAGGAAAGCTAAGTTTGTGGACAGAAAGAGTAAATATTTGAATCTTGCCACTTGAACTTCTAGGCTTATTGGATTTGATAACAGGAAAGGAAAGAACCTCATTTCAAAAGAGCAATAGCCACAGCAGAAGGAAACGTGCAACAGAAACATCCTCATATCCCAGACCTCCTGGGCACTTTCTGGTGATCATCCTTCCTGTGACTTTGGAGAAATTACCACTCAGCCCGGACATGAAGCAAGAACCATGTGCTTCAGAGCCAAGTTTCGTTCACCATGGTGAACACTTCTGCCCATCTGTGTTTATGCAGTGGCTGGGAAAGGACACTGGACTTGAGAGTTCTCCTGAGCACCACGTTGGGCTTTCTTGTCCTTTCCATGTTCTGAATAACTATTCTTTTCTTCAGACTCAATACTGCATCTTCATTATGGGATTTCTATTCTTTCTGGGATGAATTCCCAGGAGTAATGCCAGAATGGAATCATTGTCTAAACCGTGTTTGGGATGCCATGTAGGGTATTATTGTGAGGGGAGTGGGGAACTCAGAAACAGCTGACCTGGGGCTGTATTAGAGGATTGTTATAGTGCTGAACTGTGTGAGTCCCTAGCTAGAGAAGTTAGAGAGGAAAGAAGACTACAACTCTCTGTCCAGGGCTTACTAAATACCCTATCGCTTCCAGGGTATTGGTTTGCAGCAAGAGGTCATATTACCAAGTAGTTCATTACATGGGCTTAGGAGTTAGGAAGATCAGTACTCAAATTCAAAAATCTGCTACAAAATAACCTCTGGATTTTTTTCACTTACAAAATGGGGTTGATATTATATACTTTGTGGAGGTACTGGAAGATAATTAATCATCTATAGTGCCTGGTGTGGTAGTGAATCTTCGGATTTCAGGGCAGTGACATGTCTTGTTTTTCAGTGATATGTCTTATAATAGGATTGAAATGGTAGAGACTTTTCTTGGGTGCAGGGTGGTTATCCTGCCTGAACTATCTGTGTCTCTGGTTTCTTGTTAACTAACAACCTATGACCTTAATCCTGGGCTCTGTGTATTTCAGTTCACTCTGCAATACCGAGTGCTTGTCTTATAACCAATGCCATGTGAATGTTAAGCATTCATATTATGTAATAACTTTAAGGGCATAAATATATTTGATATATCACAGTACCACTTTGGAGGTAGGTAGTCATATTCTTGTGTCAGATAACAAAAGGAAATAGCAGGTCTGGAAAGAGAAGCCTTTGAAAATCCAAAGTTATAGAAAGTAACTGTGGGCAGAAGATACCAGGAGATGCTTTTCATTGCAGATGCTGGAAAGCTGGTGACTTTAGGCAGAATATAGGATTGAAACCTCAGCAAAGGAGAAGTGAATGGGATTCATGTTTAATGTCAGAGAACAGAGAGGTTGGAAATTCTGGGCTCCTTTTTGCATTGTACAACTTTAGGAAGGAGTCTTTCCTTCTTGTAGAGAATGCAAGATTTGCCTGTGAATATTTATTCTGTTCTTGGCTCAATGAGGTTAGTTCCAAACCCCTATGAGTGCTCCTTGCCCCTTCCTCACTAACCTTATGGCTTAAAACCAATCCTAGAATCTGGCTGACTTCTTAGGAAATGCATGTTTAAATAATCCCTGAAGACAAGACTGTGTTCTGAATTACAGAGGGCCACAGGTTCCCACCTGCTGGATGAAGTTAGTCATGGGGGCCTATGGACCCCTGGTAGGCAAGGCTTTCTCAGGAGTGTAGTTTGCCTCTCTTTGACCTCCCTTTGCCCTTTCTCTTGGTCTCTTGTGGTCCTGATCTCTCCCCTGCCTTCACTCTGATTAGATGCCTTTTCCTTCTTTCTCAGAGGTTTTCTGGAGTATGAGGGGGAGGGATGGTGGGAGTTTGGAATCGTGCCTCCTATGCTATCAGGCTTCAACTTTTAGAATCTTGGAAAGACTCCACCTGGGAAAGAGTTCCAGAGAAAACAAACTTCAGATCCTGGTTCATGTGGGAAAGGTTCATGTTCACGGAGGAGCTTCAGGGACCTTGGCAGGGATCTAGGCAGGCTTGGCCCTGGCCTGTATGTAATAGATCTAACATGGAACCTTTGTGGGCCTGTGGCTGTACATGGACTCCAGGGGAGAGCGCTCTCTTAAAGGTCGGAATAGTAGCTCTTCATAAGAACCTTGTCCTAGATTCTCCAATAGCAGCCTTTGTTGTTCCAAGGTTTTGGCCCTAACAAAGGCAGCAAAGGAAAGTCTCACTGTAACTCATCATCACCCTGGCCACGACACCTCCCTCCTGAGCAGTAGCTGTAGTTCTTCTGTGGGAGATGAGAAATCAGAAAGGGAGTTTCGGGTCCAGCAGAATTATCTCTCAAGTCATGGAACTCTTCCTCTGCAGCTTAGAAACGGCACCCAGAATGGTGGCCACAGACACAGTTTGATAGTGTGTGGGCCCAACAAGGGGAGTGATGTGCAAACATGTTAGAAAAATGATTGTGTGGGGCTCATGCTGATGGCATATCTTTCTCACCTGACTTCAACTTGTCCAGTTAGAGAATGCCACTGTGAGATACTCAGAGGGTAACAAATAGATTCCACACATACAACTAATCAGACAAAGACATGTGGGTACAGGAGCCAGGGACACTTGGATTTTTGTTTCTGGCATTGTGAGTTTAAGATGACTTCCCCTTAGTTTTTGCACTTGGGATTTAATACTGTTGATTAACCCCCTGTGTCTGCCTCTTCTGCCAGGGGTCTTTTCAAACATAGACAATCATGGGATATTAAACTTGAAGGACAATAGAGATCATCTAGTCCCATCAACTCACTATATATATGAGGAACCCGAGGTCCAGAGTGGGGATGTGTCTTACTCAAGGTCACATGGTGAGTTACCTCTTTTGACATGTTTGTATGCAGTAAAGACTCTGCCCTTACCAATTTTGATTCTTAAGACCCAAGCACTCATTAAATCTCCTCCATATGTCTAAGAGAACTAGGGTAGACCAGATATCCAGGCTGGGATTGGTACTCAAGTCTTGTAGGTTAGAGGAGTTGCTTTCAGAGTAGGAAGCTCCATAAAGCCTAGGAGAAGGGACTGGGAAAGCAAGAGAAGTAGCTGGCCTGGGGAGAAACAGTGGTGTCATGAGCTTTCTCAGTGGAATACCCAGTCCTCTGACCTCCTTGCACCCCAGAAATAATCTCTGCAGCACAGAACAGCTATAAACTTCTCAGGGGAAACTGAGCTTCTCTCTAAATAGGATGTCATAGTACAAGGATCTATACTCCGTTTGCACAAATATGACTACACTGTCTGTAGGCAGAGGGACCCGAATAGCTTAAACAACTTACCCCCATTCTGGTCATATTATGTCCTGAGCAGGAGGAATAGAAAACTTCAGAATAGCTGGATTCTGATGCAATCTCCCTCCATCATATGCATCCTTAATGCCCAGTGGCCCCCTGTGCTTCCTGCATTTCTGTGCATGGCTTTCATGGAAAGGTGGGCTTGCTCTGTTCACCTCCTGCCACTCAGCCATTCACCCACCAAATACATATACTCCATACAGCATAAAATCAGGCATTGATGGAGTAACTTCTGAGTAGAGTTTGATTAAGAATGCCCACAACCTTAGACATCCTGTTCTGCCTCTGGCTATGTGACAGAAAGAAACTAAGCTGTTGTAAACATCCTCCTTGCTCAATGCATCCTACCTAGGACCTTGGTGGCCAGTAGTGCTACTTAGCCTTCCATGGAATTTCCATTCTTTGTGAGACCTGACACGACAGCAGGGCTGAGTTCTTAGCTGCTCTTTCCTGAGTCTTCCACAGCCCTGGTGACATGAAGCAAGAAGTCAGTGGAAAAGAGCTGGTAGGTGCCAGTGTATATAGCCCATACCTCCTGCAATTTTAGTGCTAGAATTAGAAAGGCTCTTAAGGACTACTACTAGTTATGGCAAAGCATAGCCCCACCCTCCTCTGGAAACTCCAATTTATGTACCTTTTCTCCTGCCTCCTAAGAAGCTCATTACCATGGGCTTCTCTTCCTAGAAATATGGCCACAGACCAAAACTCTTTTAGAGGAGTCTCTCTACCTCTTCCATGACAATCCTGCACCAACCCACTAAATGTTACACTCACTTCCCTCTCTCAGTTCAGTGAAGGCCGTAGCCAAATGGAGAGTTTCCAGTTTCTCTGACCATGCTTGGTTTTAAGTTATCACCCTCCTCCCCCATATACACGCTATCTTTCCCTTTTTCTGTCAATTCATTTGACTATTCCCGATATGTATATATTTGTGTCCATATCTCTAGATTTTCCCTGTTTCAAGTTCCCTTTGTTTCCCCTCCTAGTTTTGATCTTCTTCGGGAGTTTTGGTTTTTACTTTATTTTGCTTTTTTCTGTTTTTCTGTTTTTTTTCTTTTTGTTTTTTTTATAGGTTTCAGAGAAATTATGTTGAATCCAATAAGCCTTTCCGGACATTCCAAGCCTCTTAATCATGGCATCTATGTTGAAGATGTCAATGTTTATTTCAGCAAAGGACGTCATGGCTTTTAAAAACTCCTTTTAAGCCTCCTTGTTCTGATGTCACCTTGGTAGGCTGGGCCCTCTGAGAGGCTGGAGGCTCTAGGCGTTGTTCTTTCCGGATCCAGGGATAGTAGAAACTGCATGAGCCACCAACACTGCCAGCACCCTTTACTGCCATCAAGATGGGCGTGTCCCCCATTCACACTGGCAGATTGCCCCTCCCCTCCATTCATCACTGTGCTCCTTTTTTGCTGGCCTCCAATTGGCCTTTAGAGCCAATAAAAAAGAGCCCGAGTACCAGGAGCCATCTTTAAAACCCACCTAGCCGTCCTCTTCCTGTACAAAAACAACCCAACTGCCAGGAGAAAGCCTGATGAAGTCCAGCTGTGCTCCAGCCTCGCTTTCCTGCTTGGAAGCGTGGGGTCTCCATGCTGTCTTCTCAGTGATCTGGTCGCCCTGCAGCCTCCAATGGGGAAGAGTCACAGAGTGCATCAAAGCAGAGGTGGCGATGGCGCGGTAAGAGGAAGGGGAGCCAGGCCTGAGTGTTGGTACCAGCTTAGGTCTCAGAGGGAAGAATGGAAGCCAGTTTTCCCCCCCTTTGTTGAGAAAAAAAAAGTCATCCCCCCCCCTTTTGTTGTTGTTGTTATTGGATACACTTGGCCCCTCCCTCCTCTACTCTCTGGAATGGCTCACAGTGAGTGCAAAGTTAGAAATTCCTTGGAAAGTATTTCTCTTGGCTCTTCTGAGCCCCTAGAGCCACAGTTCTGACAAGCTTTGACGGCAGGAGGCCTTACCTGTGAATTGGCCATCCTCCTAGGACCACAAGGGACTAAGGGAATCAGGGAACGAGACCCTTCCTGCTAGCCCATGATCCCAGGATTGGCTCTCTTCCCCACTTCCACTTTTTTCTTGACTCTGAGAACTTTTGGAACCCAATGGAATCACCATGCCAAGGTCAAGATGAACTGAAGGGGAAGAAAAGTAAAATTTGGCCTCCTCCAGCCCCTCTCATGGCACCGATGGACGTGTCATTCTGTTCTCTGGTCGATATGTGTATTTACTTTGCTTGCTTTGACTCATGCCTTACTCCATAGCCATCTGCTCCCAAAGAGGGGTTGTCTCCCCACTTTCAACTTGACCCTCTGGGGAGAGGGAAGGGGATGACAGTCCTGTGCTTAATAGGAACAACTTTTTTGTAGGGTCCAAAGCTCTGCCACCTTGTCTGACACATTGGTTAAGTGCATCCTGGGTTGACCCAGCTCACCCCGCCTCTGTGGGGTTCCCATTATGGGAAGGCAGCATGCACTGCCACTTGAGGGTGAAGAACAAGGAGTAGGGTGCACTATGGCAGAGTCCTTGGGACAGTATGGTAATTACCACAACCAGTGCATTCAGGGGTAGTGTTGTACAGCAGTGGTGAACACAGCATTATGCCTTTGGCAGACTTACCAAATTACCAGGGATCCTGCTGAAGGGTTTGACACCCTGCGACTTATGGATGGCAGTTCTTCGTGTCAGGTTCTTGGCCTGATGCTGAAGTTGCTTCCATGGGGTTGACAAACACAGAGCATTCTGAGTTCTTACCTAGGACCTAGAGTGGCCTCCACAGTGTCACCCAAGGTTCAGGTTTTCTGCAGGGCCCACAGACGTGGTTGTTCAGCCCCTTCCATCTCCCCTTGCCCACTTCCCATGGCTCCATGCCAAGGCTCTTCCCCATCAGCCCTGCTGAGCCCTTGGGTCCAGGGTCTGTCTCCTGAGTGTGGCTTTAAGGAGTAAGCTTGAGAATGATCTTAATTGTTGTAAACCATGCCCTCATTTCCAGCCTTCCAGGCTCCATCCATCCCAGCATCTTTTATTCTGCCATTTTCCTCACTTTGTGCTATGACAATGGGGCGTTGTGTTTCCACAGAGACTTATAGGAGTGTTCAGTGTATAGTTTCTTAATAAACACTTTATTTTCTAATGAAATGACTGGATCAGACCTCTTCTTTGAAAGTTTTGCAAAGACTATTAAAGATCTAGTGATTCCAGGTTGCCCACAATTTGTTTACTGTTTCACTACTACTCTTATACAGAAGTTTCTTGGCATAGTTGGGTTTGCAATGGTGTTTCACAATCTGGCCTACTGTTTGGCTTCATGGAGACTCTACCAGACATGTCAGGTTCCTGCAATGAAATGTTTCATTATCTTATTAGATAATCAGGAAGGTTCAGTGTTTTATCCAGGAACACATGAGTGGCAGAAGCAGGATCCAAATTAACCCCTGCATTCATTGCTCAGGCCTCTGAGACCCCCATTACCTTGGCACCCGGGGGACTTTTCTGCTTTCCTAACACTTAAGACTCATGGAAAGTGTCTCTTCATAGCTGACGTGCAAGTGGGTCTGGATGTGGGGTTGAAGGAGGCTTTCTTTGGTGCACCAGCAAACCTGTAGGGTTCTCCTTGGAATGGAGCAGTTTGGTAATCCTTTAAGATTACTCCCTTTGGTTGTGGGCCTTGAGTATATGACCTTACCTAAAGAGAATAAGGCTCTGGGATTATACAAGTCAAGCACTCTTGTCATTAAGAGGGCATGCTCTCTCTCTCTCTCTCTCTCTCTCTCTCTCTCTCTCTCTCTCTCTCTCTTTCTCTCTCTCTCACACACACACACACACACACACACACACACAGAGTTAGTTCCAGCTGTTATGGTAGATCTCATGTGGGCTTCCAGGAGGTGGAGGCAAAATGATTTTCTGGGATTTTCCTGGGAGCCAGAAGCTTGGTGAGCTAGTACATCTTTCTGTGCTTGGGCCCTGGACCTTACCATAGCTAGAAGTGACATCTTATGTAGCCGACACAGAGAGAATAATGGCTGAGGGAAAAATACTATGTGGATATGGATGCTTTTCTGTGCCTAAGCAGGTCTTGGAGTTCTGACATATAGGAAGTGAAAGAGCAGTAGAGGCAGGAAGTCCTTTAGGATTAGTCAAACAAGACATGCTTTCCTACATAAACTCAGTCCGTCTCCTATGTAACCTGAATTTGGTTTGAATCCTCTGTATTCCAAATGCAAGTTCTTTCTTTTGAGAGTGGCCTGAGGTGGGATGGAGGTTGATCTAGCTTTGCTTTTTTTTTTTCTATTCTCTGTGACTTCAGGGGATTAGGGATGGAACTGGGATATTTAACTACTAGGATTATCCTTGAAACCAAGGAGGGTCTGTACAAAAAGGAACTCTGATTTTTCAGATGAGAAAGTTTAAGTTCTAGTTTGTTCCCACATAGAAACTACAATGCAGAGAACTGCTAACTCTGGAAATAGCATTTGTAAAGATGGATGGGAAAAGTACCCACAGCTCAGGAGCAGAGTTAGATGACATTATCAAGGTGGAGAGAGAGCTTTTCCCATGTAGGAGGCAAGAGGAGAGGATGGGGGCAGGGGATTGTGTAGAGATTCAGAGGCAAGAAAGGAAGCGAGTCCTTGTATGGTAGCTGCTATTTTCTCTCTAAAATGTAAGGCAAAGCCTTGTGCTGCAAGTGAGAGGATCCAAAGAGGGTAGAGAAGGTCTGAAATAGCATTGGAAGAGACTGCGGTGAATGCCAGGGGAGTGTGGGACGGTTGCTGGGCCAGAGGAGGACCTAATTGCATTTAGAAAAGGGTGCATCCTCTCCAGCCCCGCCTTCCATGATTCTCCACTAGGTATTAAGCGACATGACATTTCTTCCCACAAAACACCTTGGGGCCAGGCAGAGCTGGCACAGGGCACCTGCAGGCCTGAGCTCAGCTCATGAAGGCTGCCAACTTCTCTGGCTTTAAGCCTAGGGGCTCATGACACCAGCCGGACCTGCGGCTCCCTGATCTTCTGGGTTCAAATCCTATGGACAGTTGTTCAGAGTGACATTCTTGGAAATAATGGACATTTTGCTTTGGAATTTCCCAGTTGACTTGTCCATGAGCCCAGTGTGTTTGCTGAGTATTCGCTGATCTTCATTCCGGTGGAGGTGTTTGAGAAGTGTGGTTTGCTGAGTACCCTGTAGTGGCATGCCTTTCAGAGGCTGTGTGTCATGTGTGTTATGTGGCCAGGTCATGGAACTAATTGCCAAACAGCCCCAAAGTTGGCTCAACATGGAATATTCATAATTATGAATATAATTATGATAATTATAATATAATTCATAATTATGTCTAAATTAGGGAGTACCTACTCAGAGTCAGTAAACTCTACTCCTAAGAAACAGAAGTCAAGAAAAACGCATCAATCATGATGGAATCTCATAGCTCATGTTTGACAGTACCTAGACAAACCACAGGGTCTACCTGAGCGCACAGTGTTCTTGGTCACTCTACTGTCCTGAAGAGCAGCCCATGTTATGCTCGGGGAGGATCTGCTGTTGAAGTTTCCCACCCTCTATCCTCAAGACAAAGACAAAGAAGTCTTTTAGACATTGTCCCTAACTTTATTCTGGAACCACCCAAACTTTGTGATTTTAAAGACCAGAAAAGAATATCTGCCATGTGCTTTCTCCTCCTGACATTTGGTGGCCTTGCATGCATGAATGTATTCTTGATATCAGACCTAAGTTGGAACACCTGGCCTGGCGTGCAGTTGTTGAGATTCCAAATAGACAGCAATGGCATTTTCTATATCAGGGAAGATTCACTGGATAAGATTGAGCTGGTCCCGAGGAAGCAAGTCAGACTGTTCAGGTCTGGGCCATTAGGTACAGCTGGAAACAAGATTATGGTAGAAGTAAGAGCTTCACCTAACCACCCTTTCCTATCAAGACTTTTCTTCACCCTTCCTCAGAGGTATCCTGGTGTGTTGAAACTCTGCCATATGATTGTCACCCAGGCAAAGATCAGGCACTAGGCAGTTTCTGTTTGGAAGCCAAGAAACTGACCTTTGGACTCTCTTGTGTCTCCTCTCCTGCATGGGAATGCCTTACTGCGGCCAAGTTCTCATCAGTAACATCCTCATCTCCAGCTCCAGGAACACAGATGTGACCTCAGCATAATACTGTGCTTTGTCAACTCTCCTGGCTTAGCCAGTTTCTTGTAGTCAAACTCAAATGGGAGCAAGGTTTCAAAAGTCTCACACACACACTAGGAGGCAGCTGGGGAGGGTTCCATGCCCCCAGAGCAAGCACAGAAAGGGACAGATCAGTGCAGGGTGACTTCATTGTGGTGTGAATTTCCCAGCCGAGCCAGGGGAGGATGAGGCCCAGCAGAACCTTCATTTTTTTCAGGGCTCGCTGAAGGACACCTACAACTCAGGCCATACACATTGCTTTTCAGTGTGACTGAGAACAAGGAAGGAAGGGAAGTGCCAGAAAGGAAGAGGGACAAAGTAGAATGGTGTGGGATGAGACTGGTTAATCAGACTCCCCCGGAGAAGGACCAATAGGAGACTCTTCACTCTTTGTGTGACAGGGATAGGGCAAAGTCTGGGCAGGAGTGGGGCAGGGGACCTTGTTTTATAACTGCATCTTTCACAGGGCCTGGAACTCCAGTTCTATCTTCTCTCTGCCCCAACTACCCACCTCACTCTTACCTTTTAATGCTAGCTGATGTAGGCGAAGCTTCTTGCAGCTTCGGTTTTCCTTGGATAGCTCCAATTCTGCATATTGCCTGTAGAAATCCTATGGTTTCCGCCCCCTCTACTTCCCACCTCTCAAGAGAACCCCAGCCTAGATCTGACAATATATTTTCAGAGCTATATCAGACTCCTCCTTCAACCCCACTTGAACTCACCAGTGAGTTGAAGGAGATGTACTAGCACGAAGCATGTTTCTGAAATTGCATCAGTACTCTGAGGCCTAGTTGGGTAGGATTTGAGTCCCATTCTTTCTCACTGTGTGAACCTGTACAGAATGACATGGCCCTATTTCCCTCTTAAAGGCCAACTTGACCATTGGCGGTATAAGATCTATGACCTTTCTGTCTTATGTCACTGTCCATTTGGATAGTGGCCTCAGCTAACATGAAATGTCTCCATGTGTGCTTAGGAGAGCTAGATCTTCATTGCCTATTTTCTTCCAGCACTCACCTCCACTTCCAGATAGATGTGAGTTTTTGAATGCCTCGCTCAAATGTCTTGCACGTGCCAGGCCATGGGACAGTGAGAACTGGGGATGCGGAAGGAAGTCCCATCCCATGATCTGTAACAAAGGAACTTGGAACTCTCTGGGGTAGTGGGAAAAGACAGGGTTACACACTGTCACGGGGCAAAAAGAATGGTGGAAAAAACCTCAGCTGCAAGTTCTGGTGGAATTTCCATTCCTGTACACTTGGGTACGCATGAACTTACCATAGAGGACCAGGAGCATGCCTGAGTGTGTCAGGATCATTATGCTTTCACATGACCCTCTGACAGTCAGAGCCTCTCACAGTCTCTCTGATACAGATAAACCTGACTCTGAAGTGATTAAAGTGTACAGCGGGCTGGAGGGAGTGGCATTGACAAGTAGAATGGAGCCTAGCTTTCTTGAGAGTCCAAAACACCTAAAAAGTCTCACTTCACACCCACTTGCACTCCTAACCCCAGAACTAAGAGAAAACTCAGGTGATATCTGTGGGGTCAGAGGAAGGGTGGTCAAGACTCCACAAACTCAGCCATGGAGAGGATTTGAAGAGCAAGACATTCAGCTGCCCACAGGTATGCATTCCAGAACTATGACCTCTGATTCCAAGAGCTTCATGTCATTTCAGAACAAACCACCAAGCCTGACTTTGGTAAGTAACACAGGAGGACTCCTTAAAGGGTAACAGTAATGATCAGTTTGCCCTCCTGGCTGTCTCCCTTGTCTTCTGATGCCTGTGTGCTGTAACCATAGAAGCCAAATGAAACCTGGATCTACCTTTGGGGATAACATTGGAGCAAATGACCTATTTCCCTCAAAAAGACAATCTTTCCTCCTCTGTCCCTAACATTCTCCAGTGAGAAGGATAAGGGCCTAGCCTGGTAAAGGGCAAAAACGATTTCACTACCGTCAGATACGGCCCTGAAAGGCTCCTTTTGTGAACTTCCAAAATGACATCTACTTTCTAGCTTTTTTCTTTTTGGTTCACGGTGATGCTTTGTGATATTCCTTATTCTGCAAGATTTGTAACAGCCTGTGGCGAAATGTCATGAAATCTCAACCTTCAAACAGACCCCTCAGAGAAAGAGAAGGTGGATGGCTGGAGAGAGGAGATACAAGAATGTGATGTGGTCTTCATCCAGCTAGGTTCTCAGAGGTGCCCTTTGAGTTTGAAGACCAGAGGGTTGAGCCTCTACAACTTGATGCTCCTGAGACCACAGAAGCCTCTCTGTCTCATTTCTAGTATATCTCAGGCCAGCCATCTCCAAGATCCGTTGTCCTGCTGCCAACCTCAAGGCAGAAACTGTATCTTTGACCCAAAAGTCTGTGTTCCATGGGCCACCTAATATGCCTCACCCAGAGTCCTTCTCCAAATAATTCTAGGGAGTTGAAAAAAATTCTACAGCACAGGTAGATACTAGCTAAACCCAGTCTGTGAATCATATGCACATCTATCTCAACACTGTCCCACTGATCAATAGAATGAGAGAACACGAGAGTAAATCTCCAATCAATTCTTCTGGTTCATGTTAGGCTCCAAAAATCACCCTGGTGAAGAGAGCATGGCCAGGGTCCGTGGTTCTCTTTGCTTGCTCCTGCCTGAGGACTAGAGCTCTGCCTTTCACCAGATAAGGAGCTGGTCAGTGAAATCTGGAATCTTCTTTCCTGGTTGATGGGCAGAAGGGAAGCCCCACCAATGTTGATCATATTCTAAGAATGCCCTGCTGGGGAGAATTTCACTTCTGAATCCAGGATGAAATGACTCACAGAATGGTTCAGTCTTTATGGTTGTCGATTTGGCATTTCTTGCTGCCATAACAGGTGTCTGCTGCTCAGCACCTCTGATGCCAAATGGCCAACCCGGTCATGAGGAGGATCAGAATGACCCTACTGTGCATTTGCAGGAGGACATCTCTGGTCATCTTCATCATTTTATTGGGTCAGCCACTTGAGAAACTGTTTTTCCTATGAACAGATTGAGCCTTCTCAACAAATCCTCAGCTGCTGCAATGTGGTTCTCTTCTGATTTGAAATCCCCAACTTGCAGAAAGAATATTTTGCTTATGTTTCAGTTATTAGATAAATGATGTGAAGATCCAGTTTCCCCCTCCCTACAGTGACCACAGTGGTGCCTCTCCTGATTCTAGGGAAAGCTGCATCAGATCACTTTGGAGGATGCTGTGTGGCTTAGCCAGCTCTTAGAGCTTTGCAGTTTACCTTGGGATGTTAAAGGCTCTGAGATGCCCTGCTGTAAATAAACCTTTATATTCTGTAAGCTCCTCCAAGTAGCTGAACTCAGAGCAATCTTTGGTTAATCCCTATTAATACGTTCGGCACACACACTTTAGGAATCACAGGTTGTTGTGTGGTCAGGAGCTTTGAAACAGAACCGTCGGTTCCCTTCCTTCTTTGTATCAAGGAAGGCCCACATCACCCGCAGGAGGCTCAGTCCCTCATTCAGGGTGCCCTTCCCCATAAAGTCAGGAAAGATTCTGAATGCTGGTGGGTAGAGAGCTGTGTGAAGAAAACCTCCTGTGGGATAGCTCAGAAGAAGATGGTAAGTCTCTTCACATAAGAGCTTGAGACTCCTGCGCTAAAGCGGGCCACCCTCACAAGCTGATGTCTAATGGTGGCGCACAGAAATGAAGACGGGATCCCGGTTCTCAGCACTGCCTCTGAGCAGATGGCTTGGGGTAAGTTACCTTTCCTTGTTCTGTTTTTGTCTCACCAGTGACCTTCATGTAACAATACCCAACTTGGCAGAATATTGTGCCCTATGCCAGGATTGTCTCCTAGTCGGGGACATTTTCTGGTTCTTGGGTCCCCCTCTCTCTGCTGAATATGTTGGCCTATAAGGTTGGAAGAGTGAGAGCTATGGCTGCCCTTGTGGGTGGGGATCAGTCCATTTTTTGTGGGTAAAGAGGGAGGCAAGTGTGTGGGGGTTAATAGACACTCTCTGTCACCATTGGACAGGGCCAAGTGGGAGTTCTTGGCAAGATTTTCTGACTTTGATCCCAAGAAGGCAGCTCTGCCTAACAAATAGTCTGAAATGTCAAAGAATAAATGTTAAAGCTTGAGGGGTCGTTCTCCAGGGAGTTGCCTGGGCTGGCGAGGGAAGGAGAGGAGGAGGGAGAGAGGGACACAGCGGAATCCTTCACATCAAGATTCTGGCTTGGCTTTGTGATATTTAAGAGAAAAAGAAAGAAAACTCTGAATTATTTATAGCACAGAAGATGGAAGCAGGCTGTAGAAGAGTGACTGGGGTGGTGATGGGAACTCACGGTCCAGTGTTAGACTGGTAAAGCGTCTCTCGTTCTTCACTTGCTGTTGACCATACCTTAGATTGCCACCTGTCATTATTGCTATTACCACTAAGAGAGTCCACATTGTGTGATATGCAGGTTAGGGAAAATAAGTTCTAGAAACAACTACAGCAAAAATAGCCCAGGTGTCTCTCCCTCCAAGGGTTTCCAGCACATCTTTTGATCCCCTTTCACCCTTCAGCTTCTGTCTCAGGCTTCTCCAAGTAGGGAGTCTCCAGGGGCCAGTACGAATGGGAAGCATCTTGATCTTGGGCAGTGCACCGATGGACCATGTAGGTCAGAGAAAGTAAATTTCAGTTGCTCCATCTGAAAGGAGGCATTTCCTGAGTCCCCTTTGGTATGCTGGGAATATGAAGGATGTCATGTGTTTTAAAATGTTTGGATACTTGGTAATGGGGTAGGAGCATAGGAAAGACATCTATAATATACAAGAGGAAGACGTGAAAGAAATCGAAAAGGGATAAATGAAAGGTGTTTGAAGAATGGGTGGCAAAATTGGAGGAGATGGTTTTTCTCATCTGTGTGTGTGTGTGTGTGTGTGTGTGTGTGTGTGTGTGTTTCTCAGTGCCATTTAAATACAAAAAACAGAGCAGGAAGGATTCTTGTTGATAATCACATCCTACTTCTTTAACATAGATAACTGAAATCTACCAACAATTTATAACATCCAAGCTCCATGTGGTCTTTCTTCCTCCCTCTTCACAAATGGCACTAACACCCTCTTGGTTACTCTTCTAACACTGTTTCTGTGGACTTTCGACCGTTGGAGATACAGATACAAAGCCATCTTTTGTATACCTTGAGAATGGTAATGAAAAGCTAGGCAAAATACAAGCCAGATCATTGGTAACCTTTTATTGAAAATAGCAATATATGCACTTTTTTTTCTGGAGTGTTTTTAATCTACCTTGAAGAATCTAGAGAACGTTTCGCAGTTAAAATGTCACAGTGACACTCCTGTTCTGAAACTCCAAAATTATACTTGTTTTTGCATTCGGTAACTTACCCTGCCTCTCAGAAAGGTCTTCCAAATATTTTTCCTCTATTTTGTTCTTTCTGTGGTGTGGAAGCTTGATCAGTAGTATTGATTTGGGGCCTTTTATAGTTTTGAAAATTATTGAAGCCCCAAAGAACTTTTTTATATGGAACGTATACACTTATATCCACTATATTTGAGATCAATAATGAGAAAAATGTACTAATGTATCTTGCATTAGAGTACATTTAAACTTTTAGCCTTCAGAGTAATGATACTATTTGGTGTCAGGATCACAGAACAACTCTCTGCATAACCTTTGGAGAGAAGGAGAGCAGAAGAACTCATGTATTACCTTGTTTTATAGAGAAACATTCTGACATGTGAGTCTTCTGATCCTTTGAGGGCATCAGAGGGACCCTGAATCACACTTTGATACCAGAGACTCTAAGAAAAATTGGAGAACAAGCAAGCTTGAATCCCCTTGGTGCCAAAGAATCTACCAGTCAAACACTTTGATCCAAGTATAGGAGTCTGTCAAAAGCCTGTTTGTTCTTTTAAACATCCTTGATTGGTTAGGATTGCTGCCCATTGAGAAAAACAGACAAACTATTTTGGTTTACTTCAGAAAACGTACATAGGCTGATGTTGTCAACATTACAGACATGCTAAAGAGACTTAGCATGATGAGGTCTTATGTAATCCCATCTATAAGAACAGGGACAGTGAGTAACTGGAAGCGAAGAGAGGGTATAGTATTATCATGTATTCAAGTCTTGGCCGAGAGGGACATCTATATCCTTATTACTGTCTTTCACTTGTCAGAGTTAAAGCTCATGGGAAGTGACCGGCAGCCTAAACCAGAATTCCTTACGGAAACCCTCTTGGTGCACCTGCAGGGCATGTGCTGGCATTCTCTTAAGGTGCTCTTCTCTGCTGGTCAGTACACTGTAAAGCCCCAGAGTTAGCTAAGGAACCACTGTCTACGGATATGGAAATATAAAGGTGGGATAATTAAGGGGGGATAAAGATAGAGTCTTAAGTTTGTACCTTTATTTATTTATTTATTTATTTATTTATTTATTTATTTATTTATTTATTTATTTATTTATTTGCATATGGAACCACCTTTTGCTGCAAGATAGAGATGGGGTCAGGGAGAAGGGGAGCAAGTTAAGGGTCAAATTTTTAGCATTGTATGTTCCTATTTACAATGCTAAGAAGCCTGAGTTTTCAGGTATGACATTAGTTTTCTCTGAAATACTTATACTTAGCAAGGAAGAATAGGCATGACTATTTTAAGAGTATATTATTTTGATTTTTAACTTCTGAATCTTGGATACATGAGATTCTAATTAGTCTCTTGCTCTGAGCCCTTCAAAGGTAAAGGATGGCTCTAGTATAGATAAAGGGTAACTATGAGGTGCTATGCACAAGAGGTAAGCAGAGAAGAGGAGCATCCACAGAGAAGAGGGACATCTGATTCCTAAATGGTATTCTTAAAAACACTAAACCACAATGCCAATGCGCAAATGTCTGAGCAGAAATGGCAGTTCAGGGAATCCCGTGATCAAACTGATGAGTTAAGATTTCAGCATCCGTCTGTAAGGAGCAGTCACTTTCTTGAGCCTTGGGTACCCTGACTCCAATGCTGAGCAGTCAATGCTGTTATCCTTTGGTAACCTTGAGATGCCTGCTGAGTCATCTCCATGTCAGGGCAGTGTTCATCTAGTGTTGTGACCTTGTCGGGTTGCTATGGAGACTGATCTCAGGGACTTCACAGTTGATTGGTATTTTGGACCCTCTGCAGTTTTCAAGATGCTGTGACCACCATCATGCGAATGGTGGGTGGGGGCGGTACCCTCCCCTTCTTCCATTTGTAGATATCTCTATATAACTGAGAAGTAAAGACCCTGGAAAAATTGAATGGGAAAGAGTTTTTCTTCTTCTAATAACAGCATGCTTTCCTTCTGATTACAAAAGTAATTTATATTCACAGTGGAAAATTCAGTAAAATAGAGAAAAGCATACAAACACATAAATTATCCTCCATCTCATCACCCAGAGACAACACTGTTAACAATTTAGCTTTCTGCCTTCTAATCTTTTTTATGTACTTATTTAATTATTTAACAGAATAACATCATTCTAGGTATACACCACACACACACACACACACACACACACACACACACACACACACACAGAGTATTTTGCTATTTGTTTTTATATAAGATCTCTTGCCTGTGCTGTCTTACTGATCTTTTAGAATATTAAAAAATGTATTTAGGTAAGATACCTACAACTTACAAAGACTTGTGCAAAAATTTTCATTGTACCATTTTTTTAAATAGTGAGAAGTGAAAAAATTCAATGTATATTAGATAATAAATCGATAAACAAAACATTATATATATATGTACTCAGGGATACAGACCAATAACAAAAGACAACAAAGTGAGATCTGCTACAGCATGAATAAAACTCATACATTAATGCTGATTCCACTTTGTATGATGAGCTCTGTGTCTTGTTAGGAAGGTGCAAAGCCAGAAAGAGAATTAGAGGACTGGTCAACATACCGAGGGTGAAAAGGGATATGAATGCACCTATGGATCTTACTGGGGTGATAAAAATGTTCTAAAACTCGATTATGCTGATGATTAAGCCATTCAGTAGATTTGCTAGAAGTCATTGAAATGTACATTAAAATGGGTGAATTTTATGGTTATGTACATAATGCTTCAATAAAATTTCTATAATAAATATCTAAAATAAAGTTTATGTATACATAAACTCAATAAAGTTTATGTGTTTAATATATAATATATGGCATATATAAAGTATATATAAACTTTATTAAGATACTATATTTGGCTCCATATTATTTATTGCAGCATTACTTTTATGTTTAAAGTATGAATATTGTCTTTCCTACACTTGTCCCTTAGATCATTTGCAGCTCCTCCTCTCACTACCACCATTATCATAGTGGACACCAATATTCTGTGCATCCTCATGAGTTAAATGCAAGTAAATTTAAATACAAAAATATGAACAAGTGTTCTCATTTTTCTCTTTTAGCACTAATAGAGTTATATCACACTGCTATGTGTAATTTTTAGTACATCTTTTTCCCTGACTCCTGAAGTTTTTGGGCTTCCTTATCAATTTTTTTTTTGAGACAAGGTCTGACTATGTAGCCCAGGCTGACCTTGAACTCATGATCCTTGTCTCTTTCTCAGGGCCCTGAGTCCTAAGATTATGGGACATTGATATTACTTTAGAGACAATTCTTTATCTTTTTTAGGAAATACATTTTGTTCCATCATATTGAGGTATTAAAATTTATTGAATGTGTCTACAATATTTTGACATTTTAAATTAATTAGTAACAAAAATTTAATTAATAATAGATTGTTCCTAAATAAATTTGATTAAAATACATTATCTTATAATTTAATTATTTAAATAATATAATATTAAAACATAATCAAATAACATCCATGAATTGCTTGGTATATCTATTTTATACATGAAGTCCATATAATGGTTATACCCAATAGTGCACTAATGAATACCCCAAGAGCAAATATATGGGGATTTACCTACAATCTTAACAGAAAAGTTCCTTCCTTCCTTCCTTCCTTCCTTTCTTCCTTCCTTCCTTCCTTCCTCCCTCCTTCCCTTCCGCCTTCCTTCCTTCCTTCCTTCCTTCCTTCCTTCCTTCCTTCCTTCCTTTCTTCCTTCCTTTCTTCCTTCCTTCCTTCCTTCCTTTCTTCCTTCCTTTCCTCCTTCCCTGCCGCCTTTCCTTTTCCTTCCTCTTCCTCCTTCCTTCCTTCCTTCCTTCCTTCCTTCCTTCCTTCCTCCTCTCTCCTCCTTCCTCCTTCTTCCTTCCTTCCTCCTCCTTCCTTCCTTCCCTTCCCTTCCCTCCTTCCGCCACCTTCCTTCCTTCCCTCCTTCCCCTGCCACCTTCCTCCTTCCTTCCGCCTTCCGTCCTTCCCTTCCTCCTTCCTTCCTTCCTTCCTCCTTCCTTCCTTCCTTCCTCCTTCCCTCCTTCCTCCCTTCCTTCCTTCATCCCTCCTTCCCTCCCCCCTTCCTTGCCTTCCCGCCTTCCTTCCTTCCGTCGCCTTCCTTCCTTCCTTCCTTCCTTCCGTCCTTCCTTCCTCCCTCCTCCCTCCCTCCTTCCTTCCTCCCTCCCTCCCTTCCTTCCTTCCCTCCTCCCTCCCTCCCTCCCTCTTTCCCTCCTTCCCTCTCTCCTTCTCTCCCTCCTTCCCTCCCTTCCTTCCCTCCCTTCCTTCTTTCTTTCCTTCCTTCTTTCCTTCTTGTGTCTTTCTGTGCTGCTCAGCTTCCCATGGACCTGATACAGTGTGATTTTTGATGGCCGGAAACGTCCTACTATGTCGATATGATATGTATATCTCGTTTGTCCCCTGTTTAGGAAATCGGATTATTTTGCCTTATTTTTCAGTTGTGAAAGCAAAGGCATTTTTATGCTGTAGATATTTAAGTGGAATGAGGAGAGCAGCTCTGTGGCAGCCTCATCAGGGGGACTGCCTGAAGCTTCATGCAGTTTCAGCCACTGTGGAGATTTAGAGACAGGCATCCAATGCACTCATTTTTCTTTCCTTTGAGGGGCAGTTTGTATGAATTGAACTCCAGACCTTGCACATGAAAGGGTAGTGCTTCACCGCTATAACCCTAGCCCATTTTTTTGCATGTATGTGTGTGGAGTATGTGTGTATGCATTCGTGTGTGTGTGTGTGTGTGTGTGTGTGTGTGTGTGTAGGCCTGAAGTTAATGTTGGTATCTTGTCTCCTTCCACCACTCCCCATTTGCATTATTAAGGTAGGGTCTCACAGTTGAACACAGAACTCAGAAGTCGGCTAATTGGCTGGACTAGCCAGCCAGCTTTTTCCCTAATGATTCTATGTGCTTGCTTCCCCACTACTGGGATTACAGGAGGTCCTGTAATGTAAGCTTGACTTTCATGTCCTCTTGTCCTCACATTTGCAAGGCAAATCTTATCTACCAGGCTATCTCCCCAGCCCCTATCCTACTGTTTTTGACATAGATTCTCACTAGGTTGCCTAGGTTGGCCTTAGCCTCTTGAATAGCTGGGCTCATGAGCCTATGTCACTAGCTCAGCTTGTCCTCCTCATGGGCACCTAGTTACCCTGTGACTCTGCCTTAGAGAAAGCCATCTCCTGCTCTGGGGCTCCAGGGACTAGAAGACAACACTGACGAACAAAACTGTTGGTACTTTTCTAAGGTGACTTTAAAGTGTTACGAACATTCATACAATGAGAATGATGTTGCCTTTCAAAGGCCATAAGGGACAGAATGTTAGATTTTAGAGCTGGGGTGTCATGGTTTGAATTGGGAGTTGTCCCTCACAGCCTCATGTGTTTGAATCTTTTGTCTTTTGGGAAGATCATGGCACCTTTAGGTGATGGAGTCTTGCTGGAGGAAAGCAGCCACAGGGGTGGTACTTAAGCTTGATTAGCCCCACCCTCCTTCCAGGAGACATCTGCTCCTACAGTTTTCAATGAGCAGTTTGCAGCTCTCAGTTTCCTTGACGGATGTGCCTTAAGTTAACTCCAGCTTCTGCCAGCTAGCCATGCTGTTTCTGCCATAAAGGACTGTGTCTCCCCTCGAGAACTGTAATCTGAATAAATCTCCCTCTTCTCCCTTAAGTCGTTGACTTTGAATAGGGTCTCACAGCAACAGAGAAGAGTAACTGCTGCATGAGGCTTCTGAGTGCACCATGCAGAAATGTTAATGGAATCTTGAGTGGAGTCTCCACTCTTACCCTCTGTGCAGATAGCTAATCAAATGCAACACCCTGGCTCTCTCAAGGTCAGAACGATATTAGAAGGCCACTGCCATGAGTTCCTGAGCTTTAAGCAGTCAGCCTCCTGGGAACCCATTGGGTGGAGCATGGAAATAAAGATTGAAACCCACTATCAAAAGGTCACAGACTGCATTTCCAGCCAATCCACTGATCTAGGTTGGAGGTAAGGGAAGAGCCCCAAGCTGGAAAGTAGTCAAACAGCTGGAGAGAATTCATGGAAATAACAAAAGCAGAGATAAAGGGGTGGGGCAATCAATCATGAGATTATCTAAGTGTAGCTTTCAAGGTCAAATGATAGTCACGTTTTTCTTTCTAGCAGACCTGTGGTGACAGTGATGCTGACTTGTGCTTTCAACATGCCTCCTCCTCTTTTTCTAACAAGGTCCTTATGACTCTCTGGGGCTGGGGGGTGGGGCACAGAGGAAACAGAAGTCAACCAAGCAGGAGCAATGATCCTCCCCTCTTCTGACTCTTGGACTGGTGTCAACTGGAGATGAGGTCTTGGATAATAGAGCAGATGATATGAAAAAAATAAAAAGTTCCCAATCTGCTGGAGACCCAGACAAGCATAAAGAGGTGACATTAAGGATCAAGATCTGGTGGCAACAGGGAAGAGTGTAAAATGCTGAATTTTGGAGGAGCATCTAAGCTGAAATCAACAAGTGCAACTGGTTTGTCACTTCCCATAGCCTTAGCAAGCTGTTTGTTGGTCATCTGTTAGAGATGATTGCCAAGATGCCATGTACATTCCAAAGTCCCAGAGTGTTGGCCTTTCCTGTCTGCCAGGTGGAGAGAGGAACAGTGGAAGGCAGCCATGGCAGGCCGTTTGGCATTCGTAGTCCGCCATGTGAGTCTCTATGGTTTCCTCTAGGAGGCCAGGGTAGCTTGGGATCGATGATGAGAAAGAGTGATGAGAACATGCACTTCTCTCTCCTCACCAAGCGTTGCAAAGAAGCACTGGAAGGTGATGAGTGTAGGATGTAGCTGGTGATGACCAGGCCAGAAGGAAGCTTGGTGTCTTCATGAACATACCAATAAGTCGATTCCCTGTCTAGTCCATCTGGCCATTGGCATAGGAAGCGGGAGCTCTTGGGGCACAGGGTATAGTCAAGAATTAGCTGTCATTGCAGCCATTTCAGATCTGGTTTGTTTCCTGCTTGCTTCACTTTGCCTTCTCCACCCACTCCCCGCTTCTGCTACAGTTGGTAGGTCAGTGCTTGGCACAGGGACACTCAACAATAGCTGTTCATTTGTGAGTTATTAATGATGGCATTGATTAAATGCTCCTTTCCTTTTAAAATTACTAAAGGAAGGAGTGTCTTCTGATTTTTTGGAATTTGGCCCATGTGATTTGTAGGTTCTTCCTTTAAGGACAGTCTCATTAAATGACTGACCCATGCCAATGCAGGCTCTTCATGGGGTCAAGAAGATTACTCAAAGCTAGTCCCTGCTTCATAGAGAGATGGTCCATACAACAAAGTCACTTACCACATTGTAGTGGGTGGCCATATATTATGGGATTCTTGGCCATACCTCTGTCTCTCAAGATAAGTGAGCATCAATTATGCACATGAAAGAGGTCATCTACTATAAAGGGTTTGATCTTCACTTATGTTGAATGAAGACTAAGAAAAATTAATGAAGTTTTGGCTGTGAAGATATCACTGTAGTTGGATGTAGTGGTGTGAACCTGTAATCTCAACACCGAAGAGACAAAAGTGGGGAGGATGCCAGAATATTGAGGTTGACTGGGCCACATAGCAATACCCTGTCAAGAAGGGCTAGGGGGAATGAGAGGGTAAGGAATTAGAGAGATGAGAGAGAGAGAGAGCGAGAGAGAGAGAGATTGCTGTGACTTGGTGACAGGTAACAGATATGTCAGTGGAGTGAAACAGCAGATATTCTGTGAGGAATGAGTGGGGACTGAAGAATGCCATGACACAGGTTTTGTAGACAATCTGTTTATCCATCCATTGAGTCTGGGGGATAAAGAGGACCACGGAGTGATTTCTAGATACAGTAGAGACCTAAGGCATACTTTTATTAGGGGCAACGGTATCCCATAGATGAGAAGTTAGTGGAAATGGATTTATAGTTTTGCAAACAGTTGAGTACTATATAGTCAGCATCCAAGAGGTAGTTGAAAAACATTGAGACTAAAGTTTGGGAAGCTTTTAACCTGGGCGAGGGGAGAAGTAGAGAAAGAAGATTACTAATTGATCCAAGAGGAGGGAACAGTGAAGACTGCACATGTAGAAATGGTAAGAGGCAACTGAGAGAATTTCCTCCTATTTTCTCAACTTCTCTGACAGTGAGTCTGGTCATCTGGGGAGTTCTGTTATAATCCTCTTGGAAGTGGGAAGATTAGTCTTATTTGAGGAGGAGTCAAATTAGAACCTGATCAGATGTTCTTGTATAAAGTAAGATGAACCAACCATGAGGTTTGGCTGAATTTATCTTTTGTTTACATTTCATTTTGACAGATTTCACTGTTTTGGGACAACATTTTTGCCTTTGTTGGGTAGGTGTCTGGGATGCTGAGGAAGCAACCGTGGGATGTCACAGACCATCTCCTTCATCCCTAGTTTCTTGTGCTATCAAGAACTCCACTTGGGAGCCAATGGAAGCATGTGCGGGTCCCACCACGTGAAACTGGTCCTTTCTAACCATTATCTATGAAGAGGTTCTCGGGGCCTTGTAATTACATCCTGCCTGAGGACCTTCAGGTTCATGCAATGATTCTCTTTTATTGGTGCTGATGTTAATGATATGATCAAGCTCTAGTGCAAGTGCCAAGCTTTGAGTTCTAAAGTGGGTAAGTGTTCAGGGGAGATGCAGAGCATAAGGCTTTACTTCTGTACCTCTAACATTTGTCTTAAGCTCAGTGTTGACTCAGGGTTTGACTGACCTCCTTCTGTGCACTGACCTGATGTAATAATAATCAACTCACCTGCCTTGGTTTCAAGATACAGATCTGCTGATGGTGCAGCCATTGGGGTAGGTGCTGAATCTCCAGCCTTCACTAGATGTTTCTAGCCTGTGCATAATGATAAAACCAAACAAGGCAGTCACTAATGTGTTCAACTGCAACACTTTGCTCATAATCATATGTCAGGTGCTGGTGGAGTTGTTGGGGGTATGACACTAGTGGAAATCATGAAGAGCCTGAACTTTCATGGAGAGAGAGGACTAAGTGGACTAGATGAGAAAAATATATATATACAAGTATGCAAAGCAGTTGTGCTAAGTTTGGGATTGTCATAATTAGATAGAAGTGTCAACTTGGCAATTGAAGATATGAGCTCTGGGCACATTTGTAGAGAATTAGTTGAGTTAAACCCAGAGCAACCTGCAGGGGATCATCTAGTTGATGGGGAGGCCCAACCCATGGTGAGTGGGACTAGTTCCTGGGCAGGCGAATAAGAGGGAAGGAACTGCTTGAGGAAGTTGGCATCCTTCTGTATACTTGGCCAGACATGCTGTGTTTCTCACGCTCTCGGCCATTATTTGGGTATGGTGTTCCCAGTTCCCTTGACCCTTGGTGTTGGTGTGGGTTCTCCCGCCAAGCTGGACAACTGTAACTGGGTTACCATAAGACAAAATAAAATTTCTCGTTCCTTTAAGCTGTTCTGTCATGACTTTATCAGCAACCATGCGGGCAAACTGCCACAGGGGTTTACACTGTCCTGAGTTAGAAGTAACTGCCCTTTGAGTGAATGGTTGGGCACTGAGCAAGAGTGGCAGCAACTGTCTTTCTCTGGGGCAGCACTGAGCTTGAGGTATTTAAGAGGAGGAAGAAAAGGAGTATGACAGAACAGAGGGAGTGACAGGGGGAAGTGCAGTTCAGTGGTAGATTGCTTTTATAGCATGTGCAAGAATCTGGGCTCTACTACCAGCACTGAAAGGGAATGAGAGAGAAGGAAGATGGATGGGAGAGAGGATATGGGAGAAGGAAGAGAAAAGAAGGGAGAGAAGGGGAGAGGGGAAGGTTGAAGAATATGGTCAAACTTCATAAGCAATAAAACAATGGTTTTGGCTTTTATTCTAAACTCAATTTGAAATGGAAGGAATAAAGTTTCTCACTTAACTTTTTTTCTTTGTGAAAGTTGACCTTGGTTAGCTGATCATGATCCAGAAAAGAAGGTGAGGGATGTTCTGTTAGGAGACAAATTTGGGCTAGGATGGACATGACAGATATGGACAGATTTGAGAAGTGCCTGGCGTGGAGTTGGCAGGATTTACTGATGGCCTTACTGTGGGAAGGAGTGAAGCCAGACTTTCAGATAAAGTTCAAGTTCCTGATGAATGGAGTGTCACCTATAGCACAGGGGGACGGACCCCAGGTAAGATCAGGCTCATGGATAAAGAGTATAAGTAATCTTTGATTTATGTTACTTATGAAAGGCCATTAGATACTAGTTAAAGTGAATGGACAATGATGATTGCACAAGCCAAATGACAGCTGAGCATCCTTTAGATGCAGGTGTTGGAGCTCTACTGTACACAGACATCTCTAATCTCTCTAAGGATGCTCAGGGTGGGATTTGGCTGGGATAGTCTTTGTCCTGTAAAGAGACATACCTTAGACACTCTGCTTTCCTTGAGGGGCATTAATGTACAGATAAAGCATCAAACGCCTACCACTGCCTTTTTGAGTGTACATCCTCACGTGTGACAAAACACTGCTCCCCTGTGGAGCTTGTGTATGTGGTGGCTTTTGCTCTAATGTTGTTCATATTATGTAAGGAATTGATGTTGCAACAACACAAATGACTTACTATCAAATTCTAGAAAGTTCTGCAGCCGCCTCACCCCCAGGCACCCGTCTTGCTGTGTTCTCCTTTTCTTTCTTCCAAGTCTCCTGAGTTCTCTTCAGTCATTTCTTTCCAGAGAAATCCAATCACTGCATTTCAGTGCCCAAGGCGACACAGGACTTTCCTTGCTTAGCCCTGAACCAACATTTGCATTTACACAGTCTAATTAATGTGTCCTGTCTCACCAAGGGATCTTTACTTTAGGAGGTCCAAAGCCTAGTGGGAGTTTATAACGAGATTTTGATTTTCTTCTGGTAAAAGGTAGTGCCAGCATTTGGGACTAAAACTCAGTGAGAAAGTGCATATTTGGTATGTGCAAGGCTTTAGGCTCAGTCCTCAGAACCTAAAAGAAACAAACCCGCAGGAAAACAAGCAAACATAGCAGCATGTTTTGCAGGTTCCTAGAATAACAAGAAACAAGGTGATCAAACTTCATTCCTGGGTGGGAAAGGTTAAGGGGTCTCATATGGCCTGGAACTTGCTACGGGATCAGTCATGACCTGAATTTGTGATCCTCCTGCCTCTACGTCTCTAGTGCTTCTCTATGTGTCTCCATCACAAATTTATATGGTGCTAGGGATTAAGCCCAGGATCTCATGCATGTTAGATAGGAATGCTATCAAGCGAGCTACATCCATATCCCATTGTTTGGCTGCTGTTGTTGAAAGATGATAAAACTAGAACTCCTTTTGTCTGGCTTTTGTAGTAAAGTAGTCTTTACATAGCACTTTCACGTTGATCACAAAGCAATTGAGGCTTAGCAAAGACAGACAAGACACCATTCAGGTGTCCTAGTGGACAGGCTTCCAACAAGACACTTATCACGGAGCATTGTGTCCTGTCTTGTGATTTGCATAGCAGTAGCTATGATGTGTCCTTCATAGGCTTATGGATTTGAACTCTTGGTGGCTATGTTTGGAAGCCTATGTGCCTCTGTTTTGGAACTTAGAGAGTCTCATTATGAGACTAATGGTCTATAGTCTGGCCAGAATCCAGTCTCTCTCTGCTATCTAGTCTGCTAAGATGTGAGCAAGCAGCTGCCCCAAGCTTCTGCCATTTCTTCCTCACCAAAGTAGACTATCTATTCAACCATGAGCCAAAATAAGTCCTCATTTAGGTTGAATCTTGATAGGAATTGGATCCCAATGAGAAAGGTACTTAATACACCCAAGTGATTGATCTGCCCTCCTGCTAAACAATTGGGAGGACCAGGCCAGCACAGTCTTGCATTCTCTGAATGTCCCCTGCATGCTGCCCAGTTACAGACATACTATAATTTTGATGTACCATTATTGAGTACATTGAGGATTCAATGAATATGTAGCCTCTCCACCAGGTGACAAAGTCCTGATTGGCACCTTAGTTTTCATCCCTATCATAAGTGATGACTTTTGCTGAACTGGCTTCTCTTCTGTCTATTATGGCCACTTTGGGAACTAGAAGGGGTCAGTGTGGCAAGGTCCCTTAGCATGACTTCCACTTTCTGGGACTTTACCATGTAGTGCCTATTGCCCTCCAGTCTTCTACAGTCTCACCTTGCACCCAAAAATCCTGACCCTGTGTGGTGTGTAACGGCTGACAGATATCCAAGCAAAGGGCCCTGTCGGAAATCTGTGACCTGAGTAATCAGAATTATTTATAGCTTAGAGTGGTTTCCTCTTTCAGGCAGACAGGTAGTACAGGTGTGTTCTTGAAGTACAGGGGACCTTAAAATCAGGGCTTGCTTCTGTCTAGTCACAAAGTGAGCATTTTGAGGCAGCTCAAACTGAACAGTCTGTGATAAGAGAGGAAAACTGAATTTTAATCCAAACCTTTGCCCATTCCTAGTGAAATATGTGTAGACTGATCGTAGCCCCTTCCTTACATATATCAGCAGAGGTTTTCATTCACTAAATAACTCATCATCTTAGGGAGAAACAAATTTCCCAGAGTCACAGAGATAGTTAGTGGCCTAGCTGGGTGTGTCTTCAGCCAATGCTTGGACCTTTTCATCATCCACGACGTAAGTAGGGTCTCTACAGTTTCTAAAGTTTCTATCCCTAAGGACTAGAGTACCACACTGTCTACAAGTCCTGGCTTCTCCCTACCACAGTTCTGACATGCTTCTGTGTGAAGAATTGTCCATGAGAAATGAAAGGACTCATTAAAAACAGGCAGACTCTATGAGGTCACTGTGACCGGGAGAACTTACGGATGCACTCACAGACGACTGCTTATTAAGTTGCTTCTTTCTAACATTTGCTACACTGAAACAGTGCAGATGGCATACTAAGGGGAGGGATTGTGTGGTTTTTCACACATCTTACATTAGTAACTACAGGCCCCGCATGACAAATTCTGTTTCCCAAACCCTAGCCTGTTGGGAATTTTTGTTTTGAAGGGTGAGGAGAGCCTCCTCATTTCCATGAAACATCTACTGAGTGTTTTTGCTCTGTTGTAGATAACATTATTTTTTCAGACTGGTCTTCCATCCAAATCTTTAATTCCATCCTGATTGTATTACTTGGGTTTCCTAAACTATTTTGACTATGTCATGACCTGGAGTAACTAGATATTCACATATGCTGATCCAAAAAAATTTCAGACATGGAAAAGTTAAACATGAGGAAATCTCTCTGGAACGGATGCAATACCTGTATGAAGGAGGAGGCCAGAGATGCCTGTTCATTCAGCTTCTATACTTTCTGTATTGAATATGGGGAAATGGGTAAGTTCCTAGAGAAGAGAAACACAGGGGACTGGCCAGTTTACGGATAATGTTTGCTGCAGGAAATATGTATTCCTATTTCTCTGAACATGTCATGCCTGACATGTTCATTCTATTGTGATCTGTTGAGAATGAGTGGGTTGTGTGCACATTGCTCTGACTGAGGGTTTAACCCTTGGAATGCCTGCAAAAGAAGGTCAGGCCAGCAGCCCAGGTCATGGATCCTGTCTGAACCCTGTTTGGTTTATGAAATCTTTTTAATCTGTTTGGGAACTTGAATTAAAGATCGAAATCAAAGGAAATATCACTCACACACACACACACACACACACACACACACACACACACACACACACAAACACACCCATCATTGTAATAGCCTGCATGGTTTCTGATAAAATCAGGACAGCTGCCTAAGGGAACAAGGGGTCTATTCTCTTACATTCTCTGGTTGCAGTTCTTAGTCTAGTTTGGCAGGAGAGCATGTATCATCACCAAAGGGCCGAAGGAACTGGCCGTGCCATATCCACGTAACAGCTGAGACCAACGTGTCTGGCCAAGTATACACAAGGATGACAACTTTCTCAACCAGCTCTCTGGATTTTATTCACCTGTACTAGGCCTGGTCCCACCACCAGGGCTGTGTCTGCCCCATCAACTAGATCTCCTACAGGTTTGCTCTGGGCTTAACTCAGCTACCATTTATCTACAAATGTGCTGAGAGCTTGAATCCTCAACCATCAAGTTGACACTTGTGCCTAATTATCACACACACACACACATGCATGCATGCACTCACACTGACAAGTTCTGATGGGAGCAGAGTAATACAGAAAATAGTAAAAACAGAAATCAGGCCAGCAGCAGAAGTTAATATCCCATGTGGAGAGGCGTGGGTTCTCAAGGGGGCCAGGAAAGAGCAGAGGCAGTGGAATTGTCTGCACAGATATGTAGAGGTTTCTGCATCAAACTTCCATCTTACCTGGAAGTGAGAGAGGAAGTCTCCAGGGTTGTGAGAAAGGGGTTGGAGATTCTCTTACAGAGTGTGAGAGGATGGCTTTAGTTAGGACTCCTATGTCTGGTATGTATTTCTGAGGCCTGTACCAGAAGTGACCCCACCCTTATGTCCAAGGTATCCAGAACAACCAGTTAGAGGTGGCCACTTGTTAGCAACACAAGTCTACTGGTGTTCTATGGATACTTCTCCCTATTCTTCTGACCATTAATCCTAACAGTCCTTGTTCAAAGCCCACATTTCTCTGTCTCACTCATTTCTTTCAGTACTAAGAACACACACACACACACACACACACACACACACACACACACACACACACACACATAAAACAACAACAACGAACATGTTCTGATCCAAAGCATCATTCCCATAAAATGTTTGCTAGAGCCCTTAGCTGGTGCCTGGGAAGTATTAAGCTTGCAGTTTGGTGACCTTGAATAGGTCTGATCTGAGAGTGAGAAGAGAGACTGCAGGACTCGGGTGGGAGCACTGGAATGTCACCAGTTCCAGTGTGTGAGGAGTGTGAGTATGTGTGCGTGCGTGCGTGCGTGCGTGCGTGTGTGTGTGTGTGTGTGTGTGTGCGTGCGTGTGTGTGTGTGTTGGTAGAATTATAGGGTGGGGGAGATTCAGGAGACAGGCCAGAAACCCATCGGCCAGTGTATTTAACATCTGGTGTGGGGAACTCTTGGAAATCAGCTCAGAGGATGTGGTGGGAAAACACCTGGCAACGTGAGTGGGCTTCGACAGGGGGAAGTAGGGTTCCAGCCCCGGAGGCCATGCGGAACGAATCTGCTGGCTGCTCCAAGCTCAGGCTGCCTACACTCAGGGCCTGTGCACGGAGAGACTGTGGTGTCTCACTTCATTCTCCATCACAGAGGAAGCTGAAGAGGGTGAGAGGGTGGCTGAAGAACTAAGGAGGAGAGCGCCTGTGGAAGCCTGAGTTTAGGATGGGGCACGGGAGCAGGAAGTGGAAGTCTTTCTTGGAAGGGACCCCCACTATGGACTCTCTGAGCTCCCTACCCCCCTCAGCCTCTGCAGTCTTGGCTTCAGGGCTTCCAGCAGAGTTCGCTAGAAGGAACTGACAGGACACACATTTGGAGAAGACCAGATGTGCTGGTCCTTCAGCTTCTACACTTTCTATGCTGAAAGTACAGAAATAACTCGAAGTTTTTTGAATAAGACTTGGCTGGAAATAAAGGAGTGTTGTGCCGGGCCGGCCTGCAGCAGCAGAGAGCACTTTGTGCTGGGGGGTAAAGGCAGGCTCTATGGGACTGAGCAGAGTTGGGAAGAGAAAGGGAGCCGTCAGCCCCTGGGGCAGGGAGAGGATGTGGGGATTAGCTGGTGAAGCAAATCACATCCACCCTCCACACAGCTGGGGGAAGACAGGAAGCTCAGCTCTGGGGGCCACAACTGCCTATCTGGATCTCTACCAGTCCTAAGGTTGAGAGCCCTTTGAAGCCAATGTACCTGCCTGTGCCCTCGGGAGTCACAGCCACATGCAGATTTTTAGATCCTACTCTAAGTAGAAAGAGGAGACTTTCTTCAAGAAACAGGAGCAAGGGAGATAGCTCAGTGGAAGACGTGCTTGCTGTGGAAGCATGAGGACCTGGGTTTGAATCTCCAGCACTCACACAAAAGCCATTCATGGTCACATGACTGTGATTGTGACTGTGGTGCTGGGGGACAAAGACAGGTGGAGCCCAGAAGCACCCTGGCTGGCCAGCCTGGTGAAAATGGTAAGCTCCAGGTGCAATCTCACCTGCAGAGAGCAGAGAGCAATAGCAGAAGATGCAATAGCAGAAGATACAGGATACCCTATTTGACCTCTGTGTCTAGACTCATGAATATGTGTATAAAGAGAGAGAGAGACACACACAGACAGAGACAGAGACAAAGAGAAAACCTTAAGGCTGAAGACCCCATGCAGACTTTTCTTCCACTCCCCTCCACTCCCTTTCTTTTGACCTCTTAGTTGTCTATTACTTTGAGCAGGATTAGTATAATACCCCCTAAGGAAAGGCAACCAAGATCTCTAAGATGGGATTCCATGCTCCTCACTGATGAGCTCTTCACTTCCTAGACTTTGTGCGTATGTGTGTGTGTGTGTGTGTGTGTGTGTGTGTGTGTGTAAACAAAATTGTTTCTACACATTAAGTCTATTGTCCAGGGAAAGAACAAAAGTGAATGGATTTCTTAGAATAACAATCTTTTTTTCTGGAAACTGGCTAATGGATTTTTTCAAGGGCAAGGCATGTGCTGCAAGAACTCCGCTTCTTCCTGCAGCTACATGAAATCATATCATAATCTGCTGCTACTCCAGGTTAAGGTCATTACATCTCCAGGGATGCAGCAAGGATGTCTGAAGCTTGTTTCTCTGAGTCGCCCCTGAGTTGAGCTTATGCAGAAGATAGTAAAGTAGACAGACATAGTCCCAGGGTACCTCATTTTTGTGTTAGGAATAGACATTCTGAAGAGGGGGAAAAAGATTTTTCAAGAACAAAGATCAGGAGAGTATGTGGGAGAGAAGCTGTCAGTCTAGGGAGGAGTGGGTAGATTTCTGCTGGAAGTAGGGTGAGCTTCTGAGATGGCAAAGGGCTGTGGCTGCCAGTTGCTAGGAACACAGGGAATGACCACCTTAGGCACCTGTGAACCTTTCCCTGCATTTGTGTAGGGAAGGTATGAGAAAGAAGTCTGGGGATTTGGTCTAGGCTATCAGGGTTCTGAAAATAAAGGCTATCCCTAGCTAAGCATGCTGTTGCATACCTGTAATCCCCAGAGTTCAGGGAATGGAGGCAAGAGATATTGAATATCAAGATAGTCTAGACAACATATAGCTACCCTATCTCAAAATTCCCCAAATAAGATCAAATTTAAAATAAAGATATTGATGCTAAAAGCTACATATCGGACCCCATATATGTGTCCTCCATGGCATAAATATTATCTTATTTAAATAACCAAAACTTCATGTCCTGAGCTCATCATCATCATTACTTCTGTTTTCCAAGGAATGATATTGAAGTTCAGAGATAGACCGTCATCAGGAAGGACCACCGAAAGTCTGAGTAGAGGGAAGGTGGGAAGAAGAGATTGGCCTCAGTTTCATCCTTCAACACATTCCAATGCATCCATCATCTCACAGATGACAATTTAGTAAGGCAGGCGTTGTCTTAACCCATGAAAACATTCAGGCTAGAGATTGGTTAGAAGACTGTGAAAGGCCAGTTCTTAGCATATACTACCAGGTACCTTTATAGGCAGTGCCACCTCATTTCAAGGACACGTTCCTGCTCATTCCTCTTGCTCTAATGCTGCTGTCCCCCCTGTCGTCGTCCTCCTCCTCCTCCTCCTCTTCCTCCTTCTTTTCCTCCTCCTTCTGTTCCTCCTCTTCTCATATTCTCTCCTTTTTCCTTTTTCTCTTTCTCCTCCTCCTCTTCTTTCTCCTCTTATCTTCTCTTCTGTCCTCTTCTTCTTCTCCTCCTCCTTTTCTTCTCTCACTCCTTCATTTTTAAAATTTGCCCTAGGAGAGTGTTTGGGAATAGATTACTGCCTGTATGGACGGGTCTCATAATATTAATTTCCTTCCTTTCCTGTTTGAAGGAACTCCATGTTCTGTTGGATCCAAGGTAGTCAGTAGCCATTGAGGCCAATGGCAGGCCCCACGTGTGAGAGATGGTGGTTTTCTGCTCCGCCCTTCCGTGGCTCATCATCCTGTGGTGCTCATAGGTAGTTCTGCATCCAACTCCATGATTCCTTTGTGGGAGTCACTGCTCCAGGTGTCCTGCTTTCCAGGTCTTGGCCCAGAGCTCCAGAGGTGGAAGGAATATCCTCTATTAGTTAGGCTCCATGGTCGCTGGTGAGACGGTGACATCACAGGGAGGATGTGGGGGGCTGAGCTTGCTGCCAGCAGGAGGGTGGAGAAGTCGAGACAGCACACGTGGGTAACTGCTGGAGCTGAGGAGCCTCCTGAGAGAGGGCGGGGTGGAACATACCCTTTGCATGGGTGCTGTGAGTGAAGCCTGTCACCATCTCCTTGAAAAGAAGACATTCAGGCTAGAAGAAGGGCAGGCAGTAAGGAACTGGGCAAGTTGGAGGGACATATTCCTAGCTGGAGCCTGAGATCCATCTTTCAGCACCTAACTTCTCAATTCCAGATGGCTTTCCTTGGGGACTTCCTCCGCTCTTTACTCTTGGCTCTGGCAGTCAGTGCTTAACGAGAGCCAGAGGTTCTCTTGCCCCCAGCAAGGGCCAGCATACCACGCAGACCAGGGGATGGGTGCAAAAGAGCTAGTGTGGTGTGGTTAGGGAGACGATGGCAGGAGTCGCAGCAGCATCAGCAGATAGCTGAGCTCACGGAGGTGGAGCTTGGAGGGGTGGAAGCTCCTGGGAACAGGGACACATCTGAATTTTAGCCTCTCTTGTTGAACTTATGTCAGGAAACGTGAGCTGGAATGTGCCCAGAACAGACAGTCCTCTTCTGATCCTCTTTCTTCATGGCGTCCAGAAACACCAGGGTGTCTTATGTATTTATTCATCTTGATGGGAACATGCTGTATTTATGTCCTACACTATGACCTCTAACTTCGGTGTGCACACATGCCCTGAGACTTGGATTTCCCTGAGCCTTCTCAGACCAGGCCACAGAGGCACTTGGTTTGCAAGTCTGAGGTGCCAGAGATGGAGGGTTTCAGATATGAGTCTCACAACTGTCCGTGTTCAATAGCATCTCCATGTTTCAAGATAGCCTTGGAGTCAAGGCATAAATAAGCCTGCGCTTTGGGACTTTCTGGATCCCTTCCCATCCTCACTTATTCTTTTTTCTGTTCTTGAACTTCCCATCTGTCTTCTTTGCAGTATTCTCCCTGCTAAAGGCACAGCCATGCTTCAGAGTGAACTTTAATTTCTTAACTCATCAAACATTTGGTGAGTACCCACAAAGTATGAGGACCTGTGCTGCGCTTAATTGAAGACTTTGTGTAACACACAACATCATCCTTTTGACTTGTAGGACCTCTTTGAAAGAGGTCAAACTCTGGAAAGAACATTGGAGGAAGAAGCCCCAGGCCACTGGAAGGGAGATCTTGGGATGGACCATGGGCTAGCACAGGGACTATCAGGAGTCCTTAGGTAAACTGTCCCAAGCCCGTGTCACCCCAGGGCAGCAACAGCAAAGACAATGCAGACATTCATTTCTGTGGCAACTATCCCCAAGTCATTGTTACCATTATCAACTTTTGGTTAATCATTTTAAATGTCAGGCTTCTGGGCCTATGAGAGGGCTTAGTGGGTAAAGGTGCTCTCTGCAGAAGGCTGAGAGCCTGAATTCAAACCCTGTGACTTGCAAGGCAGACGGAGAGAATCAGTTCCCAAAAGTTGTCCCCTGACTTCCACACAAATGTATACCACATGTGATCGTGCATATGTGAGTGTGTGCACACACACACACACACACACACACACACACACACACACAAACAAATTTAAAATTTTCAGACTTCCAAGGAAGATTCTAGAATTCCTCTGTGAGGTCTCCAGCTTTCAAAATCTGTTTTACAAAGGTCTTTGCAATGTGCCCAGGAAATCTTGCTCTAAGAGTGGAAGTCATTCAGAAACTGCTATGCGAGAGCTATTACACTATTATTTGACTAGCTCCTATGACAGTCCATGGGGAGCAGTGGCTGCAGACTATGGCGCAGGATTTTGCCACCACCCAGGAGATGCTTCTATACCACACAATGGAAAAGTGCTCTGCCATCTCCTGGCCCCTGCGGGTCTAGGAGAAGGGTGGGGCAGGGCTCTGCTAGCGGCAGAGCTGCCGGCCCTGGCAAAGAATGCTCCTGTTCTCCCGGCTGTGTCCTTCAGCTTCGGACCTGGCCCTCTTTCAAATCCTGCCACTTCAAAAGCCCACAGCTGGAGCTCTGAGAATGTTATTCTTTCCCACTTAAAGACTTTCCATTTCATGTGTAATTAAATGTGTGGTATTGAATTAATGTTTTCTTCTGAGCCTTTTTGGCAGCCTGAGACCCCAGGGTCTGGTTAGTGCAAAGAAAACACACGCTTCTCGGAGATCCTCCCTTCCTCTCCCCGATTCCCTTCTCTCCCCTCTCCTGCAAGAATCTTCCCTTTCCTTCATGTGCACGATCACCCCCAGGCCTGACCACACTATGCTCCTTGGGGGAGTTTCTTTGATTCCAGCATTTCAACATAGCCCTCCTGACCACAAGGGCATTCAGGGGGTGGGCGCCAAGCTAGCAGGATCGGATTCCCTGGTGAGGCGGCCATGTCTTGTACATGTCAATGGTCTCTATAAGGTACTGACGGCTGTTCAGAGCACAGAGCCTCTTTCTGTAGGGGGAAAGATGGCTGTCATGTCCTAAGGATGTCAAGGTGACCTGTCTGCTCACAATAGTTCCCTCCCTTATCCACACCTTTTCCTTGTGTGGCTTCAGTTTATGCCAGTCCACTGCAGTCCAAAATATTCATATTTATCCCGATTCTTTTTGTTGTGTGTGTGTCTGTGTTTGTGTCTGTGTGTATCAGAGGACACTGTGTGTACCTGTGGAGACCCAAGGGTGACTTCAGGAATCATCTTGGCTTGCTTCTTCCTCACTTTTGCTTTACTTTGGGATTTTCTGGGCTCCACCTTTCAGGACCAGAAATGTAGTCATTTCTGCCTGGTATTTTTGTGTGTGATCCTTGATCAGAACTCATATCATTCTGTTTGTGAGACAGAGTCTTAACTACTATGTCATCTATCCAGCCCCTATCTTAACTCTTTCAATAGTTCACATTCATGTAACCTTTCATCACTGTACATTATTGTGTTTTATTAGTGTTTATTTGTTAACCTGTTGCTGTGTCTCATGTATACATTAGACTTACAATGGTATGTATATGCAAGAGAAAGCATAGTATACACAGGCTGTGGAGATCCTACAAAATGCATCCCCCATGGACAGAGGATGCTCCTACAATAGACTTTTTAGTTTGATAGGCTACCTCTGATAGTTGTGGTTGCGGGGAGCATTCTTGGGTAAGCTCCACATTCTGGAGCACTCTGACAGCAGTAGGTTGTATTTCTCCTTAGTGTTGAAAAGGTTGACGAGATAGTGCACAACAGATGTTTAGTCTGGTACAGGCTTAGGTAGATGCTCAATCAATAGCAGTTATTTTGATTATTAATAAAGGCACAAGGAGCATGGAACTAATAGGGGCTGTTCCTGAGTCCCTTTGGCTCCAGCCTTGAGGGATGGACTACATTCATGTCCCCCAGGGCAATGGAGGATGAACTTTAAGGTCCCCTGGGTCTGACTGAGGGAGCACTCTCACAGAGGGACAGAGTTGTCAGCTGTACCTGCAGCCACACAACTTGACCACTGTCAATTCTCCCCCGCCCACCCTGGGAACTGGTCTTTCTCTCCTGATCAATACTCATCTTGAGGAGGTGGCTGTCTCTGCCTTTTGATGTCTTTATTCTGTTGTCTGACCAACCTCCTCCCACAAACTATTTTGGACTCTGGCAAAGCGGAGGTTCAATGTTGTGGTGGCAGGCTAGGGCAGACGGCTGATGATCCCTGAGTCACAGCTGGCCCACCCCTGAGTAACCTCAGACCATTTTATTTAAGGAGAAAGTCATCCTCCTCTTTCCAGTATTTACCAAGCCTCTGGTTTGTACATAGGCTAAGTCTGTGGAATGCAAATTTTTAGTAAGGGAAAGAACCGTACCCGTCAATATGTTGGTTATCTATTATGTTTCATATGTTTTCCCCCAGTTCTAGAATCTAAAAATGTGCGTGCATATGTCTGTGTGTGCACATGCATGTAACACATGCTCGTGCATGTGTATATGTGATGGCCAGAGGTCATCTTCAAGGATTGGTTCTCCTGTGTCCTGTCTCTGTGTCCACTTCCCCATTATTGAGACTCCAGGTGCACACCATCACTTCCATCTTTTTTTTTAACATGGGTTCTGAGAATTGAACTCAGGTCTGCATGCTTGCACTTTACACACCGAACCATGTCCACAACCCTATTATCTCAAAAATTTGAGTAGTCAGTCTTCTTAACAATTTTTCCACATCAACATCTATGTGCCCATTCTACAGATGAAGACCCAGAGGCCCAGAGAGGACTCGATTAGTAAGTGACAGGGTCAGAATACCAATTCACGCTGGTTAATTTGTTTTCCCTAAAATCCTCAGTTTTTGAACACTGTGATACTATTTTTTAACCTGTCTTCATCCCTGAGCAGCAAGATGGAATTGTTTATAGCTACTATAATGGCTCGCCCCTTTTCTCTTAGAACAGAGAGGTGGAGTTAATGGCAGTCCCTTTGTGTCTAGCTATGTCAGACTGTCCAGTGCAGATATCTGCTCAGGTCATAGCACATGATTCAAGAGTCTCCCTGGGGCTGATTAGATGGCTCAGTGGATAAAGGCTCTTGCCTGCAAATCTGGTAATCTGAGTTCAACCCCTGGAATTCATGTGGTGCAAAGAGAGAAGTGATCTTCACAAGCTGTCCTTTGACCTCCACACACAATGACACATATGTACCAACACACCTCCCCCCTCCCCTTTCTTTCTTCACAAATAAATAAAACATTTTAAAAAAAGAAAGCCTCTTTCGGGACTTTCAGCTTGCAGCTCAGGTAAACAGAGGCAGGATGAGAGACATGCCCAGCCAGCCCCTGCTGCGACTGGAGTGTCCTGTGATCTTTCCAGATGAGAGATTTGGTTGGAGGACAGCTTGCTGCAGGCCTGAAGGACCACCCTGAAGTGAATCCCACCCATACAGAATAGTTATCCATTACAGAGGAAGGATTCTTGGAACAACAACTGAAATACAGAAATCTCATCCCATGTTTGTGTCCTATGGAGCTTATCCTGTGGGAACAAGAAGGTCTACAGATGGTTTCCCCTAGCAGAACCCTACCAATGGCTTTCTGGCAAAAAAAATAGAAGGACATTGAAAGAAGGTTTCAGAAGCTCTTTCCATTTCCAAGAGACACCCCTATCCTTATATGCCAGCCCCCCTGCTCTCTCAGCAGTCCAGTTCTTTCTAGAGCTGAGGACGTCTTCTCACGACCCTAGCTACGCACTCTCTCCTCTCCTTCCTCCCCATTCCAGCGTCCTGATGTCTGAGCATTGTGACCCAGACTCTGCTGGGCCAGCCAGCCAGGCAGTAAAAGGAGATTGATGCCCTCTCCTCCTAGGAGAATCCATCACTTTTTGGCATGTGGGTCAGATGGCTTTGCCAGAGGCAGCTCTGAGCAGTGCTGTGTGAGCTAAAAATAATCAAGAATAGACCCAAATAGACGCAGGACATTAGAAATGAAACGTTTCACTCCTGCGAGTCTCCAGGGCCCCTCAGAGCCTAGTCCCTCAGAGCTTGGTGAACTCTGAGCAGCCTCCAGGGGGAAGCTCCTGTCCTTGCCATTGGGATGCTATTGTAAGAAAGACCAGGAGGAACAGGGCAGGAAAAGAAGGTAGAAGGTAGACTGTTGAGCATCTGTGGATAGAATCATTTTGATGGCTGTAGAGTCAAGAAGGATCAAGTAAGGGCTGCTTAATGTAGAGTGAATTTCAAAAGAAAGACAGAGGTCTTTCTTGACCACTTTTTACCTCTGAATTTGGAGGTATCTTTATCTTCACCTTATCCATGAAGGATGTGTGATGTCAGGCATTCTCAGAGCCCTTTGCAGAATTCGTTTTGCACACCTTGTAGGAGGAGGCAGACACGAATGCTCCTTGCCCTAATTCCTCCTCGATGGGTTCAGGGAAAGAAGCACCCCAGACTGAATTTTGGAATCCAGCGTCTCAGTGTCATTGGCACTTGGCACTGTCCCCATGAAAACAATTTCTCTTATGCATTTGGCCCCCATCCAACTTTTGTCTGCCAAAGCTGCCCCCAAATGCTTTACGGGACTTTTTGTCTCTGTGACCAGGAGCATGTTCTTTCCTAGAGGAGGATTTTTGGTGAGATAGTCTGTTTTTATTTCTGGTTCCTTTCTAGCTCTCATCGCTTTACCAAGGCCAACTACAGGTATTGATCTCAAACTCCCTCAGTTGTGAAGACAATTAGAATGAGCCAAGAAGGTGTTATTCTGAGCTACTGGGTGTTTGGGTGCCCCTGATAAAAATGTCAGTTTTTGGGTATCTTGGGAAGATACTTTGGCTCTGTGGTAGGCTCTACTCTACCTTGTCCACGTGCTTGGAAAGAGTAAAAGGTGATTTTTCTGCAATATGGTGGCCTTCTCCCCTGCTAGCTTCCAGGCTCACACTTGTCCAGACACAAGGCGCGGCGTTTACAGCTGACAGCAGGCTTTCAAAGCTTGAGATACTGAGAGAGGGTGGGAAACCTTCCTCTAGGCTCCTCCCATTTGGCATCTATGACTCTTTCAGGCCAGTGATTGCTGTTGCCATGGGAAGGAGAGGAAAGGAAAGATCCTAAGATGTAACTCAAGTGCAGCAGGTGTCAAAGGAGTGGAGTTCTATCTAAAGCTCAGTTTGTTTTGACGTAGCTGAGAAAAGGAAATCCTGAGGCAAGCTAGCTCAGAGCTGGACCTAGGGACCTGGGAAAGTTTACAACATTGCTTTGCTTTTATGGAGACATTTCTAGAACACAAGAAGACCAGAAGAGTGTGGTCTGTATTACGCAGCTGGACACTTTCTGGGAGGAGAAACAGCTCAGTCTAGGCCATACAGCTAGGAAAGGCAGGAGGGTCCAAGACCTGCAGACCACCCCCCTTCCTGATATTCTGGACTTGGTCCCCTGGCAGGTATGGTGCTGATTAAGTCCATGCTGTATGGTGAGTTGTTTTCTGCTGCTAGCTAACTCTTCAGCCCATATAGCATACCCTACTCTGGTGGTCCCTGAAGTATGCCTCCTGGACCAGCAGCACCCTCTGAGGACCCATAGATGTCTATTCTCAGTCCCCAAGCAGGACGTACTAGGTTGGAGTTTCTAGGGATGTCATTCTGCGATTTGTTTTTAATAACCTGGGGGATTTTCAAGCACTGCTTCTTGACAAGGCAGGAGGAAAGCGGGAATGGAATAGGTCTGAGGCCAAAGACATGGATGGGGAGACTTTTCCCCTAGTGGTTAGTAGTTTGTTGTCCTGGCATGTTCTGTACTTTGTTCTGTTGCTATCTGAGCAACAGATCAGGGCTTGACTTGGCCTTCATTTCACCTTCTTGTAAAGCACCAGTCATAATGAAAATGGTGTTTTATTGAATCTGTATTTTGGAGGACGTAAGTTGTATTACTTTTCTGGAGAAGAGACATGAATAAACCTTGATTTACCCCAGATAGGATAGTAATGACAGACCAAATCCAGCTTAGTGAACCAGTGGGTCTTTTGGTGCTATTTACTGGAGCATAGAGAACTCAGAAAAAGGTAACAAGTCCTACCTCAGAATGGTGATGGCATGTCAAAGCTACACCAGCAGAGTCCCCTCTGTTAACCCTCCACCTATGAACTTTACCACATCTCTGTACAGCTGGGGAAAGATTGTAGGCAGCAGGATAGGAAGGAAGGAGTGGCTGGACTCTTAGGGTGAAGATTGGATGATGCTTTCCCCAATTCTAAGGAATTTTTAAGTGTGTATGTGTAAGTATGTATGAGAGAGAGAGAGAAAGAGAGAGGGAAAGAGTGAGCATGAGTATGGGCATGTGAATGACCTTGTGTATGTTGGATGTGTCTGTGTGGGTGTGTATGAATAAATGTGTGTCATGTGTCTATGAGTGAATGTGTATGTGTTGTGTGTATATATATCTGTGTGTGTGCATGTCTGTGTTTGTGTGTGTCTCTGTATATATATGAATGTGTGTGTTTGTGTGTATATCTGTGTGTTTGCTCATGAATGTAGGACGTCTTCAGAGGAGACGTTTGCATGTATGCGTATGTGCATTGCATGTATGTGTGTGTACCTGTGTGTATATATATATATGTGGATAACATGCCTCAGTGCACATTTAGAGGCTCCACCTTGTTTGGCATAGTCCCTTGTTTTACTCTGTGTATATTTAGCTAGCAGACCCAGGAGCCTTCTGGAATTCTCTTGTTCCTTCCCCCCACCTTGTCTTAGGAACATTGGGACTACAGATGTGCACTGCTACATCTGGCCTTACACGAGTTCTGAAGGTTCTGAATTTGGGTCTTTAGGTCCATAGTAAGTGCTTTACCTGCTGCATCTTCTCCCCCTGAGTCAGACGGGACCCTTGCGAGAGGGCTCAGGTGTGTAGACATAGCCGCTCTGACCAAAATGACCATCTTGTATCTGAAGGAGAAAGTTCCAACAATATAAATGTTCACAAGCTTCACAGACAGCAGCTGCGGGAGCATACAGGTAGAATTATTATGGATTAGAATAGATTATTCTCTACATCTATTTGACAAGCAAGGAAGCTGAGTCTAGAGATGTTCTGGAAAATGGTGGCGTTCCTGTTCTTGAACCAAGTGTCCCCGTCTTCCTGGTTTCCATGAATCCTTGTATATTCGGGTGCCAGGGCCCCAGTGTGGAGAATTGCCACACTTACCTCATCTCTACTCCCTGGCCTTGCTGGGACACTCATTATGTGATATAACTCGTTACCTGGAACAGTTAGATAGCAGTGAGCAGATGGCCTTCGAAGCAAGGCCCTGACCTCCAATTTTCTCCCAGTGAGAGACTCTTTAACCTCTTCTTTGAATCCAAAAATACCACTCCGCAGCAGCTGTGAGACACAGAGAAGGGGGTGAAGCAGGAAACGGGTTCCTGAACCCCTGGGTGTAAAGACAGCTAAGGAGCACACATTCTTCAGAGCCCCATGGACCAGCTACTAGATCCGAGGTCTGTATTGCTGAAGACAAGGAAGCGAGGACCTGCCAGTGTTTCCCTGCAAGGCAGATCACCTGGGACTCTGGGGGAGAGCAAACTCTGGTAGGAATAACTAAGCAGCCACACGGGTCCACATTCACAGGGGCAGGGTGCCCCCCTGATCCTCTTCTTCATCTTCATTTTTCGACAAGTTCATTTGACAGGATGACCTTTCCTGGCTCGGAGATGTGCTTCCTAATGTTGATACAGGTGTTTAATGGGCTTCTGCTTGTTGGGCAATTCATGTGAAGGTTTGTGGGTAATCTCTGGTTAGCTCCTTTCATCACCAGCCCACTGCTTGTACAAATCCTTGGTGGCATTCTTTCCAAAGAGGTGGGAGGGTTGAGGTCACAGAGCTTCTTTCTCCTGGCAGACACGCTTTAATTAGATTGCTAAATTAGCAGAAGCACTAGCAACCTTTCTCTTTGCATAGACCTCTGTTCTGAGACTGTCTTTGAATTCTCTTTTTGTGATCTCATTGGTCTTGTCTTCTGTCTAAGAAAAGATATTGTTCAACTAGAGATTTTCATGGAATAATCTTAGCTGCCCAGGAGTGTTTTTCTATCGTGAATCACTTGCTGTTGAGCTGGGATCAATGTAGCTGGACTTTTTTTTACACAGTAAATCATATCTGTGTTTGCATATGTGTGAGTCCATGTGTTCATGTGTGAGAGTTTGTGCATGTACACATGTGAAATGTGTAGGGGTGGGCATATGTGCATATATGTGTACCTATGCCTTAAGTGTGTGTTTGTATGTGTGTGCATGTGCACACATATGCCTGTGTGCATGTATGCATATGTGTGCTTGCATGTTCGTGTGTATATGTGTTTGTGTTACACATCTCTCCCTAGTTCCATCCAAGCTCTTTATCTTTATTATCTCATGTAATCATCTTAAGGTTTCAATGAGAAAAATATTGTTGCTAAATCCATTACAAATGAGGAAATTGAGGTTTGGGCATTAAATAATTTTCCAAACTCAAAAAGACCAGGAATAGGATAGAGTCAGGATTCAAATTTGATTCTCAACTCTACTTTTCCAATTTCAGTGCTTCCAAAATTCTACTAATATCACCTGCAAGTTTGCTTGGATGTAGAGTCTCAGAACCAAGGGATCAGAATCTGCATTTTAAAGAAAATTCTCACAGGGATTCACATGTGCCATCACTGGAGATGGAGATAGCCTGTGTTCAGTAACATAGCTCATTTATGCTTGGGTCTTGTCATAAACCACCATCACCTTGTTCTCTATTTGAGGAAGCTGAAGTGTGAAGAAATTAACCAGTTCATCAGGGACAGAGCAAAGAATTGATTCTGGATCAGACTTAACCCACAAAGCAAAGCCAGTCTCCATGATAAAGCTGAGATATTAGTGTTTGATGTCCCTCTCATAGACTCAGAAACACTCTAGATCCACACTTTCTTGATAGGTGTCAAGGACTGATTTGCTACCTCCTTTCTGATCCTTCTACAGATGTCCAGCACATCAAGAGGAGGGACATCGTGTTGAAGCGAGAACTGGGTGAGGGGGCCTTTGGGAAGGTCTTCCTTGCTGAGTGCTATAATCTCAGTCCCACCAAAGACAAGATGCTCGTGGCAGTGAAGGTAAGTCCTAGAGCATATGGATACCAGGGGCAGAGATGGTGCACGGAGAGACTCTTCATTCTTCATTTGAGAAGGCGGTGCCAAACTGACCTAGAACCAGACAAGACAGATATTATTGACAAGTCCAGTACAAATGAGGGAAGTGAGGTTCTGCGTTTATGTAACTTTCCCAAACTTGGTCCAAGGTTAATGAAGTTTCCAAAAGACTGAATATAACTTTTTTAGCTTTAGAGGAGGTTAAGAGCTGCTACAGGTAAGAGAGTTATACCTGGACCTTCACTAATCCTCAGTGGTCATTTCTCAGGAGCAGAGCTGGATAAAGGGATTGCTCAACAAGGATGGGGAGACCCCTCTCAAGTACACCAAGCACTACAAGGAATAGAAGGAGATGGTGTGGCAGTGGTCAGGTACTTAGTACCTGGAGACTGGTGAATGAGGTTGGGAAAAATTCTTAGACTCCCATTATGGAATCAAGATTCAGTTCTAGGGCACTCGGTAGAAAGTAACTGTCTCCTGCAGCTGCAAAGGAATCTTTAGCCCCAGGACTATGTTTGGCTGAGGCTTCATGTAGACTTGAAGCTGGACCTGGGTTACGAGAGATTATCTGAAGGGACTTTGCTACCACCAGTTGCCCTGTTCCAGCATTGTTCCAGCATGACTGGTCTCTGCAGACCAGTGATGGACAAGCCTACACATATTCAACATGAACAAATGTCAGACAGTCTTAGTAAAACATCCGTGGGTCTTCAGAAGCCCATACTTGTCTCATGAGCATCAAGTAACTCCCTTATATGCAACAATCATAATGTGCACATGGAGTTTTGAAATGTCAGGAAGCCATGAAGACATAAGAGATATGGCCACCTAGGAAGACTCTCCCAAAATCTTAAAAGGGTCCCATCTTTAGCATAGAGATGTCTGGTAGAAGCCACATCTTGGAGGTAGTTTCACATTTCTACCACTTTGGGTGTCTCCCAGTCATGTGTATCTGCAGATTGTCTCTGTCCATAGAGGGAAAACCACTTGTACATATATAAACGGTCCAAGGCAGGGGTTCACCCAGCATGAACATCATGGTAAGGGCCTGGGGTACAAATCCAGCTCTTTCCTTGATAAGCTGTAAAGCTGAAAGTGGTTCTTAACCTTGCTAGCTTCTGTTTCTTAGTCTGCATGATAGGAATGACAATGTCTCATCCTTAGAATGTTGGTGTGTAAGCTACATGAAATGAGTAAAGTCCTAAGTACTTAGAACACAATAAATGTTCAATACAGGGTAGTCATCTTGTCATCATAATTATTATTGATGATAGCATTGCCAAGTGTACTTAAACACATGACATGTAATCCACCAGACTGTCAAGGACTTTGAATTCACCAATCTTTTCCTCTAAAGTGTCAGAGAAAGAATATTTATGTGTGGAGAGCTGTCCCACCTCTCAACTATGCCCATGTCAAAAAAAAGTACCATTAACAATACATGAACCAACAAGGGGGACTGTTTTCCAATGAAACATTTTATAGAAATGATATCAATGTCCTATCTCTGTTCTTGACAATAAGAAGCTGGAATATTGCCTCATCAAAGACTAAAAATCATGGTGCTGTGCATATTGGGAATGAATTTTCTCACTGTGTCTCTAGCTATGTAGATAGTAACATGAGCAAATGTGTCTTTAAGCAGTTTTGACAAGGGATGGATGTGGAGGAATTTTATTTTTGCTTGTTTGTTTAATTTGGCATTTTATTTTTGCCTGTTCTTACTACCTATATTGGTACTTTTTTCTATTTTTTTTTCAGCCTTTTGAAACAGATCGCACTGTGTAGCTCTGACTGGCCTGAAATTCCTATGTAGTCCAAGCTGGTCTTGAATATGCAGTAATACTCCTGCCTCTGCCTTCCCAGTGCTGGGATTACAAGCATGTGCCGTTACACCCAAACTATACTCTTGCCTTTTTAAAAGTATTTTTTTCATTATTTTGGGAGAATTCCTTATTGAAAAAACAATATGGGCTTGATTTGCAAGAAATTCACATCCTTGTTATTGACAAGGTTTGTCTTTTGGGCTTAATATGATATTCCTTTCAATGCACCCGGACATTATCATTTTGATTCCTTTTGGTATGGAAGGCTATTCTGTTTTTGCATGGGGTGCTTGTAGCTTCCCACTACAGTTGCTTTAAATCAGGCAGGAGCTTGAAGCTTTCATGAAACATTCTGAGCAGCTTACATTTTCACCATTTTCTCAATTTTTAATTTTAATTTTTTTCCTTCTACCTTAACAGTGTTTTAATAATTGGCTTTTTAAAATTATGTTGACAGTGAATTTATATTTTTATCACTCAATACCCAGTCCCACCCCTTATGTCATCCTACCCCATCCATTTTCCCTTCTAGCCAGTTTTCCTCCCTCTTCCACTTCTCCCTGCATGTGTGATCTGCTGGGTAATTAAACATTTTTTAGCAGATCTTTCTAAAGCATTTGTCCCAGAGCCTGTGAAAACTGACCACTCTCCACTCATATTTCACTGTTTTCTATAATATTCCACTACATCAAGTGATCACATCACTTGATTAAAAAATTTTGAGGACATATATCTGAATTTTGGTAAATCCTTCATCGGGGAAAGGGTATTTTGGTATTGTCAGTGAGATGCTCAAGATCTCATGAAACCAACTGATAGGTTCTAAAGAGGTGATGGTTAGTATCAGCTTGGCTGACCAGTTATACAGATACAGCTTATAGGAGAGTCTTTCTTCTCCGAGAAATAGCAAGTGCACAGGCCCTTGAGGCAGATATAAGTTAAAAGACCCAAATATCAGAAAAGTTAGTGAGACTGAAGCATAGCAAGTGAGTGGATTGTGGAATAGGAGGAGAGAGGTGGAGGAAGGTGGGCAGAGCAGACATCTAAAGTCTATGACTAAGGACTGGAGATTTCATCCTAAAGATTATGGGTAACCAATGACAGATGTGATCATGGCCTGTCTTTCTTCCTAGGTGAATTTATCTGTGAATGTCACAAGGGGAAGTGACATTCTGAGAGACTAACAAGGTGATATTTCATAATTAAAACAGTAAATTGTATGTGTGTGTGTGTGTGTGTGTGTGTGTGTGTGTTTGCCTATCTAGGGATGTGCATATTCCTGTAAGATAATAAGACAAGTTTCAAGGTATTAATAACATATGGTATCCAATATCTCTTTAACCTTCCTCCCCACTGCACATACAGACAGAAGGCAAATAGAAGGCAGCTGCATCCTTCAGTTGACCAAAGGACTACTGAACAGATTCTCTAAAGTGTCATGTAACTTGCTTCGCCTGTCTCATTAAACAGCCAGGCTGAGGACCTTCCCCAGAGCTGCATTGGGATACAATGCATATGGAGGAGGAGACCAGGAGGGAAACACCCCTAAAGTTTGAACAGAAAGAGGGACACGAGGAACTAAATTCTAGTTTTCCTTTGTTGTAGCTGCCACTCAAAGGGCTTGGCCATCAATGTTGCCAACCTCACCCTCCATGGCAAGACTCTCTCTGTGCCAACAGTTGGTGGCTATGATAAGCACCAACTCTATCCCATGCCACTGTCTAGTGACCCATTTTGCTGTTGCCTAGCAACTAAGCAAGCTTTGGATGTGGACTCCCCTGAGAGGGGCAAGAGAGCCCTTGGCCCAGATTTCCTACCCATTATTCTCCTGTCATCTCTGTCCCCATTCCATCAATCCCTGAGGACTGGGGTCACTTGCAGCTCTGGACCACAGTTGCTGCACCCCACACTTGGACAATGGCATAAGAACTTCAGGTTCAACTCTCTAGCTGGAAAGCCCAGTGCGAAGACAGAGGGAGAAAAGTGTGGAAGACTTGTAGACAGCGGTTGCTTTGTGCTCACCTCTCAGAGGAGGAGCTCACGTCTGCCCCGCAGTGCAGGATGCCAGCCTGGGGGACGGATGCTGGCTGGGACCACTTAGAGGACTAAGGACGGAAATATCCCATGGCTGCCACTGACATCGAGGCTGTGAGCAAGAATGATTTACGGAGATGGAGAGAGGCCATTTGGCTGCCCCCAAATTTGATCTACTTTTCCCTCTCATAAATTCAGCATTCACATAAATCTTTAGAGTCTCCCATCCCACCCATACTGGGTTCCTGTTTTTTCTTCTTCTTCTTCCTCATAAAAACAAATAAATCACTCTCAGTTATCCTATCCCCACACCGCAGCCCATGTAGCTCAAGGCTGTGGCTTGGAGCTGGGTCATCAGGAATGGCCTTCCCATGGGTCTAGCTTCCAGAATTTTTTTTTTTTCTGGCTGTGGGACAGCCTGTAATCTATTTCTTTATTCGTAAGTAGCCTCTGGAGATGTGGCTATCACATAGAATTAAGTTTGGTATGGGTTGGTGATATAGCTCAAGTGGCAGAGTCCTTGCCTAGCTTATACAAGGCCTTGGGTTCAGTCCCCAGCGCTGCATAAAACCATGTGTGTTGTGTATGACTCTACCCAGCACTTGAGCAGTGGAGGAAGGAAAATAAGAAGTTCAAGTCTGGTAAAAATCACTAATGATCTGGGGAAATGAATGTTTCCACTCTGTTTCTGTTCTTGGTCTTTCTTATAGGTCTGGAAGCCCTCACTGGGCATAGCTGCTCTGCCTTCAGCCTATACCACTCTAGCCCTTCTCACTGTCCTACATGTTTACAACCTTTCACTTTGCTGTCCATCATGTTCTTTCTTTTTCTTGTATGTGTGCATGGGTTGCATGTGTGAGTGAATGTATGTGTGTTTTGCATGTGGTGGGTATATATATGTGTGTATAAGAGTGCACTCTCTCTTTCTCTCTTCTCTCTCTCACACACACAGACACACACACACACACACACACACACACACACACACTTCATGACATTGTCTAATTGCAGGTGTTCTGTGGGTATGTGGTAATTTACAGTGCTAAAGCAATTGGGACAGTGTATTTCAGTTTATTACAGCAGTGAGACCATTTCTGTAAAGGAAGCCTGAGGAGCAGAGGTCTCTGAAGCCCTGTGCCCTGCCGTGCATACTTGGGGAAGCTGGGGGCTAGGAAAATAACACAGGCTGAAGTAGTTGGCCAGCACTGGGACATGGGGTTTTTGTTCTACGGGAATCAAGATGTCAAAGGAATAATTTGCAACACACACTAACATTAAACTTCAAATCAACCATATTCACCGGGTACCCAGCAGGGTATGGTAGTAGATTTTACCTCTGGTCACTAAAAGCTGGTGCTGTGTGGTTCCTAGGCCTTGAAGGATCCCACTCTAGCTGCCAGGAAGGATTTCCAAAGGGAAGCTGAATTACTCACCAACCTGCAGCATGAACACATCGTCAAGTTCTACGGGGTGTGTGGTGATGGGGACCCGCTCATCATGGTCTTTGAGTACATGAAGCACGGGGATCTGAACAAGTTCCTCAGGTAAGCAAGGATGGACCTTTTTGATAGGCCATAGTCACTCTGAGCTCAGTTGGGTCCCTTGGTCCCACCCCTCCATGGACTTAAGTCTGTGGGTGAGATGCGCCCTCTTATTCTTGTCTTAGAAGCTAGACTCAGGCTTCTATCTGCAGAGTGACACCCATGCTCTTCTTTCTAGATCCCAGATGGATTGTGAAGAGTAAGGCTTAGAGTAAGTCCTGTGAGGATTCCAGAGGGTCTCTCCCAGTTTGGGCCTTACAACCTCAGGCTGCTAAGGCTACCTGCTTGCTTATCCCAATGTTGCAAATGTCTTAAATGTATAACCATATTCACCAGTCTTCCTTATAGGTCTTCCAAAGTCAGATTAGTATTTTACAGCCATCCCACAAACTTTCTCAGCAGAAACTTTGCATGTGGCGTAGGAAGACACCAGATTGTGAATTCAGCAGAAAGCAAAGATGGATGAAAAAAAGGGTGGATTTCCCTTAAGTAAATTCTAGAACATGTAATCCAGTTAAGCTGCTACCTCTGGCTTTTTTAATTTAAACTTACATGGATTAAAGTTACTAAAGTTATGATTGCTGCCCCTCAGTTTTACAGCAATATCACAGATGTTGCCATGCGTAGTTTATTGATAGCCTTTGCTCCACAACACAATGTAGGCCACTTCATCATGTGGAAATTGGTGCTTCCTCCTTTTTGCTTTGCTTTGGAGTTTCCCAGGCTCTGCCTTTCGGGGGCAAACGTATAGGCCACCAGGGTTTCTGCCCAGTGTTTTTATATGGGCTCCAGGATCAGAACTCAGTACCTTTTACTTGTGAGGCACCCCAGAGTCATCTCTCCAGCCCACTTTTTGCTTTTAAAGGCAACCTTCTTTTTTCTTTCCGAAGATGCAATCTATTATCCAGTCAGTCACAAATACCATTCAGTTAGCACACTTGGGCAGTGCTGCTTTGGAGAGAATGGATTGCGGTAAAAAGGACTTCCTCCAGTTCAGGGCATGATTATCTGGACTTGGAGAGACTCTCCTTAGCTTATTAGAAACTAAAGCCCTCGTCGGAAGTTCCAAATGGAGTTTCACAGCTGGATCCACATCTAGGCTCCTGCAGTCAGGACATGGTCTCTGCACTGTTTTCATGCCAGTAAATCCTGAGACAGAACACATTTGTTACAGAAGGTCCCAGACTGCACTCCTGACTTGAGGAGCACCTCTGTAATAGAGTGTTGCGTTTTTTGAGGAGGGAATAGGAAGAGTTGGTACCAAGCCACGGACTTGGAGGAATCATCAGAGCTCTGTATATGAGCTGAGTCTCCAAGTGATGGCCTTGGAGGGATTGTAGGAAAACTTATAGGGTGTTCTAAGTCTCTGGAACTTGAATTCACAATGAAATTGATTCTTTTCCTAAAGAACTCGGGCTGTAGCATAAGATAGAACATAACTTGGACTTTTATCAACTTAGTTACAACTCGAGCAGGTTATAAAGCCTTCATTTTCTCCTTTAAAAACACATGCTTAGATCATGTTCAAACACATGAGGCCCTTGGGGATATTTTATATTTGAACACAACAGCTATCTAAGACAAGAGCACTTGTGTGCACCGGACAATACTCCTGATTCTTCATGGTAGGAGTGCCAGGAAGAACTTTGTGACAAGTCTGGGTCTCACTTTGGAGTCTCTGAAGACAATGTGGAACAGTCTATCCATATCAAAGCCAGACGTCTTCTTGGGGAAATATTTTGGCATGTTGTAGCCCAGACTCCCAGACGTTGCTGAGAATCTATTATCCAGGTTGTTAATGAAGATCGAGTTTCTGTAAAGCTTCTTTCTGAAAGACCGTAGTACGGAGTCTCACCAGCCTGTGCTGGAGCTGGCCCACTGGCTGTTCTCCCGAACACAGCCTCCATAACCCCTGGGTCAACCTTGCCCTTGTTGTTATATCTTCTGGTTGGTGTACGAGGTTGGCTACAGTGTACTGACCTGAGAGATGTACTGACCTGGACTTTTGACCCATCCCTAAAACACTGGCATATTAGTGAACCTCCCAAGGAAGAGAGAGGGAGGCCAGCTTTCTACAGATAGTAAACTGAGTGTTGTCCTATTTAATGGTGCCTTTCAGAGGAAATTGAAGAAGTAGTAAAGCAGGCTGGGGCCTTGCTATACACGAGGGCTTACTGGCCCACCACTTCATAAATAAGAGCCCGGGTGTGATTATGGCTTATTGGATTTTCTCTAGGAGAAAGAGTGAACACTAAAAATGACCGATATGACAGGGTGGAGTGTTAGGATGACACATCTGGGGCTTGAATTTAGAATCAAGGGGTTCTGTGATTCCCCTAGGCCTGTGGTCAAAGGATCTTATCAAGCAGTCCTTAGTTTCCATAAGTGACTCGGTTCTGAGCAGAGTTGTGGAGTGGTCAGATATGTAAGTCAGACCTTCTGCTACTTACTTTTGGGATATGGAATCCCTACAAGAAGCTTCAGTACCCGAAGTAGGTCAAAAATGCAAATAAAACATTGGAGACAAATGACTCAGTGGGTAAAGATGTTGCCACAAACCTGACCACTTGAGTGAATTCTCCAGAACCTACATGGTGGAAAGAGAGAACCATCTCTTGCAGGTTGCCCTCTGATTTCCACACATGTACTGTGGCCTGTTTGTCTTCTGATTTCCCAGAAATCTACAGTGGGACCTCTTGTCTTTAGTTAAATGATGCGATCTTTTGTGCCTCAGTTTCAAAAATCGGGGTGGGAGGATTAATTGTACATATTTAAAACTATTAGATTTCTTGGTACATAGCAAGAGCAATGTGAGAGTCAGGAACTGCTTTATTAATTTATTCTAAGTAAGCATCTAATATCTGTGAAATCCCTACATGGCACTAAGATATTAAAAGGTAGGTTTGCTCCCCCATTCTATTTGAATGTGTCTGTGTCATCTTAATGCAGAATCTTGTTGCACAGTGATACCTATAGCTACATTCATTTGGGGTAGGTAGAAACAAGAAAGGGGGTGCCATTCATTTTGTGGAGCACTAGAAATGAAAAAGGTTTTCTCCTTGTCTTGTTGAATTCTCTCTGCTCCCTCTTTCCTTCCTCCTTCCTTGCAGGGCCCATGGGCCAGATGCCATGATCCTCGTTGACGGGCAGCCACGCCAGGCTAAGGGTGAGCTAGGGCTCTCCCAAATGCTCCACATCGCCAGTCAGATCGCCTCGGGTATGGTGTACCTGGCCTCTCAGCACTTTGTGCACCGAGACCTGGCTACCAGGAACTGCCTGGTTGGAGCCAACCTGCTGGTGAAGATTGGAGACTTTGGCATGTCCCGGGATGTCTACAGCACTGATTACTACAGGGTAAGGAGACTTTCCCAGCTGGAGGACTCAGCAGTGTAGCTAGTTGCCTTGCTTACATGTTTGTCATTGTTCATTAACCCTGCCACTCTGGTGCAGATGTTTGCACACGCATGCCCACATAAGCACTCAGCAACTACTGTGCAACTACTCCTGCATCTTGGCATATCTGCTTATTATCGTTGTGACAGACCACTGCTCCTTTCTCTTGGGCATTTGACTGGGCCGTATCTATACATCGCAGTAACATACATGGTGTGTTCCTCCTGAAATCAGTGTTCATTCTTTTTTGCAAACAAACCAGAATACATACATGTGCATGTTCAAATGCACACTCAAGACAATCCTGCTTGGAGCTATATGTCAACATCTTCCAACTTAGTCCACAGTCTAGCCTTGCTCATAATGGAATTGTATAGCACTCATGTCAGGATGATCTTGTTTCCAAAGATAGATCTTGATGCAAAGTGGAACCCAATGTAAATGACCAGAAGGGATTAATGCATTGCTACACAGATGATCTTACTGGCTTTGGGAAGATGAGAAAATAATGCATCTTGTCATTCTCTGGCTTTGGAGGAGGGCAAGTTACATCTTAGCTAAAACTTTCCTGATTGTGAGGAGGTTGTCATGTTCAGTATCATTTCCATGTAGCTGACTACAGTCTATGAATATGATCTTGTTTTGGTTCCAGAATTGTGTTTCTCCATAGTGTGGAAGATTGTCCTCCTCATGGCATATTGGGTGCATCTGTGTTATTATTGCTAGGTGAAGGGTAAATGTCCATGCATGCCACTTTTCTTAAAAAAAGGAGAAATATGGGAGCAACTTGACACCTTCAGATGGGATCACAGGTGCAGACTAAATGGGAGGCACTCATCTCTATGATATGGAAGACTTATGCTGGTCGTGGTAGTGCATGCCTTTCATCACAGCACTTTGGTGGGGGAGCGCTAAGTCAGGTACATCTTGACAGTACATGTCTGACTACAAAGAGAGACCCTGCTGCAAAAAGAAAAAAAAAGAAATGAAAAAGAATGAAAATGGTTAAAATATACATGACTTCCTTTGGAAGTATTGACTAAGGGGGAACTTTGAGTTAGTGGTATAAGGAGACAGAAGGGCAATATTTTGGAAGAAGAAGGAAATCTTAGTCTTGAACAAAATACCATAAGCAGGGGAGCTTATGATGTTGAACACCTTGTTTTTTACAGTTCTGGAGGATGAAAGTCTAAGACCAAGATTTGGGCAACTTCTGTGTCTGGTGAAGGACTTACTCCATAATTCATAAATAGAAAGTTTTTTAATGTGTTTTTATATGACCAAATGGGAGGAGGTGTCCCCTGAAGTACCATTTGATAATAGCACTAAATCCTACTAATGAAGGCTTCACCTTCATGATTGAAGCATCTCTCAAAAACACCTCCTGTCTTGCTCCAAATACATTAGCTTGAGGGCAAAGTTTAATATTGTGGGGAAAATGCGTACATTGAGCTCACAGCAAGGCATTGCAGCTAGTTATTACATATGGTCTGTAGAGAATGATTATCCTTTTGACTTGAGCTTGGTAGACCAGGAGCCTGGAATTTGGAGTTGGCAGATGTGTACATGTCAGATCTATCTGGATACTTCTGGTGACTTCATCTAAGCATGACTGATCACCGAGGTATTACAGTTGTTAACTCAAGGTGCTTCATTTCAGCAGTGGTCTAGAGGAAAACGGAATGCCTGAAGAAAGACTTTCATTGTTACAGCGTCTTGCTCATGGGTCAACCAAAGAATGGCAAGTTATGTACCATCACGAGTACTTAGGAGTCAAGTAAAGTAAAAGTGGGAAAAGTTATCTGTCCCTAGTATACTGGACAGCTTCTGTAGCCACCAACCCACCCAATACCCAAAGGAGTGTGCGATGTAACAGGAGCACAGACAGATAACCAGAGCGGATCTTCCAGGACATACCAGAGGGGTCTTTCTTTGACATCTAAATCATCTTCCCTACCACACCTGCATTTCTAAGTAGGCCTGTGGGTCACAGATTTCCTAAAGGCTAAATGGACCTGGAACCATTAAATTTCCTTCTATTCTGTGTAACAGGACTTGCTGGCGTGCCTGGCTAAACTCAGATTTATGGCTGTGTTGATAAAAGTAAGGAATGGATCAGTATTTTTTTTTTCTGTCTGTTTTTCTGCACAGGAAAGATATTTAATTATACTGCACAGGTTTCTAGAGGCTCTACCAGGTCTTGAGTAACCAGGTTTGACCAGAATGTATAAGATGGGATTTGAAAATATTGTGTTAGCTCACACTTACTACTTCTGCTCTGGTGTGAAGAGAAAAAGCATAAAAAGGAACAGGTCCAAATGGTGCCTTCTTGTCCTCGCTTTAATAGCTGTGAACTCCTGGGCAAGCACCAAAGTGTAAACCCATCTTATTTCATTGGGTGTCAGGGCAGATTTAAGGAAGCAAGAATCAATGGGAACTCTCCATAGTCCAGGTGTCTTCTATTGCCTCTTTATGAGTGCTGAGCCAGGTTCCTAACTGAAGCCAGTGAGCTTGAAAACATTTGTCTTTGACTCGGAAGAAACAATTGTGAGTGTGGTGAAAATTCCATTCAAAATGTGGCAAAACTACATTCTCTGTTGGTCCATGCTCCAAGAATAGCTTGGAGCCTGTCTCCATCCTTGTTTGCTCATCGTGTCCTAATGTATATGCACCTCACCTTCTCTGTTCTGAAAAGCAAAAGGCAGAGAGTTTGCCCGAGGTCACAAAAGTGCATCCCACCATCTTATTCCTATGGGAAGACTTTGGGGGAGATGAGGGAGTTGATATATTTAGAGCTGTGTTCATTTCTTAATGCTCAGCCCTCATCTGTGTCATGTGACCTCCGTGACTTCCCCTAACTCCTGTTCAATTTTCTACTTTGGAAGTGGGGACAAAAATATTTACTCAACCAAGTTATGTTGATGTTAAGCAAGTTAATTTGGGTAAAGATCCTGTAACAGGATACTTAGCAGACTAGCTATTGTTTTTATGGTCTCCTCAGTGCTCCTCATACCTAAGGCACGAAGACTGTAGATAGTCTGATTTCCAGATGCTTTTCTTGGATCAGAAAAAGGGTCTTCTGACCACTGGAAAATAAACTAGGCTCATGTAGCTGCCCCAGAGGAATAGGGTTACGTTAATCACCTCAGGAAAAATTCCTTCCTAAGGTTTCAGCTTCCGTAGACACACTGGGTCCTCCATACGTACCTCCTCTCATCAGTGTTTATAAGGTTCTGCTCCCGAGTCATAGAGCAAAGCTCATATTTGAAAGATTCCTCTAAGACTTTGTTGCTCAGTATCCATTGGCCAAGGTCATATGGAATATGACAGTGTATCAGATAGGGATGACACAAGGAAGGATGTTCTATGAAATCCGAGACAAGTTTTTCCCTCTCTGCTCTCCTTACTGTTCCTAAGAACTTCTTGAGACTAGTGAAAATAGTGTGTGTGTGTGCATGCATGTGCATACTCACATCTATGTGTGCATGAATGTGTGTGCCTGTTTATCTGGGCTTGTTTGCACTGTGAATAGTCTATGTCATGTTCAGGAGATCAGGAAGAGAGGTAAAGGTAAGCCCTTCCATTCTCTCCCCCTTTCATTTTTAATTTTTTAAAACAAAGAGTTGCCATCTGGCTCATGCATAAGTGTTATGCAAATGATTTACAAAGGTGAACTGTCAAGTTTTCTGTTACACATTTAGATTGAGAAAACAAATAAGTCTGCATTAAAGTACTGGAGCAATTTGTTCTGTCTTCTTAAGATTGTGCTGAGTGGCAGACACCTTTTCCTCCTGCTGCTTTTCCTCTTGATGCTTCTAAGATTGTCTGGCTTTGACCAAGGCAAATCTGGGAGTACCATTATTCCTATCCCAGAACATTGGAAAACATGAAGGTAATTGAATCTGCAATTAAAAAAATATTGAGGCATTGTGAAGGGAAAGAAACTGGGACTTAAGAACAAACATTTCTAGATTTTTGTTTGAGTTCATTTAAGTTGGGGGACTCAGAGGGATTTGGGGCTCTGACGTGCTGATCCAGAGAGCCAGGTGTAAACTTTTCTGTTTAGCCTGATGCCTGTGTGCCTAGAACAGTGCCTGACAGTTGGTCATGCAAAAGTATCAACGAAAAGAGTTGGTGTGTGAGTTCAGAGTTTGGCAGGAAATAGAACAGACTAGACTAGGAGGAGCCCACCCAGGCCATCAGATGCTGAACTCAGTGAGGAAGGTCTTTGATGATCATGAGGGGAATTCAGCAACAGGCAGCTGTAGCCAGTCACGTCTAAGCAAGTAGGTTCAGTGTCTTAGGACAATGTCCCAGGGGAAACAGACCAGAGTGGTCAAGGGTGACCACTTTAGGCAAAAAGTGGGACTCTGGTTGGAAAATGGAGTATTTATGAGATGACTGGGAAATGTATGACCAAATCCAGGCAAGCACACATGTGTGCCATGAAGCAGGTCCAGTGACTGGTAATACCATTGGGTTACAGGCCAAGCATCTCAGCAGTTCCTGGACAACCAAGAGGCAGAATCCACAGAATGCAGGGATAATTCAGAAGGAGCTGATCCCAGAGGGGAATATTTGACTCTTCTGATGTCATTTCGTTCCCTCCATAATCCTGGAAAATGACAGACTTCTGGGCTCATAGTGACCACTGGGTTCAAATTGCTCCCCCTTTAATTCCTGTCTATGTGTCGTTGTAAAAGGTATTTGTTTTTCTGTGCTTCCAACTATAAAATGGAGTTGGTCACCCTGTCACCTGCATTTGCTGTAATGATCTTAATTTAATGTGTATAAAGTTCTTAGGATGATGATGGGTTAATAAATATTAATCACTGTAACTATTATTACATCTAAAATATAAAAGGCCTCTTCTAGTTTCTAGATGGGTGTTTTGAGCAAAGCTTTCCAAAGGGTCTCAGTTAAGACAGACTAAACACTGTAAAAACAGATGGGAAAATATACAATGGTTCCAATAGAAATAGAAGCTCACTTCCATATCACATAGCAGTATGGGCAGGTGAATTGAATGGAGGAATAGCCCTGCTCCACATGGCCATTCAGGCAAATAGAGATCTGCCCTTTTCCTTAGTCATTATAAGCATTCAGGGCCTTTGAAGTCAACCAGCAGGAGAGAAGAACAGGACACAATGCATGTGGGAGGTTGCTAATGATCCTGTACCAAGACTGGGGTTTGCACTTCCCTTGATGATAAGAACCCAATCATATGGTCCCATTATTTATAAGAGTAATGAAATAAAGCTGTGTCTCATATGGGTTAGAATATTCTGGTGAATAGGCAACAGTCTCAAGGGAGAAGAAAAGCCACTTTCTCTTCCAATGACCATCCCACGTCTGATATCATAATAGGAAAGAGAGAGAGTTCACTGCCACTCTTACCCCAAGTGCTAACCTTGGTAGCCCATAGTGTGACTAACTCACAGCAGAGCTTGGCCCATCTGCCATGGAGGTGATTTGAGTCTTTATCCTGGGAAGCAGAAGAAGTACATACACACAGCGAAACACTTGCTAGGAACTGGATGGAGAAAGAAAGAACATTCTAAATGAAAGGGATCCTCAGTTAAGAAAACACATGTAGAAGAGAAACAGGGAAAAAATACCAAATACATTGTATTGTTTTACAAATTCATGGTAGTTAAGGAGGAATCCAGAACATGCTACAAATGCTAACGGAAGCCATCCTTTCCTTCCAGTTCAGTCTAGTCCAATGCCAGGTCCTTGGCAAATCGCAGGAATTTTCACCAGTAGAGGGTTCTCACATTGGATTCAGAAACTCTATATATCCTGAAATTGTATAAGCAATGTTGGATGGGATGTTTTACTTGACATTTTTTCATCTTTTAAGACTCAAAGCTTTCAAGAGAATCTTAAAGATGTTTGTGACCCACTGATTCACTAGAAATGAACCTCTGGAAAGGACCCTGTAGGAGTCCAGGGGCTCTGCCAACCAAGGCGCCAGTGAAGAAAATCCTGCCATCAGTAGAGTCAGAACCTGAGATTAGAGAAGGACTGTGACTTGCCCAAATGGTCTCCATACTGCTTTCCCACTTCTTACCTAACAATAACAAAGGCTGATAACTGAGCACCTGAGCTGAAATCTGGGGGTTCCTTGAAATCTTCATTACTTAGTCCTATCTCTCCACTAGGAAGAGGTCTAAGGACCTCTAAGAATATCTAAGAATAAAAATCAAATAGTTGGCTAGGTGCTGAGGAGAGCCAGTGTTCTATGGAGTGGCTTGTAACTTGGTTTTACTTTCAAAATAGAGTGATCAGTAAGGATCACAGAGCCTTTCCTGTGCTCACCATGTTTCTGCTCTTTGGTGAGGTTTTGGGAGACCCACCCATTAATACATCCCCCTCTTTTATTCCCCAGATTGTAAATTTTGAGACTACTGAAGCCAAGGAACCTAGCTTATGAAATTGTGATGCATGTTTGAATCATGATAACCTGTTGCTGATGGCGGCCTCACTGTGGAGTCACAAAGGTCCTTCTCATATGGACTCTCAGATCAGGCATCTCAGGCCTGCCCAGCAATCTGAGAAGACTGTAGATTGTGCCTTGCATAGGCAGAACTTTGTTTTCCATTTTTTTCTCTGCAGGAAGCTTCTCATCATAAAGGGAAGATCTCACGCTTGGTCCTGACTAATTAGACTAATTGTTCCTTTAAGAGAGGACAACTGTAGGGTTGGGTCATGACTCAATTCTCATTGCTTCTGTTGGAAACTTAAGGAGAACAAAGAGGGAGGAATCCTGATGGATCCATTCTTCTCCTACTGGGCAAATGCCAGCCAAACAACGTCAGAATCATCCTTCTTTGCTCAGAGGCCCAGAATCAGGAGATCTGACTCCTGACTGGCATGGCTATGAAACGGCTGGCTGCTAGGCATCCCTAAGGGATGCTTGCCTTGTTTGGAGAGATTTGTTTCCTGTGCTCAACAAACTCAGGATGTCAGGGAAGGAAAAGAGATTCTGACTTTTAGAAGATGAGAGTTTTATGCAGCCCACCAATGGACAGATCTCAGTGACCAGATTGTCTCAAATGGTCTGGTTGTTCTTTTGCTACTTTTGAAATACTGTAATAATTTGATCCTCATCTTTTCAATTTTTATTTCCTTTATGAGAAAAAGGGAGAGAACGAGAGAGAGACAGAGACAGACAGACAGAGAGAGAGACAGGGAGAGAGAGACAGAGAGAGAGAAAGAGAGAGAGGGAGAGAGAGAGAGAAAAAGAGAGAGAGAGAGAGAGAGAGAGAGGGAGAGAGAGAGAGAGAGAAAGCATCTATGTGACATTGAGTAAGTATTGAGGTTAGTTGGGAAATAGATTCTTTCTTTCTACCATGTCAGTTCCAAGATTGAACTCGGGTCTTCAGTTTTGGGCACAGGCACTTTTACCTGCTGAGTCATCTTATTATCTATCCAGAGAAAAATAGTGATGACTGAGAGACAGTATGGTTCCATTTTAAAATTATCATTTGAAAATAGTTGTAGATCTACAGAAATGTTTCTAAGATAGTAGGGTTCTCATTAACCTTTCATTCAGTTTTCCCTACTGTTGACGATGTATATAACCTTGGTACCTTTATCAAAACTAAAAGTTAACAGTGGTACAAATTATTTATTAAACTTTAGACTGTTTTGATTTTTTTCCGTTTCCTATTGGTGTCCTTCTTGTGTCCCTGACTTGCCATCACACTACATTGCATGCAGTCAATTCTTACAAGTGCTGTGGTTGAAAAAGAGGAAAGGGGCTACAGTCTCCATTCTGTAGTCTCTCCTTTGATCCTTTACATTTAGGAAAATCTTGATGCCCCTTCAGGATGCGCCTGAATCTATGGGTTGGGATGCTTGGGTTATGAGAAGTTCTCCATCACAGCCAGACACACAGTTGCCAAGAAACCCTATTTCATGAGCAACCGTGACTCGAGGTTGAGAGAGAAGTCCCTCAGAATTGTTTAGTGCCAGGCACCCATCTTTAGATAGCATGGATAGGGAGGAGGGACCTTTCTCTGACATAGCTTTGACTAGACGTCTACTCGAAGACACACAGATTCTTGGATTTCCACTCCCCATATCTTGTCTTACTCTTTTCTGGTAGAAAAGTGCATGTTGTTCGTTAGGAGATGTGGTGCAGAGTTAACCTTCGGGCAGACAGGTGCCATGATATATTCAACCTGAGTGAATTTAGAAGAGCAACTTAAATGTTAACACCTATTAATCTGCGTAAGACTGTGGAGGGAAAGGAACTCCGTGAAAGGGGTGGGGTAGCTAATTATCGTAGGCATTACAACCTTGCTTCATGATTAAAGTCAGTGAATTTGTACTTATTATCTGTAAAGTACCAGGCAGTTTGAAATATGCAAATCTTTTAAGGACAGAGCTGATGTCTTGGTCTCTGTGCTTAGTCTGTGTCTGTTGCTTAAACTAGAGGTGTAACTTCCATCTGTAAGTGTCTGGAATTTACATTCTTGTTCTATGGTCCTCTTTTTATATAATTATGTTTTTTAATTTTTTATAGTTTTGCAAGCATATTGAGTACATATACCTGCCTCCTTCTTTCCCCCTCCTTTCCACCTGCCCTTCATCAACTTGTTTTCATCCTCCGGTCTGTTTGCTTCTGTGGGTTCTGTGGGTTTGTTCACTCTGCCTTGTGTACTCTTATGGGGGTTCAGGTATGGCCTCTTTTATATTTTGTTTTCTGTGGGATGAAGTTCTTCAAATAACTGTAAGTGAGAAGGAAGCTAAGTTTTATTTTATTTTATTTTTTATTTCTGCTCATACAAACTCAATAGGTACCCCTGTCCCCTCTCTCCTTCCACTCCTTCCCGGACCCCCTTGCTTCCTCCCCACTTTTCCCCTTCCTTTCCCCCCTTCCCTCCCTATCTCCCAGTGCCTCCTCTCCCATCCCTGGAGCATCCTTTAATGTGTATGTCAAACTTACCTCTGGGTCCTCCTCTTTGATGAGGTGTAAGGACTCAGTGCCATTTCCTAGAACTCTTTCTTGTGTTCCCCTTAAGTATAGGAATACTATTGTGGCTGTTAATCCTTATATTTTATTTTTTTAGAAAAAGTGAGAGAGGCACAGTCAAAGGAACAAGCCAAACTCATCTCATGCACTCTGAACTATTGCTTTGACCCTAGACCATAGCTGTTCCACATTCCCTTCTTGATGAAATAAGAGAACAACCTCGAATTTTGAAATAGGTTCCCCCCCCCATATTGCCTGGATCTAGTTAGTGACTGACATTTTTTTTTTCTTTGAGATAATTTAGTCAGTCTAATGGGCTAAAGAATTTCCTACAGACAGAATTTCTCTCTTTCTTTGTGTGTGTGTGTGTGTGTGTGTGTGTGTGTGTATGTGTGTGTGTGTGTGTGTGTGTGTGTGTGTGTGTGTGTGTGTGTTTATAGGAATGGGAATTATGTGAATCTTTCTTCCATTTTTGCACTCCTGTGCTGTCATACATTGAAGCCATTTTGTACCACATTTCAATGTAACAGTAATGCCGAGGAAATCTACCCACAATTCAGAATTCCATGAAGTGCAGGCATACACACAAAAAAGAACCAGGTGATTTATGCCATAATTGTTGGTGTTGATTATCAACCTGACAGTATCTGGAATCACCTAGGAGACTAAGCCTCTAGTCACATTTGTGAAAGATTATTTGCATTAGTCTAGCCTCTGGGCGTGCCTGTGAGGAGTTATCTTGATTTAGTTAGTTGAGGAGGTGTGATCCACTCTAAAGGAGGCAGCATCTTTCTCTGGTTTGCCTCCTAAGCTGCATTAAAAAAAGGAGGAAGTTCTAGCTGAGCACAAGGACTCATCATTCTGTGCTTTCTGACTATGTACATGTGGCCAGCGGTCTCAAGTCTGGCACCAGAACTTTCTGGCATGGAAAGTTGTACGATGGACTGTATCCTTGAACTGCAAGCCGGGTAAACCTTTCTTCTTTCAGCTTCTTTTGCCAGTTCATTTTATCACAGCAACAGGAAAAGCATCTCAGACAGACATTGTAGTGGTCTGGTGTGGAAAGAAATGAGAGAGGAGATGATGTCCAGGAAGCTGAGGTAGAACCAGTTACACTAACAATGAAGGTTTTTTCAGGGTGTTTGCTTCCCAATGGCCAAGAATTCTGTCCTGCAGAGAATCCTTCCATTCTTGCTTGTTAGTATCTGGTAGCTAGTGACTACTACGATATAGAGAAGCCAGGAAATCCAGTGCAGTTTCTGCTGTGACTACTAACATGGAACCAATCCCTTTGATTAAGTTTATCATTTGTAATGTGCATATTTGCTATCTTTTTCTTCATCATCTTGAATATCCATCTTCTTACATATGATAATCACACCAATAGTATTCTTCTTCTTATTATTATTATTTGTATTTCATGCATATGTGGTTGAGAGTTTGAGGACCAGACTCACATTTCTTTTTCCAGGGAATCAGCAGCATCGTTTCCCCAAGCAGGAGTAAAAAACTGAGAACCTGGCTCAGGCATTGAATCACATTGGTGACAGTGTTTTTAAATTAGTATTTTTGACTAAGGCAGAATTGCTTTGTGTTCCAGTACGTTTTTATATTAGTAAAAATTATCACCCTAAGAACCTAATAAAATAGAAATGGAGACAGAAAGATATACAGACAGGTAGGCTGATAAGCCTCAGGGCCAGCAAGATGGCTCAGCAGGTAAAAATGTCTGCACAGCATCCTTGTGACTTAAGTACACATGGTGCCGGGACAGAACTGACTTCTTGTGGAAGAACGAAGAGCCGTGGGCAGTCTACCATCTTTTGTCTGACCCCAGTTATGGGACTCTTGTAGCACTTTATGTGTGCACTGGGCACTGGGATCTGTTCAGTAAGGTCCCTGGTGAGGAATCAGAACAACCATTCCACCCACATGCTACGGCAACAGTGATGGTCATAATGAAGCAACAGAGACATAGTAAGGGACTAACCCTGCTTTTCAATCCTTTAAGTTCTTCCTCGGTGATTCTTCAGTGATGGTGTGAGTCCTCCCACCAAGCCAGCTGAAGGACAAGTGCTCCCATTGCTATGTCAGTCCTTGAAGTGCTCCTCCATGCTCTCCATAGAGAGGATGAAGACCTCCCAACGAAAGCTCAGGGATTATTGACCCCCATTTCTAAACTGGAGCTTCCGAGAGGGTTTCTTCCATAGTGAGGTCCATGTTAGAATACTTGTACACCCTTGAGATGAGTGAGCCAGGTTGCACACTTACTGATCTTTGTACATATTTGTTGATTTCCTGCCCTTACACCCAATTCCCTGGATGCTGACTGGGTTCACAGGGGCAGAGGAACTCATCACCACAATATTGGATCATGACTTTAAAAATGAGCAGCTGTAACTGTGGATCAGCAAAGATTTGAAAGTGTGCAAGTGTGCATCTTTTAGGCACCCAGTCCTTTCCATGTCTGGAATGTATTAGAAACAGGCAAGAAATACCAAATCCTTCAACTTTCAAGAAACATACAGCTGGAAGGAGATTGAAATGTCAACTCTTTCACCCTGACATCCCCAGGCAGAATTATACCAACATCTTCCCAGACAGATGGTTCTATCTTCTCCAGGGCTTCTCCTAGGCTTCTTCCTTCAAGTTTCCTCCTGTTAAATGTTAGTTGCAGCAAAGGGAATCAATGACCAGTAAGCGATCCATTTTAATTCCTAGTTCTTAACCTTCTTTAGAACTGGCATATCATCAGTTATATATAGCTATAATCCTACTTGCCACAAGGGAAGTCTATCCTCTGCCCCTCATGGAGAACATGGTGACTTATATTATCAAACAGATATTATAACTCTCAGAAAAATGAAGAAGAAATGGCTCCAGACTTTTCATAGGTGACTTGTTTCTTAGTAGTGTCTTGACTGGTGAGAACTGATAAATGAAAATTATATTATCAGTTTGCTCTGCTGAAAAAAATCATATTCTTCAAAGAGCAGTCTTCCACGGATCTCCTAAACTTGGTCTCATCTCTCAGTGCTGTTGAAATCCAACTGTTCCTTCCTGTCACCAAGGGTGGTGATGAATTGGATAGACATCATCCTGCTGTCTTGCCTGTCTCCATGGGGACAAGTGAGGGGAAAATGCCCCAGCAGATAATTCCAGGAACCTGAGGCATGTTTCCTAGAAGTCTATGCTAAAGAAGAGGGCCGGCTTCAGGCAGCTGCCAAGGCCTTGCCCCTCTCTCCAGGCCTGTGGAAGGCGGTGATGGATGGAACATAACAGCCACCATTTTCCTGCTAAGTGCAAAAGGCTTTTTGTGTTCTGAGACAAACTGAATATATAACATACAAAATACATAAATTTCCATACAAATATCTTTCTTAGCAGCTGTAATTAAGATATTTGCATGTAAAGAGAACATTGAGCTCCCTTGACTTCCTTCTGGTAGGGAATTGTATTTCTCTTATAATCCACAAAGCCCAAGAATGTGTGACTTGCTTGTGAGTAAACAGGAGGAGGAGTGCCGAGTAGGGGACCCTGTAGGCGCAGCAGCTTAGTAGATGCAGAATTTTAAACACAGCTTTGGTCTTGGTATTGCTTTGTTTTGCTTTATTTTTAATTTTTATTTATTCATTTGAGAGAGAGAGAGAGAGCGCGAGCGCGAGAGAGAGATCAAGTGAGTACAGCACATTTGTATAAGTCAGAGGACAATTTTTAGAAGTTCTTTCTTTCTACTGAGTGTATTTCTGGACAGGACATCAGGTTTGTTTGTGCCTTTCCTTACCATGCTGTCTTATTTTGTATAGACTTAGTTCATCCCATAAGACAAAGGTAGTTTTATTTCTTTAGGGAGGTATTTTTATTTCTCAAGTCAGGTAGATATTTATTTGAATCTTTTAGCTTCTGCTTAGAGCTATGCTGTCTGAGCTTAAATTTTCTAAACTTCAGATTCCTTATATGAAGAGAGAACCATTTATTCTTTTGTGTGGATTAAATAAGATAAGATATGCAAATTGCCTGGTACCTATTAGGTTCTCAATAAATGGTTATTATCATTCCACATAAGTGAATAAGGTTGAATTATATATTAGAGATTTTTAAAAAGTTACATGCCAAAGTATTTCCTATAATGAGCCTTTGGTGTTATATCCAGAAATTAAAAGGGAGAAGAGTTGGCTTAAGGGAACTCAAGGAGATAGAAGAGAAAGCCACTCAAGGTAGTAAGACTGACTTCATTGTTCAAATGGGTCTGTTGGAAGCCCAGGTAGAAAGTGGAAGCAGAAGTGGTCAACGAGGGACTTTATCATTGTGGAATGGCTGATTCCAGTCAAGATCTAACTTTTGAAAACTGTGAACCACGAAGTATGAAATAGAGGCACATTTTTTAGACCTCATGAGTTGCTGTCCTCCTTTTTCCCTGAATATGTGTGTCCCAGAGCTGTGTGTCCTAGAGCTTTGTGGAGAGAACCAAAGCTGGCTTAGATCCCACCTTTCCTTTGTCTTACCATCTGCAATGCGATGGTCTATGCTGCTCATTATGCATAACATGAGGTTACAGATATGAACGTTCTTTGTAAACTGTTGGCTTGGATGTAGCTGGTTTTACTCACTCCCACCCCGCCCCATCTCAGCAGCATGCTAGGACCACCTTTCTAAACTGTGTTTTGAGCAAGTTGAGTTCATCAGCATCTCAAAGTTGATGGATAGGGATCTTCTGCGCTCCATCTGTCCCTCTCTGCCAGTCACCATGTGGATCTTCCTCTAACTCATGTTCTTCAGACTCAACAGCTAGGTTGGACTTTTGAATTTCCACACTTGGTCATTTCATTTCCACTCATAACCTTTATCTGTGTTTATTTTTCGATGTTTTGAGTCATTTCTCTCCTGTTCCTCTCTGAAGGCAAAGAAATGCACCCCATATTTAGTATTTTCATGCAGTAAATGCTTCATCAAAATGCTAACTCTATAATACTGTTATCATACTGTGTGAGATGTTTTGATGGGTAAAAATTATGCCATCACTACCATAAGTAATCTTAAATGAGTCCCCATAGATTTCCACTTTGTAGGTACCAAGGGTCAATTTGTAGGGATCTCTGGATTAGATACAACTGAAAGATTCTTTGGAGTTTCATGATGGAAAAGCAGCTGGTCCAGATTCCATAGGACAGGCTCAAACATCTGCTTGTCAGTGAAGAAGAGTAAATATCTCACAGTAATTAAAATGCCCTTGTGTGACTAGATTTACTTAAGAAGACAATGCGTTAATATAAGCAGAGACTACTTTTCAAATTCTATGTGACCAAATCATTAGCAAACTAGTCTATATGGGAAACCTGGATACTCTGGTACAGTTGCATAAATGAGAGAAATTAGAGCAACAGGGTCAAATAATGATGGTTAGCTAAGAAAGACTCAGCAGAATCAAGACTTCTCAAGAGATTCAGAAAGAGACAGGTCTTTTGGATAACTTGCTGACCAACAACAGGAAGACACTGTCAATAGTTAATTCTAAGATTCTCCCTTTTCAGAGCTCCAAGATCAACTTATGAACCTCCCCTGCTCTGATGAACTTATTCTTTCTTCAACCACATCCATGTTTTCATCTACTTTGTGCTGACCTTAAAGAGACCAACAGGGCTTTATTCATTTCCCAATATTACAGAGACATTTATTACTATAGTCTCTAATGTTTTCCAGGTCACTGAATTGCCCTCATACTAAGAACAAATGACTCTCTTTGCTGATTGTAAATTCAGTTGCCTCAAAACCAAGTAGTTGATAGCCCAGATAAGACAAGTATATCTCAGGTAACAATTCTGATTGGCTGGTGGTGGTGATGGCTGCTTTGAGATAAATAGATGGGTTGACAAAATGATCACCTAGTGATAGCCGCCATGAATACAGGGAAAGGGATTAGTTATATCCATGCCCTGTCATTCCCAGCCCTTGAATTTGCCCCTCCAATCTGTGCTTTCAATCTAGGAATTCTGTTGGACTCTTTTAGTTACTTTCTCATTCTGGCTTCTCACAAGTGTCAGGGTTCTAACACAGCATGGGTGTGAGATTATTGAAGTCCCCTGAATTGAAGGAGCATGGATAAAGGGTGGGTTTAGCAGATGGACCTGCATAGTTGGGGCTCATTCAGGTTTATGTGCCCACTTTCACAGATGGAATTGGTATCCTAGGATTCCAAATTATCTTCAGTTGGGAAATTATTTATTTATTATTATTTTAGAACTTATGCACAGCAAAAGTATTTTGCTTCTGGGTAGATTCCCCTGTTCTATTCTGCTAGGGTTTTTGGTGGTCAAGCTACAAGTCCCTCTGTTAACTGACTGCCATCAGTTCTGTGCCAACTTTATCAGTGTACCAGCACTGTCTTTAGGCAAATTTTTGTTTGTTTTGAAAAATTGAGAGGTCCAGGATTTGGGTTTATTGCTAGAGTTCCGCTCCCAGGCATATCCACTTATCAGCATTCCTGAGATATGGTTACCATGTGGTCACCATGTGGTCATGTCTCTATACAACTGCACTGTTTTCTACACACATTAGCCTCTTTTCTTAGTTCATATTTTATTAGAACCCTTGAAAAATGTCTGACTGGAACTTGAGTAGCCTATCTACAATGACACACATGTGGAATCCTGGCTAGGAATTAATTGAAATTCATCTTGGGAAGCTTACTTGACGGATGAGGACACTGGACTCAAGAGGGAGAAAAAGGATAGTCATTTGTCACACTCACACATTGTTGGTGGTAGAGTCAAGACAAACACATTAGTCTTCTCTGTTGTAATTTTGTGCTCATTTCTGATTACCATCACTGCATGTGAGGCCCACTAGCTGGCATATTTATTCTAGTCCACCCATATATAAACTGAAGAGAATATATGTAAGTTAGAGTTAGATTGGGTATTTGATTAATAATAAAGGTTTATTTTGAAGCTTTAAAAAGCTTATTCAAAAAGAGCACACTAGTATGATACAATCACCTTGAAGTTTGGTATGGAGTTAGAAATTGATCCTATAGTAATCCAATTTTTGATTTTTTTCTAATAAGGCTTTATGAAAAGATTATTTAAGGAAAGGAAAGCACACGTTTAGGGTGATATAGTGGTGGTCAACATAGCAAATAGGAGACTTAATTTAGGGAACTTGGAGTCTCCAGTGTCATAGTTGAATAAGTAATAATAAGTGGGATTATGAGAGGGTCACACTGATTCAGTGAAGCTCAAGGCTGAGGAGGGCTGCTTGGGCAAGGGAGGTGGTGGTCAATCATCAGAATGCTGCCCTGGCATCACTAAATGTGTTGGAAGAAGTAATTATTTTTGTGTATATTACTGTGAAAATGTGTCTTCAAAGGATCTGACCTCACGTATTTGTTCATAGTAGTTTGGGTTAATGCAAGGGTAACATGGTAGCATCCATGCCATATTTACATGCTAGATGCCTAACAGCATACTTAGTACGTGCTAAGCAGTTTGTAAAAGTTCATTACATGAAATAAGCTTGGAGGCAGACATATGCCTAGGTGAACAAACTTCAGTGGTGCCATAGGGCTCTGAGGCTGGAGACACTCAGGTAGCACAAAGCCAGGCTTTAGTAGGAGATGCTCTGAGAGATGGTCCTCCATTATCCAGCGAGATGAAGGGTTTCTGCCCCATGTCCCTCACTCCCAAGGTGGAAAGGATCAGAAAAATCCAGGGATGGCTTGAGAAGAGTGATGTTCAGTACTATGGTCAGTTTCAGTCTTAGCTAAAAACGTAACAGTTTGTCTAGCAAGGCTGAAGACTTTCTGTTCCCAGTGCATTTCTAAAACATCCAGAGGCCCACATTTTAGAAGTGCTCTGAAAGAGAGACTCATGCATGTACTGGAGATGAGATTGCAGTTGGTAATCTCAGAGTTTTGCCTTCTTCCAATTCTGAGATCCCAAGAGCAAATTCTATAACAGAGATTGCCTAGATGTGGCACAGTAATTTAAGGACTCATTATGCATGAACAAGAAACTGTCAAGTGCATATTTCTGCGATGTGAAGAAATAATAGACTAAATCCACCCTCTCTGTCTCTTCCAATTCACACTTCTGAAATCTTCCCTTCTTCCCTTGGGCCTCTCAATCTGTCCCCTGCCCTGACTCTAGCCCACTTTTCTTTGTGGCTATGTTTATCTTAGTCTGGAGCTTTCCTAAAGCCTTCCTTGCTCATTCTACAGTAAAAAATCATTATCGCTTTTTGCATTGAACAGAAATCTTCATATGAATTTATATGTCTTTCAGACTCTGTTTTCCATAGTACTGAAAAGTCATTTTCATCTATCTTAATTTTGGGGGTCCTGGTCTGACCACTTCATATGCATTTTGGGGGATCATCATGGCCACATTCCAGTGTCTTTCCTCAAAGATACCTCTTTCTGAACTACTTGTTGAATATCATTGCTAATAGCCCTTCCTTCTCCCTCCCTCACCTCCTCCCATCCAACCCTACATCATATTCCTGTTGAGTGCCAAAGTGATGTCTTACTTTGAAGTGTTTTTCTCCTTTCTGCTCCTTCTTTGTCTTTTCCATGAGTTCTTGTCTTTTCTGTCATTCGAAGTTTTGGCATAGTTGAAACTATGTTGAAACATAGTTGAAACATCTTTACTTCACAAACCTCACATATTCACATGGTTATAAACCCTTGGCTTTTATGTACAAGCCATCTGAATTGTTATGTCCAGCCCCTGCCTCTTCTCTCTTTCATTGCTTCATCTGTTAGACTCCTCTGGAGAGTTCGTTGGCCTATTTGAAAAGACTCACTATGGCCACCTCTCTGCTTCCCTAGCCAGTGCTGCTCACCAGCCCTTTAACAGCCATGAAATGTCTCTAGGGAGACTCTCCACAGGGAGGTCCTATTGAACTTCTCCCCATTATCTTCTGTCATGTCTGATTTCATAGCAGCTCAGTGTTGCTTGTTGTTTCCAGAGAACAAGAATCAGTCTAGTCCATATCCTTTTCAATCCATTATGTTGATTCATGCATGGGCCTCCAAGTTCAAAGCCTTCCACCCATGCCACTCACATGTTATTATCCTACCCTGCTCAAGACCCTTGAGTGAATCTTCATGTCTCCAGGGTACCAATTTGTGCTCTGTGGTCTCCTTCCCGACTCCTCTCACAAGAAGTTTGTTTGCCTCCTGGGCCCCAATGCCAGACATTTATTCCGCCTTTGCACCATGCCCTCTGCTCACTGGTTAGACTCCTGTAGCCAAGCCCCTTCAAACCAGAGGGCTTCCTTGTAGGATCCATTTTGTCACAGGTTCGAAGTTAGAATTTCAAATCAAAATATAGGTTAGGCAGCTTTGCATCTTTCTCAGGTCTGTGTCCTAGACTCATGGAAGGTCACCTTTCTTCTGTTTCTTCACATGATCTGCCTCTACAAGTGGGTTGTGCAGATTTCCTCTTCTTGTGAAGATACTGGATTAAGGTCTACCATAATCACCTTAATTACTTCTGCGAAGAGTTTATCTCCAAGGAACTGAAGTTTAGAACCCCCAAATAATAAATTTGTGCAGAGAACACGGCTCAGTCCTCAACACCATCCTGCCCAATTGCTACCTGTCTTTTCTTCATACCTCTTGTTATTTCTTGTGTCTGTTCCTCACTGTTCTCAGAAACCACCAAACACACTCCATTGTCCTCGCTGGATGGTCTCCTCAGCCCCAACTCAAAGATTTACATGGATTTGTCGCTTCATGAACCTGCTTCCTCAACCTGCTTCTTCCTCAGGGTATTTTGGGGTTAATGCTCTACCGTGGCTCCAAGAGAGTCAGGCTCTTGGTCTGACATGGAAGGTACCTGAGAAACGACTGTGCTAAGTTACTAGCTCAGCCCCTCCTCTACCTTCTGGAATAGGATTTTAAGGGAAGTGAGTTTTTCTTGGGAACTGATGGAGAATGCAAACACTGAATCTGTTGACAATGGGGTAAGGAGACATCCATGCAGATGACACCCATGCAAATGATAACCCCTGCAAATGACCTCTAGCTAGCTAGCTCATGACCTTGCTGAACTGGGAAAGCAAGAGAGAGTGCCTGAGAAACCTAGAAACGAATTCAGAGATTTTCTGCTAATACCGTAAGAAGAGATATTTCCTCAGGCGTTTTGGAGAAAATTCCATTGCTTTGACTCAAGGGGTTGAGAAGTCTAGATCAACTCACTGTCTTCCAGGGTGCTAGGTTGGCTGAGACCCTCATCTTATTAAGAGGGGAGCTGAGCCATTAGGGAGAAGCTCTGTGGTGGTCTGCAGAGACAGACAGCTGGGTGTCATGGAGCAGAGAAAATGCTGTGGACTTTTGGTGGGGCTATGTATGAACACTTCTTGGGTGGCCTCCTGAGTGAGGCTTTGCAGGCAGGCATGGTTAGTCTTCCTGCCTCAAGGTGTGGGAGAAGACTTTGAAGGCTATGTCGAAAGAGACACCTATTCTGTTAAAGACAGGCCTGCTTCCCCTCTCTCCCTCCCTCCTTTCATCTTCCCCTCTGCCTTTCTCTCCCTTCATCCCCTTTCTCCTCTCTCCCTCTCCCCACTTTCTTCCCCATTCACTGTCAGGAAGGGCCATGCCAGAAGGGCCATTTCAACGTTTCGTGGCAGCGGCAGAGGCTAGCAGCACCGGCAGCTTCCACAGTGAGTCTGGATTTCGTTTCTGGGGCCAGGGGGCTGGGCAGGGCTATTCACACACTGACAGCTTGCAAGCTTTGGACAGAAACTTCCATGGTCTGGAGGTGGCTGCCAGCCTCTTCTTGCCTGCCTTCCTCTCAGGCATCGTTCACTTCCATGGAGGTTCCCTGCCAAAGCTATCAGTGTGCTTGGGATGTCTCATGGGGAGGCAGCATGACAGGGGGCGGGGCCATGATCTGCTCAAAGGAGGTGCCTACCTGGGAGGGAACCTGCCAGCAATTCTGTCCAGGTCTGTGTGTTGGTGGAAGCTGGAGGCTCTGCATGGATGGTGGTCTGGCTGCTTCTTTGCATTTCAGGAGATGTGACCTTGAGTTCTGCATATATTTTGGGCACCTCTGCTTTGTAAGAGTCTCTCCCCCAGAGGAGCTGAGAATAGTCTAAGCAGAAACCGAAGGATCTGGAGAGCAGAAGCTGCGTGCTTGATCTTAGAGAAATATTGGTCTTGAAAAAACTGATGCTTAGTACAGTTACTATAAGTACAGTGACTGACTCATCCTTGTGTATTCAGGGAGGTTTTTATCCTCTCTACTTTCATTTCTATGGTAGTTTCTTTTAAAATATTGTATTTAGTTATGAGAAAGAGAGACAGAGGAGAGACAGAAACAGAGAAGAAACACACACAGACACACACACACAGAGAAAGAGAAAGAGAAAGAGAGAGAGAGAGAGAGAGAGAGAGAGAGAGAGAGAGAAAGACATGTGTGCCAAAGCACACTTGTGGTGGTCAGAGGACAACTTGCAAAAGAAAGATATCAGTTCTTTCTTTTAGCTAGGTGGGTTTTGGGAATTGAACTCGGATCTCTAGATTTGTGAACAGGTAACTTTACCTGCTGGGCCACTGCACTGGCCTTCTATGGTACTTTCTAAGGGGGTAATGGACAGCCACAGAGCCAGTAGAGTTTCCACCAGTCCTACCTTGGCCATCAGACTGCATTATATGGCTTCCTTTTTTTTTTGTCTAGAGACTTTTTCTCCAGTTATAAAATGATTCACAGAACCATGAAATTTCCCAAACTAGCCTTAAAAATTCAGTAGAAATCCTTCTTGTCACCTCCTGAGGGTCTGTCTCCTTCCTAACTGCTGTTCCCAATATTCACTGTGTATGCCATCCTGGAGAAACTGGTGAAGCCAGAAGTTTCCGGTTCCTACTACATGACCTTATGCTGATATTGCAGTCTCACGGGCAGGTGCACGGGAACGTTTGACAATTCCATTCATTTCTCTCCTGATTTTGTTAGGAAGATAAATTAAGCGTAGCCTCACAGGTTCTCTTCGGGCCACAGTTTTACATGTTACTCATCTCAACACTGTTCCTAATAGTGCCATTTAGGATTATTTTTTTGCTTGCCAGCCTTCTAAGACATTTGCAAGCAAGATCATTACAAGAGTTTGGTCTCCTGTCATAGTTTTAGATTACCCTGTGTGTTTCAGTTATGTTAGAGCCAAATTCTTGGTTTTAGGAATTGATATGTCTTATGAAAGTACAAAACAGATCAAAGTTATTAATTCAGTTCAGCAGTCATTTATTATAGAGCAAAAAGTAAAACTATTAATAATTAAGCAGGAACTAGGGGAAATTTTTGAATTGCCTTGGTGCATTAGATAGAACACATACTTACTTTTTCCATGAATCCTGAGCTGTTTCCAGACATGAGGAATACAACCATGAATAAAATAGGCAAAGAGCTCTGTCTTTAAAAAGGAAATAGAATATAAACAAAAAAAGAGATAGAAAGTATCATAGAGAGTGATGGATAGATGATTAGAAGCAAAAACAGGAGAGAAGAGGAAGAGAAATATTTGATGATAGTAGTGGTTGTGATAGTTATAGTGACAGTGTTTTTTATGGTGGTGTGTGTATGTATGTTCATACAGTTTTAGATGGGCAGTCAAAACAGTTGAGTTGCTTAAAGGAAATAGTTTATCATTTGATTTCTTTAAGGAGTGTTTTCATGTCTTGGTTAAAGTTCTGAAATGAATCAGAACTGACAAATTTGAACCCACAACTTTAGGTGATAAGAACCAAATAGAGTTCAGTGGACATGCACTGGAAACATACTCTGCATGACATTTAATTTGGCTTCTGTATTCTAGCAGCATCACTAAGAGGGTACAAGAAAGTGAGTGAGGTTCAGCTCATTCTTTTTGGAAGCATTTGTAGAAAGTCTGCAGACCCTTCCTTCTTTCATCTGTATTGCTTGTGGAAATAGTAGAAAAGGCCACTTACATTTGCTGAGTGCTTGCTCTAGTTGGGCACTTTGCTATGACCTTCAAGTGTCATTCCTTATTTAGTCTACACTAGTCCCATGAAGAAGTCTCACTTTAGGGATACTCACCTTTAAATACAAACACAAAAACTGGAAGAATAGAGCTAAGATTTAAATCTAGGTTGATATAAATCTGAAACTAATTAAACTGAAATTAATTAATCTCAGTGTCCACCTATAGCTATCAGTTGGCAGGAAGTAGAGAGATGGGGAAAGAGGTGGCATCCCTTGTTACCCTGAGGTCCCATGTATGAAATGATCTGCATGGCTGGGTCAGGAGCTACTAGCAGATGTGTCGGGTGGCATCCATGTCTACTAGTAGATGTCCTGGGTGGTGTCCATGTCTTTGCTGGTTTTGCATGAGATAGAGCAACATCGGCTGCTTCTCCATGTGGTATTGTCTTCAGGAATGGGGTTGTGCCTGAGAAACTTTGGAGGCATGAGAGCAAGTCTGTGGCATCCATGATAGGCAGAGGTAGACATTTAACTTCAGAGCAACGGGGACCCTAACTTTCATGCACGTTGGAAGAAGGGTCAATGCATGGTGTTTGGGTTTAGACAGTGGGTGGGAAGAATGCATGCAGAGTTCTGAGCCTGGACAAAGGTTTTTTGACAGGGAATGAGTAAAGAGTTGAGCATGAAGATAATCCTAATTCCTGTCTACCTTTGTGAATGGAATCCAAGACTCATCTTGTCCAGTCTTGGGACGCTATTAGGAAGAAGATGTCTGTGGACCACACTTCAGATAACTATGGTTATGTTTAACATCAGATTCACTTGTGAAATTTTGTGTCTATTTATAACATAACTTTATATATTCCAGAAATAAATTAGGTAGCATTTTGCCTTATGTGTGAGACGGATTCTTGAGGTTACATGGCAAGAAACTCATCCTTTACATGTATGAGGCAGACCTGTTAACAACAAAGAATTACTTGTAGATGTCAATATCTCACTCCAGTTTTCATAGAGAAGGTTCTTTATATCTATCATGCTATTATTCCCTTGGTTTTAGAGAACATACTTAAATCCTGGAGTCTCAGTGCCTGTTAAGACATGCTTTTCAGTTTCACGATAAGTGCCATGTAGGTAGAGAGAAGTTATTTCTCTTTTCATTTGCCAAGAATTTTTTTCAACACACCAATGCAGGCATCAAAAGAATCTTAGCTCTTGAATATCCCTTACCTTGGTTGTCTTTCTATTGGGCTGTGGCTAGCCAATCATATTCTGACTCTCTGTAACATAGGCTATGGCTTTGTCTCTCACTTCAGTCCTGAAGAAGTAGAATCATTCACCCTCTTCCTGGGACTACTTCTTTCTGAGCTATCTCTCTGACTCCCCTTTCTGATAAAATGCAATCAAGCTATTTATTTATTTATAAAATATTTCCAATTTCAACATTTGTTGAATTCTCCATTCTATATCTATGTGCTCTATGAAGTCTCATTAAGAGTAAGGGTAAAGCTCAGAAATATATTAATCTCTTTTTTCCTTTTCTTGTTACATATGACCTACAATTTCACTTATGCATACAGAGAATGTTTTAATTCTAGGAAAGGGCTTGTCATAGATAGAAAGACAATAGCCATGCCTTGGGCACAATTAAAGGACACATGATCACAAGGATGTTCTAGCTATTTTTCAAATCCTCATCATGGCACATTCTTTACACTAAAATGATGGGGGAAGAGGGTTGCATCTCTCTACTCAAAGCAACCCAAATTGTTCCAATGAGACTAAAGCACATACTTGTCCCTTTGCATGTTGAAGGCATCAAGGGGAGCTTAGCACAGGCTGTGTTCACCTCTCTTTGGATGGAGTGTTTTTCAACTATCCCTGAGGTCATGAGGTAGATCTGGCTGAGGTGAAGCTTTCTATGTGCTTAAGGCCATTCTCAAACACTGTAACCTCGCTGGAATCAAATGCCAGTGCAGTAGAGCAGTCCTGGGATTGCAGAATGTGATTGTCTACTCTTCGTTATCTTTTTATCCTGAGAGTCAAGACAGTTAAGGCTGCCCTTTGGGGTAGGAAATGAATACATTAGTCTGTGCAAGACACCTCTTAATTTATATGGTGTCTCAAAACTGTATAAATTCAGAAAGATCCATCTGTGTTCTCGGGGCCAGTCCTCTGGGTTCTCACCTGGAGATTTACCCAGCATAAGGACTCTGCCTATTAAGTTGCAATTAATCTTTGAACTCTTGGCTCCCTGGCCATTTTGCACTGTGACGATCTGAGTAGTGTCTCAAAGCAGAACAAGTCCCTAGAAGAGCTTGATAAGAGTTGTCTGTCTGGAGTGGGGTGAGGCTCGGGTCTTTAGCTGAAGTGGCTATGGGAGTCTCAGGGAAGAGGAGGGGGGAGAGGCCTTCTGCTTGTACCATCAAAACGGCTCACAAAGAAAGTCGTCCTCGTCTTTACTCTTTACTCCCTGATGTGAACCTCACTTTCCAAGGTGGTCAAGTCCAATTGCCTCTGTAATTATCTGAGGACAAATGGCTCCTGAGATACCCATTTGCCTGGAAGAATCGTGACATCACCTCCGATGTGAAGATGCCGGTGTGGATGATGAGTTCCGCTTTTTCTGGGATGGTGTCTGCCTCTCAGGAGCAGTAATTAACTACTCTGGTTACTACCACTGCCTCCTCTTGGCTAGTCATCTGTGGTTATTGCTAATGGAAGACAGAGGTCTAAGGCTTTCAACTAAATGCGTCCGTGTGTTCCTGGTGAAGAAGCCTGTCATCCAGGTGGAGCGTTTCGATGCTGCTATCAGGGCCACATATTGTGAACTGTGTCCCAACATCTGCATGATCTCGAGGCCCTGGCATGTGATTTTGTCATGCAAGGCTCTAGATAGGTGAGAGATTACTGTAACTGTGTCCTCACTGTCAGAGTTGGTTTCTATTTGGCCTCTAACATCCTACTCAATCTGGCATTTTGGCTTTGTTTCTAAAAATAAAACATTTTATTCCTAGACATGAGTGCTAACTTAACAGCTGAATTTTCCAGTCTTTTACTAGGATTATTTTGGCTGCAAGTGACAGAAACCCTAGAAACCTTACCCGATATTCTGCCATATGATACCTTAATGATAAAGTAAATTTAGGTGTAGATTAAGAGCTGCTTCTAGATTAATATTAAGACTCATAGAGCAGCATCAGATTCTGTATGTTTCCTCTCTCCCTCCTCCTTTGTTGTTGGCACTGAGACGCTCTCCTATAATTCTGCCATTTGTTTCGGCCTGTGACAGTGATATTAAAGAAAGAGATATTAATGGGAACTAGATATCCAAACAATCAAGGGTAGTGGGTTTTGAAATGCATGCTGATAAACATTGTAGTGGTTAAATAGATTACCAGGGACCTACCTAGGTGTTCAGTAAAGAAGACTTGTCTTCATGAGGGAGACCTCGGTACTGGGAGCCAACCGAGAACTGGTTGCCAACACCTCCGCAGCCGGGCTGGGTATTGTGAGAGAAGTCTCTAGGGAGGAACCAAAGAGGCAAAGTGCACAACCTGCTGCTTCATCACGCCTACCTATGAGGAACATAGGATTGTTCTGGTGTTTTCTCTATGAGTGCTTTCTGTGCTGCTGTGGCCTCTCAGTTGACTTGACTACATCCACTGATTTGGATATTTCTAAATGAGAAAGCTTCACCAGTTTTTATAGGTGTTTTAATATAAATTAGATGATAGGATCTCTATCATGTTTTTCTAAATCTACCATCCCACCCCATCAATTCATGCACTTTAAAACATTTTTACTAATCAGTCTTCCTTCATGTTGGAAAATGCTCAAGAATCGCAACTTGTCCATTTCTAAAAGATGTCAGTGTTTGGAATAATAATATTCTAAGTGCCAGAAGTCTGGATCTTTCATTTTAAGGGGCCTTAATACTTAATCTCTTTTCTTCTCTTCTCTTCCTCCTTCCATTCCTCAATGCATTGTGGTTGATACCATCTGTAAAGCCAGTATGCATTGGAAGAACTGAATGAAGCAACATATTCTAACATATTTGCCATCCATTGTAGCACAGTATAAATACTCCATGAGGTTCTGGTCTGTGTCCCTGTCTACTGAGAAAAGTCTCCGCCTCTGGCTTCAAACTTGAAATGCTGAAAATATCTTTTTTCACCTCAGCTGTGGTGAAGGCCAGAGGTCTGGGTAAATTAAGATGAGTCTTTGCTCTTGGGGGTTATTACCTTCTCTAGTACTTAGCCTGGCTCTTTTTTTCAGTTGGGTGAGACCTGATAGATGATCCAAGGAAAGATATTTCATTCCAGTTTCATTAGGTTGGAAGTAAGCTTTTAGAAACATGAATGCGTTTAACAGAGTAGGAATGAGTTTTTGAGGAAAAAAAAACCTTAAAACCATCCAACTGTGATTGCTGGCTTAGCATTTAAGACTTTCTCTTATGTTCATCCTTAGAGCAGTCTTCCCCTGACTTCTGACCTTGAGGAAGAAGCCAAGAGGCAGGACTTGTTTACAAAGACAGAAGCCGTAGCCACAGCTGCAGATTTCAGTGATGGCCTGGGACACCACATGCTGCGTGGAAGTCCTGCTCCTCCTTCCCTTTCATCTCAGGCTGCCCTCAGCCCACACTTCTCTGCAGAGAGGTCCTCGGGGACCCAGGTGCAGAGCAGCTCAGTGTGGTGAAGTTAAGTGGGCCCCAGAACTCTGACCTTTTCACAGGACTGGGAGGGGCATCCAGAGGTTATCCAGTCTCTGCTTCACTGAAGTAGTTTTGGAAGTGTTTGGGAACTAGATGATACCTGAAGGTCAATTGCTGCATCTCTTTCCCTAATTTATAGACAGGGGTACAAGGAGCCTAGAGATGAGGTAGGTGGCATGAGGGGGGAGGTCTTGAGGTCTTGTTTGCTCTCTTGGCACCTCCCCACACCTATCTGTGAAAACTTGGACTTCCAAAGCTGCTGTTGTTAGAAAGGCCTTTGTTCAGTGCTTTTGCACTGACTGACTCAGATGAAAATATTATGCTTTGGATAAACTCACGTAGTCTCTGAACTGAGAAGATTTGTAGCAATCTCTGGCTCCAATGCGTCTTTATTTCAAATATGAATATTGAAACCCATGAAGCATGGGCTGCCAGAGCACACTGATAGGATTGGAATGAGATCTTGGATGATCTGAGCCTCGAGTTAGTCTCTTTCCATTAGATTCTGTGGCTTGCCTTGGTGCCAGACTGTCCCTCTGGCTTCTCTGTTCTAGGATGCTGGAGAAATCTCAGGCCTCTGTCGGGTGTTGTGGCCGGGTCGATAATCGATACTCTTTTCCTGCAGTTTCTCAGGGGAAGTCTAACAAGAAATTTGTGATGCATAAAACGGTCCTGTTGACTAATCACTTTGTAGTTCACAGAGTGCCCCAGCTTCTGTTACCAGCAACCCCCTGCTTCCCTGGAGCTGCCCCCTGTTATGTTTTACTAAGTTGATGATGAGGACTCTATCTGCTGCTTCACATATGGGGTCCTGAAAGTAAGCTTTCACCTCCCATGCTCTGAGCAGCATTTTCTTTAGGGTGAAGGGTTTTGCTTCATGACTCAAAGAAGCATCCCATCTTCCACTGGGTGAGCACATTCATTCCGTTCTTGAGAAATGTCTGAGGTGTACAAAGTCTCCTTGGGCCTCTTGTCTTGTGGCCTTCATCAGAGCTGCTCGGCAGTCATCAGAGAAGCGAGAGAAGCAGCCTGGAGTCTTTGCACATTCTTTATATCATCTGCCATGATGTGCTTCCAACTTCCCTCAGCCTGGGGATACAGTCATGGATGGCAGGTCTCCGCTGTGGTATGTATTGTTCACTGCAGTAATTAAAATATGCAAAGTGTTCCCTGCCCTCCCCCTTACACTCCTTCCCTTGCTACTTCTGGCATTTCTAGCGGGCAGTTAATAAAACATAGCGGGGGAGGTGGTGCACGGACTCTGGTCTCCTCCAGCTAAAATGACTAATTTGGAGTCATTTGGAAGTTGTAGATTTCACTCCTAGCTACAGCTCAACTTGCAATATGTGCCCTAACTTGAGAGGGAATATCAGTGGTTGGAAGAAAAAGGAGGCAAGGATCTGGCTTGGTCCTTTTACTCTTTCTTCAACCACACAAAACTAGAAAGGACTTCTTATCTTTCTTCAGAGTAGCCTTGCACTGACACATAACTACAGTAAAGGACGGTGGAAAGTGACTCTACCACACTTGACCACCCAAACCCCCTATCTACTTACACACAGAAACTCATGCTCATTACCAAAAGGCTAGTTAGTCTCAGAGACTGATTCATGGGATATCTAGAGTTTAACGATATACTATTACTCTCACATCTGTGCCATGACTGCGACAGTCCTTGTTGAGTTGTACCAGAATGCTGAATGCTTTCCTTGAGTTGTTTCTAACTTAACCCTCATGCAAGATGCTGGCGGCTATTTAGCCCTTGGGGAAGTTGATGTGATGTCCTGAGGTGCTGAGTCTGGAGCTGTACCACAACACTATGCTGTTCCTACTTTGAGGTCTGCTTAAGGATGTCCATCTTAGGGTCCTGTGTCTGCATCCACCGCTTCCTCTAATGGGAGATTGTGTTAGTGTGTGCAGGGTGCTGAGTTTGACAGAGGTTCTGTCCTTACCTCTGCCTTGGCCTCAGGTGACTGGCTGCAAGTCTCCACTCAACCCAGGCAGCGTCCAGGAATTCCGGATCCTGCAATAGGAGTGATATGCAAAAGCGCATCATGCCCCCAGACTCTTTGCAAGGAACATAGGGGGCCACAGTGGGCAGAAGTTCTTTGTAAATGGTTCAGAAGCAGTCACAATGACAGCAGGTGTCATGCTGCCCCAGAAGTCCCTGTGGTTGTAGGAAATGCTCCTCTTCAGCAGTTTGCAGGGTCATTGTATGCTGCTAGCTACGCTTTATGAACAGGCCTTAATTAGTCCTCTCAAATGCTGTCTGATATATAATGAAATGAGAAGCACCAAGCAGAAGCTGTTTTACACTGTCTGCTTCTAGAGCAGCAATTTGGAGCCCTGATTTGGTGCCAGCTTCTCCTAAAAGTTAGGCATGGCATTGCGCAACATACTTCACACTTAACAGATCAGGTAGGCTAGTTTTGTAAAACTCTGAGATTAGGAAAAGGTCTTCAATTAAGAAGCTCATGTGATCTATATGTCTCATACAAAGCTTAGGAGGAAGTGGACTCTTGGCCTGAATTTCCTGGAGATGGAATTCTCACTGAGTCATGAGGAAGACTATTCCATCAATATTCCAAACAAAATCTTCTTTTCCTTGTAACATCCACAATGAATACAATGGTCAGTTCAGATTTCTATTACTGTATATAAAAGTAGAGTCTGTTGGGAGTACATACTTATAATCCAAGTATTTGGGAGGCTGAAACAGGAGGATTGAATATTTGAGACCAATCTAAGATACAGATCATGCTCAAGGCTAACCCGGGCAATTTAGTGAGACTATGTCTTAATGTAAAATGAATAAAAACAAAGAAGGAAAACAAATTAACAAACAAAAACACCCAGGACCATACATAGCTCAGTGGTAAAGCATATGCCCAGTACTGAAAAAAAAAAAGAATTAGTGAGTCAAAAGGCCAATGCAATATCTTTGTCTAAAGGCTCATATTATAGTCAGCAGTAGGACATATTATTGTTATTACTATTATTAAAATGTCATTGAGAGGACAAGTAGTTGAGCCAATTCCTAGCTAGGTTTCCCTTTTGGGTAAAAGACCAGCTTCCTTGTTCACTTTCTCCACTCCTCTCAAGGCCTCCTGCTGTGAGGCCTCACACACAGCGTTTGCATTCATGTAGTTAGTCCAAGGTGAGAGTCCTGCTCACTGTTGTCTTCTCTGGGGTTCACTTTAGCTGCTCTTCCTCAGTGCTTTACCCACACTTTTGCAGACTGCCTGGATGCAGTGACCCAGATTAGCAAGTCATGAAGATCCTAGCTGCTCTTTTAAACTGCTCCTAGTTAGAATTATCCTGAACTAAAACAACTCATAAAGAGAAGGACTTGGATAGTGGTAGGGGATTACATTTAGCTTGGGCTGTACCTTTGGTTGACTTCTTAAACTTTCATCACTATTTTCTCATGTGTGGTGGTTGCCTCAGTAGTTGTGCATTGCGCAGAATGTATAAGTCCCTGGAAAATTTGGGAAATGCTTGATGGTAAACACAAACATTACCACCTAGAAACAAGCATCATGCAAAGAAGATTTAGATTCAGACTTCTCTGTGTACTTGTTCTGCCTTGGATTCATTTATCACCTCATGTCATTTCTGTGTGTTTTCTGAGTAGGTGTGTTAATTTTTCCGTTTCACACACAAGAATATCAAAGTTGCTCATCTGATACACAGTACTTGCTGAGTTGCATGTTATTGCTTTGGTTCCTTTTGGTCTTCTGTTTCTTTTTTTTTTTATAATACATTTTTTATTATTATTTCAGCTCATACAAACTTAACAGGTACACCAGTCCCCCCCCCCCCGAACTCCCTGTTCCCCCTCCCCTCATCCCTCCTGCCCCATCCCCTCGTGCCTCCCGCCCAGATTCCCAGAGTCCTTTCTTGTGCATGCCTGACTCTCCTCTGGACCCTCCTCTCCGATGATGTACAAGGACCCAGTGGCATTTCCCTGAACCCCTTTGGTCTTCTGTTTCTTTAATCTACATTGCACATTTTCTATTTTTTATCCTTTTACAGGTTTATACATGAATATAGTGAATTTATGTTATTTTCTCCCCTAATCCTATCCTGTTTCCTTTTCTTATTACAACCCTTCTGCTTCCTTGCCAATCTCCCTCCTGTTTTCACGTTGCTCTGCATGTGTGGTCCACTGAGTTTCACCTGGTACAACACACAGTTATAACATTACTTATCAAAATGTGGATATAGAGAGTGGCAACTGAGTATTTAGCCATGTGGGTCTTATTGAAAGAGATGATTTTAGTTTGGACTAAGTAAACCTGCATCTAAAATGGAACCTAGCAATTAGTACCTAATCTTTACAAGGTAGTTAAAAATATCAGGATCATTAGAACCAATTCTGATCCTTTATTTATAATATTATAATGCACATTCAAGGTCTGGGAAGACTTGTTGCAATCCAGTTTAAGCAGTGAATCTGAGCTGAGACCCCAGCTTGTTTGGTGAGTTGAGTTGTTCTACCATCTTTAAAGTTTATTTCCATCAGACGTCTTTAGCACAACCAAGAGGCTACAATCTAGGCATCTGGAAAAGAAAATAAGGGCCAAGTTACTTTTTTCAATGCATATCTTTGGACTTGGAACGTCTGTACTATAAAAAAATGACTGCTTGGGGGTAGCAAAGGACAGAGAAGTCTTTGAGTGAATGCCAGCATTTAGTCCCAATTTAGAAAAGGGGAAAACAAAAAGGAGATGCTATAAAAGGTGCATGTGCCTGCAGCGTCCATTTGAGAACTTCGCTCCTGGCATACGCAGCTCTAGGTGAGAAAGCTCAGGAAGGAATCACAATGGGCTCACTTATCCTCTGGGCTCACACTGCTTGGCTCTTGTGGAAGACTCCAAGTTCTTTTTTTTTTTTTTTGTCTAATCCTGGGGCTAGATGCTTAGACAGAGAGCCTTTCCTCTGAGAGTCTACTAAATGGATGTGGTTTGCCTAAGCTGTCACAAAGCTCTGCTCTGAGGGAGCCATGCTATAATGATGTCTTTGTGAGTTTTCTCTGTACTTTCCCTCTGAAGAATCCCCAGCACCTACTAGACCTGGGGCTGAGATCTTCAATTTGTGTCAACAAGAAGTGAGATAATAGTTTGCTGCCATGCTGTCGGGAAGCAAAAGGAAGGCAGGTGATTCTGACACTGTAAGTCAGAGGTCTGATGTCAGTGTAGGAAAGTCTCTGTCTCTCATGCTTTCTCTCTCTGGAGTGGAAGAGAGTTTCTATATCTAAAAGTGAATTCACAGGCCGTCACACACACACACACACACACACACACACACACATACACACACACACACACATGTTCACATTTTTATATAATGGATGCGAAAAATCAAAGGAGCATTTAACCCATACATTCCGATTGATGCATACTAAATTGATGCAGTTTTGCCAGTTAACTTGAGGTCTGTATATAAAAAGGTGGGAAGAAAGAAGGACAAGTAGATACAGTGTTCTACATGTAGCCAGCATTTCACATGAAATCCACAAATCCTAGAGCAGGTGTGACACTGATTTTAATTACTGAAGTGGTGGCTACTAGAACTGTCTGGGTTTTGTTCAAAGTGACTGCCATTCCTGACAGATGGTGTCCTTAGACATTGAAAATCAGGGTGAAGGAAGTAGAGACCCACTGAGGCATGTGGGAAACAGACTTTTCAGGGAATGAAGAAGACATGTGTTGAGCTTAGCATTGTTTCTCAAAACACATAAAGATCTTTCTGTATGCTGAATCAAGCAATCTTGCAATCAAGAAATATTAAAATTGAGTAAATAGAAATAACAGCACTTACTGTAAGTGGCAATCTCCCAATTGGTCATTAACATATGTTGCAAAGTTAGAACAACTTTTCAGAGTTGATTTCTCAAAGGACACAGGCCACTTTCTAATCTGCTTCAAAAAGTCCTGACTTGGCCTATGCTCACTATTGAAAACAGTGGAATTTTGAATTAGTTGGTTCCAGAAACACTCTACCCTGTAGCTATATATACCTTTACCCACTTTCACTGGGTCCCCATTCTCTATTTGGATTGTAGGGTATTGTGTCTCTTTTCTGTCTAGCCAGAGTGCCAGGGTAGAAATGAAAGAAGGGTGTTTGGAGGTTGTAAGCAAGTACCAAGGCTGGGATGAGGTGGCTTCTTTTCTCCCATATTTCCCCTATTCTTGCCTCTTGGAGGTCGGTGAGATGCAAGCTTGGGGAAAGACAAGACAACCAAGACTCTGAATATCACTTTTACATATAGCATCTCTGTCATGTCCCCAGAAGAATTTTGAAAAGTTATAGATGCCCCTTATACATTTGAAGTTATCTACGGAAATCTTCAGCATAGTTTTAAATAGTTACAAGGACTGCCACTTCCAGAATATTGTAAACATTGACATTAAAAAAATACATCATTTCTTTAATGCATCTAATGAACTTTAAATACCAGAGCAATTTGGTACATCATCCATTAAACACATGAACAAGTTCTTAAACAGCCATTTTTACATGGCTCCTTTTTCTTCTTGAATTTATATTTTCATTCCAGTTACCCCACTGGATTTTATCTTTATGCAATTTATCTTTATGCTCGAAAGCCTTTTATTGGCCACTCCATCATAGTTTACTGTGACAAAAATATGTATGAAGATTTGAATTTAATTTTTAATGTTCAATGACCATAAGTTTCTAAATGTTAAGAGGTTTCCGGAATGAGTATCACTACAATTGTTAGTATTATACAGAAATAGGAAGATGATCAAAATAATATCTATATGTCACAGTTTTTGACAAATATGAAAGATAAAAAGTAAAATATTAATGGAAATGCATGCCTTATGCTTTTCAAATGCCTCATGCATTCATCTATGAACTTATTTATTTTTGAAATAAGGATGACTCAGGATTGATTATGCCTTTATAATTATTTTTAGATGAATGAACCAGAATTATTATCCACAACAAATAGATGGAAAGGGAAGGAATTTTGTTATTGGAAGGTGATTCAAATTCTTGAAATATTATCTAGTTATTTGCCTGAAGTCATATATAGTTTTCTTATCAAAATAGTTTTAATCTTATCTCAGCTGATGAATTTTTAGGTTTGTTCCCCTTTTAGTTGTTTGAGAAGAATTAGAGCCTATTCAAGTTGCCAGAAGACTTATTTTCTTGTGACCAGAGACATTCACTTCAATATCTTATCCAGTATATGATAGATTTTTTTTCCTTTGTGCTTGTGAGTCCATTCTTGGGATCTGGAATAAGTAAAAAATTTGTCTTTCCTCTGAGAAGACCAGTGTCTAAGACAGGGAATAACTTGGCAACTTGGTAATGGGATTGAAAACCACTTGAACTTCTAAGTTCAAGTGTAGAGAAAGTCCATTGAGAATTAGAGATCTGTAAAACATCTCAGAACTATCTTTATCCATTTACCTAACAATTTTTTGAAGACCCTGGTATGAAGCCCCTTCAGTGGATACTGTTCTGTAGCTCTGCCTGGGAAGAGTTCTAGGTCTCATCCCTTGGAACAGCATTTCTTAGGGATTGACTGGATCAACTAATAGATTATATTATGCAGTGGAATCTATACAGTCATACAAGGGAAGAGAAAACTCCAGTAAAGAAAACATGCGTACAATGGGGAAATGGATTTAAATCTATTTTGTCTTGCATAAAAGTCAACAGGAAAAAAGGCTAGAAAAAAATCAACGTTGTGCCCAATTGGGACTGGAAAAGCTAGGAGTAGGGCAAAGTGAGTAAGAATGGAATCATATTGCACTTGAAAGCATCTTATTTTCTGCTTTTGACTTTGAAACTATGGATCAGTTTTTACATGATTAATCAATGACATTAAATCAGCTGGAAAATAAAAAGCAAAACAATTCCTAGAAATAAAGAGAAAAATATAACAAACAGCCTAATAATTATGTGTTAAGTTGGTGGCTTCACTATGGAGAAAGGAGTTGCTCGAAGTGACTAAAAAAAAGGTATATTTTCTGTTTTCTCTACTTGGCTTATCTTAAAGATAGAAAGAATTGCAGAATGTACATATTTGTTAGTAATCATATTGTGAATAATAATGCTTGAATTGTTACTTTGAAACACTCTCCAATATGTAGAAATATATTATGAAAAAGCAAATAAGTTGTGTTATTGATGTTGTAAAAATCAAGATTTTTCAGCGTAATAGCAAAGTAGAAATATGAAGTCAAAAATGAGTTAATTAAGAGGTCTCCAATCCTAACTTTGAATACATAAGAAAACCTGTATGAATTCATAATGAATTTTCTCTTGAGGAAAAAAAAGGATTGTTTCTTTGTTCTGAGTTTCCCACTGTGAAGAAAGACCATCCTGGGAGTACTGAGCATTACAAGGAGCCTTTTAATAGCTCTCAAATTCCATTGGTTATCAAAATAATGCAGAGATCCTTGAAGAAATGACTGTGTCAAAGGCTCCAACATGAAATGTAGAAGAGGACCACAGAATATTCTTTCATATTCAGAAAATGAGTGTGCTATCAAAGACCACAGGAGTTGTGTGAACAGATACAAACATAATGCTAAGAGGTTCATTGTCCAGCAGTAACTTAGACAGGTTGCAACACTTTGAGCATGTGATTAGAAGATAGCAAGCACTGAGATTGTTTTTCAAAACCAAAACAGAACTCTCATTGGTGACCTTGGGAAATAGTTGGATGTCTGAGTTACTTTTCTTGAGGCTTATTTTGGTCCTCCATTAAAGGGAAAAGTCCACATGGGAGGGTAGGCGTGTTGGTATCAGCTTGCGGTAGCTTGTTATATTCTGTTGTAGGCAGGCAGCACGAAGCAAGCAGACAGGAAATAGGGACACCTTATAAAACCTCAAGAATTACTCCAGTACCCAACTTTCTCCAGTGAGGTTCTACTTTTTTTTTTGGTCATTCAAAACATTTTTTATAATTTTTTATTTTTCTACTTTTACAAGCATATTGAGTACTCATCCCTGCTTCCCTCCACTACCCCTCCCATCCCTTCCTTTCCCTTCATCAATCCCTCCCACTTCCTCCCACCCTTCTGCCTGTATGCTTCTATGGACCCTAGGGTTTACTCTGGCTTATGTACTCTGGGGGGGGGGTTCAGGCATCTGTGGCATATCAAATTGCCTCTCTTCAGGCCACCCCACTGATAGGGACATTTTCTTCCACTCATCCAGCTTTAGACCTCAAGATTTCCACTGTGTGTTTTTGTCTTGGATGTCAGGCATTATGCAAGTTTAGGAAGGATGAGTCTCACTGTAGTGAATTCTTAGATGCAGCAGTTCTGCCTTGAGTGGAATGTCTTGTCCAACAGTGAACTTTCCCATCTTTAGGTTTTTACAGTCTCATTGCCCCCTCTTCTGCAAGGTTCCCAAAGCCTTAGAATGGGGAGAGATTAGGTTGGTCTGTTGGCCATTGCTGTCCACTTCACTGCTCTTTTATTACCCTAGGCTGCATCCTCTTAGGGTAATAAGATCCTCTACCTCTGTTGTAGAAGAAGACTTCTAGGCTGAATGTCAAATGTTCTTCTAATCTATGGGTATAATAACAGCTATTAACAGAGCAGTTTGATGTACTGTCTTCCTACCTATAGGTTCTTCAGCTGTTTTTCCTGTTGATCTATTTCCTTCCCTTTTTTAGGTTCTTGTTTTAGTTTACAGTAACAAGGATGAATACCTTCTATCAAGCATGTCTTGAATTCAATCAGAAAGCTATTGGTTGTCCCCTTGATACTCATGCCACTATTACACTGGTGGTCACCTGTTGCCATGGTGATTTTTATTGCAATTTACAGATCTTGTATGTTCATGGGGCGTGTGATTATTTCTCTTCTCCAGCAGGTTCGAAATTATTCCTTGGTACTGTATAAACTATCCAGTAAGGAGGAAATCCTCAGACCAGTTCCAGTTGGTATATTTTACCCATATACTCATATATGTTGCATTTTCATAGGAGGGTCTTATTGAGAGATTTTAGAGAACAGAGATTCTACTTCTTAAAGGTTTTATGACATTCTAAAATAGCGCCACCAAATGGGTACCAAGCATTCAAACACATGATCCTATGGGGGAACATTTCGCATTCAAACCACAGCACTAGGAACTGAATTAATCATTCCAAAAATTAATAAAAAATAATCTGGTCAAATATCCATCTTGCCAGTCTTTTGTAAGCTACTATCAGTATGTCCCCATGGCTGATGAAGGGAAGTTTTTATTTACAAAAGATTTCCTGCTAATATATGCAGAGAGAATGCTATAATTAGAATGTCACCCTCTTGCAGCCACTAATGAAATAATGGATTTGGGCAATGATCATCAGTGGCTGCTAAAATTACTAGGTGAAAGGGAACTTTATAATGAGTGATCAGACCAAATCCACTGATTGGTCTGAACTTCACATGAAAGGAAAGCAGACATATTTTAATTCCTGCTGTGAAGCAGAAGGAAGCACACAACATCTTTGAACATGGATTTGATCATGACTCTAAGATAGTTGGTCAGATGTTATTAAGTATCAGGATATATAACATGTCATGGAACATGTGGAATAAATCATGTCTACAGAAAAGACTAAATGAGGTTAGGAGAAATCTTGTGGGACAAATGGTCCAAGAAGAAGTAAAGGGGGCTTAACAATTTAGATTCTAAGAAGCATTACTAAATGCAATATATAGATTTTTATAGATTACATAAACTGTATAGATTCCTTTTAGAGCAAACTTTAAAAGACCACCTGAGACCACTGAAGAAATTGTAACACTGAATGGTATTTGATGCTAAGGCTTTAAGAGTATTGTGGTATTGTTACAGTATAATAAAATATCATAATCTCTGTTAATTAAAGAAAAAGTTAGTCTTCCAGGCCTATTCCTTTAAGCATAATTCACCACTTGTCAGTTTCTCTGTAAAATACAACACATAAATATTTAGGCTTTGAAAGTGACCTCTGTTACAACTTTAAGGTGGTTTCTTTTGCTATTGTTTTACTCTTAACTCATTAAGTGTGAAAGCAGCTATAAGCAGCATGGTAATGAATAAATCTGACAATGTGCTATACGACTTCATTGACGACAACAGAATACAGGTCACAGTTGCTTGACCCCTGGTGTAATTTACTGGGTTTGGAGAAAAGTGTGGGAATCTACATTTTTAACTAGTAGCTAGACAAACAACCCCGGAATATGACTGCTTTATTAGTCCCATTTCCTACTCTGGAGTCTGAAGCTCAGGCAGGACGAATAATTTGCTACAATTTCAGGGAAGCAGAGCTGTGAGGGTGGAAGAAAATTCAAACCATTAAGGTTTTCTTTCCTTCTCTCTGCCACACTTATTGCCCAGAACGATATCAGTGACAAATAAGTTAAAGAAGCTGGCAGAACATTGCAGGAGAAGGGAGGAGGTTTTGTAGTATATGGTACGACTATGTCAATGTCTCCTTTAGAACAAGGAGAGGACAGTTAGAGGAAAAGAGAGCAAGAACATGCTAAGGATGCCTGACAAGTAAAGAGAAGTAGAGCTAATCTCCCCAGATGGGACTGTAATTTTGAGTTGTTAGATTTAGCAAATAAAAATTCACATGCCTGGTTGCTGTTAAACTTCAGTTATAAGTATATCTTATGCAGGATTCAGGACATTCTTTCAGTAAAAATTAGTTGTTTGCCTTCAATTTAAATATATCTGGGCATTGTGTGTGTGTGTGTGTGTGTGTGTGTGTGTGTGTGTGTGTGTGTGTGTGTGTGTGTGTGTTTCTTATCTAGTAGCCTTACAGGAGTAGGAAGAACATAGTGTTTAGCAAAGAATTAGAGGGAAAGGGGTCAGGTGTATTCCACAGTTAGGAAGATGCTCAGATACCAAGTTTACATGTGTCAGAGACTGGGTTTCATAGTCTGGCTAGGAGTCCCATAATCTCTCATAGTTTGGTAGTGGATGACCTGGAATTGGATATCTGAAGTATGGACTGGTCAGTACTTTTGGTGTCCTTATATGGAGTCTGGTAGTCTTTAGAATCTATCCTAGGCTCTTGGTTTAAAGGGAATTTTTTGGAGAGAGTGCCATGCTGGATTCCCTCCAGATTGATCCCCAGTATGTCTACAGTGATAGCTTTTCTATCATTTAAACAGGGTTGCATTCTGCCTACATGACAATCGAAGAAGCAAAGACCCCCAAGGTTCTATGAGGGGGATATAAAAGAGGAACATGTCTCACAGTTCTATAAATGTCTATTTCCTACAGAATAACATCTAAACAACCATAGCATCCTGATTCTCCCCTTCCTGTACTATGAAAGTGTTCTCTGAGTACGTTTCCTTCTACGTTTGACTGACTCCCAACCTTTTGTTTGTGAGACAGTGATTAGGGTAGTAGAAGGTATCTCAAGACAGGCCAGAGCTGCTTTCTAAGTACAATTCCAACTTCTGTTTCCTTGCAAGTGCTTATTTTATTAGGCAGAATCATTGCTTGGAATGTTTTTTTCTGTGCCTCCAATTTCAAGTTTTACCCTTAAGATCCTTAAGATAACTCACTGAAAGCTCAAATCACTAACATTATTCATGTGATACTTGGCTAAGTCACCTGAACTTCATCCATGAAATAGGATTGTAGAGGACATGGATACATAGGAATGAAGAAAGGATGCAATAAAGGTAACACCATAAATAATTAACTACCATTGTTCTACTGCAGAGACTAGCTAGCTTATATCCAGGTAGAATGTAGAGGGGAGATATTTGCTAGTGATTTTTCCCAAGAAATATTGCAATACTATTTATTCCAGAGTGAGTCTCTTCCATAGTGGAAGAATGATGATAGTACACTCTGGTGGAAATCAATATGGATTTTTATGGAAAGCAAGGGAATTTCAGGAATGTACATGTGTAATGTTGTCTAGACTGATGTGAAGATGCACACAGGCAAGCAAGTACTGTTCTTTGGATGTGCACCTTTGCATTTGGTGACAGACACCTGATGGTTTGGAAGTAAAATAAAGAAATTGATGTTCATAGAGGTTAACTGATTGTCAAAAATCACACACACACACACACACACACACACACACACACACACACACACACACACACACAGAGTTAGGACATTTTGACTTCCAATTTTTTTTCTGGTTTTGCCATGTCATAGAACTCATTCCTGAAGAATGCAGTTCAAATGTCACTCACATTGGTGGAACACACAGTGGGAATCCTGGCGCATTAATGCCCTTCTGGACACACATATGCCAAAACACAAGCTCTCTACAGTTTGCTCCTAGTACATTTGAGGCTCTCTTTTCATAGACACAGGGATGTCGATTTAAAAAAAACACTTATAGAATCCATATAAAATCATCTCCTGAGACATCCATTATTTAGATTATCTACCCAGAGAACTGTTTTAATATTCCTGATTTTTTTCATTAAAGAAACCAGCTGCAATAAACCATCCTACCACATTTTATCATAATTACGTTATTTTAAATACTATCTTTTGAGATAGGCATGCTGATTTCTGTTTGTATGTCTGCTTTTTTTCAATTGTGGCACATGATAATAAAGTTTTCAAACAGTATAGAAATACATTCGACAAATAAAATGGAACTTTCTCTGGTCATTACTTGCTCTTACTTCTAGCTGCAGGGAAAACCACTAGCTTACATCATCTCTGGACCTTTTCCTATGCACTTGTATTTGCTTGCATGGACAAAAACTTGTGTTCACATGACTGAGAAGGATGACATGTATCCATCACTGAATTCTGTAGTTATAGTATTCTGTACAGTTAAACATCAGCACACATAGCCTGTTTACATTCATTTTTAGCCATCATATGTGTTTTTAATAATGAACACATTCTTGTCCTTAACAACAGTGAGACTGAGGTCCTCAACCAAGTATGCTTGCTTACACACCAGCATGTATCTATTTAAGAATCCTACAGTGCAATTACTGGATTCTGGGGCACTTGCATCTTTAGTACAGACAGAGTCTGCAAAGAATCTGTGCCAAGAAACGGATCCCCTTCTTTTGGGTGACATTTGACAACAAGTCCTTACACCCTCTCTGCCATCGGATAGCATCCATGCTTTTCAGTTTTATATAACATTTTAAATGATATCCATGTGCTTTAAGTGGCATCTCTTCATTTGTTTGTGCCCATCTGTAACTATCTTGTGGATCATATGCTCTTAACCTTTACTTGTCTGTCTGCTAGGCTGCTTTACCTAACTAATTTGAAAGAGCTTTTTGTATTATACGGATTATTTCCTTGTTGGCCGTGGCACTCAAGAGGGAAAGGCAGGAGGGCTGCTGCAGATTCACAGCTAGTCTGGTCTTACAGTTCTGGTCTAACCTGGGGCTACTTAGAAATTCCCTGTTTAGATAAAGCAAGCATTGTGATGATGATCCATCCTTGTTTGTTACCTATGTTGCAGATATTTCTGTCAATTGTCTTTTAATTATGACTATTTTGCTCTTTGCCTTTCAAAAGTATTTAACCCTACAAAGTTGTATCTAAAAATATTATCGTTTATAGATCCTTAAGCATATGCCACATAGGGAGGTCTTCCATACCTACTTTTGTAAGTTTTCTTCTAATATTATTATTGTTTTGTTTTTTACTGTTTAGCTCTTTAATCCATCTGGAAATGATTTTTGTATATGGTGTGAGGTAGGTATCTAAGTGTGTTTCTTTAACTGAAAAGTTCATTTGTCCCAACACTTTAATTACTAACTCATCATTTCATATAGTAAATTCTAATGTTTGCACATGGATTTGCTTCTAGGCTTTCTAATTTGTTACACTAATAAATTTGTCTACCTCTATACCAAATAGAGTGTGTTCATTCCATATTAAGATACAATGTTTTGCTACATGATGGAGCATATTCTCTATCATTATTTTGCATAACAAGTTTTAATCACTACTCCAGAAGAAGTTTGGGTTCATCTCATCAATTTTCATAAAACGTTCCATTGGATTTTTTAATATCATATCTTATTTGACATTTAAAGTTGAAGAAAGAATAAAAAACACCATGTTGAGTCTGCTACCCAAGGAAATGATAATTTTGCATATATTCAGGATTTCTTTTTATGTTCTGTAGTACTTTCATCTTAATAGTTATATATTTAATGTTAAGATTTCTGTCTAAGGGTTTTAAGCCTTTGTTGATATTGTGTACAGTTTTATTTTTCTTGTATTTCTTTTTTTGTTGGGAGTTTAGTAAGTGATATAATATTTTTTTTTAGTTTTTAGTTAATTGTCTTGCTACAGCTATGCTATATTTGGAAAACATAGTTTCGATCATTTTGTTTCAATATTTTATCTTATATTTATCCTTATTTGCTTACATTGGTTAGGATTTCCAAAACAGTGTATAATAGACAAGATAGAAGATACCTTCTACATGCTTTTAATCTTTTTTCTCAATTTCATATTTAGTATGTTAAATGAAAGAAGTTTGTTTCTCTTAATATGATAATATGATATGTTCAACTAGAAAACAATAGTGGAAAATTTTAGGACTATTTGAAAGCAACGTTTTCTTTATTTATGTTTTAAATTGGGAAAGCAGACAGATTTCTTAAGGTTGCGACTCTTGTGATGGTTCATGAATTTGATATGATATTCAGATTTAGAGATTATACTAAAAATTTTTACATGTATATAAAGTATTTTCATCTGTATTCATATGTTTAAGAGTAATTAGTTAGAGTGATTTTGTTTTTACAGAAATTTAAGTGGCAAAGAGCAGTTTAAGAGAGTTTCTATGCTATTTTTACTTTATAAAAATATAGATAAAAATTTTTGAACTCACCCTTTGTATCTTTTTTCATATATGGATGTTTTGCTACCATTTTGTTTCTGTGTTCAAACTTTATACTTTTCTCTACCTTTCATTAATTTTGTCTAATAAATTAACCAGTGAAGTTTATTTTCAAATTATTTTCATATTATTTTTACTGCATTTCTTGTATCTCTTCTTAATCCTGCACGAGTTTATAGGATTCTGGATAAAACAGATTATTTAGATCAAGTATTTTGCTCCTTTTGTTTCTGTTTCATTCATACCAATCAATCAGGATTTACTTATCTCTGTCTTTATCATTTACTTATTTTCTTTACATTTGTTTTTTGGCCCTTATTATGTTTTAAAATTAAATTTTTATCTAGTTCATTCAAATTTTGTTTTTAAAATAAAGGTTTATATGCTACATATTCTGAAAATTATTTTTATCTATATTCCATAGGGATCAATAACTATGACTTTAATTAATATTATAATAAATTATTTTATCATTTTAATTACCCAAAAAGAACCTTTGTAGAAATTTTGTTGTTAATCTATCTTTTACTTCGTTTTTATGGGAAATTATTTTTATCTTAAATTTATAATTATTTTTTCTCTTGGAATTTCAGATTTTCTTTTAGAGTAATATGTTATTAGAATTTATAAAAATTTTAAAAAAATTATTAGTTAACTATTTTGATAATAGCTTCATTGATTTTTAAAATCACTTATCTCCTTTTCTATTATTTATATGAGTTACTGCATATATTTTACATAGTGCTGCTGTATTAATTGTAGCAGAGTTCATAATTGTCCTAGTGGTGACTTTTTCCATCTTAAAATATGAGATTCGACTTGATATAAACTATCATTTACTAGGATATTAATTGAGTATAACATAAACCATTTTGTTTACATTTCAATGTTGTATTAAGGGTTATTTCTCAAATATACAGAGAAACAATATAAAATGTATTAAAATAATCAACAAATGGGCAACGTGTATATCTGTGTGCCTGTGTGCAAATACACATTCATAGAGAATTATATTTCATTCTGCTATTTGTCTTCAAAACCTTTCATTTTCAATATTCTGTGTAATTTCATTTGAAATGCAACTTTAAATAACAAGAATCTTGGAATGTGTTTTAGCTAGAATCTCCTCTCATTTAGAAGTAGTGTATAAATGAATTATACTTACTGTCTACAGTGAAAGTTCTTAAACTTCATTTTCATTTTGTGTTTTCTATTAATGGCTTTTGGTATCTTCCTTTTGTGTTCTTTTTTATAGTACTTAAAGATTTTTGGTGTGACTTTCTTAAAACTGGTCAGGAAGCGATCTATATCATTCTGTTCTCTTACATTTTTAGTAAGTCTATCTAAACATCAATGATTACAATTAATAACTGATCAGTATCTGTAGGTCCCTCTCCCACTTTTCATAGTAATAAAATCTCTATCAGCATTTTATTATTTCTGTATCTACTCTTCTCTGTTCTTATGGTTGAGATATGGAAATTTCATTCCAGACAATCATGTTAACAGGAACAGTGGTAACATGATTAACATTGCCAACAATAATAATTATTTACCTTGTACCTCTATTTTGTAGAAAATGGTTTTTGGTATTGTCTTACCACATCCTACCAAATTAGCAACTATTATTTAGATTTAAATAGCATTTGTGGTTTATTTGTTCTACTGTTTGCTTTACTCAAAGTTATTATGTCTTGAGCTCTTTATTCTGGTTTTGTAGAATCTATTCTTAATTTCTGGTCCTTCAGTTTCTCTGTACAGGGAAAGTTCTGAGTCTGTGGTTTCTAGAGGCAAACATCTTCAGTTTTCTTTGTACCTGATGCAGAGCTAAGTTGATCACAAAATCCTAAGTTGGAAATAACTTCTGGAAATACTTTAGGATAGCTACCTTCCGTGATATGCTGTTCATAGAAAAAATGTTGTCTGTCTATCAGGTCATTTCTTAAAGCATTCGTTATCAGTAGTCTTCTAACTAGTCCATTAAAGAAAGAACGTCATGTTTATAGTTATGGGTACATAAGCGCAAAACTTTCTTTTAAAAAATGGCAAACACTTTTGTATCAACAACTTCCATATGTTAAGCAAAAGTTTCAATTTCTAAAACTCTGTTTAGTAACGATGAGTTGGTTCCTGTGCTGCAAAACATGCTACAAATTTTCTTCTCGTGCTACTATCCCTTTCCTGCTGGGTAGTGAATATTTCTGCCAAGTTCCTTTGCTCCTAGGAAAGAAGAACCTGAGTGTTTTCTCTTCTTAGTATCTTTTTCTCTGATTGGTAAACTCACAAAAGGCTGATGTCCTCTTTTTAAAGATTGTCTCCTCCCTTAAGTTTGATATCTTACTAAGAACTCTGGCAAATTTTTCTTGAATCCACCTGGTAATTTATTAATGTGTCATCTTCTGCGCTTTTCATATTCCCTGTTGCCTTCACATGAGATACTCACTGATCTTCCATTGTAGAAAGAAATTCAGGTGGAAGCTGGAAGACACATTTCTACAGATTAGATGTCTGTGGAGTATGTTGTGCCTTTGCCCCCTTCTTTAAGGAGTCTAACTTGATGTCTGTGAATCCCCTGATTCTTGGTAGCTCACTCCTTGAGTCTGCTGTCTTCCTTCTGGACTTCTCCTTCAAAAGACTTTAAGATTTTATCCCAGCTCTAGATTCTGTAACCTTTTCTTTCACTTCAGGTGATCTTCCTTCTTGCTCTGCCATTCATCCTCACGTCCTATCTCTAATTGCTGCTCTAGTTGTTTCAAATATGAAGGTACAGATGTCAGTGTCTTTGATGCAGTGACTTACGGTGGTAGTTACATTAGGATATGATGTATGAAAAGTGCGTGGTGCAGCTATGTAAGAAAAGTAGACCGATGCGACTGATTTTGACCATTTGGTCATCCTGTGTATCTCTGTCTTGACCTTTTGTAGGTGGGAGGACACACCATGCTCCCTATCCGCTGGATGCCTCCTGAAAGCATCATGTACCGCAAGTTTACCACAGAGAGTGATGTATGGAGCTTTGGGGTGATCCTGTGGGAGATCTTCACCTATGGGAAACAGCCATGGTTCCAGTTGTCAAACACAGAGGTAACCACAGGAGCACATCTGGATTATTGGATGGCAGACAGGACGATAAGACATAATATACACCAGGAATTGCATATGGTGTGCAGAAGGTATCAGGTGGAATACTGAGCCAATGAAAGGAATGGAGGAACACCAGGAGGGAGACACTTCTTAGTGGGAAAATTTTCTAACTGTAGAAAATGTGGTATAATTGTCAAAGGAGCATGAAATCAGATGTCTAAACTGAGACCATGTCGCTGATCTGTTTGTTCTGCTTCACTTAAAATTCACAACTGTTTCGCTGACTGGAAATGAAAAGAAAATGGTTATGAGTTTTTCAATTGTGCCATCTTGTGGAAAAACCTACTACTTCATAAGCACAGAAAAGGGGGTCCCCAAAGACTTTAGACATGACAAGCACAGGGATGTATAGCATCCTGAATTTAGGAGGTCACTTTCACATAATTTAGCCAGGTGTACAAATCTATGGACTAAATAAATCATAACAACATAGTAATAGATACATATATTTTCATAATTTTAATTTATGGTAAGTATTGAAAATATTGTTAATACATTTTAATAAGAAGAAAATTTAGCACCAGGCCCTTTCCTAAAATATTTAGGAAAGATAACTTTAGTTACTTTAGTACTTTAGGAAAGATAACTTAGTAATTTTCATAAAACACTTGTTGAGATTCAGGACAAAGAAAGGGAATTTCCTGAAATCGTGGAAAAGAATGAACAGGGTATCAGAAGACTAAACAAGGAAGTAGTCCAGTTGTCATCTCAGAGATCTTCTGTCTGTAAAACCCATTGAGATGCATCTCAAACATGTGCAGAATAAAGTGCTATGCTGTGCCAGGGTAGTTTTAATCATATGTGGGGTTCCATTTCCTATATCAGATAACCTACAGAAAATGGCAATTCTTTATTCCTCTCTTTTCTGGGAAAACATAAGCCCTTGGGTCTGTTAACATTGAATCCAATTTTGTTGTTTAAGAAAGAGTCTGTTACTTGGAAGCTATGCTCATTTCCACTCTGCAATATCCCAATACTTAAGTGAATTTCATAGATGAAAAGAAAGAGATGCTATTTTGATAGAATGTTTGCCCAACATGAAGCCTTGGGCTTGATCCTCAACATCTCATGAATAGTCTGTGGTAGTATACTTTTGCAAACTCAGAACTCAGGACATAAAACAGGAGGATCAGGGGCCCAAGGTCATCCTTGACTACATAGAGAGTTCAAGGACAATCTTGGCTACATGATACCCTGTCTTAAAACAAAGCAGAACAAACAAACAAGAAAGCATTTTTTAAACCTGCAATATGTTACCATTTATGTACTGAAGGTTTGTCTGCATCTTCCAAAATTAGGACAGAACATTTTAATAATATTTTAAAGATGCTCTTAAAGGATTCTTAAAGGAAAGATGTATGTCAGAACCTATTTTTTGTAGCAGGTTTCTTTCTTTCGAGTTGTTACTATTTTCCTGAGGGATGGGACACCTTGCACATGCAAATGCATGCATGTACACATATGTGCATGCCAATGTGTACATGCTAACATCTGAACATGGCCTCCATAGTGTCTGCTAGCTTGAAAAAATAGAGAAGGTAATAATATTGTTCTTAGCAAAATCTTATTCTGGATAACTTGTCTGGCTCATAGAGCTAATGAAATGTTTGTGATATATTCAAAGATGGTATAGTGGAGCCTTGTCCTTGAAGACAGGTTTCTGACACACACAACACACACACACACACACACACACACACACACACACACACACTGACCATCTACTGCAATAACCAGGTACTGGTTGACAATCTGGATAGTCCCATGCTAGAAAAATGCTATGAAGTACCTTGGATCTCTGCATCGGCAGCTGCTATTTCAGTTTGAACTGGATTCTTCTTGAAAGTAGAGGGAATGGAGGCTAAAACAGGGGTCTGATGCCAACAGGAAACAGAAGCAGCTGGAGACCTATCAGGCTGGCAAAGAAATGAGCTTAGTGGGACATCACAGACTCCAAGAGGGTTGACATAGTGACCACCAACCCAGGTTAGAATGACCTGAGACAGTACCTAAGACAAGGACTTCAGCAAATAAAGATACAAAGGACAGAGAAAAGACAGTCCTCTTGCTCAATTAAATGCAAGAAAATGAGGCAGAGGAGTAAAAGTAATTTGATAAAGGATTAAATTTGACAGTGTTTTCTTAAAAATTTTTTATCAGCACTACCTACCTTCTAATGTGGATATTAAAGTGTGGGGTAACTTGCTTGAAGTTATGCAGTGGTATAGTTAGAAGTTAAAGCAAACCTGAAGATTAAAGGAGAAAATCTTGAAAATGCATATATTCAGTATCAGTATTTAAAAAAAAGCTCAATGTGATTGCTCCGTGGGTAAGGCACCCATTGGCAAACCTGCCCACTTCCAAAAGCTGTCCTCTGACCTCCACCCATACAAACATAACATGCATGTGAAAGAAAGTAAGTCTGTATAAAATTCTTTAATTCATAACATATAAACCAAATACAGCATAGTAACACAATATGCTAATAAGAGAGATGGAGATGTAATGATGGAAACTCAAACTTTACTTCATTCTTTTATTTTATTTATCCTTATTTATTTTGCTTCATTTTTGTTTATTTAATACAAACTGTTTAAAAAGCAATGTCTGTTATTTACCATTGCAACTAATGTAGCAGTCAACATGGATGTGCAATAAATCTATAGAAGCATATAAAGTCTTTAATGTATGTGTCCAAGGATCACATAGCTGAGTTATATGGTAGTTCAATTTTTAATTTTTGGGGAACCTCCATACTGTTTTCTATCTTACCAATGTTCATATGCATGCATTGCATATGCATAAATGTGGGGGGGGAAAGAAGCAAGGAGGAGGCTGGGGGGGAGGTGAAAGGGCATAAGGAAGAGTCAGTGGGATGAGGAAAGGAAGAGTGGGATGGAGAATCAAAACTAAAGTCTGATGGAACATGTCATAATGAAACTCAATATTGTGTATACTGATAAAAAAAGCTCATTTTAGAAGTTAAAAAAGAGATGTAAGGAAATATGTGAGAAATAAGCTTAGAGAGAATAACATAATTTGATGAAAATGTCTTTTGTAACCTAGTACCAAATACAATGAATATACACCAATGGGAAGATAAAATACACTTTTATCAAAAGTATGTGAGCTAAAGGGAGATGTAACTCAGTAATCCAAGAGTTGTCTAACCTTGAGGCCCTGGGTTCATTTTCCAACACACACACACACACACACACACACACACACACACACACACACACATACACACACACACACACTGTCTTTAAGGAATTGGTAATAAATTTCAGATGATACATTATGTATGAAAATACTCTGTCTACCCATGAATATACCTCGTGGCCATCTTGGCTATATTGTGGGTTTCTTCTTGTCGTACATCTAAAGATGTTCTAAATGGATGAGCGGTTCCCATCTTTTGGATGGGGTGGTGTGAGAGCCCATCTGGTTAACTGACTTACACTCACTGCCCAGCAGGTGATAGTGAATCAAGTAATTCACCCAGCATCGAAGATTTAAAAAGAAACAAGATACATGATTTGGCACAGGGGATGATGGGGTTAGGTGAGAAAGGATTCTGCTCCTAGGTAGGTAGGGTGATGTACAAGAAAGTGGTTGCTCGGGAAGAGTTAGTCAAGAAATGGGTGGCAGGGGAAAAAGATGTGCAGAAAGCAAATGAAGTGGAACTTTTTGAGAGGATTTCAAAGTCATACAGGCTAGCGAGTGGAAGTGGTCAGAAACCAGTCTCAACAACCAAGGAGACAACGAATGCAACTGGAGTAATCGAGAGGCGATCCGGGACTCTGGAAGGGTACAGTAAAAAGGAAGTGTGCCCTGGCTCAGCGTCCGGAGCACCAAGATCAGCAGTAAGCAAAGCTAGCCGACACTGCTGAATGTATCCTGTGTAGAGGCAGATGAGAAAAATCACTGCTGCTTCCCACCCAAACTTCAGCCTGAATGACATGGCTGCCCTTTGCTGGGTAGGAGATGAGGGACAGGCCAGACTTGGAATCTAACTTTTTTGTTCTCTTCACACTTTCAGGTCATTGAGTGCATCACACAAGGTCGTGTCTTGGAGAGACCCCGAGTCTGTCCCAAAGAGGTATATGATGTCATGCTGGGGTGCTGGCAAAGAGAACCCCAGCAACGGTTGAATATCAAGGAGATCTACAAAATTCTCCATGCTTTGGGGAAGGCCACTCCGATCTACCTGGACATTCTTGGCTAGTGGTGGCCAACGGTCAAGCATTCATACTCCGTTGACTCCCTTCTCCCCACCTCACATCTCCCTTTTCCACCTCATGACTCCTTCCATCCTTGACTGAAGCGAACATCTTCATATAAACTCAAGTGCCTGCTACACATACAACACTGAATAAAAAAAAAAGAAAAAACCTTGTAAGGCAGTTTGGCATATATATTTATATATATAACTATCTATGTATATCTACAGAGAAATACCTTCTCCATACAGAGAGAAGCTGCTCCATACAGAAGAAGACTTCAACAACTCACAAAATCTTAAATATTACCAACAAAAATGAAACTCCCTTGACTTAAGCTGTGGCCCGTGCTTCTTCAGCCCTGGCTTTTGGAAGTGAACATCTTGACCATTCCGAGAGACCATCTTCACTTGGGGATGGGAGGACGTGAGATGGTGCGCATTCCCCGCGGAGCGTGTGCGTGCTCTGGAAGCGCGGCACAGGCGCATGCGCTGACCTCAATGACCATGCTCAGCGAGAAAACTAGAACAATTGCCAGTAAGTCCAGGGCCTTTGGAAACATCGCACATCTGCCCTGACTTTGCCTCCTCTTCCTTCCCCGTTTCCTCCTCTTTGAGACAATGTTCTAGCTTGGTCAAAGCATATTGTCCTGATGCTTTTTCAGAATCGACGGCACCTACGGGTAAACACTGAACAAATAACGACACAAAACCGTGGAAGAGCCAATCCATCCAAGAATGGGTACATGCGTAAGGGCACAAAGCTATAAAAAGATCCAACCCCATCCCTCTTGGATGTAAGTCATTCTCAAGTTTCCTACTAGGTCTGAGAGAGGTGTCATTCTATTCTCTGAACCTGAAGAACTGGACCGTAGAGAACTCACAGAAGTAAAGAAGTTAAAAAAGCAGCTGAAATCTTAACCCCAACAAGGCACTGCCACCAAACTTTCCAGCACTGGGAAGACTCCTGGCCCCACCTTTCATTTTCTGGACCCAGGGAGCTGGGGGAGGGGGTAGGAAACAGGTTTCCTGTTGTTATCTGCTCATGTCGGACATAGCAGGCTTCAGGACTCTGTCAGTAAAGACTTAATTGCTTGTAGGTTATTATTAGGAATGGCCTCTGAGTCCTGGTTTTTTATTTCACTTCTCTAGATCCTAGTCCCTATCTCTAGGCTTCTGTCAAGTCCTGGGTGAAAGAATGCAGGGGTGAGGGCCTGGGGCATGTGTGTTTCAGGGATTCCAGTACTGGTGTGGGCAAGAGGCAACAGAGAAGAAATCCACTTGGTACCTTCCGCATAATATCTTGGCATTCTCCTCATGTCTCTGGCCCCTGGAAGGATTGATGCATCTGCCTTTGAGCTGCTGCGTAAAGCAGGGACTGAGAAATCATTTCGTGGGCTGGGGGTGAGGGGAGGAGCTGAAGCTTCTCTGGAAGATGTCCAGTGAGTGACCAGTGCCGCAGACTTGGCATCTGCCCAGGGGGGTAAGAAGGAAGCATTTGGGCTGGGGCCAGGTCCCTCTGCTTCAGCACCAGGGAATCACTGCCTTCCCAGTGGGTGCTGAGGGAGAGAAAAAAGGGCAGATCTTGAGCCTTGTTCATACACAACAGTGAAATGCTCCAGAGGGGAGCCAAGTACCTGGCTACCCAGAGCCATCCTGCTGGAAAGAGGTTGTGTTCCTTTAGGGGCACCTGGTCCTCTGCCCCATCCCAAGCACAGAGCTACCCAATGGACTGACCTCCTCCCACTGAAGCCTCCTGAGAGCCTCTGACTCCGCCCTTCTATCCAGCAGAAGAAACCTCTGCAGCGTCGATGCTCTGGGCAGCTGAAGGAAGCTGGAAGAGTGGGCATCCCTGTGAGGGGTTTAGGGCTGAATTATGTGCTTGTGTTTTTTTAAATTTTTTTTTTCAAAACGATAAATGTCTTTATTCAAATAGTAAAGAGCTGTTTTCAGATTGTAGCCGAGATTGCCATTCAGGATCAGAAAGACCATTCAGCTGGAAGGGGGAGATCACTGGAGGAACCCGGGAATTCAGCCCGAGTCTTCCCCCTGTCTGTGCCTATCCCCTTGGGACTCTGGAAGAAAACTCTCTGGACTCAAGAGAATACTGTGTTGCCTTCTGGCAATCGCTTCTCCTATTAGGCTACTGATTGTTCCACCTGAGACCTTTGGTCTCTGCTGCGGAGGTAAATGCTGGGGAAATGCCCAGTTGAGTTTAAATCTGGGTAACTAAGGGGAAGTCATTTAGGAAAGGAAAGATTGGGGGGGGGACATGAACAGAAAGTATCTTCTGTTTAGAAGGGATGGCAGATATTTCCCTAAGCCAACACTTGTAGCTTTGGTCTTCATGGCTGTGTGTTTCTGGAATGTCATAGTCACTGATGGGCTGAGATCAGAGGGGAGAGGAAATAGGTTAAAGACTGCTGGACAATTAGAAATGAAGAATATAGGGTTTGAACTTGGAGCGCTGAGTTAGCATGGCCAGATGAAAGAAGGCAATTCAGTGAGGACACACACAAAACTCAGGAGACTGAACTGTCAGCCTGTCTTTGTCTTAGTTCCATGGCCTCTACATTAGCACTGGGGTCACATCTTCTCTGTGCCCACCATAAGTAGCTATCTGTGGAAGAGTAGAAGAGAAAGGTTGGTGGGTTTGGAAGGAGTGGACTAGAATTTGGGAAGACCAAACTCTATTACTTGACCATCTGCTGTGTGATGCTAACATTGACAGGTTTATGAGTGTGTGTGTGGGGGGGAGGATGTTTCAGAGAGTGAAGGAGGCAAAGAACATGCTTTTGGATTGAATGTGTTTTCTAGGGCTCTAGGGAGTATGCAGAACTTCTTGCTCCTCCTGTTCTAGGATATGACTGATAAAACTTGCTTTACTGTGTCTTGGTTTCCCTATTAATTTCTGGCTCTATTCTAGTTCTGAGTTCTTAGCTTACAACAACAGCACTGAGTCACTGTGTTCCTTTTTCTAGCATCACCCTGAAATGCCTAGCGAGCCTTCCACTGGCCTTATGTGGATAGAAGGCAGTGTTGCCTTTGAGGACACACTATGTGAGCCTGGACTGGGACCGGTTCTCTCTTCTTTTACACCTATACTGCAACAGAGAGTCTCAAGTTTCTGAAACTACTTTAGAATGTGTGTGTGGGAGGGTTGAGCAGAAATGAGTGTTTTTTGTTTCATTCTGCATCTTAGCCCTCTTCTGTACTGAAAAAGCACTATTAAGAGGTTACTTATTTATTTATTTATTTTAAAGGAACGTATTGTGGCTAGATGAGTCTTGAAATGACATCCCGTCAGCCCCTTTACTACTGTTGTTTACTCTTCTCTCTCAATAAGCACCTCTACCCTTTCACAGTCACTTCAGAGGGACTCGGTGCTTCACATAGAAAGCTCCATTGTGACTTTCAGTGAACATTTCAGAGAATCCAGGCTTATCTTGATGCCCTGCCATTCTCACCCAATCCCCCTTCTTGGATAAGCAGAGTGACTTGGAAGGCTACAATGGAGTAGGGTGTTCTTTCAGTTACTTACTTTCAGCAAGAACTCAGTGCTGGCCCCTGATGATAGATCTGAATTGTGAGTGGACCTTGGGGGAGGGTCCTTAAGCCTCTAATCAACAGAAGGATTTGGTGCTTCCCCCACTCATCAGTTCATGCACAGATTATCCTTGGAAGGATCTTCCAGTGAGAGGCAAAAGACACTCCATCTTTCCTGGGCTCGAGTTGAACAGTATTATTCTGTTCTGGGAATGCTTACTTTGAGAACACACTAGTGAAAGCATTTCTGGTGCTAAATACTACAGAAACCAACACGTTTAGAGGTGATGCCAGTTAGTTTTGGGAGCTGCATGAGCCTCAACCCAGAAGTAAAAGCCAATCAACCATAGTAGGAACACAATGTACTCAGAGAGACTACTGAAATTCCTCCCTTGGCTCTCAGCTACCCAGGTGATGAAGACATTTTAAGAGGTTAGAATAGGTGCCCTTAGGGTCCATTTCAGTTCTAAAAGCTGATCTCATCTGCTTCCTATAAACGTGCTTGTAAGAAACCGAGAATTTAAATGAAAAATGAATAGGGTAACAAAGAGAAGTTACCAATGGCAATAGGTTGGTCATAAAACGCAAATAAAGTAAGTTTAGAACTGGCAGGTTGGGACATGCTGGTGCTGTCCCCAGGCAGACAGAACTGGGGAGCTGGTATCATTCAAGGGAAACTACCTTCCTCCATTAGACTTCCCCTTCACCTCACACTCACATGCCAAGTTGGCAGAAACTAGTCTGAGATACAGAGAAAGGCCTGACCACCTCTCACACAGACCACTGACAATCTGAACTCAGGCAGAAGAGTGCAAGAGACTTTTGTCTTTAAGTGCTAATTGGGAGGGACTGAGACGTAGGAAAGAAGTCATCTTGAGGTTGCAGAGACTTCTCCACAAGTTCTTTTCCATCCAAGAATGGACCAATGGCATCCTTGCTCTCCTTCCCCATACCTACAACAGCAACAATATATTCTTCAGATCTGAAGTCTGTACAGTGCTTTGCTCAGTGAGAAGCACCTATAGATGATCACTGATGAGCCCACGTCCCAGCAGTTCAGACAAACACCTTCTAACCCTTCTGAAGTGTCAATTGTCTGATTTGATTGGGTGACAGCCTGGTAGACTACCCAGTGATTTAACTTTAGAGTGAAAACTGAACCCAGATCTTGTGAGCTCCTGCCACTCAATACATTTTCATTTCTTCGAGTTCCGCATCTGTGATACCAAATAAATTCTTCAGCCAGTATTGAGTAGGTCTGGAAAGGGAACTCTAAATTTGGGCATCATTTTGAAAACATTGCAGAAGTTTCAGAACACATTTTTGGGATTGCTTGAGCTGGAGCCTTCATAGGCAACTCTGGGCAAATTCATGTCATATATTTGATGAGAATGGCTTCCAAGAAAGTCTTTCTGGAGCCAACACATGGGTGCAATTTGGAATTCTTTTCATACCTTCCATTTCTCAGAGATGTGCAATTCAGAAGTAACTGGCCTCAATTTAGAAAGATCTTGATAGGAAATCTATCATTTTGCAAAGTTTAATTATTAAGTGATTCCCAAATTAAATTTTGTGGACACTCACCTCTGAACATCATTTTTCCTGGCACTCTAAAATCACCACACAGGAACCATTTTGCTAGGACTTGTTTGGGGATTGGTATTAAAATGACTAACACTGGAGTTGAAACTGGGGACAAAGGAAATGTGAGAGGTTGGTAGTTGTCATTCTTTCTGAAAGGCATGGGTGAAGGTGGTGGATGTGGTAATTAACTGGTTGCTAGTATTTTTGTTCTGATCACAGTCTTCTCTGCCTAGGGCCTCCAAACATTCATTCTCCCCACACATAGCTTCTTTGCAATTTTTTGTGAGCATACACTAAATTGTTCACAGTAATGGGTTTCATTATGACATTTTTATAATTGTGTAGAATTCTTTACTGAAGTAATAAAATTCAGATTTCTTTTCTTTTTTGACTGTTAGGTTCCAAGTTTAAAACAAGGCTTGGTTTGGTATTTGCAGTAGGGGATGAGCAAGATGCTGTTTTTCATATCATGCTGAGAAAATGAGTTCTATTAATTTTCTCCAATCTTTCAGGGACAGAATGGCTTGAGTACAGTGCCAAGGTCTAAGCTTAGAGCTTTCAAGAAATATTTGCAGCCCACAAAGCTAGAAGGTCTAACAGAAGATGTGCAGGGGAGAATACAGATGAGGAGAGCTCTGCTGAGCATCTAGACATTCAGGTCTGGCTTTGGTTAGTGTTTCGTGAGAGGAGCTGGCAGAATGGGCATCTTCTCATGTGAAGCAGTCAGCAATGTAGATATCCCTTTCAAAAGAGCCCAGATATGAACAGTGTAGTCTGACATTCTTTTGGATGCCACATTCTTCTTAACCAGTGAGGATTCTGCACCATCAAATTTTAATCTGGCATTTATTTTTGCACTTAAGAAAGCACTCATAGGAGTTACATTTAAAAAGAAACTAACATCTCTAGAGATGATTCCTGTTCCATCTCTATTTTCAAGACCCTTGACACTTACCTGAAGCTGTTGAACCAACTTCTGAAGTGAAGGAGTAAGTGTGCTCAGATAATGTGACCTTTGCCATCTATAGGAGAGAAGTCAGTTTCGGTAAGGACCTCCTTAGGTTTTTCTTCTTTTTGCCTTCTTTTTTTTCTTCTTTTCTTTCAGCTCTCATCCTCTTGCTTCCAGGGGCCAGCCGATCCCACATCTTAAAATCTGTGAAAGTCTTAATAGGAGGTGAATCCCAAGACCACAAACAGTTTGGACTTCAAACAGTGAGAAAATTGGCGCTGAATGATTCGGCACACAAAGCAGAAAACTTTCATTTCCTGCAGGCGGGATGGAATTGACTGTTATATTAAGACTTCTGAAGAAGCCCTGCCCTGGAGTAATTTCAGTGCTGTCAGACAATGTTGACATCTAGATTAACCTCTGTGCAGTGAATTTTACTGCACAGCTCATTGAGATGCATGTGGTGTGTCCTCGTAAATCCCTTCTGGAATACTTGGTGGGCCACCCACACTAACCTCCTCTCCCTTCCCTACCCACTGCTCTCCCAGCCTGTGAACTTTTAGGCTCTAGGAGCAAACAAGCCATGGCTGGGGGTCTGGCCCTGGGAGACTTAACCTCTATTTGGCTGTGATACAATATTGAGCAGACTTGCTGCTTTGTTAGAGTGACACTGGTTGTCAGTCATGAGAGCCAATCTACTGATGACAAACAGTTTTGCAGCAGACCTCTCTATACTGCACAAAGTCAAATGGTCTACAGAGAATCCAAAGGTCTTGAGTCAGTTCGTCTGCCTTCCCCAAGCCTCAAAGGCTTCAAGTGAAATTCCTCTCTCAAGGTCACCAGTGCAAGTTGGGTAGGAGATTCTGATAGGCAAAGGTCTCATCCTTATAAGAGAGACAGCTCCAACTCCTTTTTATTCACTTGGGATAGAGGATACAATTATCCTCTAAACATTAGTTTGCCAGTTTTGTCCTTAAGGGTAAGTGGCCATCAGAATAACTGAGCCCATCTAGTTCCTGGTTTTATTCCCCATAATGTGCCCTAGCCAGATGAAATCACTCAGCAGAGAGGACAAAATGTCTACAAACTTGGCCCATCCCTTACATTAAAATTGCTGAGGAAAGGTCTTTGTCTTTTAGTCATTGTTGGACTCCACAAGGCTATACAGCATGATTCCAGGCATTTCTAGAACATACTCCGGAGTTAAGAATATCTATCCTGAAAGTCTAGAGTTCACATTTCTCTTCAGTGTGATTAAATCTGATTCTCTTCGAAGGTGTCTTTCCTGCTTTGCCTCTTAACTCTTTAGTTTTGGTTAATGTGGTTTTATCATTTTCATTTTTTATTCTTTAACACTTTCATATATGATTATAACAAGTTTATGCCATTTTTTCACCCCTTCTCATCCAGTTCCATCCATACTTCTTTCCCACTTCATACTTTCCAGTCAGTCTCTTTTATTTTCACTTCTTTTTCTGGTGTGCGGTGCACTAGGTTTTAATCTGGGATGTCTGAACTGGCAGGTGCCTAAGTACTTGGTAGGACATGGATGGCATATCAGTAGGTAAATCATTGAAGAAAGTGACTCCCCTTCTCCTCTTATTAAATTATAAGAGTGTCTCAGGAAGATGTGGTGTCTCTTGAGATCTTCCCCTTCCATCATGAAATGTTGATAACCTAACTGTCATACAGTTCCTATGAAAGTACACATCATAACAGAGTTTTTGAGCAAAATAGATCTGCTGTGATCATAGAATGCTGTGTGACAGCACCCCTTCACACCCTGAGACTCTTTCATTCTTATCGTCCCCTCTTCTGAGAAATTCCCTGAGTCTTTGGGTTGGGGACAAATTCAATGTCCTATTCAGGACCATTGCCTCTTGTCTTTAATATGTGTAATAAGACTCCCTTTGTATATTCTTAGACATTTCTATAGGAGAATTGAAAGTTTCCAGCCGAGGTCATTGTGTTTATTGACTGGGAAAATAGATTTTTGGACTAAGTAATGTGGTAATCACACAGAGGCAATTTTGATAACTTTATTTAAAAGCAATTATCAGGGCTGTGTTTTGTTCTAGATTCTCAGGATGATGCAGGGAAGATTACACTCTTTTTTTCATTTTTCATGATCGCTGCTCACATGCCACACACACACACACACACACACACACACACACACATACACACACACACACGCACCTTCATAAGTCTATCAGCACACAGATCACAGTGTCTCATCTGTGTGGTTTCCCTTGCTCTCTATCTGTATGCAAATGAGTGGTTTCCTAACAGTAGTGCTCTGCTTTGTTTTGATTATCAACACATTGTCTTGGACTCTCTGTACTTTTGAGTTATTTACAAAACTGGGCTTCTTTGATGGAGGAAAAAAATATTCATTTTCTCAAAATCTTCTATTTAAGGTAAGACACTTTTTGTTATTGTTAGTAGACATAAAGACTGAACAGCCTTGATTCTGATTTCATTGAATTAATTTTTCAGGGAGAAACGTGTCAAAAGGCACTGTAAATATTAAGTGCAAAGATAAATGTAAGCTAGTTTAAGCAGATTCTTAAAACAACGGATAGAAAATGGAAACATTCCAGCTGCACTTCAGCGTGAAGGGCAAGGTGAACTTGAGCAAAGGAAGCTGAGTGGAATGGAAGCAAGGAGGCAGGATTGGGTGTTACTTGGCTGGGTAACTGTGTACAAGTTGTCTCCATTCAAAGAGAAGTTGGGAATGCGCATGTCTGAGATTGAGTAGATGGCAACAAGTTGCAGGCTTACATTCTTCCTCTGACTGCACAGATAGAGGATCTATTCTTATGGTTCAGAATCATCAGCATTGAGTATATCATATCAAGGAAGTCGCTAAAAGCAGGTCTGTGGATGTCCCTCCCATGAGGGCTGAGACATTTTTGTCATATATTCAGTTGATCTTTTGCAGTTCTTTCCAAATTCCCTATCAGCACCATTCCTCCCATTTCATTTCTTATAGACTAACCTACAGCTCTGGAAAACCAGGATGGCCCCATCTCCCTTTTTCCTGAACCCGAGCATCCCCACAATTGTGATGTAGCTTGGGTTTCTGTGGAAAGAAACAAGCTGTTCTTCCAGCCATTCTTCAGTTTCTTTCTAGCTTCATGGACTAAGAGATTAACGCCTCATTAGCAACTCATCAGTTGCATTTGCACAAGAGGCTCTGGGACACCAAGCCTGTGATGTTGTCTTTTTAAAGTCTTCTCATCCTTCTGGCTTGATTATGAAGACCAGCTTTCTATAAACATGTTTTCCTTATAGTTTCTCTCTTGTTTCCTGGCTATCACATATCCTGGTAGATGACAAAACAAAGTTTTAATTTTTTTTCTGAAAGCCTCTTGACTAAGGGTGTGTATCTCTATGAACTAATACCTCTATATTACTTTATTTCTTGGAGCAGCTGTACTCATGACATATATCTTTGAAAGCAGCATCCAACTCTTTGGACATAAGGAACTTTTCAATTAAATGAGGTTTTTTTCCCTTGATGGGACTTGAAATGTTTGTACCTTAAATAGAGAGATGAATAACCAGGCTGTGTGATAGAGAAGAAATCATCCGAGGAACAAAGAGGATGAAACTCTTATTCCACTGATCATTGCATATCCACAGATACCTCAACTTTGTCCCCTCCATGGATCTCAAAACCAACAGCCATGGTTACTATCCAAAGTAAATTCTTCATGCTTGCCCTAACTCCTCATTTTAAAAGTATCATTTTTTTTCCTCCCAATTCTAGATGGGTTAATAGCATCTCTTTTCTTCATTTCCTCTAATATCACTGGGATGTGTTTTTTTTTTTTTACTTAAGAAAGACTTGGAGGCCTATTTTTAAAGGCTGTCTATGAAAATACGTCAAGACAGATCAAAAGTGAGGGGGCAGTAGAGCCAGGATCAGAGATCATAGGAGTTCATTTCTTGTCAAGTGACCATGCTAAGAACATTATCTCCTGGATATCTCAGTTTCTTCATCTACCAAAGACCCGTGGTTTCAGCCTCCTGTGGGTCACAGTGGCTTATCATGAGGCTAGATGAGATCACATCTGTCATCTCTCTGTGGGATACCCCAGGGCCTTATGGTGGGGAGAATCCTCTCCTTGGGAAACGTGCTCTGTACTGAGTCTTGCAGAACATGGAGCTCAGAGCTGCTCTTGAAACCTTGCTGTTTGGGCAAGGTCCCCCAAGTGTCTGGTTTCTAGAGTTGATCATCAGCACTTTTCTCTCTGGGTACCACCGTACATCCAGTGATGAAAAACACCTTCAGAAAGACAAGTAGAAGTGGGGTGTTTTACTCATTAAGAAGGGTCAACAGGTAGATTATCTTTTCAGATGTAGCCTTCTGAATATCTTGAAGAAAAAATCGGTATCTCCTGTTGCTTTATCTCCTCAGTGCTCACCTCATGTGGTCTTGTGTAAATTTCAAAATATGTTTGATAAAAGAAGACTGTATGAAGCTTCCTCTATAAATTGGGTGTTGAAACTAATCTCACAGGGAGCCCTGAGGTGATAATGATCTTGAACTATTCAAGAGACAGTAGCCTACATTAACCTCAAGATAGGAAGGGCTACTCCTGTGAAATCCAAATTCCAGGACTCCGTATCTAAAGGCCCAGAGCCCAGGCAAGAGGCTTAGGAGGGACTCACGCTGAGGAACGGGTTTGACTTGAAAATGAACCCCATGACATTAAGTCTTCAAGCCAGATCACCAAGATTACAGCAGTGATGTCATTGACAGTTCCCAAAAATGTCCCAGGTGTTGGTGACGCCAGCCACTATTTTAAGTACTTGGCAAGTGAAACTTTACAAATGTTATTTCCCTTCCATTTCCAAATAACCATCAGGTGTGATGTGTCTGACAAAGTGTTGCACATGTTTGTTTTTTTTTTTCCTTAAGAATTCTTTGGCCACTCTGGGGAGAAATCAGAATAAAATAGCCAGAATCTGAGAAATTCATGATTGTTTTACTCAACCTCCGACCATCACAGCTTCTCTTGTCTCTTTTTACCTTGGGCTGTGTTTGTTTTGCCGATATAGGAGAGCAGCAACTCTGTCTGGTGAATTTTTCCTTGCAGTTGGTCTAAAGTTTTTTTTTTTTTTTTTTTAGAAATGCAAATCTAAATGGGGTGATGTTTTTAAATTACAGTGTAAAATTGAATGCAAACTGGTCCAGGGTGAAAATGCTTCCTAATTCTCTCTGATAATCTCTAGGACACCGGTTGCTTCGTGGCATTGTTAAGGCCTCTGTCACTTCCCAGAAGCAAGACTGATAATTTAAAGATTTCAGAGGTGTCAGTCATTACAGAAATTCCTCACTGAAATGGAGCTGTTGAACTAGCTAACATGTAAGCAGGATCAGTGAAAATTTGCTTCAGTTCTTGTTTTCTATCTGTTTCTTTTTGTTGTTGTTGAAAGTTTAGCCTTTTGTGAGATATTTCTTTTAAAGCTAGCAAAGATGGATTTCAGCTCATGTCTATAAGCATAAGCTCCCCTGAGCACCTTGGGGTTTGGAGGCAACCCCAAACAAACCACACTATTTTTCTGATACTCCACAGCACCAAGGGTCTTCTTGATTATGTGATGAACCCTGGTGGGCTAACACAAGAGATCTGACAAATTAAAATGAAAAGCAAGCAAGTTTGGGCAAGAAAAATCTGACTCCACATGTAAAGGAAAAGCCTCAGGGCTGTTCAGTTTGGAAAACATTCTTGTACTATTCAGGGAAGAACCATTGTTCTTCTTTTTACATTTTGGGGATTTTTTGGTGTGTATGTATGATGTGTAAATGTATATGTGTGTGGGGTATGTACTTATGTGTATGATGTATGCATGTAAATATATATGTGTTTGTGTCTGTGTATGTGTCAGTGTATCTTTGTATACTTGTGTATGTATGCATGCTTGTATTTGTGCATATTTGTGTGTATGTGTGTGTCTAAAGAGGTGGGAAGCAGGGGAGAAGCAATTGTTCATGTGTTTAGACTTTCTGTTGAGCACAGTAAAATCTTTGCTTAGTTTCTTTGTAATAGTAAAATTTGAATTACAGAGAAATTAAAAGACCCATGTTTTCAGAATAAGGTAAATTTTTTCTAAATATGATTAAAAATATCAGTCAGCAACCATATCTGCAATTGACATAGAAAAAGAAACCCTCAGTCTGTGGCTTTCCCAGACCCCGATGTACCTGTCTGTCATCCTCTTTCTTGGGACTCTCAAATTTTTCTGGGTATCCAGTCAAAAGAGTTGAGCAAAGATTTTTGTCAGAGCACTGATTCTCTCCTACACAAAAGTTTTTTTTTCTTCAGTTTGTTATTCCCTATTCTTTTTTTTTCATTTTTTATTATTATTTCTGCTCATACAAACTTAATATGTACACCGGTTCCCTCCCTCCCTCTTCCTCCCCCCTACCTCCCTGCTCCCCCTCCCCTCACCCCTCCCTCCCCATCCCCCAGTGCCTCCCCCCCAATCCCCGGAGAATCCTTTAATGTGCATGCCAGACTCTCCTCTGGACCCTCCTCTCTGATGACGTACAAGGACCCAGTGGCTTTTTCCTGAACCCTTTCCTGTGTTCCCCTTAACCATAAGAACACTACTATGGCTGTTAATTCCTTGCCTCCAAGGATCTTGATGCCTTTAGCAAATGCTAGACTTTATGGGGTCAATAGTGTCCTATACAAAAGTTAAGGTGGTTCTGGAGCTGTTTTTGTTTTAAGTGATATTAAGAAGAGAAATTTCGAATAAAATTTGAGGCCTATCACCTAAGATCAGCCTCTGCTGAAAGATGCTTTAATTTCTGGGGTAGTTTTGGCTTCATCTATTCCAGTGAATTCTGATGATGCCTGGTATCTGTCTTCAGCACCAGGGACAGTAACACCTCCCCCCACCCCCAACTGAGGCTCTTCTGATTGAATTTCCAGACCAGTTAGGCAGATTATTCTTCCACTTTCTGCCCACTGATCCTTAACTTGGAAGACTTCATTCTTAAGTTTAGGTGCTTATATCCTTAGTCTATTCCCAAACCTGGAATAACTTGCATTTTTTTCCCAAAACCTGGTATAGATGCTTCTGTCAAGTTCTTGACCTGATACCAAATGGTATGTTTGTAAAGATCGCTGCCATGTTTCTTGGCTCAGAGGACTAGAAGAATGCTTATCCATCAGCAGAGGTCTCTCTTTTGGTCAGGAATCCCTTCTGAAAGTTCTCTATAAAGCACCCTAGACCTAAAACTCTTACAGGGAGTACAGAGATCACTTTCTTTGAAAGATTTCTGCTTCCTTCCCACATTTGACTTGGTGTGCATGTGGACGCTATATTTCAAAGTGACTGAGCTGCAGGTATGGTCTCTGAGGAGAGAGAAGTTCCCAGTGATGCTGTTGTGAGGTATTTGGGAAACTCCTGGAAAGATAGTGCTTTGAATCTCAGTCTTCAGTTTTTAACCCCTGGGTGCTGTTCAACAGCTGACTTTACCCTTAGCAATCACAGTAAAATTAGAAACAGTTCCTTACAGCTTTCTCCAGGCCAGATATCAGGGGAGCTTTGAGAAAATGAAGGAAGGAGGAGCACATGACATGGCTGTTTTGTGGCTGGTCAGTTTTTTTTTTTTATAGCACCATGATGTACGTTACCTCAGAAGCAGTATGGTATCTTCTCTTGTGTACTCAATGTGCTCCACGCTTGTGTCAAAAGAGCTCCTGCAAGAAATGGTCATGTAAGGTTTCTCCTTAAATAGCATTCTCTTCTTTAGCAGTATCAGATGAATTTGGCTGTCTCTCAACCATCCAAAGGTTGTGCATAATCTACCATATTCTTTCCCTCTTTCTCTCCCTCCCTCCTTTGCTTCATCCCTTCCATTTCCTCTTAAAGGACAATGAGGTGGAAGAAGCAGGCCAGAGTCATATCTCAGTCAAGCAAGTTGAATGGAACTGTGTTGTTTAACCTTGGAATAGGCGTGGGACTCCTCTCTCTTTCTCCTTTTCTCGTCTTCTGTAGTAAGTCCATTCCTACTCATGTTTTCCATACAGAGAATGAGTATCTGTTGTGATAGAGTGGGAAAGGATCAAAATTCTTTATTAGAAACTGCTAAAACAGCAGAACTTTGCTTTATGCTTAAATCAAGGAGGTCATGGCATAAAGAAGATATGCACAGAAAGGACCCACATCTAGAAGAGTTCCTAAGAGAACTTTTTTCCTTCTATAGAACTGTGGACAGAATAGCAGAGTCTTCATTCATGGGATAGTTGAGTCACTGGCTGCAAAAAGAAGGTCTGGTACTGGAGAAGGCACTTTTAGAAAAGCAGCTGGTGGTAATTGGTACCTCAGGAGGAGCAGGCCGGAGTCACATCCTATTAAGGTTCTCAGTACTTTTTCTGGAAAATTCCTAATAATCTCAAGGGCACATTTTGCCCCCTCTGCCTCCTTAGAGGCGAGCTCAGTGCTACTTCTGGGTTCTTAAGGCAAGTGCCCTGCAAACACCAAAGTCTTGTATTTTCCACTCTCAGCCAGCACTTGGCTGTCCTGAGTGGGATGTCTTTTCCCTTCCCTAAGTGAAAGGGACTCGTTTTCAGGAGAAGTGTCCTTTAAACATCCAGCTGAAACTGGAGGTAATTTTTTGCATGAATGGCTTTTTACAGCTAGGTCTAAAGCAGAACAAAACTTGTATTAAACTAAGTGCTACTTTACATATCTTATTTCAAGGGAAATGAAGGATTTATTGCCGTGTAAATGATATACACTGATTTCTTTCCTACTGGACATTACATGTCCCTTTATCTTCAGGCTGATATTGTGCAGCAAACTTTCAATACCTGGAAACTCAGCTGGTACCTACTTCAGTGCACAAGTAGAACATTACGTTCTCAGAGAGGAATTTTGCAAATGAAGTTTGGGTGCTGTAGTAACTGATTTCCATTGTCCCCCATCCCTGAGCTTTCTGTACTAAATATCTGTAAAGTGATTATAACTTGTCTGACCCCACGTGCTTGTGTGAATTTCCCAATGTTTATATAAATATATTGGCAATCTGGAGGGTTAGAGCAACTGTTGAACAGTGCAGCATTTGGCATAAGGGACAGAATGTATGTTCACAGTCATTTGGGGGGATGAACACATTTACTTAGTATGAGGAATAGGGTAAATAGCAACATGGCTTGGATTGGGGGAAGTTTAACAATGGATAGAGTATTGCCAAGTCATAATTGGTGAAGTTGAAATGTGTTCCCCTAGATCTTTGTATTATTTAGTTCAATTGAGATCAATCCTCAGTTATGTTTTCAATGGAAGTATTCCTTCATGAAGTTTGTTCATTTTATTCCCCAGATTCCTCGTAAATGTCAACCATACTTGCTTCCTATTATTCAGATTGCAAAGGTCTTAATAGAAATGACTGTAGTGATAGTAAACCTAGGTTTAACTCATAGTCCTTTTCCTTAAGCTGCCATTTTTCTTTTCCTTTCTTTATCACAAATGAATTCCATTGGCTATGCTGGCTTCATTTATGCTTTGTTTATGGCAAGTATTAGAGAATCACTCTAGTTGAAATGATAACTGTGCTTGCCTTTGGAGAAGTGGTTCACTGTGTGAAGTAAAACTGTTAAAAGAAGATGTCCTTTATGCAAAAACAAAAAAATGACAGAAAAACAAGGTGAAGTCAAGAATAACTTGATAAGATGACCCCAGGATAAAGATGTTCTCAGTTGATATGAAGGGACGTGTTGGAAAGGCAAGTGTCCCCACCCTTTCTCTATTCCCTATCCCACCCTCCTTCCTCCTCAATCTCAAAACAAAAGAGATAATTATTTTTTTAAACTGTATTAATAATTTATGTTTAATACAAATGGATGATTTAATGGTGTCACCAAAGGTCATTTCTCCCATTGTGCACGTCCTTCACTCTCGGCCCCATATCATCCCATTCTTCACCCTCTCTTCTATTCCAAGGTGAACATGTGTCTTCATCAGCATCTTTGGATGTTGGAGTTAAATGTGGGGCAGAGATTTAACATCTTGACACTAATGAAAACCAACCATTCTTCACTTCCAAGTTGGCTAATTATTTCAAGAAGGCAAACTTTTCCTTGGTTTGTGTTCAAAAGCATTTTATACATATATATGTATATATGTGTGTGTATGTATGGACATATGTATGTATATGCACATGTACATGTATATATGTATATATCCATCTCAATATAAATATATCATATGTGAGAGTTGTAAATACTCCTTGGTCATATGTCTGTCTTCCTCATAGTATCATATCTTCAATGTTATGTTAACGACTCCATTTATTGATTGATGAGATCGTGTGTATACCTGTATCCTCCTGACATAGTTTATGTAGGGTCTCTTCTCAAATAAAATATAAAACAAAAAAAAGGCTGTTGGTTTATTTGTTGGATGAATTGTGTTGAGTTGAAATGCAAGACAAGTTTTGGGTGTGTATGAACGTGTGAAACCACCATCTTGTGAGCTGCCGCACTTTTGCTGAGGGTTAAAAACAGATTTCATGGTTTTTAACATAGTTCGTGATGTGAATATTGAATGTTTAAAAACTAAGTGTATGCATTAATAATTCAAGGCAGAGGGCCAAGGAAAGGATTTAATACCTCCAGCTCTAGGTCCTATTGAAGTCCTATTATTTCATGGATAGTATATTCAACATGTCCCTCTCTGTCATTTAAGCAAGTGTGCAAAGTAGGATGTTATGTTGTCTTAGCTTCTCTCTTTTTTCTTTTGAATTCCCATTCTTTTCTCCATAACTTTTTTTCTCTTTACTTCACATGATATTTTTGTAGTGATGTATCAAGGTCTACAATCAGTAACTTATTTAGAAAAATATTAATGGGTGTAGGAGAGAGACAAAAGGAAGCACAGGAAGCAATTTTACTTGCAACAGGTCAACAGAGATGAAAGCTTCAAGTTAGGATTTCTCCAACCGATGCTGTTGTGAAGGACTATCCAGTGTATTCTATGATATTTTGCAAGTGCATTTTATATGTGTGTGTGTGTGTGTGTGTGTGTGTATTCTTACTCTGATCTGTCTAAATGTGCAATGATTGGAAGTTTGATTACTGCCAAATGTTCCCTAGGGTGGAGGTAACTTCAGCTGAGAACCATTGGTGTAACTATTAGATCTTACCACACAGGAGGATATTTCAAGCTTCAGCTCTTCCACAGCATCTGCTTAGCTACACTTCCATGTAAACTTGCTACTTTAACCACATCTTCCTTCCAAATGTCATTGATGATAACCCAGTTAGTACACTGTATTTTCATTTTATAGCAATAGAAAAGTCTTCCACATTTCCATATATCAAGTATATTTAATTCTAGAATACCCGTTTATAATATTTTCTATACACACATGTATATGTGCATGTGTATATGTGTGTGTGTGTGTGTGTGTGTTTTCCAAATGTGACTGAAGTGCAATGAGAGATGCTGACTCTGTCTCCCACATTCATATGCTCAATCCCATACTACCCCAGGAGTCCTTCCTTTTCTCCATAATGGACAAACTCACAATGACTGCGTGCACCTTCATTTTTGAATGCCCCCAAACTTCCAGTATTCATTGTTTATTATCTCTGTTGGAATCACGATCCAAGAACTGAATAATATCAAGGATGTCTAAGTTTGGAAGGTCCTTCATCAATAATAAAAAATTATTCAACTGCCTGCCTGCCGATGGGCAGGGTATTTAAGTAAACAAAACCAAAGACAGCTTCCAAAATGAAAACATTATCCAATGTGAGAGAACATGTAAAACCATTTTATTGGGACCACATGGTCCTAAAATGAAAATATGCCAAAACAGAGAAGTAATGGCCAATGAGGATAATTCAGAAATAATGAGACTGACCTAGAAGCCACAGGAATGTGAAAAGTAGAGTGCCTGGAAGGTGCTATGAGACTCAGGAAGGTTGATGTCCAAAGTGAGGAAAGCAGGAATCTTGAGCAGATTAAAGAGTGAGAGCTGATGCTCTAGGATCTTCTCAGAACACTTTTCCTAGCATTATGCAGCACAGTAAGGGGCCCTTTGCCCTGGGCCTTGCTCCGGCTTTGCTCCTGTAGGGACATTCAAGGTTACTTGGCTATTAACAGGGAGATGCTCTATTTTAGCCTCTCCCCTCCATCACCAGCGTTCTGAATTATTCAAATCACCAGCACAGTGCTCAGCAGAGGGTCTAATTACTGCCCTCCATGCCACTTGCTGAGGATCTGCAAGAGCCAAGGAATGACTTTAAAGCAGCTAAGTGTGAGAAGCAGCATCTCTTGCAAGTTGTCTGGGAGTTTCTTTCTCACTAGGGAAAGCAGGTGTTGTAGCTGTGGAGAGGGAGTTTGAAGAACAAGGTCATTTCTGACTTCACATCATTCCCAGATACCCTGAGCTTAGATGATTCCAACTAGTCTCTCTGATTGTCCTGGGCATAGCCCTTTTCTCCTGAAAAGTCTGAAACCATCTCATCCTACTTTTAATATTCAATTAGTCTTTGCAGACAGATACTAAGATACAATAAAACAAGGCAGCTGAAGTAGCTAGAGTGTCCATGCTTATGTCAAAAGCCATTGTTTGCAAAGCTTTCTGTTAACTGCTCCGTATGTTAATTCTTCTCATAGGGTCAGGTACTAATAATATTACCATTCTATAAATATCATGTCTCTGAGGTTTAGATAACTTGTCAAAGTCCATCCATAAATAGAGGAAGAACCAGAGTTTGAAGCCAGAAGTTTGGTTTGACACACATGTTCTTAATCAACACTTTATGTATCTTGCCCAAAACCACAATGGTGGTTTTAGTTTGAGAAAAGGAACTGTAAGAAGGAAGTGCAGAAGACACATCTCTTTCAAAATAATCATTCATTTACTCATGTCAGGAGTTCAAGGGTGCTCTTGGGATGTCTGCAGTACAATGTTCCAGCCCCTAAGATGTAAAGGATTATAAGAACCTTCCTTTATATATCACCCCCTCCCTGCTCCACACTCTAGATTCCACAGTGAACTGAATATAATGTAGGTTGCTAAGAACAAGGGAATCTGATACCAAGAGAAGGCAGAGAACCACAGGATTTGTGTCCCTGACCTGAATGACAGATAAGAGGGATGTTTGATAAGGAGACTCCCTTAGGTTTCCCCTGGAACAGAGCCAACATCTCGTTCTTTGTGCTTTTGAGCAGTGCATGGTAAAAGCTATGGTTTTGAGATATACCTTATTAGAATGCGCTGGAAACCTTGGCTCTCTTCCAAATTTTATTCCAGGAGGGAAGCCAGGAATATGCTCTCAGCTCTTATGCACACATTGACTTATAGAACAATGTTTTTCTCAATCCAGGTCAGACACCCTTAAGTCACCACTCCAGGGACAAGCTGGCCCTACTCGTTTCCCACCTTGGTAAGATGCAACAAGTCATAGTCTCCTGCTACATAATGGAAAGCCCCACTGGTAGAGTGATGCACATTGGGCTGATCATAAATATGGTTTATGGCATTAGTTCATTTACTGCCGCTGACACTGAACCCAGCTGCCAAGAGTTTGACTGACAATTTCTATTTATTTATTTCTCACTATATAATATCTGCCTTCACATTATAAATTCTTCTGATTGGAATTTCATGGCATCTACTCTGAAATTTATTGATGGCATTTTCATCGGGACTCAGTCCTTTGGTGGGGGATGGGTTGGGATCTAAATTCTTGGTTGTATCTGCAATGGTGAGTCTTGGGACCTGAAACTGCCACAGTGAGAGAACATTACTACTATCTGCTGTGCCTTAGGGTGGACACCTGTCTATTTGTTAGAAATGTGGCTGTCTAATGTGGACAGCTACTGTGATTCAGAACCAGTAGAAATCAATGGAAAACTGTAACTCTGTCTAAGTAGTGTTTGACTCCTGGAAAATGGTCTGGAGGTGGTATGGCATGGCATGGCTGGGTCACAAATAACTGTCTTTCTCCCCTTTTTCTAAACTTTACCAAATGATCAATGGTTTTTACCCCTTGAGTAGGGCCAAAGTTCACTTAAGGAAATGGAAGTTGAACTCAGCCATCTTCAGGTGATGCTTTTCCCAGTTTCCATAAACAAAGGAGTGGAGTTGATAAACCTTTACTAGAACATGGAGCACATTCTCTATTAAATCAGGAGAGGTCAAGAGATATAATGTGGATTTTTTTCTCACTCTGTAAATAAAATCATCTGTCTAGACATAACTATTCCAAATACTTTCTCCAAGGCAAATGCTGACTTTATGCTGTAACTCAATGTCTCTTATGCAAATTTTTTATTTTCTCTAAAAAGATGAGGTCACTTTGCAACTTATCTCTTGTGCTTTTCCTAAGCATGCACACTATTTCCATCTCTTTCAGTTACATTCTTTTTTTTTTTTTTTTGAGTGAATCTGGACCTGCTTTATTGAAACTTTGTGATAGCTTTATACTGGAAAATTTTAGGGCAAAGAATGTGTCCCTGCACCTGCAAACAGAGGAAAACAAACACAGACCCTCCCAGTCTCCTATGCTCAGTAAGAATAAACAATTTTTTTTAAAGTAGCTAACCTATTGTTTGAGGGAAAGACACAAACAGATTCTATTCTCCCAGTTTTTTCAATTCTATCTAATCTATAATGCTTCACCAGATAGCCATGGGGCTGAGCCCACATGGTTGTCATTGTTTTAACAGAGACTGCATTTTTAAAATACACAGAGGAAGATTGAGCTCCTTTAATAGTAAAGTTGCTTATGTCTTCCTTTGAGGAATTCCAGAAGTATATTGCCATCAGTTGTTGATGACCCACCCGTGAACCATGCATTCTCCAAACCTGGGGTCCATTCTGTCAGGCCCCATATCGCCAAGAGTGTCTCTTTCCGGGTGGAGGTGATAATTGGAGGGGGTGCATCTCTGTGATTTCCCGTAAGAGTGCTGTTTGGGAAAGGGAAGACATGGCCCCCTTTGCTACTGACATGGAATCTCCCAGTTTGGATTGCAAATACCATTTCCAGTGGATGGTCTTGACGTCTAGACTTTCAGTTACATTCTTAAACAGCCTAATCTGCCCCAATTCTGAATCCCAAATGGGGCAAAACTGACAAGGTCCAAACTCTGAGTTTGTCAGGCCCTGTACCTCTGCCTGGGTTCCTGAGAAGGAAATTATTATCCCTTTAACATCTTTATACATCTGACTGACACCTCAGCAGACCCTCACTGAGTTATAATACAACTCAATGAATTATGATTCTAAGTCTTTATCTTTCCATATGAGAAAGCTGAGGTTTAGACACTGAACTTCATTCGTTTTTTATTTTTTTCTAAAAGACATGAAACAAGTTGAGGCCGAAACAACACACAATCAGATTCCATTGACTTCAGAGTAAATATTATTCCCTGTGAGGCTGTTTTAACAAGAAAACGGATTTCTAGCAACTCTCTGTTCCCCAAACAGCTAGGAAGGAAAATAGCTCTCATTTTCTCGATGTCTTACTTCTCCGTTAATCAATTGGGGACCTAAGGGAAGACATTTAACTTCCCCACATATGATTTTCTCATATGAAAAAGAAACTTAGTCACATCTATCACTTGATGTGAGGATTATGTAGTCAGGCAGAGATACTCCTAAAGGGTTCAATTTAAGGTCTTGCATTAAAAAAGAATATGTAGTAAAACTCATTTATCACCATCGCCATTAGATGTTGTTACCATCTCCACTCTTGTCATCCTCCTCCTCCTCATCCCTGCCATCATTATCATCCTTGTCATAATCACTAACACTACCCATCTAGATCACCATCATTATTGTCATAATCACATCTTCTTCACCTTGTCATTCCCCTCCTCCTCTTCATCATCCCTGTCTTCATTAGTCTTGTTGCCATGATGATCATCATAATCATCATCATCATCATCTCTGTCATCATTTTCATTCTTGCCATGGAAATCATCATTTCCTTGTCATGGTCATCATTATCATTATCTTTCATCATCAAGATCATCACTTGTGTCATAATTATCATTATCATTGTTCATCACATTTGTCACAAACATCATCATCATTACTCTTACCATCATTGTCATATCGTCATCATTAATGCTGTTGCCAAGGTCATCACTACAATTATCTTCCTTATTAACTCCAAAATGGCCTTGGTAATCCACTTTTCCAGCTAAGGGTGTTTCTGCCTAGACTTGGTTACTCTCTGGGAGGTTTTCTTTCTATGGAGATAGGCTGTCAGTACAAAGTGTATTATCAATTCATGCCTCATGAGACCAAGCCCTTTAAATATGAATTAAATTGAACAATGAAAGAAAATCCTAGTTTCTGTGATTGCCCTATTGCTGACCTAGATTCACTCTTGCTTTCCTCAGTCTCCTCTAACTTGGTCACTCTTCTTTGTTTCTATTACAGAAGGAGAAGGTCATTGACAGTGATTAATAGCTCCAGGAATAATAACTCATCTCATAGCTTCAAAACTATGATGTACTTTATAAAAGTAAAAATTTGTCATGTTGCCCAAATTTGAGTGTCAGAAAGTAGCATAGAAGGGTAGACGCTACCATTTTAAACTCTGGTTGCTTAGGTGAACTCTATTACTCCCATTTTATAAATGAGAAAATTGAATCTCAGTGGGTTAATTAAGTTGCCTAATAGCATCCAACTGGGAAATGGCAGAAGTAGAAAGTAAACCTAGGTTCATCCAAATGAGAGGCACATTCTGCTTCCCAAAATGTTTTCCTGATTTTATACATTCATAAAAATTTAAAATATATTTACCACTCTTGACCATCATAGTATATATGTTAGTTTCCTGGGATTTTTCTCTAGACAGGCAGATGGGGACCTGTTAGACAGACTTTCAGAGCCATCCCCGGACTCCAAGGTTATCACTGGGGAGGTTAAAATTCATTAATTTTCTCCTCAGCAACTTCAATCCACTAGAATGCCAGCAGCTTATGCCAGAACTACCATTTCCTTCCCATGTGTTACCTTATGGGTGGGAAATAGAAACTCTTCCTTCAAATCCTGAATCAGACTCCCATTTCCATGAGACCTTGAGAAGAGAGACTTGTGGAGTGGGCCTGATATGGTATCAGTCCACTTGATCTCTGGGCACAATAATCACATCATATATCATATCATATCATATCATATCATATCATATCATATCATATCATATCATATCATATCATATCATATCATATATCCTATCATATCAAGTGTGATGATCTTAAGACAAGAGTGTAGCCACAGGTCATGCTGTCCTATTAAGGGGACAGCAAGCAGCAAACAAGCATATTTGAAGAATGGATACTGTACCGATAGGCAAGACAAAATGCCTATCCTTACATTTCACAGCGCCAAGGTTAGAATCATCACCAGGACTGCTTTGATTGAAGTCACACTTTGATTCATGGCCACAGTACTATAAGATGACTTTCCTTCACAAGTTTGTCCAAGCCCTGCGTTTAGAAGATTTGCCTCATATGGAACATTTATACAAAAAGGGGTAAGCAAAAGACACATGTGTATTTAAGAATAAAAGCCAAGGGATGGACCTATAAAGTACTGAGGATTTATGGGAATAAAACTCCCAAAGTATAAAGCAACAAACAAAAAAAATGGAATCTGGGAGATCACTTGGAGTCAGCAAATCATAGACAATGCTTTCAAAGGTGAACTTGCAATAATGTAAGGTCAAAATAGAGGAAATGATCACTTGCACATATGAAGCCATTCAAAACTATAATTTTGCTAGTAATATCAACCATGATGATAACAATGAAGAAAATTGTTGCATATATAATTTACTATTAACATTCAGTACTACCATGTAATGCCTATTTTAGTTAAGTATTATGGTGCTCAGTTTTAAATTTTTAATATTTTTTATTATTTATTCAATTGTGCGTGTGTGCATGTGTGCGTATGTGTGTATGTATGTGTGTATGTGTGTGTGTGTGTGTGTGTGTGTGTGTGTGTGTGTGTGTAGAACCACAGGCAAATTCGGGATCCACCGTGGATGCCTCCACCTCCTCCTTGTTTACTCTGCCCTGGGATTCACAGGCTCTGCCCTACTAAGACCAGAAACGCAGACCGCCCCACCTTTTATCATTGTCTCATTTTTACTGCCCCCTTCTTCTTCTAATCCTAACTTTCATAAGTCATAGACCTTTTTAAAACAAAAATTGCAGTGCTATATGTGGAATTTTATTCAATTTTTTATTGGCCAGAGAGGCTCCAGAAGCTTCCAGAAAAATTCAATTTATTGTCATTGTTCTTGGTTGCCCATCAGAACAAAATAGCACTATTTAGTTAAAGATATTACATATCTTGAATACATGACACACAGAATCCAAGCTGGAATTGAGCTGGAAGTTTTTCCCTGCTGGCTAATGCTCATCATACTAGAAGGTACAATGCAGGCTGTTAGGAGACACATCAGCAAAAGTCTAATACAGCTGTAGATTCTGAGTGCTACAACATTGACTTGCTAAGCAAGAGATATTCATTGATGATATAGGACTCAGAATCTACAGCTGAATTAGACTTTTGCTAATATTATAATGGCATGAGTGTTTGGGGAATAACTAACCACTTTCTGAATGGCTATGAAGTTCACTGAACAGGACAGAATTCATATTTGCTACCATAAACCTGCTCAAACACTTATGATGCTCATATTACCAACAAAGTTATTGAAACTCAGAAATTCTTTTTAAGTGCTCAACTCTACGTAGCTATCAAAGCAGGGTTTCCAAACCTTTGCACTGGTTGCACTGTGGACTTCTTTGTCGTGGGAGCTGATATGATCTGGCACTGGAGAGTACCATATGAGATACACAACATTTTAAAAATTTTAACCTACTAGATAAGGTAGCCTTCCCTACTCAATACCCTTAGATATTGTCAAAACTGGTCCCAATTGAGAACTTCTGTTGAGTGATGGAAGTGGACTTTATACCCAGGTCTACAGACTTTTGAAGTTCCAGGACATCTTTCTTCCCAGAGAAATCAATAATCAAGAATTTGTTTCTGTACAAAAATGGCAAGATTAAATACAAGCATAGACTCTTCCTTAAAAAGAGAAATAAAATGAAAGCAATTTGGTGATAGAAATAAAGAGGAACTCAGGCATAGCTTCATGCTGTGAACTTCAAAGAGTGGAGGTTATAAAAACTATGATGGAATATGGTTTTATATTTCTCTCATCAATCTCTCTGGATTATGATAGAGAAAGAATGACAATTAAATACAATGTTGAGATCTTCCATGGGAGCATGGAAATAGAAGGCCCTTCTTATTTGTGAGTTTCTCAGAGGCAGAAATGTGCGGGAGGCTTCTCTTGGCCTTATGGCTCCTTTCTGTCTGGGGACAGATCCAAACATACTTCAAGCATGTCCAGTTCATGAATGGGATATTAGCCAAGCAGTCTATCAACGGATATTTGCATTCAACCAAGCCTTCCAAATTCCCAGACCCCACTGAGCAGTTCCTCTTCCTGACTCTGAGTTTCTCAGATGATGGAAAAATTGACAGCATATTACACACTTAACACACAAATTCTTGCTGAGGAAATAAAATTTAGGCTAGACTGGGCAGTATGTCAGGGAATTCAACACTGATGGATGAGAATAGAAAGTTCTAGACCTAACTGCCTATGTTAATAAGGAGTTAGTGGGATGAGACAATACTGATATAGTCTTAGTGTTTTTCCTGTTGTTGTAACTGAATAGTATGGACAGGAATATTTGTGAAATATAAAGACTTGTTCAACTCATGGTTCCATGGACTGGAAAATATATTCACAGGAAACTACATGTAGTGAAGATTTTTCCTTGGTGAAGCCTTTCTTCAGAGCCCCAAGGTGATACTGAATGTCGAAGGACACATAGAGCAAGCTTACTAATGTAGGCCTCTCTTTTTCTTCTTATAATCTTGTCAACAAAAGCATGAGCCACCATGCATTACATAACTATAATAAATTCAATATGTACAATATTGAATACATATAGTATAAGTATGATATATAATGTACTTATAGTATACAATATAATAATACTCGGCAGTATATAGTAGGATATATTATATTCATTTATAATTGAAGTATATAGTTACATATAATTACAGTGTATAGCATGGTTTAGGATAAAAACACAATGCATATCTTTATGCATACTGCAGGTTGTAAATTAAGATAAATGAATGAATGGTGGATATATAGATAGGTAGAGGAAAAGAATGTATTCAGAGAGTTAAGTCTAGGAGAAGAAAAGAATAAGGCAGGAAATTTCTTGAGACTGTTTGGATTCATAGAACAAAATAATGATAGAATTTCATAAAAAACGAGCTTTCTAATCTGATGATAAGCGGAAGATTGGAAGAGGAAATGATGATCTCAAAGAATTAAGGAAACAAATTGAAGACCAAGAGCAATATCCTTTCAGTACTAATAAATCAATAACAGCAAGGAACAAAAGGAACATAGTTGAAAATGAAATTATTGACAAGAGGAAGGCTCCAGGACGTCATCATGCATACAAGGAAAGGAGTTTTGTGCAATGAGAGACAGGAAAATAGATAGAGATATCAAAAGTATCTCAGATTGATTGATTTGTCTTTAGGAGAGAAATGAACAAGTAGAATAGAAGTAGTATTTGAAGATGTAATAAAAAAAAAGAATTATCCTGAGATTTAGGAAGAATTAAGTCTTAGTTTTATAGCCCTCTGTTGTAATAAATACATGATTCAAACAACTTAAAGACATGAGGGATTTGTTCATGCTCACAATTCTAGGTTATAGTCTAGCATGGCAGGAGTTATATCAGCATCAGGAGCTGAGGACCTGGCCACACCACATGCACAGCAGGAGCTATGGACCTCAAGGACCAGTGGTGCTTTGCCAAAATGTCAAACCAAGTAATTCTCTCTCCATCTTATCCACCTGCATAGGGAGCAGTCCCACCCATTAGGAGCTGTGCGAGCTGCATCTTCCCACATCAGTCATTCATTTAAGACAATTTTTCAGGTTTTTCAAGGGCCTGCATTAGCTAAATAATTACTCATGAGTGTACTCGCTGGTCCAATGCTAAAGTTGACAGTTAAAACTACCCGTCACATTCAGTGAATGATTAAACTGCAGTTTATAAAACAATGAAATGTTCTTCCTAAATTATTAAATTCCATACAGAAAGAAAAGTTTTGAAGCATCCATGAAAAATAAAATATCTGTTAGTCCATCCATCCCTCCATCCCTCCATCCCTCCATCCATCCATCCATCCATCCATCCATCCATCCATCCATCCATCCATCCATCCATCCACCCACCCACCAAACCAGTCATTGAAGCATCTATCCAACTTGGAGACATGAGGATGTAGTTCAAAAGTACAGAATGTGTATGGCTTTAGAGCCTTACAGACTTGGCTATTTACCTGCAACTTAACTGAGGGTTCTGGATGAGATCCCTATGCTTTAGCCTGAACTTTCCCCATCCATCCAAAAGTGGACAGTCATACTTGTTAATCATGGTAGATTTGAGTTTGTGATTTAATGACCTTTGCAGGATACAGATTGGAGAGTCTCTTAACAAAGTCCAGATTTCTTGTCGCATTGCTACTCGTTCTCATTTCTCATCCACTATTCACCCATCTATCCATCTACATTCATCCTTCTATCCATACATCTATGTCACCCATTTGTTCACCTAGAAGGTTCTGCTGAACAAGTGTGAAAAGATGCATTTATCCCATGCTCTAAGCAGATGAACCAGGTCAGGCAGGGCATGACAAGGAGGGTAACAAATCTTGGGGCTGGAACATGCAGATGGTTTTGCAGAGAGAGTCAGGGAAACATTCATTTATGCTTCATTTTAGAGGAGATTTCTTGGTTGCTGGTTGGCCCCTCTGTTCTTGGTTAGTTTGTTAGAGTGACAGGATTGTTCTGAGCTCTTAGGAGCCAGCTGAAGGATGTCAAGTTAATTTCCCCTCCTCCAGCTGCCTCTGTTCTACCTCCCACCCTTAAGTGCACTGGCTCTTTATCATAGCTTTGAAATCAAAAAAGACACTTTGGAATTCAATTAGCCACCCAGTTGCCACAGCAACGAAAACATATAAACTTGAATGATCTATAAGCACAGACAACACTTCAGAAAAGAATAAATTTAATCCCACAGCTGGGAATGAAATAGATTGTACAATAAGAAAATTGTATCCTTTCTCCCTGATGAGAAGCCTCTAGATCTCAATGTGACATGGTTGAACACTGAGGCTGGCATAAGGAGGAGGACAGCGAATGTGCCTCTGTGCTCACCTCCCCACCGAGGTCAGGGTTCACACTGGGATTCATTCTGAGTGTTCAGTTCTACTCTGCAATTACCAGGAGACTGTGGGCCCGCAGCTCCAGGTATGATTCCATAAACTGAAGGCATGTTTCTCATCAGCCCATGACCTTTTTAATATTAATACCATTCATTGATTTATGCACACTCATATCCACAAATCTTGACCATTGCCTTTATGCTAAAATGGAACCCTTAACTCAGGCATAAAGGAGTTGGCATCATGTTTCAAAAACAAAAGTGCAAAAATAAAGCGAAAGCTTCAAATTGGAAATCTTGCAATAGTTTCTGCCTTAATCCTATACTCTCCCATTATAGATTGCATGACCAAAAGAAACCCACTCTATCATTGAACTAGGGTGCAACTTAGAATGGCTCAATAACTACTCAAACTGTATTAAGAGTTACAAACTCTTAATTTCTACTCAAAAGAGTACTCAATCTTTATAGTCATTACAGATAAAAAATGAAAGCAGATAGAACCTTGGAAATTTTGTTTACTTTTCATTTTTTTCTTTTCCATATTTTATCCCTCTGCACTCACTTAGAATAAGTGTTTCAAAATTTTTCCTTTATTACATACTCAAATCAACTGAGCAGACATGTATACTTTTCCTTACAAAATATATATGATTACTACTATACCCCTCATATATTCAAAAATAGTAGTATACATATATGAAAAAGACATATTCAAATTTTGTTTCTTTATTTTTTCTTATCCCACTCATACAAACTTAATAGGTACCTGATCCCCTCTCTCCCTCCACCTTTTCCCAGACCCCCTTACTCCCTCTCCCCTTTTGCCCTTCCTTCCACCCCTTCCCTCTCTTTCTCCCAGTGTTCCACTTCTTCTCCCCAACCCCAGAATCCCTGGAGCATCCTTTAGTGAGAATGTCAAACTTCCCTCTGCATCCTCCACTTTAATGAAGTGTAAGGACTCATTAGCATTGCCTAGAGCCCTTTCTTGTGCTCCCCTTTAGTATGGGAACACTATTGTGACTACGACCCTAGTGCCTGTGACCCATGCTAGACTTTGGGGGGTCATTGATATGTCAGTCATTGCTCAGGTCATGCAAAGTTCTATTATGGTTACTTTGACCCTAACTTGTGTGGAGTATCTTGCGCATCATTGCTCCTCCCCATCTTGAGGCTCTTACAATCTTACCTTCCCCTCTTCCACAAATTTCCCTGAGCTTTAGGGTGGGGAGAGATTTGGCTGGTCTGGTTTCAGGTGATTAATATAGGGTCTCTGATATTCTGAATTACAGTTTATTGTTTTTTTCAATTTTGCTGTTCCTGCACCACCTTTGGCTCCATATTGATTGGTATTGGATGTCACCTCCTAGCCAAAGATAAAAGGCTGTTAAAATAGAGTCTTACAATAAGAGTAGATTCAAAGGTAGATGGAATAAGAGTAGAAGACTGCAGTGAGTGGGATGTGAGTGTCCCATTTGCAGAATGGTTACCATCTATCTGCCAGACTCTATGCCCTCCCTGACTGGTGAGATCAAACCTCTTCAGTTGCAAGCACCCAGGAAGGAAAGTGAGTAAGCTTAACCAGATATCTCACTACTTACTTGCATTACTTGATGGTGGCCTATAGTCTCTTCTGTAGAATGATCCTCTCTCTCCTTATTTCTAGTGGGGGACCCTCCTTCCCCTTCCCTCCTGTTTAAAATCTTTGGAATTACTGTAGGTATTAAAGAGATTTATCTTTAAGTATGTCACTAAGTGGGTTTGGTACTAAGATACACCTATTAGGGAGTACATAAGGCACTTGATTTTCTGTGTCTGGGATATTTCACTCAATATAATTGTTTCTAATTCCGCTCATTTCCTGGCAAATTTCATTAATTCATCTTTTTTGATGGCTAAGTAGTATTCCATTGTATATATGTATCACATTTTCCTTACCCACTCATCAACTGTTGGACATTAGAGTTGATTCCATGACTTTGCTACTGTAAACAGTACTGCTATGAACATGGTCATGCTTCTGCTATTGAGGTGAATTTTTGCTGTATAGGGGGTTATTCCCAAAAGTGGAATAGCAGGGTCATATGGCATTTCAATCTTTAACTTCTTTAAGAAGCGCCAGACAGATCGCCAGAGTGGTTGTATGAGCCTGCATTCCCACCAGCAATGTAGGAGAGTTCTCCTCTCTCCACATCCTCTCCAGCATTTGGTGTTGTTTGTATTGTGGATTTTTGCCATCCTGACCGGGGTGAGATGATATCTCAGGGAAGTTTTGATTTGCATTTCCCTGATGGCTAAGGATGTGGATCATTTTCTAAGATATTTGTTAGACATTTTAATTTCATCCCTGGTAAAGTTACTTTTGAGTTCCAAGAACCATTTTTTTTCTGCTCATACAAATGTAATAGGAACCCTTGTCCCCTCCCTCCCTCACCTCTCCCTAGATCTCCCTGTTCCCTCCCCCCTTTGCCCTTTCCTTTCCCCCTCCCTCCCTTTCTCCCAGTGCCCCTTCCCCCTATCTTTGAAGCATCCTTTAATGTGTATATCAAACTTTCCTATGAGTCCTCCTCTCTGATGAGGTGTAAAGACTCAGTGGCATGTCCTAGAACTCTTTCTTGTGTTCCCCATAAGTATAGGAACACTATTGTGACTGTTAATCCCTTGCTTCTAAGGATCCTAGTGCCTTTAATCCATGCTAGAATTTGAGGGGTCAATGATATGTTGGTCATTGAGCAGATCATGCAGAGTCCTATTATAATTGCTTCAGCCCTAACTTGTATGGAGTATCTTGCATATCATGACTCCTCCCATCCTTATGCTCTTACAATCTTATCACCCCTTCTTCTGCAAATTTCCCTGAGCTTCAGGATGGGGAGAGATTAGGCAGGCCTGATTCTAGGTGGTTGACATAGAGTCTCTGATGTTCTGAATTATGGTTGTTGATTTTTTTTCAGTTTTGCTGTTCCTGCACTGCCCCAAGGACCATTTTTTAATTGGCTCATTTGTTTCCTTGGTGTTTAGTTTTCTAAGTTCTTTGTGCACTCTGGATAATAGAGCTCTATCAGATATGTGGTTAGTGAAGATTTTCTCCCATTTTCTGGGTTGTCTTTGTGCTCGAGTTACAATCTCTTAACAGAAGCTCTTTAACTTCACAAGATCCCATCTGTTGAGTGTTAGATGTAGTGACTGTGCTATTGGATGTCCGTTTAGGAACTGTTGGCCTAGCCCAGTCAGCTCCAGGGAGTTCCCTACCCTTTCAACTAAGGTTTTTATAGTCTCTGGCCTTATATCGAGGTCCTTGATCCATTTGCAATTAATTCTTGTACATGGTGACAAAGTAAGAGTCCAGTTTTAATATTCTGCATGTGGATATCCAGTTTTGCCAGCACCATTTGTTGAAGATGCTGTTCTTTTTCCATTGGATTTTTTGGGCCTCTTTCTCAAAGATCAAATGGCTATAGCTCTGTGGGCTTATATCTGGGTCTACAACCCTTATCCACTGATCTGTGTGTCTATTTTGGAGCCAATACCAGGCTGTTTTTACAACTATGGATTTGTACTATAGACTAAGGTTTGGTGTGGTTATCCCTCCAGCAGTGTTTTTGTTACTCAGGATTGTTTTTGCTTTCCTGGGTCTTTTGTGCCTCCATGTGAACTTTGAGATTGTTTGGTCAACTTCTTTAAAGAATTGCTTTAGGATTTTAATTGGTAGAGCCTTGAATCTGTATATTGCCTTTGATAGGATGGTAATTTTTATGATGTTGAGTCTGCCAATCAAGGAATATGGGAGGTCTTTCCACCTTCTGGTGTCTTCTGCAATTTCTTTCTTTAGGGTTTTAAAGTTTTCATTGTAAAGGTCACTTACTTCCTTAGTTAGGTTTATATCAATTATTTCATTTTCTAGGGGCTATAGTAAATGGGATTGTTTCTCTCAGGGCTTTTTTACTTCTTTCATTCTGGGAATATAGGAAGGCCACTAATTTTTGTACATTTATTTTGTATCCTGCCACCCTGCTGAACTTCTCAATTAGTTCCAGGAGCTTCCTGGTGGAGTTTTTGGGATCACTCAGGTATAAGATCATGTCATTTGCAAATAGAGATAACTTGACTTCTTTCTTGCCAATTTGAGTCCCTTTTATGTCCCTTTCTTGTATTATGGCTTCAGCTAAGACTTTGAGTACAATATTGAATAGAAGTGGTGAGAGTGGACAGCCTTGTCTAGTTCCTGATCAAAGTGGGAATGCTTCAAGTTTTTCCCCATTGAGTATAATCCTTGCTGTGGGCTTGTTGTATACAGCTTTTATTGTATTGATAAAGGTTCCTTCCACTCCAACCTTCTCTAGGGTTTTGATCATAAAAGGCTGTTGGATCTTGTCAAAAGCATTGGCATCTATCGAGAGTATCATGTGGTCTTGGAATTTGTACTGGTTTATATGGTGAATTACATTTATTGATTTGCATATGTTGAACCAACCTTGTGTGCCTGGGATAAAGCCTACTTGATCCCCGTGGATGATCTTTTTGGTATGGTTTTGAATGCGATTAGCTAAAACTTTGTTGAGAATCTTTGCATCTGTGTTCATCAGAGAAATTGACCTATAGTTTTCTTTTTTAAGTGTATCTTTACTAGGTTTTGGGATTAAGATGATATTAGCTTCATAGAAGGAATTTGGTAGTGTTCCTTCCTTTGCTATTTGATGGAACAGATTAAGGAGTATTGGTATTATTAACTCCTTAAATGTCTGGTAGAACTCTGTGCAGAATCTATCTGGTCCAGGACATTTTTTGGTGGGAAGATTCAAGATTACTTCCTCGATTTCCTTGTATGTTATAGGACTATTTAAATAATTCACAACTTCCTGATTCAATTTAGGTAAGTTGTACTTACTTAGGAATTCATCCATTTCTTTTGTGTTTGTGTTTCACAGAGTATTAAGTTTTTGAAATATGACGTTTTAATTCTCTGGTTTTCTTGGGTATCAGTAGTGATAACTCCATTTTCATTTCTAATATTGTTAATTTGTGTTTTCTCTCTCTTGCTTTTAGTTAATTTAGCTAGGGGTGTATCAATCTTATTGATTTTTTCAAAGAACCAGCTTTTCAACTGGTTGATTCTCTGTATCATTTTCCTTATCTCAATTTCAAATATTTCTCCCCTTATTTTGCTAATCTCTTGTCTTTTATTGCTTTTGGGATGGGATTGCTCTTGTGTCTCTAAAGCTGTAAGCTGCATTATTAAGTTATTTATTTGTAATGTTTCTATTTTTTTGATATAGGTATTAAGAGCTATGAACTTACCTCTTAGGACAGCTTTCATTATGTCCCAAAGATTTTGGTAAGTTGTATTTTCATTATTGTTCACTTGCAGGAAATCTTGAATTTCTTTTATGATTTCTTCCTGAACCCAATTCTCATTCAGCATCATAGTGTTTAGTTTCCAGGAGTTAGAGTATTTTCTGGTGTTGGTTGTGTTGTGAATGTCAAGCTTAAACTATCATGGTCTAATAGGGTACAGGCTAAAATTTCAACTTTCCTGTATATGTAGAGATTTGTTTTGTGGCCCAATATGTGGTCTATTTTGGAGAAAGTTACATGTGCTGCTGAGAAAAATGTATATTCTTTGGTGCATGGATGAAAAGTTCAAAGAGAGAGATCTTTAAGGTTCATTTCAGTAAGAGTTTGATTGAGTTCCAATGTGTCTCTGTTAATTTTTTGACCTGTTTATCTGTCCATGTTGAGAGGGCAATATTGAAATCCCCAAGAATTATCGTTTTGGGGTTGATTTCTTGCTTTGGATGCTGTAGCATGTGCTTAATGAATGTGGAGAAGCCTGTATTAGGTACAGATATGTTCAGTGTTGTGAAGTCTTCCTGGTGAATTGTACCTGTGCCTAAAATGTAGCATCCATCTATATCTCTTATGATTTTTTTGGTTTCACATCCACTTTGTCTGATATCATAATAGCTACCCCTGCCTGTTTTCTGGTTCCATTAACTTGCACATTTTTGACCAGCCTTTTATTTTTAGGATGTGCCTATCTTTTTGTGCTCTTGAGCAGTTATTACTAGTGTTTACCTTGGAGTTGGTTATGCTTATCTGTTGTTATTGTTATTTCCCAGATGAGGAACTATAGACTATTTATTATATCAATTAAGTCAGGTTTAGTGTATAGGGAATGAAAATTAGTATGGTAGTGCACTTTTTGATTTAGTACCTTGATGATATGTGAGGGTGAATGGTATAGTCCCTGAAGTTGTATACATTTTGGGGTGGATATATGGAAAAGTTAAACTAAAGTGACTAATAATTGAAGGAACAGGATGGCCAAAAGGGGATTTACTTATCTTTGAGCTGGATGTGAAGAATCTCTGCCATGTGACAGGATGATTTTAGAGGACTTCAGATTTATGGCATTTGTCCCTTAGAGCTTTGCTTGTGTTTTCTTTGGATTCTGTTGAATTCTGAGGAACAGTGTGTCCTCTCTGGACTGCGCACATTCCAGGCAGAAAGGGCAGAGTTTCTAGTTGTCCTGCAGTTCACCTGGGGTGTGGCCTAGGGTTCTTTCATAGCCAAGAACAGACTGGGTGCTGCTCTGGCTGGCTGGTGGGAGGAACTGGGACGAGCAGGTGACCTGGGGCCTGGGAGTGGGCTAGGGGGTTTACCTGGTGTTGTAGTCTGCCTGCATGGTTGCTGATAAATGACAATCAAATAGCTTAAGGGAACAAGGGACTTATTCTCTTACGATTTCTGGTTACAAGTCCAACTTGATGGGAGAGCATGCACCAACACCAGGGTCGAGAGAACTGACCACATCATTACCATATAATGGCTGAGAGAGGAATGATCCTTACTTGCCAGATCAGCATGTCTGGCCAATTGTACAAAAGGATGCTGACTCTCTCAACCAGCTCTCTGATTTATTCCAGGGCCTAATCCTACCCACCACAGGCTGGGCCTTGTCCATCAGCTAGACAATCTCCTTCAGGTTCGCTCTGAGCTCAACTCAGCTACTAATTCTCCACAAATGTGCTCAAAGCTCAAACCATCAACAGTCAAGTTGACACCTGTGCTTAACTATGACACCTGGGAGCAGTATGTCCTCCTGGACCGTGCACATCCTGGGAGGAAAGGGGTCAATGTAGTTTTTTGCTTTCACCAACTAGAAAGACATTGGTTATGCATTCCAGATCAGGATCAAATTCTAAGAACTTCAAGGTTAGTTCTATGGAGTTAACAGGTAAACAGTTCAAGAAAGGAAGTCTTCTTTCTTCTCTATTAGGATTGTTTGGTTATAGTTCCTTGTCCAGATTGACAGGAGATCCCACACCAACACTAACGGTCAAGGGAACTGGAAACACCAAATCCACAGGGCTCCTAAAAAAGACAATACTCACTTGCCAGACCAGTATATCTGGCCAAGTATACAGAAAGATGTTGATATATTTTATTTTTGAATGAATGAATTAATCACCCTGCACTCCTCTTTGAGAATCATGGCATTGGGTGCATTCTTACTTCTTGAAGAATTGGGATTATGAAGATGAGAGCCATGGAGAAAAATAAGTTGAATAGCCAGCATGAGATTCTGGGGATCAAAACGGAAGACTGTGGTGAGGATGGATACAATGTGCTCCATAATAAAAGACTGCAATAGAGAGCAGAGGACATATCATGTTAAAACAAAAGTCCTGCCAGAAGAGATGGGCATGCTATTCCTGATGTCCTCTAATCTTTCAGAGCTAATAGGGAGAGGAAGCAGGAGAGGCGGTACATGGGTGCCTGAGAACCAGTTGGACACAAAGCCAGTATCTCCTCCATGTTTTGCCATTTTCACATCTGAGATGAAGAGCTATTTTTCAGCAGGTCATTTGTTACATGTTATTGGTCACTTGGTAGTTCAAGGGATGGAAACCCCAAGCTGTTATTTTGTTAGGTCCATCCATATTTGTAGCATTTGAACAATTCCATCTGCAAGTGTGCAGATCTGTAGACTCACTCCCTGGAATGTTAATCTCATGGGAAAACAGTGCAAGGAAATCCCTGGCACTTGGATGAAAATGGCTGTACCCAAAGCTAAGTCAACCCCAGTTTCTGGTTCTAGGATGGAGCAGACTAGCAATGAAACTCCTTTGGCTCTACATCATTCAGAAATTACTAATTAACTTCTACTTGGTTTATTACTGTTATCTTTCCATGCTGTACTAAATACTAAAGTTATTTTTCTGTGCAAATGATTTGTCTACTAGCAGTCAACACACACAGCACAAATTAACACATGGAAACTCAAATTCCAAATAAAACTTTCCTGTGGAATTGATATATGATATTTGATATCTAGAAAGCATATTTAGGAAATAGATTATTTGCTCTCTTTAGTTAATGCTTTTATGAGAGACTAAAAGGAAACAACAGCAATTTAACCAGAGCCCATAATCTTCATTCATACAGTTCTCCCTGTTTTGCCTTTTTCTGGAAACTGGAAAAATCATTTGGATCTCTGAGGTACTACATATAAATTCTAGTCTCAGACAAATCTTTGACTTCCAAGATCTCAGTCTGCCTATCAGTAAAATGGGGATGACAATATCAACTTGCTGAAGTGTAACAGTTTTGCAACTAAATGTATCCTGTATCATACATATCCAGGTTACAGTAATCTTTGGAAAGTGTGACTGCTCGTTATGATAATTAGTATGAATGAGCAAAACTTCTCTCTACATGCACCTGTGCTTTCTTCGTGTATGCGTGCTTTCATAAATTCAGATAGATTACATGTGAATTGCATATCCTTTCATTTACTTATTTTGCAGTGTTGAGAAATGAACCCAGAGTCTTGTGCATGCTGAGCAAGTATTATACTACTAAACTGCATTTCCAGCCCCCATCTGAGAGTATATATGTGAAGAATGGCTGGTATTTAAAAGGAAAGACATGTTTTTTCACTGTCTACTCATTGGAATTGGCTTATTTCAGGAATGTAGGAGAATTTGTAGCTCACCTGAAAAGAGGCAATGGATGCTTAGGACTTCCTGTCCTCTTTGCAATGAAGATGAGCTGGACTGGAGAGATAACTCAGTGGTTAGAACCATTACATCTCAAGCAGAAGGACCTGAGTTTGGATACTCAGATCCAATGTAAGAAATTTCAGGTGGGTATTGTAGTAGTCTATAATTCCACTCCTGAAGGGTGGAGTCTGGTAACCCCCAGAACAAAGAAATATGGTGGAAGAGTAATCTAAGATGACTCCCAATATCACCCTTGGACCTTCACAGGCACACATACTCATATGCATTCTTATACCTGCACACACTTCTGCACCTAAATGAAAAACACACATACGCATCATCATACAAGGGAAATGAGTCTCACTAAACATCCAGAGAGACAAACATGAATGGAAATTTTATTTTTGTATTTTTGTGGTAATATAAATATAAATTCTACTTTATTATAAAGTGTGTATTTGTGGGTATTAAATAGGTACACAATTCTGTGGAAACATCATCATTGTCCAGTTCTGGAATATTCTCATCACCCCAGACAGAAACCCTATTCTTATTAATGGTCATTCCTATTTCTCCTTGTTATAGTCCCTCACTACCAATCATCTCTCTGTCTCTATAGATCTGCTTATTCTAGACATTTCACATAAATGGAATTTATGCAAAAATATAGTCTTTTGGACTGACTTAGCTAATACGGTGTTTCCAAGTTCATGGAGTTTGCTACATATCTGTACTTCGTTTCTTCATGACTGATAATATCCTATTATATGGGCAGACCATATAATATTGGGTTTATGCTTAGCTTGGTTTTCTATGCCATCAGTCCACATAGGACTCACTGTATGATAGAGAAGCACTTTGAATCAGTACTCTCAATTTGCTGATACATCTCACCTTTCTAATCATCTGAGCAAGAGCCTTAAAATGTCTGGGCTATAAGGGTTTTACTTGTAAAATGAAGATAATGGTTCTTCTGAGTGTTACCTGGACAATAAAACTTTGTAGCTGTGCATGCAAGGAACACACTGGTGTATTTGAACTTTAGAAATGGGGTGTGTGTGTGTGTGTGTGTGTGTGTGATTTGCTAAGGATCAAACACATGTGAAAGAAGTACTCTACCACTGAACTGCATCTTAGCTCCTCATAAACATTTTTGATAATAAAAAAATATCTTGGAAAACAAAGGCTTTTCAGAGGTAGGGGCGGGCCTCCTACTCAGTCTTGATTCTGCATAGAACTCTGGCCCCAGAACCCTTGCCCAGTCTCTTCAGGTGTCTCGTTCTTCCGTGGACCTGTTAGGCTGGGCCCTGTTCCTTCTGCATGATGTTCACTGGTTTTCTGGATCCCTCAGGAGATGGCGCTACCTGGGATATTAACAGGGTTGGGAGTGGCAGTGCCCATCTTGGACTCTGGCACAGTGCAAAGAGTTCACTCTGAGACAGAAATCCGAATCTCTCATGCTAGTGCATCTGCCTGTATGAGCTAGCACACAGTCTCCATCACTCCCTTTTGACAGCCCACAGCTTCTTTCTTGAACAGGGCTGCACTGGAGAGCTCAAGAGAAGCAACATCCTGGGCTTGAGCTGCTATGCTCAGGTCAGCTCCTGCTAATGAATGGACTCACCCTGCTGTTTTGCTTTGATTTTCTCTCATGCCAGTTGCTAGGCACCCCTGCCTAGCTTATGGAGGTAACTTTGGCCTGTTGTGGGCTGTGGTGCTTTCCTGGGGCTACTTCCCTCAAGGGCATCTACAACCCAAGCTACTCCTTGAAGTAGAAAATGCTAGCTGTTGTATTGAGTCACAAGGTAGATTAAATGCAAGATACGATATGTTGTATAGATGATCTGAAAACGATGTGAGCTACCAAGCAGGTCTGGCAAAACTCCAGGTATTGGAAAGTGGACCAGGCTACCAGACAGAACTACCTCAGAAAACTGATGATAGAAAACAGAAGGAAGAGAGGAAACATCAGCAGAGAATCAGCTAAAAGGAATTTATCTATTTAACCATTTATTTTGGTCAAATGTTTCTTCACAGTCATACTGTAATCAAATTTAATATTAACCCTGGTTGATCAACCAGGGTTAATGTATTCTCTCTCTCTCTCTCTCTCTCTCTCTCTCTCTCTGTGAAAAACTGGGTTGCTTGGACAGTTCTGATCTAAAGCACATCCATTCAAAATTCCAAGTTTGGAAATGCTATTTATCATGGCTGAATTCCTTATTTACTCAAAACTTCAATTTTCTTTTATATAAAATGTAATACATAGCATTTTATAAAGAAACCCACTATGATGGTTAATTTTTGGTGTCAACTCCACTAGATCTCAGATAGCAGGTAACTCATTATCTGTAAGACTATGTTTAGTGGAAGAATCCATCTTTACTCAGTGTGGATGGGTACCATACCAGTGAGTATTTTGGTAGAACAAAATAGGAAAAAGAAGAAGGAGGAGGAGGAGGAAAAAGAAGAAGAAGAAGAAGCAGAAGGAAGAAGAAGAAGAAGAAGAAGGAAGAAGAAGAAAGAAGAAGAAGAAGAAGAGGAGGAGGAGGAGGAGGAGGAGAAGAAGAAGAAGAAGAAGAAGAAGAAGAAGAAGAAGAAGAAGAAGAAGAAGAAGAAGAAGAAGAAGAAGAAGAAAGTCATTTCCCCCCTTTCCTTCATCTCTCCTGGCCCTTGTACATTAAGGATCACGTTCTCTGGATTTCAAATTCCAAGATCTGCACCAGTGCCCTTAGATCCTGATTCTTAGGACTTTGACTTAGGACTGAGAGTTATATTGTTGGCTTTTTGGCTCCTTAAATGGAATTTAAAACAAACAATGCTACTAATTTCTCTGGTTCTTCAACTTATAGCTGATTGAGTCATTTTCCCTATAAATTTTCTTTTTTTAATACATTTTTATTATTATTTCAGCTCATACACCCTATAAATTTTCTATTTGTTTGTCACACTGGAATGCATGTAACCATCAATGTAAAACTAACCATGAAGACAGCACTTAGACTAAGGTTAAGGACAAAAGCTGATCTCAGTGGTTGATTTGTAAGAACAAGCTATGCTTTGGCTGGAAGGTGTCATTCACAGACAAAAATGAAATATTCACCTGCTGCCAGACGGTATCCTCTAGTCATGATGGGTCTAATGCACCCAAAGAACTCACCGTGGTAATGTTTACCTCCACAAGACCTCAAAAGTGTTAGCATTTTGCCATGGAAGCAGGAAGATCTCAAAAAACACTGTACTTTCTTAAGAGACTGCTGAATATTGATATCGGGAAGGAAAAAAGGAGTTACTTTCATCAGTTATTAATCCACCAGGAAGTTACTTATGCCCTAGCAAGTATTCAAGCACTTGCCAGTTCAGGCATCCTGATGAAACCCAGTAGGCCACACATGCAAAAAGACATGAAACTAGGAGAGAGATTGACTGGAAAGAACATATGAAGTATGACAGGAATGGAGATGGGACTGAGGGATGAAATTATTGTTGTATTCATGTATGAAAGCATCAAAGAATAAAAAATTAAAAAGAAATGAAATGTCTAAGACTGCATTATATGAGATAAAGTAGCAACTTAATATTCCAGTAAAGCTGGTTATTCGAACCTTGGTTATTCGAACAGGCTGTCTTGGAGCTTTCTAGACCTTTCCATTCTGAAATTAAGCTGAAACTAATGCCATGACTTTGCTCAGAGAAGAGCCTTTGAGAAGATCTCATAGGTCAGGAACTAGGGGTAACATGAGATCAAAAGATGGACATGACATACAGCTTGACCAAGAACTCAAAGGATTCAATCCCAGCTTTGTCATTCATTCACTTATTCATTCATTTGTTTGTTCATTCATTCATTTCTTTGTTCATCGCCCCAAGCCTTCCTGAGCACTTTGCTTTCCTCTGCGCTGGACCTGAGCCAAGCATTCTTGTGACTGATCACAGGCACACATGTAAGACAACACCACACTGTTTTATTATTCAGGAAGTTAGGTACAATGTTCTGTGTTCTATTTCAAACTCCTTGAGAGCACATTCAGCTGTTGATAATAATTGTAATTCTAACAACTGGGTACATGAGAGGGTCAGTGAATGTTTAGTGAAATAGAAAAGATTTATTTAGGTTAAATGGTTTCTTCACAGTCATGCCCTGATCAATTGTAACCCAATATCAATCCACAGTTAATGCATCTTCCCATCACACACAACACACACACACAAGCTTGGTCACTTGGTCAATTCTGATCTCAGGCATATCACTTCAAAATGCTGTTTGGAAGCTATTAACCATTGCTAAGTATCTCATTTATCTAACACTTTAATTTTTAATGTAGAATGTAATAGATAATATCTTATAATCTGTATGCAATTACATAAGTGTTTCATTATATACTTACATATTATTTTATAATAAAATATAAAAAGTAGCAGTCCCAGTCTTCTACAATAAGTATTGGTGTAGGAACATTTTATTTATTGATTTTTACTTTTTAAAAAATTATACACATATAATTTATATATATGGAGACATATATAGATAGACATGTCTATATATAAGATTCCATATAAACATGTCTATCATCTATCTATCCATCCATCTATCTATCTATCTATCTATCTATCTATCTATCTATCTATCTATCTATCTATCTGTCTGTCTGTCTGTCTGTCTGTCTGTCTGTCTGTCTTGACAAAATATTTTGACAAGCAGTGAAACCTGTAACCCATAATTGTGGGGTTATTTGAAATGGGAAGAAATCTGAGGTAGCACTACATGTACTATGGAGCTTTGGGCTGTGAGTTATTTAATTTTCCAGATCTGCAGATCTGCAATCCAGAAATCAGAAGCCATTCAGTGCTCATGCCCCACTGTGACAGCAGAGCACCCAATGAGCTCTCCTGAATGTTGAGTTTGCCACATGCGCGGATGTATGCAGCCACCTAGCACTCAGCAAGTCACAGAAGTGACACTGCTTTCCCGCCCCTCCCTTCAGGACAGGAACTCTGTCTTACTGCTGGCCTTCCTGAAGGGTCTAGACCAATGTCTCATGTTTAGAAGTACTCACTAAAGTTTGCTGAATTGAAGTGACACGGCGGACTTCACTGTCAAGGCACTGCTCATAACAAAACAAAAGGATCGCCCCAGTCTTCTCCCTTGAGATGTCATCCCCCTGAATTACAGAACTACATAGTGAATCAGAGAGGGGCTATATGCCCCAGGAGACACTTTAAAAATGCACAGTTTTGATTAATCCCTAATAAAGCAGTTTCCTTGGGAATAAGAGAGGGTCAGGCAGCTCCGGGAGGTCCAGGTTCCTACAGACCTTGAAGCACAGGGCTAATGAGGTTCTTTAGTATGGAGTCAGTGAGCTGGCTTTGGCCAGTTTTCATGGGGCCTGGAAATGCAGAGCCCTGTGAAGGAGCCATTACTGGGAATGAAGACTAAGGTGAGTGAATACAAATGGATAGGCAGGCAATTGTTAGCACTTAGAAGTTTTGATGCAGGAACTGTGCTACCAGCAGGAGAGTTAGCCAAACTCTATGGCCCTCTGCCTGCTGCAGAGGTCATTACCTCCATGCCCAGGCAAGCATCAGTAGGGTTTCCTCGTTTGGATTTGAAAGAAATCCACAGACAGCAGTTTTGATAGTTTCCTGGCAATGCCTCATCTACAATTCCAAACTCCATCCACTCAGAAAATGGAAACTTTTCTCAAAAGTTAATTGGAAGCACAGCCTGACCTGGTTTGAACTCACCTGGCTGCAAAACTTGACCTTATCCAGCGTGAGGTTATCTCCTCAGTGTGAATATTCATATGCTTCCTTGTAGGAATACTTATGTGTTTGATTACAGTTGCTGCCTGAGCCCCTGCAGAAGGTGTTTGGAAACTTTCAGTAGATGCATGAATTCCAGAAAGGGGATGACTCCCGAAGATTGCAGCTGGAGGCGGGAAGTGCTGGACAGCAGGATTACTTCCTGTAATTCTCCATTTACTCCATTCTCCTCCAGTACCAAGGAAGGGCATGCTTACCTTCCAGCAGTGCATTAGCTAATGCTTTCCATCTGTAAGGAAAAGAGGATGTTCAAGCAGCTTCACAAAGTGGGTTCATGGTCAAATAACATGTTTGTGGGAACCAGATGAAAAACTGGAATTAATTGTGATAAAAGTGGCCTTTCCTCTCCTATCCTTGATTCACCTCTGCTTCTATTGGGGCATCTGATCCTTTCCCCCATGTCCTCCTGTGCTTATGAATTTGGCTCCTGTGTATCCAGTGACTCTTCTTTGACTCTTTTTTATGTTTTCTCTTACTAAGGACTGTCCCATAGTGTCTTTTCATGGCAACATCTATGAATGGGCAACCTATGTCAGGTGCCTACCCTGGTACAATCAGCTATGTAGGGATAGATCATGTGACATGAAGTATGGATTCTTGTGCTTGATCTTTGGGCAGATGTTAACCCTTCACTTGGACAGGGCAGATTTCAAAAACCTGTCCTAGGGTCAAGAACTCCATCATTGATAAGGCACGCAAACTAGGGCCAGAAGTTAGGAATATTTCAGAACTTACTAGTGACCCTATTTGTTCTCTTCCCTTCTTGTCAAATGCCAGCAGATACACAAAACTCCCAAACCTTCTACTTACCCTTAGATTACAGGAGCAAAACCCTGAAGGACTCACTGGACATACTCCTTATCTCAGTGAGCATTCTTCAGTTCTCTGTCCACTCTATAGTCCTGGTATCTCCTATGATGCCAGATAGTTAGACTGTAACAAATTTAAAATTGTTTCTGCTCTATGATGGGTGTTACTGTTTATTTATTAAGGATATTTAGGCAAATATTTCAAAGAAAGTCCCGAGGATCTTGGAAGTGAACTGAGCAGGTCAACCAAACCCGCTGTGCCAGCTAAAGAGGGCAGAAGGAGACTCCTCAGTGGAAACAGGGAGAGCTTGCTGTGTCAGCAAGAGCTGCTTAAATAGATTTCCTTGCTGGTGGGGTGCTAATGAGGTGCGACACAGGGGAGGGAAATAGAAGGGGCTTTGTGGGAGAAAGAGCAGACCTGATGATGGCTTCAATAGAGTTCAGTTAGAAGTCTAAGGAAGCCCTGACTCCTGCCCTAAGTCTGTCTGAAGGTCCCTCTTTTTTTGTGGTGTATGTGTGTGTGTGTGTGTGTGTAAGAGGTCTGGGTCTATGGAGATCCAAGAGTGACATCAGCAGTCATATTGGATTGCTGTACTTCCTTTTGCTGTGCTCTGGGTTTTCCCAGGCTCCACCTTCAAAAGTCAGAATTGCAGGCTACTTCCTTTTTTGCCTGGAATTTTAATGTGAAATCTTGAGATTCAAACTCAGGTCTTTTTGCTTGCAAGACAAAGACTTTAACCCCTGAACCATCTCCCCAGTCCCGAAGGTCCCTCTTAAAAGAGCAGAAGAGGATAGGTTCAGAGAGGTCACCTCCTTGTTATTATGTCTCATAAATTTCAATATAATACTCCTTCTCCTCACTTTGTAGCCCAAGTGGTAACTATTCATCTAGATTAAACCCATCTAGTCTCAGAGTTTTGCCTACAGGGGTTTAAGAAGTCTTCTGTCCTCACCTCTGGTCTTGTCTCATATCACAGAGGAGGCTTTGGGTCCCATTTCTTCTATATACATCCCATTTACTGGGGTTGCTTATCAGGAAAGCTGCCAAAAATATATTTCTCAGCTCTTTCTAAACTGGGTTGAAATCACTTTAAAATTATCCTTAAATTTTTCATCTCAAAAACTAGCTTGACGCCTTTGTTTATATCTCTGTTAAAGAGAGGACGAGTTGGCATCCATTAGATCAAACTATATGAAAGTTTCCATTTTTAGGTGGGAAACCATTTTATATGACAATGTCACAAAGTTCAAACTAATACATCTCTCTGGAGCTAGGCATCAGACTGGGCATTCTGAGAACAGAATGCATGATGCACAAACTAGAAGAATTAAGGGGACAAAGATCTGTGCAGCCCAGACATAGGAAATTTAATAAAAATGATGACATAACACTAGTGGGCCTGATACTGAGGGGAGGCATTTACTGAGTCTCGACTTTGCTCCATGATAAATCCATTGCCTGCAACCTTTGCATGCCATACTTCTCTCTTAGCTGCTTGAGAGGTATTTATTATCCAGATGGAAAACTTGAACTATAATGGAGTTAAGAAGTGTGCCCAACATTACCTGTGGAGAAGCTAGAATTTGATCTAGGAAACGTCTCCTGAAAGCCCCTCTATCTCTACACAGAAGAGTTTGAATTATAGAGTTGTTCTTGAATCTTCTATCTCCGTCTTTGTTCTTTTCTAGCTGGATTGGTAGGGATGTCCAGGCAGAGTGCCACAGTGCCAAGAATAGCTCTTTAGATGTGGTATGGACTTGTGTTTGGGTTCCAACCATGTGACCTGGGGAAATTAAATTTAAGTTTTAAGTAGGCCCATTTTTAAAATGAGGCTAATTTGAAACACCTTAGAATTCCATGAACTGCGGCTCTTCCTAAACTAGAAACTCCCTTAGAGGAGGTTAATTTAAGGCCTTGTGGCCTTAGTTGAGACCCTAGCATCTTTCTGTATTCCATTAACATCTGTTGAAAGGCTGAGAACTCAGGAGAGTTTAGTATGAGGGGTATGGGGATTGTAGAAAATGTTGTAAGTTATTAACAGTGAGGAGGAAAAACTAAGAAATAGAGTGAGTGAGAGAGGAAGGTAAAGAGAAGATGTGGAAGGCATCTGTCATAGTTAGTTATAGGTGTTAACTTGATATTTAAAGGCTTCAGTTCTGGGTACAGTTGTGTAGAATTAGTAGTTGAGTTAAATCCTGAGCAAGTCTGCAGGAGAAAGTCTAATTCATGGGAAAAGCTGAGCCCATGGTGGGTGGGACTATTTCCTAGGTACATGAATAAGATAGAGGGAGCTGGTTAAGTAAGTTAGTATTCTTTTCTATACTTGTCCAGACATGCAAGTGAGATTTGTCTTTCTCTCAGTGGTCCTATTGATATAGCATGGCTAGTTCCCTCAGCCCCCGATGTTGGTATAAGCTCTCCTACCAAGCTGGACTAAGACTGTAAATAGATAATTGTAAGCCAAAATAAAACCCCTTATTCTCTTAAGCTATTTGGTCATGAATTTATTAGCAACCTGCAGAGTAAATGCAACAAAATTCATTTGGTCAAGAGAAACTATTGAAGGTTAGTGGGTGCTACTGCTCAGCTGCCCAACCACACTTCTTACCCTGTGTCTGAGTTCTCACAGCTGCTCCAGCAAATGAGAAGATATTTGGTGGCACAAGATAGCAAGCTTTTATCCTTATAGTTTGGAGGATAAAAGTCCAAGATCAAAGTATCAGTAAGTCATGCTCCCTGTGAAGTGCTCTGGGTAGACTCTACCCTCCTTTCTGGGAATCTCTAGTAACTCTTGTCATGTCTTAGTTTATGACAACAGCACTCGACTCTCCATCCTGGTATTCACAAGGCCATTATCCTGCGTGTGCCTGTGCTCTCATGTCTTTCTTTTCCACGCATTAATTGTACATTATTATGACATTTTCATACATGTACATAGTTCATTTTGATCATGTTCATCCCCCATTACCATCTCTTCTTTTGTGTGTAGTGTGTATATGTATCATTGTGCGTGCGTGTGTGTGTGTGTGTGTGTGTGTGTGTGTAAACAAGGGCACCATGTTGGAGGTTATACCTCCTTACTGCTGGATTCTGGGGTGTCTCAGGCTCTGCCTCCCAGGGACCGAAGTGCAGGTTACCACCATTTCAGCTTGGAATTTTTAACATGGGATCTGTAAATGACCACGTAAATAAGTAGTGAAGTATCAAATCTTTATTATGGAATTAACTATGGATTATTATCCTTATTTAGCAATTCTACCCAAAGGAAGTCAGATGAAGAAAGAAAAGAAGCAACAATTACCATACAGGCGAATTAAGAAGTAATTATTATTTTTTAAATTAATGAGTCATTAGTTTATCAAGGAATTTGTCCAGCGTTGCTCTTAAATAGAATTCACCAATAGAAGCTTCGCCCCAGAAGCCTCCCTATTCAAGTTCTCAAATGTGCCTTGATAGACCATGGATTGCTCATTTAAGAAGAGTAGAAAATCGGGCTGGAGAGGTGGCTCAGGGGTTAAGCCTCTGCCTTGCAGGCGGAAGGTCCTGAGTTCGGATCCCAGATCCTACGTATAGACGCTGGGCAGAAGCGGGGGCGGCCTGCGCTTCTGGCCCTGGTAGGGCGGAGCTTGTGAATCCCGGGGCAGAAGGAGGTGGAGGCGTCCATGGTGGTTCGCGAATTCGTCCGTGGTTCTACACATACACAAACACACACGCGCGTGCGCACATACACACGCACATGTACATAGTTGAATAACTAACAATAAAAAAAGAAGAGTAGAAAATCATAAAGCCAAAGTGTTAAAAAGTCATCACTAATCAGAACTGAAGAGGTATTAATTCACTTCATGTGAATTATACATGAAATAAATGAGAAAACGTGATTTTGTTTAAAAGAAGGAGAAAAAAAGCTGTCCGTGTTATGAGTTGATTTCTCCTCACCCCTCAGTGAAAAACAGCTACTAGAGATTTGGATTGAGAACATATCTGACATGCAATAATGGAAAATGCATTGAGTTTTCAGAATTCTACCTTTAATGTAAGGAAAGGGAGAATGTCCCAGCAATCAGCATCATTCAGAGGTGCCTTGGCTCTGGTAAGCTGTATTGGCTAAAGAGCCTTGATTGGGATTCATGACATGGTGGAGGTAATCCAGCATGGTTAAGGTTCTAAAAACATCAAACACTATTTTAGGCCTGGATTTTCATTTCTGACACATAATAAGGAGTGGAGAAAAACTCTTCTAAGGTCAATCAGGATGGAAAATTCTTGAGTCCAGGTTATCTTTTTATTCTGTGGATGATATTGGGCTAGTCTTCTCTCTCTCACTTTCAGAAAGAAGAGATTAAATTATGTATCTCCTTTGTTGGCTTCCAGGCCTGATATTTTATGATCCATGACATAGAGGGTGTGGTCTCAGAGGTCTTCATGTGGAACTCGTGATCTGGGGCTGAACCTCCACCCATGTGGGCCATGTTCAGATATAACTGATCATCAGGCTTCTGACTTGGATTGGAGATACAGCTACTGTGACTTTCTCAACTCAAGGGCTGGGGAAGCAATTGATAGAAGTCAGACGGAAAAGGACGTAAGTGTCAGGAAAGATATTATTGGCAAAAGGAGACACTTAAATTCGTGAAATTGGAAACTATTAGACAAGGACAAGGAGGCCTTAAAATGAAACCAGAGCATCAGCTAGCTGCTCTGTTCTTGGCCAGTTTCATCAGGCTTCAAAAGAAGAGGAAAACAGGTCTGCCCTAGAGGTGCAATGGAGTCAAGCCTGCTGCATAGGCTTTCCTGATCTAACTTCCAGAACTTCCAATCAACTATTCTTTACTCCTCCTTCTCCTCCTCCTCCTCCTCTTCTTACACACACACACACACACACACACACACACACACACACACACACACACACACTCACACCCTAAACTCCTTTCATTCCATGATTCTTTCCTCTCCTTCTCCTCATACACCCATACCTTAGACTTGTGACCCTCCAGTGCATCCCTCCTCCTCTCCCTCTTCTCTCTCTCTCTCTTTCCCTCCCTGAGGTAGGAATTACCAAGTATGTGACTTTCTATATCATGCAGGAAGCATATTTATTATTAGCAATACTGTAATAGAAGCTGTCCTTCTCTGTGATGCTCCATATACGGTACACGGATTGAAGAAGGTCTGTTTCTAATTGTCACAGCATAATTCAACCCTTAGGAAGAATTCAGCCCCTCTTCTAGGAGCATCTGATAGAATTCTGAGAAAACTAAAAAAAAACCTGCATTACCACGGTTAGGAACAGTGATAGTAAGCACAGTATTAACAGAATTCTTCTGCAGAGTGTCTGTTGAGTGCCAGGCATGTCACCAGGTGATTCATATTTGCTGGTGGGAGTAAGAGGAGCTATATTGAAACTGGTACCAGATGTGTTCTTCTTCTTTTTTTTTTTTTTGAGAATTAAGGTAGAGTTTATTAGTAAAGAGAAAGGTTGAAACTCACGGACTCCAGACGTGGAGTGCCATGAGGAGCTAGGGCGCCTCCATGAGAAGCAGAAATAAAACAGCTCATGGCAATAGAGTGCCATGAGGGGCTAGGGAGCCCATGAGAGCTCATGGTGCCTAGGCATGGAATTCATGAGGAGCAAGGAACAAGAAACAGACTCATGGCACTGGAGTGCTATGAGGGGCTAGATTGCCTCCAGAAGAAGTAGGCCGCTGGAAATGGACTCATGGCACTAGAGGGCCATGAGGGGCTAGATCGCCCAGATGCGTTCTTCTGTTCACTCCTGTGCAAGAGTTCTGTTGCAAGAGAAAAGGAGTCTTTATGAAGAGATGCCTTTGGGGTATGGTTGGTGGTCATAAAATACAGATTTAATTAAGGAAGAATTGGCTGAAGTTGTGCGACCTAAGTTACTTGACAGCTTAAAGCAACAAGGTGCAGGAGGATGTGATGAGCTGAGATTTTCATCAGAGGAAAGATGGAGAAGTGATGGAAAGAGACATCAGGAGCTGAGGCGAGACAATGCCTGGGATGTCTGCTTCGTTTGCTGTCTCTTATGCCACCATCTTCCCCTGTATGCTTCTTCTGTTTAAATGATTTTAAAGAGGAAAGTGGTGATGCAACTTGCCCTGCATAGGCCATTGCTAATCCTATTTGTAGATATCTGTGGCTTCTGTGATTGGGTGTGGGAGTGCTACTGCATCTTTGGGTAGAATACCCCTGCACACATACACGTTAAGCATGTCCCATTGCATAGGATAACCACAACTAAGAAATACCCAGGTCTAAATGACAATAGTGCTGAGCTTGAGAGATCATTTTGCACCTTGTGCACTTAAACTTTGCACCTTGCCCTGGCGCCCTTGGGAGCAGCTGTGCTTTGGGTAGGAAGGAGCAAGGGCTGCTTCAGACTGAGGCGGAGGCGGGCAGTGAGAAGAGAGCAGAATCAGCTCGTGCAGTCTGTGAGAACGCCCACCCAGCCTGCGATACAGAAGGAATGAATGTACAAATCCTTTGTAAGACTTTGTAGCAAAAAAACTTAGATGGCTTCCTGAACTTTAAGAATCCTCAGGACCAATATGATGGGACTGGGCTTCTGGGTTTGGGAGTGATTCTGGATCTCTATTTTTTTCTGTATGTTAACCCAGAACTAAGTCTGACTGCTTCAGGACCAGAGACAATGTAATGTATGTCATCTCTTTTTGCCTTCACAAAAATCCTGTGAATTGGACTCAGCCTATTTACTGTGGAGAAAAATTTTGGCTTCCAGCAGCACTAGATGGTTCAAAATTGGCTCTCCGCAAGTTAGAGAACCTGAGGACATGGTAGCTGCTCAATCTCTGAAACTCAATGATTCAGACTAGGAGAGATCAGTGATAGAGCCCTACTGCAAGGCTCAAGTCTAGGACTCCCGAGAGTCACCCTGAGTTGTGACAGTATCATAGTTACATTGGTTCAGAAAGGATCAAGCTTGGCTGTACTAGCTGGCTTTCTCCTTTGCTTATTTCCTTCCATCTGGGCTGCCATATTCAGGGAGGACTTACCCCTCGGCTGCTGTCTTCAGGCCAGTCATGTGTGGAAGTGCCCCACATGCGCACCAAGATGCATGTTTTGATAATTTCTAGGTATCTCTCAATTTAATCAAGTTGACATTAGATATGAATCTCAAGGACTAGAGAGATGACTCAGGTGTTAAAGCCTTTGCCTTGCAAGCAAAAGGACCCAAGTTCAGATTCTACATCCCACGTGAAAATATAAGGTAGATAAAATGGCAAACTGTAATTTTGGCTCTGAAGGGAAGAGTTTGGGAACCCTCAGAGCAAAACAGTAAGGAGATAGAGCAATCTAGAATGATTCCGGATGTTAACCTTGGGTCTCCACAGGCACACACACTCAAGCATCCTCTTGTATACATATGCACACACATGCAAGAAAAAAGAAAGAGATCAGTTTCAACCGCATGTGACACAAATATGTTTCACACAGTAGGGCCTCAAAAAATAGAATTCCTAATACTTTTATTGGAACTTCAGCAATTGCATTTGGAACAAGAGAATTGGCATGTTTGCTCCAAATCTTTTTTTCTAATCTATAAGTTTCTTAAAGTGAGAGACTTTCAGCAAACTCATTTAGAGGAACACCAGTTTAATTGCACACTTAACAGGCTGCTTTTTTTTTTTTTAACTAGATAAACTATGTGCCTGACCCTGGAACTGAACAAGGAAATCTGTGACACGCGGACTCAAAAGTAACAGCCACAAAAGCTTGTGTTAGGGAAGCTTTGAAGTCAACTTTGTGGTGACCTAAATCTCATTGGCTCTCAACTCCACGCTCAGTACCCTGTCTCTCTCTAACTCTGATTTCTACCTGCAGCCCTCCTGTCAGCATCTCTAGATCCCATACTGTAGAGAATCCTTTTACAAAGACGTTTTATCTCCCAGAAGCGGAGAGCTCAGCCAGGAAGCATTAATAGATGGATTGGAGGTAAACTCTGTCTGTCCTTGTACAACTGAGTTTTTTAACTGACTGCACGCTATTACTTCTGAAAACTGTAATTGACTAGTTCTGACAAAGTATATAATATCTCAGGCTCCAGCTTTACTTCCTATTGTCGACAGAAAGGCATTTATCAGCTTCCAAATGTGTCTGTTTCACAGCTTTTCCCTCCAACCTTCTTATGAATTTGAAGGCATAAGTGAATGCTTGAAACCAGTGCATTCGGACTCATTTTACAAAGAAAAGGGACATGGGAAGGAAAAGACCCCGTTTGGAGTTTATTAAAGCTTTGGAAGTCAGCAGGGATCTACACTCACCTTTGTAGGGAGAGTAATAACTGGATTGGTTCAGCCAGGGTTTCTGAAAGATTCAAGCTTGGGAAGTTTAAAGATTTGGATGCTTCTTTTTGCTAGTGTTCTAGTGTGAAAAGTTTCAAACATTCAGCTGAATTTCAACAGTTGGAGAAACACCCATACAAACACAATATTCAGCTGCTACCATTAACATTTAAATATTTACTTGATCAAATTTCTGTCTGCTTTCCCATTCTTCTCTCTCTAGTAATCCATTTCATTTTCAGGGCATTTCAAAGTCAAGTGCAGTATCAGTACACACTCCCATAAATATTTCAACATTTATGTCGTGATCTCGAGTTCAATATTTGTTTACAGTTTTTTCCCCACTGAAATCAAATTTGCCTACAATGAAATGCTCAAATCTAAATTGCATGTGTTTTTGACAAATGTAAACCTGCGTGTAGCTCAAATACCTAAAAAGATACTGAACTTAGCCATCAACTTAGAAAATTTTCATTAATCATTCTCTTGTCTTCCTCCATGGTAACATGATGATGGAGATAACTTCAACTCCAGGATTAATTTCACCTGTTTTTAAGATTCAAACAAATGAAATCTCTCAGTGCCGACTCTCACATAAGGTATTTTTTATTTTCATTCAGAATGACGTCTTTGAGATTCACTCATAATGCAGAGTTCCTGCTCCTTTAATTACAATGCACTGCTACAGTGTGGGAGTTCAGTCTCCATGTGCTTGCCCTGAGCTTGTACTATTAGGGGTTATTATGAATAGAGATACATGACTGTTATTGAATATGCCTTGTTTACATATGCTTTCATAAACTTTTTCAAATACCTAGAAGCCAATAAATCTTACATAGATAGCTAGTAGTAGAGTTGTTGAGTGATAAACTATGTGTTTTTATAAGAAACTGACATTTTCCCAAAGATGTACCATTTTATATCCTAATATTGCATGATATTTCTAGTTAGTTGTTCCTCAGTCTTGCTAACATTTAGTGCTATCCAGCATTAAAAATTAATGTGTGTGTATGTGTGTGTGTGTGTGTGTGTGTGTGTGTGTGTGCAGGTGCACTCATAATGCCATGATATACATATGGAAGTGACAGAACAACCTTTGGGTGCCAATCTTCATCTTTCCACCTTGCTTGAGACTGGGTTTCTTCATACGGCTGTGTGAAGTAGGCTGTTGATCCTGGAGCTTCTGGAGATTCTGAAGGTTCTACCTCCTATTTCCCATAGGTACACAGGATCCAAGCTCAGGTTATCAGGTTTAGTTGTTACTTTGGCTGCTGAGCTATTCCCCCAGTCTTCTCCATCACTTAAATTGTACTGACAAAAGAGAGAGAGAGGCTTACTTTTTCATATACATGGCCAAATGTTTTATCATTTTTATTTAACTTGTGTGTGTGTGTGTGTTCGTGCATGTATATATATGTGTGAGCATATGTGTTCAGGCATTCGAGTGTGGACACACTTTTGATGCAGTAGCTATGGAGTCAAAGGACAGCCTTGGATGTTGGGTCCTCACCTTCATCTATTTTTGAGATGAGTCTCTGTTGTGTTGCTGCTTCATATGGCAGGCCATCTGGCCCAGGAGGTTTTGAGGATTCTCCTGCCTCTGCCTCATGCCTGGCTACAGTGTGGACGATTGCTACTGTGTTCAGGTCTAAGTGGATCAGATTCACGTCCTTATGCTTGTGCAGCTTGAGTGCTTTAACCATTGAGCCCCTAACTTTTCTTCACTGAATAGCCTTATTATACTTGCCCAAACCAATTTCCCATGCATTTATGAGTCAGTTTCTGCACTTTCTATCTGATTCTTGATTTCTATAAGAATTACTCAATTGTGCACCTGATCTTGATTATAGAAGCTTGTAGAAAGTTTAGAAAGCAGTTAGAAATAAGCGTTTCAATGTTTATTTCAAAATTACTTTGGATATTCTAAGCCTTTCATGTTACTAATTTAATTTAGAACCAGCTTGTCTATTTCTAAAATAATTACCTGCTAGGGATATTTTATAAATTATATTTGTTTATCATTTTGAGGAAAGATGGCATCTTAATAATATTGATCTTCTAATATATAAGCATTATCTGACTTTTATTTTTTTAATTTTATTTATTATTTTACTCTGTGTGTGTGTGTGTACGTGTGTGTGTGTGTGTGTGTGTGTGTGTGTGTGTGTGTGTGTGTATCAGAGGGCACTGTGTGTCCCTGTGGAGGACCAAGGGTAACTTTGGGAATCATCCTGGATTGCTTCTACCTCCTTTTTGCTTCGTGCTGTGATTTCCCAGGTCTGTCTGCCAGATCAGGAAGTGCTGGCATTTTTTTACATGGGACCTGGAATCTGAACTCAGGATCTTCTGTTTGTGAGCCATCTCTCCAACACAGCATTGTATGATTTCTAATTTATTCAAGTGTGCTTTCTTAATTCCCAGACTGTTTGTATTTAATGCACAGGTTTACATATCTATTAGAATTTATTGTTAAGTATTTTACATACTTTATTGTATTATTGTATTATTGTATTATTGTAATATAAATTATACATTTCACAGTCTAACAATTTTACAGTTGCAATATAAAAAGGCAATTGACTTCTGTGAATTTGCATTCCGAATTAATATAACTTTATCTATTGTTGTTTTATTTATTAATTTATTTATTTGTGTATGTGTACATAGACATATCACACTGCATGTGCAGATCAGTAGACAATTATGAGAGTCTGTTCTCTCCTTCCACCATGTGGACTCTGGGGCAGCAAGAGTCTTTCCCCATAGAACCATGTTTTTCCTAAATATTTTATATGTCGCTTCAGATTCTGAATCTAAGCATTAATGACCTCTAACAATGATGACATTTTAGTATATTTTTGCTTTTTATGCTTCTTATTTCTTTTTCTTACTTTAATGCAATGTCTATGACATTGATTGTACATGACATAGTAGTGGATCCCTTCTCTTTGCCTCTATTTTTAGAGTAGAATAATGATGTTTTCATCCATAAACATGATGTGATTAGTTATTTCCTATTTAGTCCTAGTTACTGTGATATTTTATGTGAATGGATGTCAAATTCCTTTTGCACAAAATTTGAAGGTTTTGTTACTTTTACATTCTCTTTTCTGGAGCTTCCTTTTTTCTAGGAATTACGATGTTGTTTACATTTTCATTAAAGGGCTTATTTCTGAAATTATGTTTATATCTTTTTGCCTATTTTTCATATTTGTTTTCATTCTTTTTTTACCTTAAAGTTTAGACTTTAATTTTGATGTAGCTAAATTTATCCATCTTCCTCTCATGATTTGCATGGTTTTTTTTAATGTCTTGTTGAAAAGAAGTTTTTGCTTTTCTGAGGCTAGAATTGAACACAAAGAGTATTAGGGAGAAAATAAGCAAGATGTATCCAAATCAGAGGAGAATCTTCTGACTTGAGTATATTCGGTAAGCAGTAATAAGAAAGGACAAATGTCAATAAACTTAAGTTTGTACACAGTAAGCTAGGACAAGAAGAATCAAGGTTCTAAGGATTTTCCTCCTCCATGGAGAAATAAAGTAATGGAAGAAACACAAACAATAGTAAAAGTAAATTGGATTAATAAAACCCAAAGCTGTTCTTTACAAAGAACAATAAGGTAAACAAACCCTTGACACGTTTACTTAACGATAGATGAGATACGACATAGAAAAATATCCAAATTAAAAATGCAGAGGTAAGATTGTAAGAGCACAAGGATGGGAGGAGTAATGATATGCAAGATACTCCACACAAGTTAGGGACAAAGCAATCAAAATAGGACTTTGCATGACCTGCGCTATGTCCAACACATTATTGACCCCACAAAGTTTAGCATGGACTAAAGGCACTAGGATCCTTGGAGGCTAGGGACTGACAGTAACAGTAGTGTTCCTAAGCTTAAGGGGAACACAGGAAAGGGTTCTGGGAAATGCCCCTGGGTCCCTGCACCTCATCGGAGAGGAGGACCCAGAGGAGAGTTTGGCATGCACATTAAAGGATGCTCCGGGGATTGGGGAGGAGGCACTGGGATATGGGGAGAGAGGGGGGAGGGGAGGGGTAGCAAGGGGGTCGGGGGGAGGTGGAGGGAGGGAGGGGACCGGTGTACCTGTTAAGTTTGTATGAGCAGAAATAATAATAATAATAATAATAATAATAATAATAATAATAATAAATGCAGCATGGTCATGTAGGAGCTTCAAATTACAAATGAGTATGTGAAAATATGGTCAGAGATTTTTCAAGAAAATATACATTCTCCACAACTGACTTATGGAATAAGGAACACAAATAGGTCAGTCATTATAGATGGGTAATTAAAGATAGTAGGAGACTTATCCATAAAAACGGTATTTGAGGATAGACAACTTTGAAGATATTTTGTTGCAAACATTAAAAGGAAAGATAATTTCAGAACTATATAAATTCCCCCAGAGTTATAGAAAATGTAGAAAGCCAGATAGCTCATTTAAAAGGCTGTTTCATCTTAATACTGAAATTTAATAAGCGTAGCCTGTGAAAAAGAAGACGAAAAATAACATAAGAAAGAAAGTGGTTCAGTCTCATCTGTAAAAATGACACAAATGCACCCAATGATGCATTATCAAATTTATTCCAACCATATATTCAAAAATAATCTACCTTTACAAAGGGAGGAATGAAAAGGAATTATTTATGGAAATCGCAAAGCTAAATAGACAAAGGGAAAATTTATTTGCTAATCCCAATTCACATAAAATATAATACTTATTCTAATACAACATCCTTCCATATAAATATAATGCCTTCTAGTCTGCAGAACCCCCTCAGAAAAACAGAAATACACAGCAATTTCTTTTATGAGATGAAGGTATCTGCTGGAACCATCATCCCTGTTCTTGGGGTCCTATTTAATGAAGTAAAGCAAGAAAAATAAAGAAAGGCCCTAAATATGGGAAAAGCAGAGGCAGAAAAACCCTTCTCACTACCAATATGATCTACTGGACAACTGGCAGATATTAGAACTAACTACTATAGTTAGCAAGAAGATTCTAAATGAACAGGTACAAATAAGTAGCCAAGAAATTAGTAAGTATAAAATATATATTATGAGGACTACGAAATGTTACTAAAGGGCATAAAAGTCAAGTAGTAGGGGCTGCCAGACAATTAATCAAGTAAGGAGCCTTGTAAATCTGGTAAACTGAATTCAAGTCCTAGAAGCTCACATGGTAGATAGAAGGTGATAACTGACTTCTGAAAGTTGTCCCTCACCTTTACCAGAGTGCATATATATATATTCTCTCTCTGTCTCTCTCTCTTTCTCTCTCAAAAAAGAACAACTGAGTCTTAGATGGGTACAATGATGCCCAATTAAATTGAAGTGGGATATCTAGGGAGATCTTGCTTTAAAAAATCCAAAACCCAAAGTAAAGCAAAGAGAAACAAGGTAACAATTATAGCAAACTAGAAGACACCAACAAAAAGATTCAGCTTTGATAAGAACTTTCAGAATTGAATGGATGGGAAGAGAGCCCAAATTGGTTTCCAATTTCAACATGATCACAATGAAATATAACAAGGTTCTTCATGGACCTTGAAGAGCTGATCTCAGATACATAGAAAAGGAGGAAAGCAAAGAGCCAATGCAGGGTTGAAAATTAGGTGTGTGCTGTGAACAACAAGTCAGGATTTTTTACGAAGCCCATGAAGTGTGAATCTTGGGATCTCCCTTCCCAGGCTCAGGAGATGAATCTTGCTCTGCCTAAATAGTCAGCGGGTTTGTAAAAAAATCATTTAATAATAATCCCCAAATGCAAGTCTCCATCAACTCCAATTTCCATTTTCATGGAGGGATTGATGGAGGAGTGACCAAGTAGGTCAGAAGGTTAAGGTGGGTTGGAGAATTCAGTGGTCTTTGTTGGAGAGTGAGCCATCACCTACCTACCCACGGGGATGGGAGTGGGAGAGTGGGGGGAGGGGCGGCGAGGAAAGTGACTGTGAGTCTGTGATTCTTGTCCGCTTTTTCCTTAGCTGGAATGCAGACACAATGTGACTGGTATTTCCAGGATTATAAAATTCATTTTCCAGCAAGAGCTGCCCGAAATGAATGAGATGCCCAAATTATTGGTTAAGTTGATAGGGTTTGATTTTAATATTGAAATTTGGAGAGACATTTTGGGATTATTCAATGAAAGAAACTATAAATTCCTGGTCCATATAGGTGTACAAAATGGTTTCTTTTTGTCTCCTTTAAATTTATTATGTTTTCTTCGATTTTGATATGCCATTCAGGCTGGTCTGAAACTGTCTATATAACCAAAGGTGAACTTGCAGCAATCCACCTCCTGTGTTGGGACTATAGGAATTGAGTCACCACCCCCAGCAAATTTATTTACTAAAGAATCTGGAAAGATGTCAGAGAAAAAAAGTGAAATGAGAAATCAAAGCAGTGAATAATCTGTGATTATTTTTCCATAATATAAATCATAACTTTTTATTTTATAGTGATCACAGAATATTTAAATATAAAATTATAAAGTTGCTATATTATATTGTAAATGGTCAGTGAGATAGTTCATTGGGTAAAGTGTCAGCACTCAAACCCAGTGACCTGAGTTCATTCCTAGAGCCTCCAAGTAGGAAAAGAGCAATGACTTCTCAAAGTTGTCCTCTGAACTCCACCTCCTTTCTCCTTCTCTTCTCTCATTCTTGCTCTCAAATAAATAAAAATTCTTTTCAAAAGAACTATGAAAAACAAATTATACTGACACCAAGAAGAACATGAAAATAAAATTTAAAATCATTCATAAAATTTATTAAACCTTGTAAGATCAAAACTCATTTATGAAGAGGAAGCGATGAATAACAGAAGCCATGATAAGTTCATAGATGAAAATTTATCATTCAAAGAAGGAAGATGGACACATCCTGGGAATGCATAGGAAAAATTTCATTTACTGATGATTTGACACAACATTTTGATAACAAAATTTTGTGAGCACAATGAGATTATTGACATGAAACTTAATCAAGTATTGTTGGGTTACATGGTCACAGAGATGACAGCAGAAGGAAACTTGAAATGCCCTGAACCTTCCCTGTTCAGGGCTGAGTGAAGCTGGTGAAAGTTTTTTTCCAAATCTCAAAACCTTGCTTGGCATTTCCAGTAATGAGGTTTGCTGCTGAAAGACACCCTCTAACATTATCAATAAGAAAAATCTAAGTTTTAATTATCTGTGGTGCAGGAAGGTTGAGTGACTATTCTTCCAGAAGAAAGCATTGCAAAGACGTCATGTGAAGACTTCAGTGTATAAAAGACCAAAAGTGGATGGAGAAAAACACAGAGTTGAACCACTTAATGAATGTGCATTGCTGGGATTTTTTATGTTTTTATGATGCTTGAAGTATTTGGAAACTTTTTTCTTCATTCACAATGCACATTTATTTATTTGTATCTATTTTTGTTATGTTGTAGATCTTGATTTAATATTTTAAAATTTTAAAAATGTTTATAAAGTTTATTCTTTGGGTTTTTAAAATAATTACACAAACAATTCATTTATGAACATTTAATAGCAACAAAATCTTAGCAGCACAACTAAGTATAAGTCCAGAAATGGAAAGACAAGGAGATATGGAATTAGTGCATAGAACTTCTTCTGTTATTTCCTGCACTTAGTCATAAGTCAAATACAAGATCTATCATTTTCCTTTTTAATCAACAAGGAAAAATAAGTTTCAGTTATATTAAAAGGTAGGCAAAATTGACATCTGTGATTATTTTTCCATAATATAAATCATAACTTTTTATTTTACAGTGATCACAGAATATTTAAATATAAAATTATAAAGTTGCTATATTATATTGTAAATGTTCATGAGTAGTTTAAATGACAAATTCTATCACATATTAAATCTTCTTTTCAATCAAAAAACACTAATAAAGAAATGCTTCATTTCAATTACTTGGACTTCTATTTCCTTGGAACTATGACAAAAGACTTAATATTGTAAGGAAAATTTTTCAGACAGAATGAGGAATCTAATTTCCTAAAACTAAAACCTTTCAGCTGAATTTAAGGACAGGTTCAGGAATTTTAAGTGTCTGACTTAACAATATCACAATATAGTTAAAAATGGAAGCAAATTCTGAAATAGAAATATCAACAGTTAGAATATCGATTAGATTATTACACTATACCTACAATTATTCATGGTGATTGGTTTGAGATATGGCATATAATTAATGAAACAATATGTTATATATTTATTGAAACATACATATGGTAAGGTTAGTTATATAGTTCATGTCATCTTTAAGACTGTATTTTTATTTCTTTTTTGCCTGTTCTTGTTTTCTATGAGTTTGGGGCTTTGGATGTCACTCCAAATCACAAAATTATAAGCAAATCATTTTAAATTAAAAATTAAGTTACTAGAAACATGTCTCAATTTATTATACTAGGAGTTAGTGAAAATTTTTGGTACTTTTAATTTATTGTGCAGAGTATGTATTGTTTTCCTCCTTTTTTTACTTATTCCTAATGCTTCTATTTATTTTGAAAAATATTCACCATGCACAACAAGGTCATCACAAAAGTGATTTAATTATATTTAACAGCAATAAAATCTTAGCAATGCAAATAAGTAGAAGTCCAGAAAATGGAAAGGCAAGTAGGTACGGAATTAGTACACAGTACTTCTTCTATTATCTCCTAGGCACATTCATAAGGCATCGATAAAGTTTTTTTTTAGAAGCTTATATCTAAAATAAACTAGAATTTACCCACTTAGGGAGGACATTTTTTAAAAAATGCATTGAATTAAAAACTTCCAAGTAAGGGGGAATTTTGTAATAAACATTTAAACAAATTCTCCAAGAAATTTTCACCAATAGCTTTTTCAAAAGCTATTTCAAAAAGCTTATAATGAATTGGTTAAAATTGACCAATTATTCTGCTTTATTAGAGCTCAAATTCAGGATTACATGATCCAATGTAGTCTAGAATTCTAAATAAACTTTTGTTTAAAAATTAATAAGATAACACAGGAAAATGCTTTTTATAATTCAGAACACTAAATTAATTTAAATATTGCTATATTTTGGAATGGAGTCAGCATCCATTAGCATCTGGTAATAAAGCAACATACTTTGCACTGAGTCCATAAGAGAAGTCTGGAATCCCTTGCTGGAGTCTGTTGTACCAAGCTTTTTCATCTTAGTTCAATTTCAAGTGAACTTGATTTAATCTTCTGATTATTTAAAAATCTCTGAAATCATAAACTCTGTCTACTGTACTTATGTCTACAAGATGCTTAATGCAGAATTTCTCTGAACATTTGGATTATGAGGAGATTCAGGGGCTGTACTTCATTCTACATATCTACATACAAGCATATGCATGCTCTACTTCACTCTACATATCTACATACAAGCATATGCATGCATTTGTATCCATGGCTATCCATTCAGTCTCCCTCCTCATCCACACTCAAGTCTCCATCCATGAAAATACAATACAAATACAAACATGCATGCATGCATAAGCAGTGCACGTATCTACATAGCCACTTTTTCTTACATATACAAACAAAATTGTACAGGCACTTAATTTTTCATTCATGTGTATTCTATAATCTCATTAAAATAAATTTCCTCTCTCTCGACTGACACACACACACACACACACACACACACACACACACACACACAACTCTTTTCTATTCTTCCTGCCCCCAAAAGATATTCACATATGTACAGAAACACATATATACATACTTGCAAGCCACGGTAGGGTAGCAACTTGCTGGAGCCCATTTTCTCCCTCCTTAAACTCACGTTTTCACAGCTCCCACAGAATTCCTCTAAAGAGTTTTTAAGTTGAAAAGAGTTTGACTAATCAGGTTCCTGGCTCTCTTGCCCAACAGATCCATACATGCAACTGAACAGGAAATGATTGCAGTTGAAACTATAGCGGCATCTCCCTGAGAAAAGCTGGAATGGCATTTGCAAGTCCATTTGTGGGTTAAATCCATGGGCAGCTGAACCTCGATTCCAAGTGTTTTAATATTAAGGTTTTGTTTATTATGTTTTTCCATACAACCTTGTGCCTTCACATATTGTGTGTAATGAGCAACCCACATGTGTAAAGAATAGAGGTTCTTCCATTTATTCATTAAAGGTACATATACCCTCTGATTCCAATTTTAAATCAACATCTGATAACCAAAGTTACACAATGTAATGTTGGGATACAGAGCTATAATGCTAAGAAAAAAGACACTGTTGTCATCCTATGTGGCCTTATTTTAGATGATATACATGTATATCTTAGATGATACACAATGTCTGTCAAACTTTTGGAAACATTGAAAATAGCTCAAAGACTTCCACTATTTCCTTCATGGACTCCAACAGGTCTAGAAACCCCCAGGGTGTGAACCACTGAACTATACCTTTGACCATCTTGCCAGGATGAGTCACAGTGTAAAAGAATAGGAGTCAGGAAGTCATAACATAGTATGATTAATTTTAGAACCACTGTGCCTGTGCCTCCTGGGAGGCAGTTTGGCCAGATGAAAAATCTGTACTGGAGTTTTTCTATAAAGTTTAAATTTTCCACAGTCACGGGGAATTCATCTGCCAAGCTCTCCAGGATTCTGGGTATGTGAATCTTGATTTATTCTAATTAAAGGGAAAATAGGTTGTCAGCCATCTGATGAGTTAAGTAGGATGGTCAGAGACCCGTCTGAACTACAATAATAGTAAGGGGACTAGTAAGAGGCAATGAATAAGATACTAGGGTCAAGACCAGGAATCTGACTTTGTATGAATGACTGAAGGGAAGTCATGAGTCATTTGTATCAAATTATGGATGTCACAGGCTCAGTGCATTGTACTTGACTCATGCTTCTCTGGATTATAGGAATCCAAAGGTGGAGGTGATAGAAAAAGCCTGGTCATTCTCTGGACAAAATTGATTGCATATATAGAACCAATTCTCTTAGAGGTTTAGGCTACCAAAAGGTACAGTTGGCAAAAAACAAAATGAGAATTCATAGGGAATGATGGAAGGTTAAGAGTTTCACATTAATGTGAGTGTTTTCCAAAAGAACAAGAAATACTTTTACATTTTCTAAAATATAGTATATCCTCTAACACAGGGATAGATTGAGAATACAGAATTTGCTCAAGAAGGGCAAGGAAGTAAGTAGTTATGATAAGTTTATTCAGATAAAAGAATTTAGGGTGTGATTGGGCCAGTATTTCATCTTGCCAACAGGAAAAATGAAGCTTAGAGGTACAGGGTGACATTTTTTGTGTCTCTGTGTTAGTGGGGAAGTGGTGATGGGGGATACACTAGTTTTTCACACAGTTATGGAACCTATGAAGTTCTATGTTTTAGATTCCCCAAGAAAGCTAGTGCAATTCAATCCAAGCCTCAAGACTTGGAACCAGAGCAACCAGCAATGTAAATCTCAGTCTGAGACCAGAGCAAATGGAATGCTGTATCCAAATTCAAACATGGAGAAGACAGTGACCTATTTCTCTTTCCACCTTCCATAGTTATGTTCACTTCAAACCCTGAAAAGACTGAGTAATGCCATCCCTTCTACACTGCAGAGAGAAATCTGCATTGCTCAGTCTACTGACTTGATGTTGATCTCAATCACCAACGTCTGATAAGCACCCTCAGATAAGGCTTTGAGTCTAAGCACTGGTCCACTCAGATTGACACCTAAGCTATTCCAAACTTCAAGTGTTAGGGATTCTGCTGGACCCCATCTTCTATTTCCCTAGCCACTTTGGAATCTCAGTCTCCACACTTAAGTTAATGCCTCTGCATCAATCAGTCCAAGGAATGTGATACACTTGGAGGTGGGCAGGAAAAATGAGAGTAGGCTCACCTTTCTATCCCACAAAACAATCTTCCAATCTCTCTTCATTTCTTCCCCTCAGCAAGATACAAGCAGAAGCAGGACCAAACTTCCAGATGGAATCGTGCAAGAAACATATTTGAGCTTTCAAATAACAATCTACTCCTCACTCTCTTCTGTACTCTTGCCTAAACATCTCAAGTTTCCACATGTTCTCCCTAATATTCAAGACTTTCTCCTGTTGGGCTGAGGAGTCTAACTTCATCTTGTGGTTCCTTTCCTCTTCCCAGGATTCCTAGATGCTTAGATCATGGTCCCTAGACTGCTTTCTGTTTGAAAGCAAGCATTACTATTTTCAAGTCTTTTCCCATCTAATAATTCTTTATCTCATGGACAAAATGAACCTATATCCTGCACAAGGACCTTGGGATTCCAGGTGGTGGAATCTCTTTTCTCTGCAGTGTTCATACTCTGAAATTCCACCTTCTCTGGGTCTGCAAGACAATTGGTTCATAAAAATGTTGGACTGACCTCACCAACTCTTCCTTTGTTTACTCCATCTTGTGTGGATCCAGTTTCTTTACTCTTAGAATTTTGGAGGTCATGGTACTTTTTTAACTTTACATGGTTCTGAAACATAAAATATAGAAGAGTACAGACTGAATAATATTTTTGGTATGTGTAGAGGAGAAAGGAGGATGATTAACTTTTATTAGAAATCTTTGAATTATTCAGTTTGTTGTAATAAGCATATGCCTTGTCATTGAATGATTTAAATTAAAGGAATGCTTTTCCTTAATAAATAAGAGATTCCTGTTCAGATCTCATTGCAAGCAGTTATTTAATATTTCTGAATCACAATTTTCTCTTTCATAAGATAAGAATAAGATACACATCTTCTTTTGCTGAATGGATATTGTAAAGATCAAATAGAAAGTTTATACATCATAGGTATATGAATCAAATATTACTGTTATTGAAAACAAAGTGGTAGAATTATCAGAAACATGATTGCATTGCTTTAGCTTCTTTTATCTCATCTCTTTAAATCACTTTTGGCACATTCTAACCAGAGTGGTAGGTTCATAGAATCCATGAAAGTTTTTATGCTTTATGAAGAAAGATCTATGGAAGAGTTGGAATGGTGAGAGTTCAGCCCCATACCTTGATCTTACATTCATTCAAAATAGGGAGGCCCAGAGAAAAGAAAACAGAAAAGACAAATGGAAATTGCTGCAAGGGAATTGTCACAGGGACTGAGTATGGCAGAAAGTATTATTCACTGATCCACAATGTTCCACCAACATCTGATTATTAATAATGAAGGAGCCATTCCAATTGGGAGAAACAAAATGGCACTGGCAACAGACATGGGAAATTGACTCAAGTAACATTTTGACAACATATCCTCAGGCTAAGCACAAAAAAACTTTCAAATGAATATTGAAGTGTTAGTGTATCTGTTACCGAGATCTGTTTAACTTCTTTGAATGTATTTGGGGTGCTCACAAGTATGGGAAGAAATACAGTTCTCCATGGCAGAAAAAGGAGTTACTGATATGGAAATGAAGAGACTAGAATAAAGCCTGAATTATTTGGTTAGAATGTGAAGTGTCTGTGATACCATGGCATTTGCTTCATGTAGGCACTGAGATACACAATGATAGATGGTGGACAGATAGTTAGTACATTGGTAGATTGACAAAAACGTATACATAATATATATGCATACATGTCCTATCATTGTCTAAAAGAAAGCCCTGTAGTAATGAGCATATCAAGTGATCAGATCTTAGTTTTAGATATTCTTAACAAGTACAGGAAGGGGAGAGAGGGGACTGGGGTACCTATTAAGTTTGTATGAGCAGAAATAAAGAAAGAAAGAAAGAAAGAAAAGAAAAAAGAAAAACCAAATAGAGCCATATTTGGTGGTGCATGACAGTAATCTGAACACTTGTAAAGTAGAAGGAGGAGGGCCCAGATTTTTCTCAAAAGCAAGCAGAACGTAAAATAAAAAATGAAGCAAATCTTCTCAGGACATGGACCATTCCAGAACAGTTCTCAGGAGCAGGAAGCAAAGGACTTCCTGCTGACCACATATTCATATTGTTCGATGTAAAAGACAAAACCAGTGATTTAAAAGATTAAATTCTATATTCTATGACTTCAGCTGATTATGATAGGAAAGGTGAGGATCTCCATCAAATGCTTGTGTTTTGATCCCTAGACCCTGCAATGCTTCCTTAATATGATATATAATGAAAATGACTCTGGTCCCTTTACCCCACCCCGCTCTGCCAGGTCGGGACGCGTGCGCGCGCGGTCCAGCCGGGCCTCACCCCGCGACCTAGGTAAGTCCCGGCTGTGCCCGCCCACCAGGACCCCAGGTCAGCCCACAGGGACCCGGCTCCGACTCCCGCCATCCAGCCTGAGCCGCGCGCAGGGCCGAGGGACGAGGAGGACCTCCCCCTGCGCCCGGGCCCCTGCCCCAGCTGCCCTCGGGTTAAATAGCTCCACGCCTACATCCCCAGTCCTCCCTTTACCCCACCCCGCTCCGCTGGTCGGGACACGGGCGCGATCCAGCCGGGCTCACCCGCGACCTAGGTAAGCTCTGTCCGTGCCCACCCCCAGAACCCCAGGCCAAATAATTCAGTTTAGTGAAATTGAAAGATCGTAAGAGTTAAAACGACAATGCCAAAGTCAAAGTGCAAATCAATGAGAAGCAACACTTAAGTAAACAAATTTCCCACTGAAGAAATTAATCCCATAATGTTAGACTCCAACCAGAACAAACCGGCAGAAAAAGGCCAAGAAAGCCTGACCCAGGATAACGACTTTCAAAATATGATCATTACCATGTTCAATACTATGAAAGAGGAAATCCGGGAGGAGTTACATAATCGAATCAATCCCTTTGAAGAGGAACACAACAGACATTTGGAGAAGTTGAGAAAAACAGTGCAAGAAAGAAAAACTGGCATAGAGCAGTTAAAACAGACTCAAGCAGAGTTTAAAACTGAGCTACAAGACAAGTTATCTTCAACCCAGAACGCCACAGAGAGTCTTATCAACAGAACTAACGAAGCAGAAAACAGAATTTCAGACCTTGAAGATAAAGTGGGAGTACTAACCAGCTCAATGGAACAGGTTGTTAAAGCCAAAAAGATACTTGAGAGAAATATCCAAGAGATATGGGACACCCTGAAGAAGCCTAACATGCGTATTCATGGAATACCAGAGCAAGAATCTCAAAATACCACCCCTGAGGAAATTTTTCAAACGATCATCAAGGAAACCTTTCCTCATTTAAAGAAAGAGAGGCCCATCCATATACAAGAGGCATTCCGCACTCCAAACAGATATGACCAAAAGAGAAGCACGCCACGGCAAATAATAGTTAAAACACTCCACATTCAAGATAAAGAACTGGTGCTGAGAGCTTCAAGGGAGAAAAAACAAGTCACTTTTAAAGGTAAACCTATTAAGTGGCTCCTAGTATCAAACCCACCCACCCCAACTAGAGACAGTAATTGCAAGGATTATGAACAGGAGGGATGGGGTAGGAGGGCCACACCAGAAACAAGAAGAGAAGGGACCACGTTACAGCAGAGAAAATAGGCCTCCATCAAGGACTCAAATAAGTAATGAGACATCTGATTAAGTTCACAGACTTTTGTTCCTGATCATTTACTACTGAGGGGGTATGATCTCACCAGAAGAGGAGGGCATATTGTCTGGCAGATAAAAAGTAATCGTTGTGCAAATTGGTGATAGACCCCTCCCTCACTGTGGTTTCCCACTTTTATTACATCTACCTTTGAATGTACTTTTATCACAAGACTCTAGTTTAACAGCTTTTTGTCTCTGGCCAGGGGTAACATACAATGCCCACCAGGATGGAGTGAAGGGCATTGCAGGAGCAGCAAAACTGCAAAAGAAAACCAACAAGCCACAATCCAGAACTTCAGAAACTCTATATCAACCACCTAGAACTAGGCCAGCTTAATCTCTCCCCATCCTGAAGCTCAGGGAAATTTGCAGAAGAGGGAGCGGTAAGAGTGTAAGAGCAAAAGGATGGGAGGAGCAATGATATGTAAGTTACTTCATACAAGTTAGGGCTGAAGCAATCATAATTGGACTTTACATGCCCTGTGCATTGTCCAACACACTATTGACCCCACAAAGTCTAGCATCTGCTAAAGGCACCAAGATCTTTGGAGGCAAGGGATTGGCAGCCACAGCAGTGTTCCTATACTTAAGGGGAACACGGGAAAGGGTTCAGGGAAAGGCCACTGGGTCCTTGTACGTCATTGGAGAGGAGGGCCCAGAGGAAAATCAGGCATGCACAAGAAAGGACTCTCTGGGAATTGGGGCGGGAGGCACTGGGGGATGGGAAAGGAGGGGGTGGAGAGGAGGAGCAGGGGTTACGGGGGGGGGGAGGGAGGGAGGGAACTGGTATACCTATTAAGTTTGTATGAGCTGAAATAATAATAGCAATGTATTAATAAAAAAAAGGTAAACCTATTAAAATAACAAATGACTTCTCAGTCGAAACAGTAAAAGCAAGAAGAGCTTGGAGAGACATACTTCAAGTATTGAATGAGCAAAAATGTCAACCCAGGCTGATTTACCCTGAAAAACTATCAGTCATGATCGAGGGAGAAAGAAAAATCTTCCAGCACAAAGACAACTTGAAGGGATACATGTCCACCAAACCAGGCCTTCAAAAAATGCTAGAAATGATACTCAAGCATGAAGAAAAAAAACAGGCATATCCAGGAGAACAGAAGGCAAATATAACACCATTAAGCGAAGCAATATACTTATAAAAACTACTAAACACAATAAATGTCTGGAATTAAAAATGGTTTCTCCATTATAACACTAAATGTTAATGGAATTAACTCACTGATCAAGAGACACAGATCACAAACTTGGATTAAAAATCACAATCCATCAATCTGCTGCCTGCAGGAAACCCATCTCACCACAAAAGATAGGCACACTCTAAAAATAAAAGGCTGGTCAACAATTCTACAAGCTAATGGAAGCAGAAAACAGGCAGGGGTAGCCATTATGCTATCAGACAAAGTGGACTTCAAACCAAAGAAAATTATAAGAGACACGGATGGATACTACATTTTAGTCACAGGTACAATTCACCAGGAAGACTTCACAATACTGAACATATATGCACCCAATACGGGCCCCTCCACATTCATTAAGAAAACCCTACAGCATCTAAAGCAAGAAATCAACCCCCAAACGATAATTCTTGGGGACTTCAACACCGCCCTCTCAACATGGGATAGATCAACAGGTCAAAAGCTTGACAGAGACACTTTGGAACTTAATCAAACCCTGAAAGAAATGGACCTTACGGATCTCTATCGAACTTTTCACCCACGCACCAAAGAATACACATTTTTCTCAGCAGCACATGGAACTTTCTCCAAAATAGATCACATATTGGGCCACAAAACAAATCTACACATATACAAGAAAGTTGAAATTCTAACTGTGCCCTATCAGACCACCACGGCCTAAAGCTGGATATCCACAACACATCAAACAAGAGAAAATACACTAACTCCTGGAAACTTAACAATATGATGCTAAATGAGAACTGGATTCAGAAAGAAATTAAAAAGGAAATTCAAGATTTCCTGAGAGTGAATGATAACGAAAATACAATTTACCATAATCTCTGGGACACAATGAAAGCTGTTCTAAGAGGTAAGTTCATAGCTCTTAATGCCTACATCAAAAAAATGGAAACATCAGAAATAAACAACTTAACAATGCAGCTTAAAGCTTTAGAGAAACTAGAGTAATCTGATCCCAAAAGTAGTAGAAGAGAGGAGATTAGCAAAATAAGGGGAGAAATATCTGAAATCGAGATTAAGAAAACGATAGAAAAAATCAACCAGTCAAAAAGCTGGTTCTTTGAAAAAATCAATAAGATTGATACACCCCCAGGTAAATTAACCAAAAGCAGGAGAGAGAAAACCCAAATTATCAAAATCAGAAATGGACATGGAGTTATCACTACTGATACCCAAGAAATCCAGAGAATTATAACATCATATTTCAAAAACTTATACTCTGTGAAGTTTGACAACACAAAAGAGATGGATGAATTTCTAAGTAAACACAACTTACCTAAATTGAATCAGGAAGTTGTGAATTATTTAAATAGTCCTATAACATATAAGGAAATTGAGGAAGTAATCTCGAATCTTCCCACCAAAAAGTGTCCTGGACCAGATGGATTCAGCACAGAGTTTTACCAGACATTTAAGGAGTTCATAATACCAATACTCCTTAAACTGTTCCATCAAATAGCAAAGGAAGGAACACTACCAAATTCCTTCTATGAAGCTAATATCGTTTTAATCCCAAAATGTAATAAAGACTCACTTAAAAAAGAAAACTATAGTCAGATCTCTCTGATGAACACAGACGCAAAGATTCTCAACAAAGTCTTAGCAAATCAGATTCAAAAACACATTAAAAAGATCATTCAAGGGGACCAAGTAGGCTTCATCCCCGGCACACAAGGTTGGTTCAACATACGGAAATCAATAAATGTAATCCATCATGTAAACCAGTCCAAAGTCCAAGACCACATGATACTCTCGAGAGATGCAGAAAAAGCTTTTGACAAGATCCAACAGCCTTTTATGATCAAAACGCTAGAGACAGTAGGAATGGAAGGAACCTTTATCAATATAATAAAAGATGTAGACAACAAGCCCACAGCAAGGATTATGCTCAATGGGGAACAATTGGAAGCATTCCCACTTCCATCAGGAACTAGACAAGGCTGTCCACTCTCACCACTTCTATTCAATATTGTACTTGAAGTCTTAGCTGAAGCCTTAAGACAAGAAAGGGACATAAGAGGGATTCAAATCGGCAAGGAAGAAGTCAAGCCATCCCTATTTGCAGATGACATGATCTTATACCTGAGTGATCCCAAAAACTCCACCAGGAAGCTCCTGGAACTAATTGAGAAGTTCAGCAGGGTGGCAGGATACAAAATAAATGTGCAAAAATCAGAGGCCTTCCTATATGCCCAGAATGAAAGAAGTGAAAAAGCCTTGAGAGAAACAATCCCATTTACTATAGCCCCCCCCAAAATGAAATACCTTGGTATAAACATATCTAAGGAGGTAAAAGACCTTTACAATGAAAACTTTAAAACCCTAAAGAAAGAAATAGCAGAAGACACCAGAAGGTGGAAAGACCTCCCTTGTTCCTGGATTGGCAGAATCAACATCGTAAAAATGACCATCCTACCAAAGGCAATATACAGATTCAATGCTATACCAATCAAAATCCCAAAGCAATTCTTCAAAGAAGTTGACCAAACAATCTCAAAGTTCATATGGAGGCACAAAAGACCCAGGATAGCAAAAACAATCCTGAGTAACAAAAACACTGCTGGAGGTATTGCCATACCAAACCTATCTATACTACAAATCCATAGTTATAAAGACAGCCTGGTACTGGCTCCAAAATAGACACACAGATCAATGGATAAGGATTGAAGACCCAGATATAAGCCCACAAAGTTACAGCCATTTGGTCTTTGACAAAGGGGCCCAAAGAATCCAATGGAGAAAGAACAGCATCTTCAACAAATGGTGCTGGCAAAACTGGATCTCCACATGCAGAAGATTAAAGCTGGACCCGTACTTGTCACCATGTACAAGACTTAATTCCAAATGGATCAAGGACCTTGATATCAGGCCAGAGACTATAAAAACCATAGTTGGAAGGATAGGGAACTCCCTGGAGCTGATTGGGCTAGGCCAACAGTTCCTAAACAGACATCCAATGGCACAATCACTGTTACCAACTCTCAACAGTTGAGATCTTGTGAAATTAAAGAGCTTCTGTTCAGATAAAGAGATTGTAATGCAAGCTCAAAGGCAACCCACAGAATGGGAGAAAATCTTTAGTAACCATACATCTGATAGTGCTCTACTGTCCAGAGTACACAAAGAACTTAGAAAACTAAACACCAAGGAAACCAATGGCCCAATTAAACAATGGGCCCTGGAACTTAAAAGAAACTTTACCAGGGATGAAATTAAACTGTCTAACAAATATCTGAAAAAATGCTCCACTTCTTTAGCCATCAAGGAAATGCAAATCAAAACTTCCCTGAGATATAATCAGGTCAGGATGGCAAAAATCCACAATACAAACAACAACAAATGTTGGAGAGGATGTGGAGAGAGGGGAACTCTCCTACATTGCTCGTGGGAATGCAGGCTCATACAGCCACTCTGGCGAGCCATCTGGAGATTCTTAAAGAAATTAAAGATTGAAATGCCATATGACCCTGCTATTCCATTTTTGGGAATAACCCCCCATACAGCAGAGATTCACCTCGATAGCACAAGCACGACCATGTTCATAGCAGCACTGTTTACAATAGCAAAGTCATGGAATCAGCCCAAATGTCCAACAGTTGATGAGTGGATAAGGAAACTGTGGTACATCTATACAATGGAGTACTACTCAGCCATCAAAAATGATGAATTACTGGAATTTGCCAGGAAATGGATGTCATTAGAAACAATTATATTAAGTGAAGTATCCCAGACCCAGAAAATTAAGCACCGTATGTACTCCCTAATAGGTGGCTCTTATTACCAAACCCACCCAGCCCACCTAGAGACAGTAACTGCAAGGATTATGAACAGGAGGGATGGGGTAGGAGGGCCACACCAGAAACAAGGAGAGAGGGGACCCTGTTACAGCAGAGAAAATAGGCCTCCATCAAGGACCCAAATAAGTAATGAGACATCTGATTAAGTTCACAGACTTTTGTTCCTGATCATTTACTACTGAGGGGGTATGATCTCACCAGAAGAGGAGGGCATATTGTCTGGCAGATAAAAAGTAATCGTTGTGCAAATTGGTGATAGACCCCTCCCTCACTGTGGTTTCCCACTTTTATTACATCTACCTTTGAATGTACTTTTATCACAAGACTCTAGTTTAACAGCTTTTTGTCTCTGGCCAGGGGGTAACATACAGAGCCCAGCAGGATGGAGTGAAGGGCATTGCAGGAGCAGCAAAACTGCAAAAGAAAATCAACAAACCACAATCCAGAACTTCAGATGCTCTATATCAACCACCTAGAACTAGGCCAGCTTAATCTCTCCCAATCCTGAAGCTCAGGGAAATTTGCAGAAGAGGGGGCGGTAAGAGTGTAAGAGCAAAAGGATGGGAGGAGCAATGATATGTAAGATACTCCATACTAGTTAGGGCCGAAGCAATCATAATTGGACTTTGCATGCCCTGCGCATTGTCCAACACACTGTTGACCTCACAAAGTCTAGCATCTGCTAAAGGCACCAAGATCCTTGGAGGCAAAGATTGGCAGCCCCAGCAGTGTTCCTTGGGGAACACGGGAAAGGGTTCAGGGAAAGGCCACTGGGTCCTTGTACGTCATTGGAGAGGAGGGCCCAGAGGAAAATCAGGCATGCACAAGAAAGGACTCTCTGGGAATTGGGGCGGGAGGTACTGGGGGATGGGGAGGGACGGGGGTGGGAAGGGGGAGCAGGGGTTACGGGGGGGGGGGGAGGAACTTCTGTACCTATTAAGTTTGTATGAGCTGAAATAATAATAAAAATGTATTAATAATAAAAAAAAAAGAAAATGACTCTGCCCTTGGGATTAAGTTAGGGAATTTGGGTTGGGGAGATTTTCCGAAGACTGTTTGGGTAGGTCTGACCTAATCACAGTGGCTGTTAAGAGCAAAAAAATTAAAGAAAAAGATACAATGATGGAAGCAGAAGTAGGAAAGATAAGGGTGGGGAAGTAGATTAGAACTAAAATGGCAAGGACTGGATTTTCCATCGCATTGCTTTAGAAAGAACGCAGGCTTGCCAGCATCTTGGCTTTAGCTCCAGAAAACATATTTTATATTTTTGACTTCCAGAACTTTCAGATAATTTTGACATAAGTCACTATACTCATTGTGATTTGTTGCAGCAATGACAGGAAACTGATGCGATAAACATATACACCAATATGCATGTATGTACACATACACTAGCCTGGTACATATCTATACTCAAACTCCCACATATGCATACAAACATACAAATAACAGAGAAAGCTAAGCTTTTCCTTATGTTAGAATTTCCATTTAAATAAAGTGAGAATGATAAAATGAGAAAATGATTATTTGATGAACACTAGAGCCATAATTTTTTTTGGGCAAGAGTCATAAATGGATGCTGAACTTAATGAGGGGAACTTTGATGAGAAACAGGATATCAACAACTTCTGAGTACCTCTTCATAAAGCACTTATGAATTATAAAATTCAGAAAGCACTTATAAATCTTAAGAAGAAAAATGTGTACCTTTGCTGTGGAGAAACCTTGTAGATACCACCTTAAGAGAATTATTCAAGTTAATATCCTCAATGCACAGCTAACCAGCATGTGTTTCCCAATGAGACTGACTGAGGATCCCTTTAGAGTTATTCTATCAAAAAGTGTATATTTCAACCAAAACACAAACAGTAGATGAACCTATGTTAAGGCAAGAAACAGGTTGGACTCTTCAAAGACATGGAGGTCACAGAAGACAAAGGCTGACATCCTTTTTCAGATCAAAGCAGATGAAGTCCCAACCACTGAAAGCAATGTGGGGCTCAGAATTAGATTCCATTTTTTTCTTCTACTATAAAGAACAGTAGTGGTACAATGAAGAAAGATTTGACTAAAGTCTGTAAATTTGATAATAACACTCCATTAATAGCCATTTGTTGGTTTTGAAAGTCACATTGAAGTTGCCAAAAAGAATGCTCTTGCTTTTACAATACTAAATACTGAAGTAGTTAGACATAATTGGCCTTCTGGCTGCAAACTACAAATGCTTCAAAAATATGTATAGATCTAAGTAGGTAGAGAGAGGATGATAAAGCCAAGCTAGAAAAAAATTAAGATGTGGAGAATTTATGTGTGTCAATAGTATGCATCGATTACTTGTGTTATTTTTTGAAAACCTTTTCTTAGTCCGAAATTATTTCAAAAGGGAGTTTCTTTTAAAAACATGAGGTGAGCTGGGCAGCATCTACATAGAGCACGCAATGAGGCCAGAGGCAGGGACAGGTAAGTGTGGTTTAGCCATGCAGAGGCAGCTGAGGAGGGTCTTCATGAACACAGAGACTGCGTTCTGTTGATAGTGCGCCCTAACAGCCACATAAATAGGTCCAGAATAAAGGGAGGAAGAAAGGACTATTCCTTTTAGCTATCAAATGACCACTTGTGTCTTAGGATTGATTTCATGAACATCGTATGCATTGATTATTACAGCAGCCTCATGGGTAGTTTGGCCAAGTACCTGACATTCTTGCTGAAGATTCGTACCCTATTCTATAACACTAGAGTGACGCCGAAGTGTGTGTGTGGGATACATGTCTTTTTACCATCTGGCAGTGAACACCAGCATCGCCTGTGCGATCTATAATCCAGAGGGTCAGCAAGAAAAGCTCTCAGGGAGATATGAAGGGAGCACTGGTAATCCTGAGTCTTGAGGTTTCATAGAATAAAGGTAAGAAATCAACAAGGAACCAAAGAAACAACCATTTGAGACCAAAAGGGGCCTAGACTTGTTTACTTACAAAATGGTCTGAAATAGAACTACTTTATTCCGTGTCCAATGATCATTGGTTGAATTACTGATTGATGGAAGGTATGCTCTTAGCAATTCAACAATACTTTGATGAGGACCCACAGCAGGTAGAAGGGCCCTAATGTTACTGAGGATCTGCTTCATGCCAGAGCTGCACAGGGTGCCGTGCACAGCACTGTCGCCTTTCACCCTTTTTTGTGTCCTTTTGTTCTTTCCACTTTTCTTCTGTTTTATTCTTTATCTCATTGAAATCTTACTATGGCCTAGGTTTCTTTCATTGAAAATTTTCCATTCATTACCTTGAATGATTCTCACCTTATCCTTTGAGCAAGAACAAGTTTAAGCTCCCTTTGACACATGATGAAAGGAATATTGAAAATATTATCAAGCAAGGCCTTAGAGAGACACACCTACAATCCCAGCACTTGGGAGCTGAGACAGAAGGATTGAAAGTTCAAGGCAGGAAAGAGCTACATAGTGAGATCTTGTGTCAAAAGACAAACCTTGCTTAGGGTTGTAAAATGGCCAAGAGGCAAAGATTTTCTCTCATGCCCACAGTAATTTCAGTTCTGTGCCTTTTAAAATAATGGAGGACACTTATTAAGAAATTAACTGATAGGAAATGACACATTGGAAGATTACAACCATTAAATGTCATTTTTTTTCTATGTAGGTGTTAAAAGTATCTAAATCACAGCCACACAGGTAGGAAGAATGTCACAGAGGACCACCACTGTGTGTTCTCGCTTGTCTTTTTGACCTTTTTTCCCCAGTATCTTCTGAAACATGACAGACTTATCTTCAACTACCAAAGCGATCAGCTCCCCATTTCCCATTAAAGGAATTCAGTCTTAGAAATTTTTCTCAGCCTAAGCTAATCTAGTACAATAATGATATTAAGTGCCTTTGATGGACCAAAAATCCGTGATGAATTCTGGGGACAAAAAGATGAATGGACCTTTGTCTTTCAGTTTTTCCCACATTAAGAAGAGAAGATATAGCTCTGCATATAAATCACAGGGTGAAAAAAGATATTAATAGGAACACACAGCCCAAGACTTTTTGTAAAGGAGTTGCACTGAATAAGGACTTTAGAATAATGACTAAAGCATTATGAGACTATGTTGTGAAATGGATTAGGAAAATGCCTAATCAATTAATATGAACATATGTGTTGGACACATATTACATATAAAACACACATATATATGTAGATGGAAATGTTTAATGTGCAGATATATTTGAAATGCAGCTTTATGTCCATGGCAAGTGTTGTACTTGCCAAATTAGTAGAGAAAAGTTTATGTAGGATGTTTTTTATTATTATCTGTAGCAACCTTTTTCCTCTTCTTTTCCCTTTCTTCCCCTTTTGTTTTCCTCTTTATACTTCTCTTCCTTCTTCATTCCCTGGTTTTCTTATCTGTCATTGGATTTCTTAGGGTATGCTATGTTAAACACATTCTTTAAAGTTTCTTTAAAGAACTAAACATACATTTTTTAATTCAGAAGCAACCTACTAATTGCTAATCACCTGTCATCACACTAGTTCCCTATAGACAGTCACAGACAGTGAAGTCAAGTTCAAATATAATCAACTGAACATATTGTGCCTCCACTGTTATTGTTTGCACAGCTCTGTTTTTCTTAGAGAAAGATGGGATTAAGACAATTTCTTCCTGTCAAGGAATTTTCCCCCAAGAAAATATATGGACAGGGTAAAAGTTGAAAATAATAAAAATTATGAATGTTTAACTTGTGCTATGAGTAGAAAATATTTCAGAAGACTCACAGGGTTCATTGACAAATAAAATATAAATTCTCAGTTTGCCAGAAGAATGCAGGTGAGGCAGTTCTTTAAATTGGGGTGCTGAAGGAAGGATTCATGTGTAAGGTGGGGAGAGGGAGGGGTTGTGGGGGTTCAAGAGTGAGTGAACAATTGAAGTGAGGCAGCTTGCTTAGGAGTGACAGTGTGACCTGCAGTCCAGGTAAATCTCTCATCTCCACGTGGTTCAGTCTGGATGGTGCTAAACCCAAAGAAACAAAAACATAAAAAGTTAGTGACTAAGTGATTACAGTCTTTACTTGCATATCTCGAATTTTTTCCCATTTTTATTTTTTTCTACTTTTACAAATATATTGAATATTCATCCCATTCCTCCCTCCCCCCTTCTTCCCATCCTCTCTTCTCCCTTCATCATTCCCTCCCATGCTTCTGCTTGTATGCATCTATGGACCCCAGGGTTCCTCTGGCTTGTTTACTCCTGTCAGAGCCCAAGCTTCCCTGGCATATTAAGTTACCTCTCTTCAGACCACCCCACTGATATGTGCATTTCCCTTCACTTATCCAGTTTTAGATCCAAAGATTTCCACTGTAAGTTCCCATTCTATAGGTACAACAACAGCTACTTATAGAGCAGTTGGTGTACTGTCTTCTTAATTACAGGTTTATTGGCTGTCTTCCAAGTAACAGAAATGTATACCATTCTGACAAGTGGGTCTTGAGTCCAGTCGAAAAACTGTTTGTTGTCCCCTTGATACTCATGCCACTATTATATTGGTGGTCACCTGTTGCCATGGTGATTTATATTGCAACTTACAGAGCTCATGCTGTTGATGGAGCTGGTGAGTATTTTTCTCCCCTTGCAGCTCTACAGTATTCCTTGGTGCTGTGTAAGCTATTCAGCAATAAGAAAGTCCTCAGACAAGTTCCAGTTGGCACATTTTGCCTATGTTCTGTGATCCATTTGTGTTGCATCTGTAGTAATAGGATCTTACTGATAGTTTTTTGAGAGCAATCATAAGCAATAGCAAAACCCTATAATGTTTGAGGGCCTTTAAGATCTCTCTGAGTAACATTTTATGAGGAAGTGTCACATTCTTATCGCTTCTAGTATAGTTTTGTCCCTGGGTTCTAAGTGGATTGCTTGAGGCTTTTGTTCCTTAGCATAGGGACTGCCTATTCTTGTTCCTTTTTTTTAAAAAAAACTTTTTTGACATACTACTGTCATAGTATGTTCTTTTGGGGTTACTTCTCACCATCTTTGGATTTTTATATAAGTCCTTCTGTCCCTCCTATCTCCCAGATCCCTCCTATCTCCCAACTCCTCATTCCCTGCTATGTATTTTTTCCCAACTATTCCCTCCCTCACCCTTGTCCTAGGATCCTAAATATCCCCTTTAAGAGGATTTGCCCAAGCCATCCTTTCCCATCTTCCTATTCATGGCTGTTACAATGCTTCTACTCCAAATACATTGACAAGGATATCGATTCAATCATCTGCATATAAAAGAATACATGAGGTGTTTAGTTTTCTGTGTCTGATATACCTCACTCAATATTAAAGTTTCCAGTTCTATCCATTTACCAGAAAATTGCATAATCTCATCCTTTCTGATTGTTGAGTATATTCCATTGCATATATGTACCATGTTTTCATTATTCATTCCTCTGTTGATGAGCATGTTGGCTGATTCCATTTTGTGCTATTGTGAATAGCACTGCAATGAACACAGATGAAAAAGTGTCTTTGTAATAAGATGTAGAGTCTTTTGAGAATATTCCAAGGAGTGGTATACTGGGTCACATGGAATTTTTAAAGGAGAAATTTTAAAATAGTTGGAATGCTAAAATAAAGTGATCCTATGACAGAGAAGCCCAGATTCCATGAAACTTAAAAGGAGAAAGACACTGGATGAGTGGTGGTTATGTCACTCATCTCTTGTACTAAAATAAGGTATATATCTGAGTTGTGTGTGAAGACTCCATCACAAGGCTGGAGACTTGAATGGCTTCGTTGATACTTCTCAGAATGAGAGTTGTTTGTATTCTGTTTATGAGGGACAAATGATTCTGGGAATGACATCCTGTGTCAGTGAAAGCAAATATGACATTGACCATAATGTAGAAAGAACAAGACATTTTTCCCATTTCCTAGATATCCAAATTCAGGAATTCTTTCATGACCCAATGGAGGAAGGAAAAGAACACTGTAATGTGATAATCAACTAGTAGTTAGTCTCCCTGCCTGTCAGGTGTGAGTTCAGAGTTGGCTTTACTATTATGGACAATGTAGATATATTGCATTTATTTTTTAGGGCTGGCTTTCGACTCTGCAATCCTATGATATATGTAACCATGAGCAAGTTTTTTAATCTCTCTGATCCTGTGTCCTCATGGAGTGGGATTACCTCATAAGGCTGTGATGTAGAATAAATAAGTTAATGTTTGAAAACCACCTGTGACATTGCCTGTGACATTGCACTTCTTATAGAAGTGTGTGCTAAATTAATTTAGGAAATGAATGTTTGATTTCTTGGAAGGAGTAGGAAACACATTTATATCGATGAAATCATAGTAAAACCATTGAATTTGTGATTAGAGGGTCACTGGTGACCTTAATTCATGTAAAGGCAAACTGCAATTAATTAAGGGGTGAGTTGTCAGTCATTAAAAACCACTTTCACACAGTCTGCCTAGAATAGGCACAGTCTGCTTGAGATAGGAAGTAGGAGTTGTTGTACATGCAAGTGACCAAGAGGACAGAAGACTCCTGCAGAGCCTGTCCTGCTGGGACCGAAGATTGCTCTTTCATTCTAGTTTCCTTTTCTGTGTCCCTAAGCTTTTAAATAAACAAAATCTCAGTTGTGTTGTGCTTGCTCTTGGGCGAGGTCCAGGTAGAATCCAGCCACCATGTCTAAAATCATGTGTGCCTACGGTAGCTTAAGTGCTTGTGGGACAGCACTTGGATCTTAAGTGCCTTAAGATGATGATAAGCATGGATTATTTTTTCAAGGTTACAGTTGATTCGTGGTTTCTACTGACAGCAGGTAATCCTAGCGAGATGGGCTGTTGCTACTGTGCGTGGACACTAAGGGAATGTGAGAGGATGGGGCTCTGAGTGAGGAGGACCTTTAAAAGAAGGCGTGTGGTGTAAATCTGAAGGTCTTCAGTGTCCTGGGCACACACTGCTGCCAGCTGCTCAGTATGTGGGTGTTGCACAGTGGCATGCATATTACACAACACTTGGATGTGAGAGCAAAATACCAGTTTTCATAAGGGTAGCCAAGGCTCGGAGGCTAAGCAAGGGGTCTGGAGACATAAGGAGGTGCATGTGCTAGAACTAGCATCTCTCTCTCTCTGTATATGAATGTAGCATGTGTGTATATGTATGTTTGTGTGTGTGAGTACTGATATGTCGGGGTGAGTGCACATGTACATGTGTGGAGGCCAGACATTCTAAGGTGCTGTTTCGCAGGTATTGCATACTTTGACTAATTTTTTTAGTTTATTTATTTATCTTGTGTGTGTCTATGTCTGTGTGTATGAGAGAGAGGGGAGAGAAAGAGATAAAGAGTAGAGAGAGGAAGGGGAGAGAAATAAAGGGAAGGGGGATAGAGAAGGAGAGAGAGAAATAAAGCCCGTGTGTGTGTGTGTGTGTGTGTGTGTGTGTGTGTGTCCCTGTACTTTAGTAAGAATAATTTTTGGGCGAGTCAGTTCTTTCCCACAATATAGGTTCTGGAGACTGAACTCAGGTCCTCAGGCTTGGAAGAAGTACCTTTGCCACTGAGCCATCTTGCATGCCCATCTTTTTATTTATTTATTTATTGAGACAAGGACTTTCTCAGATATGGGGCCCACTGATTAGGCTAAATTGGCTGGCCACTGAATCCCAGAGTTTCTCCTATCTCAATCTCCCTTCAAGGTCTGAGATTGCAAACAGGTGCCACTGTATCTGGCTTTCATACATGGGCTCTGGGGATGAAACTCAGGTCCCCACAAATGTGAGACAAACACCTTACAGACTAGGCTATCTCCCTAAGCCTGACTTTTAAAATTCTATATTTTTCAGTTGTAAGCTTCTATTTTATTCTCTCCAAGTTCTAGTTTCCAAACTGGAATCTTTTTCATTTTCCCCACATTTTTTTTTCCTAATCATACAAGCTTAATAGGTATCCCTCCCCTCACCCCTCCCCTGTCATTCCCCATTCTACTTTTCTCCCTTCCCTCCTTTCTTTCCCTCCCCTCTTTCCCTTCCCCCTTCCCTCTCTCTCTCTTTCTGCCTGTGCTTCCTCCTTCCTCCTTCCCATCCTCTGGAGCATCCATTTATGTGGGCACCCAACCTCCCTCTGAGTCCTCCTAGTGAAGGTTCAACACTCGGTGGCATTGCCCAGGCCCCTTCTTAGGCTTTCCATTAGCACGGGAATTCTGTCATGACTATTTAATCCCTTGCCTCTAAGAATCCTTCTCCCCTGCGATCCATGCTGAACTTTGGGGGATTGTTGACATGTCAACCATTGTGCAAGTCAGGCAAAGTCCAATTCTGGCTGCTGTGTGGAGTATCTTGCATGTCATTGGTCTTGCCCATCTTTAGGCTCTTATAATCTTGCCATCACCTCTTCCCCAAGGTTCCCCTAGTTTTAAGATGGGAAGAGATTTGGCTGGTCTGGTTCCAGGTGAATAATGTAGGATCTTTGGTGTTCTGAATTATGGTTTGTTGTTATTTTCAGTTTTGCTTCTCCTGCACTGCCCTTGGCTCCATCCTGATTGGTATTGAAGATCATCTCCTAACCAAAATAAAAGACTGTTTAAATAAAGATCTTAATATAAAAGGAGAATCAAAGATAGATGGAAGAATAGGAGTAGGACACAGCAGTGGGGGAGGTGGTCAGTGTCCCATTTGCTGGATGGTTACCATCTATCTGCCAGTCCCTATACCCTCCCTGATTGGTGAGATCAAACTTGTTCAGTCCCAAGTGACCAGGAAGGGAAGTGAGAGTGAGCTGCATCAGGTGTCATTCTTCTTACATGCAATATATGACCATTTTCTCTACTGAAGCGTGATCCCCTACCTCCTCTCTTTTGAGTTCCTTGCTCCCTTTCCCTCTTGTTTATAATCCTTTGTGATTACAGTGGGTATTACAGAGATTTATCTTTGAATATGTCATTAAGTGGATTTACAGCTAAAAATCCACTTATTAGGGAGTACATATAACAGCTAACTTTCTGTATCTGGGATACTTCACTCAATATAATTTTTTCTAATTCCATCCATTTCCTGGCAAATTTCATTAATTCATCTTTTTTGATGGCTGAGTAGTATTCCATTGTATATATGTACCACATTTACATTATCCATTTGTCAACTGTTGGACATTTGGGTTGATTCAATGGCTTTGTTATTTTAAATAGTGCCACAATGAACATGGTTTTGCTTGTGTCACTGTAGTGAATTGCTGCATTTGGGGGATTATTCCCAGTAGTGATATAGCAGGGTCGTATGGCATTTCAATCCTTAGCCTTTTAGGAAATCGCCATACTGATCTCCAGAGTGGTTGTATAAACCTGCATTCCCACCAGCAATGTAGGAGAGTTCCCGTCTCACCACATCCTCTCCAGCATTCAATGTTGTTTGTATTGTGGATTTTCACCATCCTGACCAGGGTGAAAGGATATCTCAGGGTAGCCAAACTGGAATGTTTTAATCAGTGCTGAGTAAGTTTCATGAAAGACACACAGGAAACAGACTAAATACTGTCTGATCCCACTGATTCTGCCCGTTAGGTCCAGGAGGGGGTGGAGGAACCAGAATCTGAGCTTTCACAAGCTCTCCAGGGGATTTCTTTGTACAGGAAGGTTGGAGAAGCCCTAAGAGGGTCACCTGGACAGTCCCAAATTCTTTTAACTTTTCCCAGCTTCATAAGGAAGAAGAAAAGAATAACCATTGTCTTTATCTATCCTTCTTCCCTTCTCTGTCTCAAAAGGAATGAAAGGAAACAAGGAAATGGGAAAGCCACTGGGAAGAGGAAAAGGGTACAGGGGACTCAGCTTTGGGGTCAGGAGTGGCTAAAGTCAGCAAAGGAAGGCACAGGTTACTGGAGGAAGATGTGAGCTTAGTGTTTCTTTGGGAGACTGGAAATCCTTGATTGGGTTTGCTGTTCAGTGGTAACCCCTTGGGCAGTCACTCTCAGACTTTGAGGAGATGGGAAAGGAGAGAAGAAAGAGGAGGAAGGAAAACAGACTTCTCCGATCTCTCACAATGAGACCCTGCCTGGTGTGGACAGATCAATGCTGCAGGGTGGGAGGGTAAGAGTAGGCTGGAGGGATGAGAAATTAACCAGCTGATAGTTCTCTGGCGACAGAACTCTTCTCAGCTAAAGCAAAGTAATTGAACTTAATGTCCAAACACAAATCCAGTCCATAAATCCAGGTGCTGTCTATTGGAGATTTCAGAAGGACTCTGCCTTCTTTAATCTTATCTCCGCCAGACAGTTACTGTGTTCTTGATGTAATTAGAGTGATAAAACAATGTGGAACAACCACTGGTTTCCATCACTGCATCACTGCTGTTGACTTAAATGACAAAGTAATAATTTTATAAAAGGTCCTTTATTTTTATTTCTCTCTCCATTGTGGAAGGGTATTTTCCAAATGGGGGGGAGGCATCTTTCCAGATAAGTTCACCAGACACCAGATACATAAGGGCTGCTTCATTCATTGCCATTTAGTTAAGGATCTACATCTCTCGAGGGACAGCTGAGATTGTTTTTAGTAGTTAAAATAATAGGACGGCCTGGGATTTTTAGAATCTTAGCACATTTCCTGCAGAGCTGGGTGATTTATGCTTCTTTCAAAATTAACCCTGGAGGAAGCAAGGCTGTCTTTTCCACTCGAAGAAATGAAGTTATGTTTCCACTGATTCTGTGAGAAAGATGAAGTTCACTGGTGTCCAGTGTCCATAAGGGTACTGTCCAAGTGGATATGGACATCCCTGACCTTTGGAGGTCAGACCTCAATAATCCAGAAAGCTGTGTTCCTGGAGAGTGGGGAATAGAAATTGAAGATTTAAACCAAGATTAACTTGAAACCAAACTAAACTTCTGTATCCAAAAACAAACTCAAGCCATCTTTAGAAATGCAAAAAGCTTAAGTCCTGTGACTGCCTTCCAATTTGCATTTCTCTTGGGCAGGCACTTTGGTGAGATACCAAGTGCCAGCCAGACAGTCACAGTCTCTTGGTGACAAAGCCTCAGAGCAGAATCCTCAGCACTGGAGGTTCCAATTTTCTTGTCAAAGAATAAAATTTGGTGTAGAAAATTCAGTGTTTAACCCTTCGCAAAGATCTTTGTGCAGAAGCTGGGTGGGTGCTATGTATTTTCAAGGGAGACTTCCTCCAGCTCCTGCAAACCTCAATGGATGAGGTAATAGGGTGGAGTCACATGGCTCAGGGACAAGAGCAATCCAGTCTTCCTCTCTCCACGGATCTCCCTTGAGTTCAACCCTGCATGATTTTCCAGCTTTACTCCGTCTATCTGGCGTGTTGCTCTTCCATTCCTCAAGGCAGTTGGCAAGAGGGACCTTTTACGGATGTCAGACATGTATTAAAAAAGTAAAAAAGAGGAGAGAGCCAGAGACAGCTGGTGGTCCAGCATATGAAATCAAGAGGCAAATTACTCACCTAAACCTTTTGGTCACTTTTTGCTTTTCCCAGATTGCCTTTCTAGACTGATGAACTAGGAGGATGGCTTGTGGATGAAGGAGCCTACGGAGCCCACGAAGCTTTCTCCCAGGGATCAAAGTGGCCATGGGCAACTAAGCTAAGTTAGTAGTTTCCATTTTTTCATAGGCAGTCAGGACTTGGAGCTAAAGGTCTTCATCAGCCTTAGAAGATTCTAGGATATTGTCTCTTTTCCTAGTTTCTTACCTAAAGCAAGTAAGCTACAAAACTCTTAAAATGAAATGACCTTCGATCTTTCATTAATAATTAGGAAAATGATGGGCTGGAGAGGTGGCTCAGGGTTTGAGCCTCTGCCTTGCAGGCGGAAGGTCCTGAGTTCGGATCCCAGATCCCACGTATAGAAGCCAGGTGGAAGCAGGGGCGGCCTGCTTTCTGGTCCTGGTAGGGCGGAGCCTGTGAATCCCAGGGCGGAGTAAACAAGAAGGAGGTGGAGACGTCCATGGTGGTTCCCGAATTCGTCCGTGGTTCTGCGCGCGCGCGCACACACACACACACACACACACACACACACACACACACACACACATGCACGCACAATTGAATAAATAAAAAAAATTAAAAAAAAGAATTAGGAAAATGCAAAGAATCTATTGTCCCATGTACCAGTGTATGGAGGAAACCGCACCCAAGGAGGTGGTTCACTGTGACCCTGCAGAAGAAGGAGGGATTCTGGAGATCCCAGAGGGCAGGGAAGGAAGCCCAGGAAACTGGCTCATATGATCGAAGGAGACAATTACTTCCTTAAGTATTTTCCCTTTGAGAAGCATGATTCTCCTTCCTTCCCAAGACAATGTTCCAACTACAGAAGGGACTGTTCAAGTTCCCTTTATGTCTCCATAAAGTGAAACCTCCCCAAGATTTAGAGAATTGGGAAAACTACAAAAATTGCTATAACTCTTTCTCTTGAGTCTTGGTAAGGATATTTGGTTCATGCATAAATCATAATTTGGAGGGAAACTCTGCTGCCTTAGGTTCCACTTTACATAGTCACTACCATTTGGTCTGTATCTACCTTGTGCTCGACAATAGCTCCTACATCTTGTCTACTTCAGCTTACTTAGTCATCTCAGCTTAATGATATGGATATTACTAAGTTCATTATCATTATCATTCTTACTTCAAGTGTCTTGATAGTAAGACTCAAAAAAGTTAACTGATAGGTACAACGTGGCTCAACTAATAAGGGTCGAAATTGAAACTTGCACACATATTTCTGTATCATTTCCAAGAGCATTGTCTCAGTTAGCTTTCTGTTGCTATGATAAAACACCTGAGATAAACAATGCAAAGGAGGAAAGGTTTATTTTAATTCATTGTTTTTAAGCTTCCAGCCCAAGACCATTTGACTTCATTACTTTGTGTTTGAAGCAAAGCAGAATGTTATATGGTAAAGATTCTTTAGCATCCAGTGCAGGTACACCGTCCCCTCCCTCCCTCCAACCTCCCACCGCCCTATGCCCCCCTTCCCTCCCCCCTCCCTTCCTATCCCCCAGTGCCTCTTCCTCCCATCCTCGGAGCATCCTTTATTGTGCATGCCAGACTCTCCTCTGGTTCTTCCTCTCCGATGAGGTGCAAGGACCCAGTGGCATTTCCCAGAACCCTTTCCTGTGTTCCCCTTAAGCACAGGAACACTGCTGTGGCCCAACAGCTTCTTTTTAAAGACACATCTCCAATGATCTACTTCCTCCAAACAGGCTACACGTTCAAAAGTCTTCACAACCTACTAATAGCTCATTAAACTGTGAATTCATCAATGTTGCAGAATCCCTGTGGGGCCAGCTGGGGAAAGGAGGAGGAAACGGCGGGAGCCTCGGGGCTCAAGGGGAGGGGGCAAGCTGGTGCGGGGTCACCACCCAGACCCGGGTAATCAGGTGGAAGCAAGCAGTGGATGAGTTTGCTGCAGCTTCAATTTATTAAGGAGGTGTTTGGGCTTATATAGGGTCAGGGTCCAATTAGGTGTTGCCATCCCTCCGCTGGGGGGAGAGGCCACCAATCATTTAATTGTTTACTAGGTGTCCATTGCAAGGGCAGATTAGATGGCCACTTCCCATTGGTTGTTCATCCCTCCGCCTGCATGGGTTTCTATTGGCACATGTCGGGGTCATGTCTGTACGTGTCCAGGCTTGTCCGTAGCCGGGAGCCTGAGCTAGGACCTCGCTGAAGTGGTAGTGCCACAATTCATGAGCTTGGAGCCTATGGCCCAGGTACCTCTCACCTCAGAACATTGCTGAATCAGAGATCTAGCATTTAACAATTTGAGAGACATTCCAAACTTAACCATGTGTGCATAGTGTTTGACTCTGCATCAGGTTAATGTATCTGAGTAATACATACTTTAAATTTTTAAAATATTTGTTTATTTGAGAGAGAAGAGGAGGCGTATGCCCATGAGTGCCAAGCAACATGGATAGAGGTCAGAGGACAACTTTCAGAAGTTCATTCCTTTCCCTTCACTGCTTCTTGAGATTAAACTTAGGTTGCCAGGCTTGTAAGCAGATGCCTTACTTGCTGAGGCATCTCGCCCACCCTATCTACTTTTAATACAGTAGGCTTACTGGAATTGGATGATCTCAAATTTACTGCTTGAAATACATTTCCAAAGAAGCTGACATGCAGTTCTGAAATGCGGAGAATTGCCATGTCCAGACAAGACATTCTGTAGCTGTACCTGTGTGACATGAATTGAGTCTGGATGCTGTTTCTTATTAGTTCTTACTTTCATTTCCTACATTTACCTGCAAGTTCTGGATGCTCATTTCCTACTCATGGGTATTAAATATCTTCCCAAAAGGCTTATGTTAAAAGATTGATTCTCCAATCAATTCTCAGTGGTGGGCCTCTTGGGAGGTGATTATATTATAAAGGTTATGGCCTCATTAATAGATTAAGAGATCACTAGTGGATCCATAATTTCATGGTAGTTTTTATATTTTCACAATACATGTGTGTGTGCATGTGTTAAGTGGAGGGCTGAAGCTGATGTTAGAAATCATCCTCCAAGTCTCTTCTACTTCATTTTTTTGAGGCAGGGTATATAATCAAGCCCAGAGTTTGGCTAACATCACTAACCCCATTAGTCAACCTGCTCTTCCTTCAGAGGGTAGAATTACAACAAGACCACTATATGCACCCAACATTTTACATGGAATCTGAGGAACCGAACTCTAGTTCCTTTCCTTCTGTGATGAGAACTTTAACTGCTGAGACAGCACTGCAGTCCTTTGATGGTATTTAGGAGATGGTGAGAAATAGCAGGTAGGGCCATGTTATGGGAAGTAAGTCATTGGATATACTTTGCAAGTAAGTTGCAGAATATATTCTCTCTCTCTCTCCTGTTGTCATGAAGTTCTGTCTCATCATCATCCTATAGCGATAAATCCAGCCAAACATGAGCAGACACCTCTAAAACTGTGAGCCAAATCTTTCCTACTTAAGTTGCTATCCAAGGCATTTTGTCACCTTGTTTAAAGACTGAGTAGATACTTCAATCTCTTCTCTTTCTCTTCGCTATGCTCCAAAGAACTCACCTTAAGCTGTGCTCTGACAGAATCAGTTGATATCTTATTCTTTGCCTAAAGAGGATCTTGTCCTTATCAAAAGCTGATCTTCTAGCCACTAGTTTGGCTCTCAGTTCCTGCTCTGTCCTGACTCTTTTGTTCATGTTCATCACACTGGTGTTGCTGTATCTTTTTTTTAGATTTAGAGACAGGCTGTGCTTTTTTGACCTATAAGCTTATAGATAAAAGGCTCCATTTTAGAGAAATTCACTGTATTTTAAAAATTTACCCTTAAGGATAGAGAAACCTGAAATAAAAAATAGCTTTGAAAGTTTATCAAGGAATAAATAATTCTTATGCAAATTTCTTTGTGGATATACTGGAAAAAAATCTCCCAAATAAGTTTTAGAAGGTGAAAACCTGACAGAGGGAGTATATGAAAACTGTTTTCTATTTCCATTCAAGAACCCAGAAGAAAGAAGCTCTACAGACATTCATAAATAAATTTAAAAATGTGAAAAATACTGTACAGCAAAAGAAAAACCACATTTATTCAGTACCCAAATAGCATCAGAAACTGTTAATGTAATTTACCATATGATCTGACATTAAATCTGAAATATGATCAACCTGAAAGATGCTGAAAAGATGCTTTTAAGAAATTTTACTGAGTCCTTACACCTTATCAGAAAGGAGGACCCAGAGGGAAGTCTGACATGTACACTAAAGAATGATTCAAAATGTTGGGGGGGGGAGGACACTGGGAGAAAGAAAGGGAGGGGGGAAAGGAAAGGAAAAACGGGGGAGGGAGGAAGAGGCTCTAGGGAGGGGTGGAGGGAGGGTTGGGAATGGGGTACTTATCAATTTTGTATAAGTGGAAGAAATAAAAATTAAAAAAAATTTAAATGGTCCTGATGATCGAAATACAATCAGTCAAGAAAGGAGATCTTTAGCATATCAGCATGTCTACATAAAATCTATCTAATGAACTGATTAAAACTTCAGAGTGAACTCTGGAAGTTCTTTCTTAGTATTATTATTATCTCAAGTATACTGAAAGTTTGCAGTGGAAGATAACTGGAAGGATGAAATAGGGTTAGAAAGAAGGATGCTTGTGGATGTGTAGATGTTTACATAAAAGTATAAGAGAATATAGTACAAAATTATGACAGGCATAAAAATGATGCCTGTAAGATCAACAGATAATAAGAGGATTCTATATCAGTGAAATTATTCATACCAGCCCAGCCACTAGAACTATAAGACAGTGAAGAATAAATATAATAAAAATACAGAGAAAAATATGAAGAAAAGGATAAAAGTTTATGAAAGGACATAAGAACTCAAATAAACTCAGAGACATACTATGACCATGAGCTGGAAGATATGTTATCACAATCATGTGGATGCTTCAGATAATATTGCATGACTCCAGTAAATCCCAAATCAAATTGACACAAGATCATATGCTAACTTGTACAAAGTGATTTAAAACATATTTTGAAGCATGCACATCTAAGATTAGCCAAGCTAACTTTTATATATAGTAAACACAGAGGGTTTGTAAAGACGATTTTGCTTTTATAGTACTGGCATGTAAATCAATAATAAATTTTATAAGTGTGTGATAGGACCCAGGTTTTGCAAAGAGACTAATACTGTAGATTAACTACCATAAGAGAAGTGCTCAATTTTTACCTTTTTATTTTTGGAAACCACTGAACATGTATGACTACTGGGCATTTGGAATGTGGCTTTTGCTGTTTGAAAAATGAAATTTCTAATAGTAATCTTTAATGAACTTAGTAAAGTGCTCTAACACTGAGCCATAGGCACGGTCTAATTTTAATCAGTTAAAAATGAAGTCATTGCTCATAATTCATGGCAGTTCTTTCCTATAAATCTTATAAGCCAACTGAATAAATATGGTAGCACAGTATCTGACTGTGGTGCCATTATAGATTAGCAGTGGAAAGGAAATGGAAAGTATATATGGAAGATAGGTATTTATACTAATTTAAGTCCTTGCCACTTCCTAGTTACACAAATACATTCCCAGTAACTTAAAAACCTAAATCTAAAAATCAATTTAAATGCAACTTTTAGAGACAATATGGGAGAATAAATTCCAGATTTTGACTTATGAAAGAGTCTCTTAAGTGAGGCCCAAAACTTAAAATACAAATGTTAAAGGAGCCTATAAATATATCTAATAACATTAAAATTAAGAACTTCTGGATAGAAAAAGATGCCATAAAATTAATTAAACACACATACAACAGAACATAATATATTTGTCATGCATATAATTTACAAAGGGTAATTATCAGAGTATTAAAAATAATTATAAATCAATGTGAAATTGCAACTACTTAGTGAGACATTTTGACAAAATATAAAAAATGATTTACAGAAGAGAAAACTCAGATTAGTAACAAGAAGTAAACAAAAAATTGTTTAACCTCTACAGTAATATGGGAATACAAACTAAACCAGCAATCCTATGCTTTTCATGCTTAGTGGGATATTCATGCAATGAACATTTATCATCTAAATCTACCTCCTGTGATTGGAAAATTTGCCCATTCTGAGAGATAAAGAATTCTTATAAGAATCTTCAAATGTCTGAAGCTTCCTTTCTCTGCTGTCCTAGCAGCTAGGACAGGGCCATGTGACATATGGTCTATCAATCAGATGCTGTTCACTGTAACTGTTCCTAAAGAAACCAATGGTGTCAGGAACACAGAGTTCTAGATCCATGGCGGCAAGGTGATGATGGTGCAGACAGTGTTAGAAATGTCAGTTGGCATAAAGACAGTGATCAGTACTTGGAGTTGGTGGTACTAGGTAACAATATCCTCAGCAGACTGTAATTTGGATGCTATGTCTGGCTATGTCACGCTGAAACTGGTTTCTCAGTACTCATAGTGGATGGTCATGTCAATTGCCCAAAGTCCTTATATGAGTCAGGTTTCTCTAGAGGAACAGAACTAATAGAATGAAGGTACTGTTAAGACTGGTTTATGAGATAAGGTCGAGGTGACCCAACAATGGCTATCTGTAGCTCTTCAGTTCATGAGCTGAACACTTCAGCAGTCCTGGTCTGGAGCTAAAGTTCTAGAGGATTCCTGGAGAGCCAGTGGTCTTCAGAACCAGCTGGAATAGACTGCAATAGGAAAGATGAGCTTGCAGCACAAGATAAAGGCGATGGTACAAGAGAGAGCTTTGCTTTCTTGCATTTCCTTTTTGTGGTCTGCCAACAGAAGGTGTTACTCACAACTCAGATGGGTCTAGCACTTTAAATAACTTAATCCAGATAACCTCTTTAGGGATTGGTCTGTTAGTTAATTCTAGGTCCAGTCAAATTGTCAACCAAGATTAACTATCATAGTCTTCAACATAAAATGGTTCCTACTTGAATCATTAATTTTTTCCATTTTTATTTTAAAAATGGATGCATGCAAATGAATATGTGGATATATGCGCATGAATGTAATGGAGGCCAGAGGACAGAATTGGGTATTCACCTTATCTTTTGGACAAGGCCTCTCATTGAAGCTGGTGCTCACCAATTAGCTAGACTATTTAGCTAGAAAACTCCAGTGATCTGCCTGTCTCTGCTCTTGCAGCGCTAGAGCTACAAATATGCATCACTATGTCTGTTTTTTTGGGGGATCTGAACTCAGATCCTCATGCTTACATAGTGGGCTCTAGACTTATCCACTCATCTCTCTAACAATATTTTCCTATCAAATACAATGTCTAATAATCTCAAATGTTACCATTGATATAGGAAAATGACATCCATTTTGGAGGCAGTGACAAGAATTTGTTATACTTTTGATGGCAACCTGTGTATATGATGAAAATTATTACACCCTAAGATCCTAATAACTATTTACTTCAAGGAAACAGAGGACAGAAATTCTTGCTCTTATGCACAAATGGAGATGTATTAGGATTCCCACTATAGAAGCACTGAAAACAATTGCCATCAATGACAAAATGGTGACATCATGGTGTATTCATAAGCTGAATATAATAGTAATGATAATACTTGAAATTGATCTGTATGTCTCTGTATGTATGAGTCTTACAAAATGGTGGATTAATGGAAGATATAGTATGATCTCTAGAAAATAACATTATCTAGGCACATTTATGAAACATAAAGTAATATACTCTGTGATTTATAGGTAAGTATAAAGGTATAGAAATATTTGTAGAAACGAGTAAGAATGGAGTAAAGTATTTCACTCTTGAATGAGAAAAAGACAGGAAAACTCAATTGTACCTTTAATATTTTTAACTGGAAATATGACAAAACTTGGGAATGGGGTGGGGGTGGTGACTCAGTGGGCATTTCTGTGAATGAATGAAGAACTGAGTGTGGACTGCAGCACCCGTGTAAAAACCTGGACATGGTCATTCATGAAGGTCAGAGGATAGCTTCTTGAAGTCAATTCCCTTCACCATGTGTGCCTCAGGGGATGAAACTCAAGTTGTCAGGTTTAAGAATAAATCAGCTTAAATGGTACATTTAACCATTTTACCTGTATTTACATTTATTGACTTACACATGTTGAAACAACCTTGCACCCCTGGTACAAAACCAATGAGTGATCTACGAACTTGACCTGTTCTTGAAGTCAGTTTGCAAGGAGTTTGCTGACAGTTCTTGCATCTGTGTTCTCTTTGGTAAATGATTTAGAGTTTCCCTTCCTTGTTGTGTCCTTACCAAGTTTTGGTATCAGGATAATACCAGCTTTTTAAAGTGGAAATGATACTATGTCTTCCCTTTCTATTCTATGAACAGTTTGAGGAGTATTGTTTAAAAGCTTGATAGAATCTTGGGCTTTTCTCTGTGGGAGTCTTTTAAACATTGTTTCATTCTCATTGTTTATATATTGTTTAAATCTTTCTGCCTTTCTTTGTTTAATTTTCATAGTTAATATTTGTTTAGAAATTTATGTATGCCTGAATTCCCCAGCTTTCCAAATAAATGCCATTTAGTTTTTATTTTAATCCATTTTATACCAAAAAATTCTGTGCTTTTTTTGAAATACATGCAATATATTTGTTGCAGATTTCTTTTCCAGTTCAACATAGCTCAGTCTTCTTTACAATCTAAATCTTCAAAATGTTTCCTAATGAGCCTCTGGATTTCACTGTGGTCTATCAAAACAATTTCCTTTCAATCTTTAATTTTACTATTGTCTTCTCTATATATCCTTTATTAAATTTTGGCTGGGGGATTGCCAATCTTGTTTATGTTTTAAAAGGGGAAATTTCGTTTGATGGATTCTGCATATTGTTAGTCTCTAATTAATTTCTGCCATAATATTTATTATTTCCAGTTCCTTGTTTGGCATCTTCTTGTTTTCCTAGAACCTTGAGTTACTTTATTTGGCTGTTTATTTGAAAGTTCTCTGATTTTTCAGCTAGATCACTTTTAGCTATAAGCGTTCCTCTTAGAGCTGCATTAACAATCATTTGATTTTAGGAACTTTTAAATTTTCTCTCTGATTCATCAGTAACTCACTATTTTGTCAAAAATGTATTCTTCGGTCTCCAAATATTTGTGTATCTTACTGTTGATTTCTAGCTTTATTCTGTTACTGTCTGAAAATATATAAAGAATTGTTTCATATTTTTCATTTGTTAAAGTTCATTTTGTGGGCTATATTGAGGCTGTTTTTGGAAATAGTTCCTTGGGTCACTAAGAAGAACATGGATTCCCTACATGATGGTAGAAAGTTCTGTAGACATCTATTAGATCCACTTTCTTTGTGGTATGATTAAACTGAAATTTCTCTGCTGATTTTCAGTTTAGAAGATTTATCTATATAAAATGAGAATGGTATAGTGAAGTCTCTCATTGTATTATAATCAGACTGATATGATCTTTCTTACACTGTGGTGTTTGTTTTATTAAATTGGCAACCCTAGTAATAAATGTATAAATATTTACAATTGTTACATCTTCTTGATGAAGTGCTTCCATTATTTAAATGCACTGACCTTCTTTATCACTTCTGACCAGTTTAGGTTTGATGTTTATTTTATGCCAAGTTTTTTCCAATTTCGTTTTGTTGCAGGCTAATGTCTATCTTTTGACTCAGGTTTTGGACGTGCTTCTTGAAAAAATCCAGTTAGTCATTCTGTATTTTCTGATTGGTGAATAGGGGCCGTTTACACCTAAACTTAATACTCTGAGTAATATTTTTTAAATTTTCCTATGGTTTTGTTGATTGTAATTCTGCTTGACTGAATTATTGTAGTACTTTCCTCAGTCTGTCATTTGAGGTTTTCTGTGTTAGATATAATGAATTCCTTCCAACTGTTCTATATTCATCTGTCCTTATGAAAAATAAGTTTCCTATCTTTTTTCTTCCTCTATGTAATCTTGCAAGTATCTTCTGCAATGCTGACTTAGTTGTCATGAATTGCCTTAGCTTGCATTGTTTTGAATTGTTCATATTTTTGCAGACATTTTAAGCAATAACTTTGCTTAGTATAGCAATATTAGTTGACAGTTATTTACTTCAAACACTTGAAATATATTATTGTCTACTTTCCTAGATTTACTGTTGATTACCAAAGATCTGATGTTATTCCAATGCTTCAACATTTGTGTTTGAGTTGGCATTTTCTTATATAGATTTTAATGTTTTTTCTTTATGTATGTATTTCTGAATCTTGACTACGATATATTGTGGAGAGTTGTTTTTTTTTTGTCTTATCATTTCTATTTAGGGTTTTAAATTAATCTTGTGTTTGGAAGTCCATTTCTTTCTCTAATTTGAGGAGAGTTTCTATTATAATTTTATTGAATAAGTTCTCTCTATTTTTTTTTAAAGTTTTATCTCAGCTTCTTTTACCCCATGGATCCTTAGATTAGTTTTTTTTTCTTCTTTTTTTTTTTAATCTCAGAGTTCTTGGACCTTGTTTTCATACTCCTTCATTTGTTTATTTGTATATCATTTTGTCTTCATTGATATTGACATCTAGATGTTTTTAGCTTTGCCTTCCATCTCTGGTATTTCTCCTCAGTTGAGTCTATTGGTTTTCATTTGAGATGTTCATTTCCACCATTTCTGTTTGAACTTTTCTGTATGTTATTTCAGCCTTCTGTGTGACCACTCATCTTTTTAAAAGTAAGACTATAAATTGCTTTCCTGGCCTTTCAGTATTTCCTTATCTTTGCTTTCTAGTGTTAAGAAATTGTGAGCTTTTAAAATTGTTGTAGTGAGTTGCCTCATATATGTTGAGTTTCTTTGATGCATTTTAATGTTGAGATAGAACTGTCCTTCAGTTTCTGTTTTCTCTTTTATTCCTCCACTACTTTTGCTTGTTTTTATTTTTTGGGAGTCCCTCCAAAACAGGCAAGTATAGAAAATAGGCCAGTTTATTAATGACTGCAGGATTTCAACTGTTTTGTACCCACCTGAAATTTATTGTCAACGTGCACAAATTGTATAGCATTCTTTCATAAAATGGCTCCCTTCTACCCCAGTTTTAGTTCAGAGAATCTGAACAAACTATGCCTACCCAATGACAGCATTCAGTTTTCTGGGTATTGGAACTCTGCATGAGCTTTTTTTCTTATTGCTGTAAAAGAAAATAACTGAAAAAAGGAACTTAAAGAACAAAGAGTTTATTTGGCTTGTGGTTTAAGGATACAGTCCATCAGGACAAGGAGGTTGTGGTAGTGAGATCAGCTTTAGTTGCGACATTTGCACTCAGGAAGCAAAGAGATGAATGTTGGTCCTCAGTTTAACTTCTCTTTATTCTTTTTAATCCTGTCTGCAATCCCAGTCCAGGGTTGGTACTACCAACATTCAGGTTTGGTATTCTTTCTTCAGCTAAGCCTCTCTGGAAATAGCTTCATAGATACACCAGAGGTGTGTTTCTTAGTGATTCTAAGTCAAGTCACATGTACTATGCAAGTGGACTATCATGCCCTATGTCTGTGCATAGAAACTCAGCTCTGAGATTTTGGAACTTCTAGAGATAACAAGTCTTTTCTGTCTTTAATTCTTTCCAAAATTGCTGTTGGCAATGATGTTGTCAGTTTAAAATGCCTGGGACATTAGATATTCCTAGTAGGAGTCTGAGGATATAATCCAACAGGGAGAAAAGAATCCTAAAAGCAGAGAAAGAAAGGGGCAAAGTGCTTATGGAATGTGCTAAGTTCCTAGATCCAGCCATGCCTTAAACTAACTCTTCTTCAAAATTTTGGGTCCCTGTGCTAAATTTTTCTTGCTCAGAATTTTCTTCAGTAAATCAGTTTGTTGTAAGTTCCATTGGTGGTATCTAATATAAAATTTGCTTTTAATTTGTGTTCCCTTCGGTTTTTTGTATTTGTCTGAGGCATAACTTGGTGGCCACCTGTCAAGACCATCCTTAGTACATAGACTATTTTTTAACATGATAATGCTGACTGATATCTGCTTTCTATCACAATCTTTTTTCTGCTTTGATATCACCTCTCTGATTATATCTGGATTATGCTTCATCTATTTCTCCACTGTAGCCAGAGAATTCTGAAGAGTAGTCAAGAGGCAGCTTCTTAATTAGAGCTGTTAGCACCCAATGATGTGTTTGCAGAGCCCACCTCTCTAGGGGAATTCAAGGCCATGAAGGGCAGGCTCTGTTTAAGAGCTCTCTCGATGCAATTGTCTTGGACTCCCGCATGGGTCTGAGTAATAGATGACACAAGAGAAACATAAGTCGGGACCGTGCTAATTGTCCTTGCCTTGCAGAGTTACACATTATGTCTGCAAATGGCTGAAGGTCGATGGAAAGAGACTGAAACAGTCCCTTAAGGAAGCTAATAGAAAGTCAATTACTTTGGCCCTTTAGATTACTTTTGGAACTGACCCTTGTCTGGCCTTTCAGGAGGCAGCTTCTGGCATTCTTCTCTGGTGAGTGTATGAATGGCTGTGAAGATCATCTTTGGGTCTTGTCTCATCGTCTGCAAGGAAGCATCTGTCTTTCTAACACCAGTGACAACTATAACATCTCCCAGATCAGGCAGTGGCTTTGAATCTAAATGAAGGTGCAAGTGAAAAAGAGTACTTTCACAGGTCTCCCAGAAATAAGGAAGACCCATGCCCACATACAGTCAGGCCCAGTTCCCGGTCAGAAGAGTAACACATGGGATACTACCATCGTGACATCTTTTCCCCACCCCTGAGTTCTGCAATGTGTTCCTGTCTCCCATCAAATGCAAGGCCATGTGCTCTGGGCTGATTCTCGCTCTAGGGAAGGTGTTTTATGCTGTCCTCACCCAGCTGCTGAGCTAAGTGTGAATGGCTTCTTATTTCATCAAGGCCTCCCTCCCTACATGATCTTTTACAGTTTTCAACAACTATGCAATTTGGAAATAAAGTTTCCACCCTTGACAAAGATGCTCTTGTTACCTAAGCAGTGGAAACAAACAACGCATCATCGTAAGTTGGACTGGGTGCCCAGACTCAGATTGAGGGAAAACACAAAAGGCTGTATGTAGCATTGTTAAGGACTGCATATGTCAGGAGGATGAGGAAATTAGCTTCACATCTCTTTAATTTTGAGCACTCCAACAGCAATGTCTCTGCTTCTCTTCATAGCCACTGATATTATTAACTTTTGAGCCCATTGGAGTATTTGTTTGTTTTGCCTTTTTCCTTCCTGTCTTTTTTTCTTTCTTTTTAGTGTTGGAAAATAATAAATGTGAAGTCAGTTCAGAAGATCAGAGATGGAGGTCATGCAATGAAGTGGCAAGAAAGCAAAAAGGACTGCAACTGCTCTGGTCAGTGTCACAGATCCCAGAGCACACAGACTAGATACAGGCTCATGTAGGATGGATCTAAAAGGCAGGTCTCTAGCTTACACATGTAGGTTTACTCTATTACTGCCAGATTCTCCTTCATCTTTTTGCAAAGGGCCTTGGTTGCCTGGAGACCTTGGAGTTAAAGCATAACAGCACCCGAGCGACCTGCTACCCCAGTCTTCTTCAGTCAAATCAAACAGGTGGCAAGAGGCATCTTTCAGAACCTCCACCATTTTTCTCTTCTCTAGGTGTTGGAGAACAGGATAAGCATCCCTTTTCTGATCACTCAAAAGGGTTATTATCCATCCTTGGGAAAAAGGGGGGGTGGCAATATGGCTTCTTCCTAATGTTTTACATTTGACTGCTCCTTGCTGCTTTTTTATTGCTTATCCTTATTGTGTGTACAGTGTGAGTGTACCTGTATTTTTACATGCATGTATGTGTGTGCATGTATGTGCATTTGTGTGGTATGTGTATTTGTGTTTTCACATGTATGTGTTCGTGATAGACACTGAAAGGTTCTTCTGCATTAGAAAAATCTAGTACCTACCCATGAGTCTGAATCCTTTCTTCTCTTTTCTGACTACCCTCCCATACTTAAAGCTGCAAATAGTTTCAGAGGGGGGATTGCCACATGCTTCTGGTCAGCAATCAAACAGGGAAAGCAGAGGTATATAACCCTCATGTGCTCCAGCACTTTTTACTGGCTTGGATCACAGGAGATCTGTACCTGGATCAGAGCTGTGGCTCATTTTCTCCTTGTTCACAGAGCTGAAGGTCTTAAGAAAGGGCAGAGTGATCATCAAAGACAAGGATAGAAGAACTCAGGATTTGCAGAAAGTTATGCAACCCTCCCAATGGTGCCAATCCTGAGATGTCTGTTCTCTGTTTCCCTTTTTAGACCAGATATTGGGATCTTCTTCTGGAAGACTTAGTCATACATCAGATTAAATATAGTTTCCAGTTCTGATTGGTGGCAGTGGTGTTTAATAGTTCTTAGCCTTTTGGTGTTGTTTCCCCATGTCCCTTCCATGTGCATGCTATGACGTTGAGAGTTTTAGTCATGCCTTTCAGTTTGGCTTAGCTGGGGAAATGAATTTGACACTTTAGGAAATCTGTTTCAGGTCACTTGCTAGACCATGCTGGATGCATGCCAGTAGTCTGGAGGCACCACAAGACTTAAAGTGCCCAGGCCCCTCAGAGACTGTCCATCAGGGATCAGGATGCAGGAGTAAACCTGACCACCTGAGAATTATATATTTGTAGAGACCAAAGACATTAGGGGTCTCCCGGAAGAGAGGATACTTACCTCATATGTACTATGGGCAATCGAACTTGATAAGTGAGAAATGGTGCAGGAACATAACAGGATGAAGAGTCTGTAGAAGCCATAGCTGTAGATCTATGGCTGATCATGTGAACTTTCTTGGGACAGAAGATGCTCTGAGCATCTAATCTCAAGCTAAGATCCTGTTTTGGCAGAGAGAGAAGAACTTGGTACTCTTACAATTAGATCATTAATATAAATGTATCTTTTACTGTGTCTTGATAAAATATCATGAGGCTGTACATCAGGGCCACATGCCATTATTCAAACCAGGAAAGCTGGAGCTCCAAGGGTCAGAGGAACAGTGGTGGTTTTGAATGGGTTTGTTCACATGAATGACATTGTAGCTGTGGTGTTTCTGGCATAGGCATCGCCCAGAAGCAACCTAGGAAATAACAGGGCTGAGGAGCTGGGACCTGACCAGGTCTTCTTGAATGAAGTCATTACTGTGTTTGAGGAACAGAGAGAGAGAGAGAGAAAGGGAAAGAGAGTAAGAGAGAGAGAATCGGAGAGAAGAGAGCGAGAGAATAACACATTTATTCTTAAAATATCGTCAACCTCAGAACCTCAGATAGTATAAAAATATAATTTTTTTTTGCTGTGGTCCAGTTTGGATCACTTATATTTCCACATACTCTTCTTGATTCCAAAGTGGCTTTCTTTATTTTGAGCCATTATTTCTCTTTTCTTGTTTTCATTCTACCTAGGAGATATTTGGTGGTAAGTTTTTAGATAGAATACTGAAAGCATCACTCATGAAAGAAAAAAAATTGATTATTTGTGTTTTATTAAAATTAAAAATGTCTGCTCCATGAAACATGCTACTGAACAAGTAAAGAGATGAACCAGACACTGGGAGAAAATAATTTCAAAACATCTATCTTATTAGAGGTCTCGCTTCCAGAAATGCACTAAGAATTTTTTAAACTCAACAATATTAAAGCAAGCAACCCAACTTAAAACTAGGGAAAAAATAAACAAATATCTAAGCAAAGGAGAGACTGATGTCAAATATGCATATGTAGAGATACTCAACATCATAAATCATGAAAGAGTTGTAAATAAAAGCAGCAGATATCATCCATTGCATACTGCCAGAGTGGCCCTCTTTGGTCTTTCCCTTCTTCCACCTTATTCCTTCTCTTTGCTTTTTTGTACACTGTGCTCTAGCCCTTGGACATATCCATGCTGCCTTGTTTTGTTTTGGTTTTTAATCACAGTTGGCTTTCAGAATCTATTAGACAAACTGGTTAAGCAGGACCATCTTCAACAATGATTTGGGCATCTGCCAATCTCCGCGGTATTCTGCCCTCCTCTTGGAATGCCCTGGTACTTAGAAACTGGCCCCTTCTGGCCATGTCCATGCTCTGTGATCCTGCTTCATGCTATGGCTAATTGCTCTGATGGGGACCATCAGATTATCACTGTCTTGGGACTGTGAGACTTGGAAGAGAGAATGGAGAGTGGAGTTGAGCCCACACTGATGGCAGAGCCGGAGAGAAAAAAGCTCCTCATAAACCCTTGTTATTGTAGCGGCTGCTGCAGATGTGGGCTCATGTGCATGCCAGGTTGCATTGGCAGAGATCAACATTCCAGCCACACTACCCGCTCTGATGCTGTGTTAGAATTGTGTTGTGGGCACCTCATGGCTTATGCAGGCTTACCCAGTACAGAAGGGTTGGGTGTCACTATAAAATGACTATTCAAATAGTGCCTCAGAGATTTAGGTAGATTCCACTGGGCAGGTACACCATATGGAATGTGTGACCTCCAATGTTAGTTCTGTGGAAAGATGGAAGGAAATATGTCAACTGTTCATGGTAATGGCTGGAAGGAATTCTACAGAAGGGTCCTGGGCCACTCCTTTGAACACATTGGCCATGAGTTTCTCTGGAAGCCACAAGAAAATGCCTGGCTTTGAGGTGAGCAGACGATTCTTAGTTGATGAGGTAAAATGCACAAGCAACTGCTCTCAGATACTAAAGTTTTCATGAGTGGAGAGGAGATTTTGGCATAAATATTTTAAGGCCAACATAATCTTTTGAGAAAAAGCAAGACATGAGATGTGTGCCAGCACAAAGGTAGCCACTGATTCAACCTACCTCCCCATCTAGTTCTCCAAAGACTGGGTAATATCCAACCCTTGCAGCTTCAATCCAACAGAGCTAAGATTGGTATACTGCAGGAGGTGAGCACTGTTTTTCTAAGTGAAAAGTTTTTTTTTCTATCTCCTTCCACTAGCCCAGAACAATATATCTGTTATCTCCAGATAGCTGTCAAAACTTCAAGTGAGATAGGAGGCAGGAACTACATGCCTAGAGGGGAAAAGTGAGCAGAGAATGCTAGAGAAGGAGGAGGAAGCAATAGAATCCAGAGGTGGTGGATTGGAGAGATCCCTGCTACATGATATGCTATGGCCCTGCTATGGCCTAAGATTAGGTAGGGAGTTCTAGGTGAGCATTTCCCAGCTGAAGAAGAAACTGTGACAGAAGCTGAATGATGGTTAAATCTCAGCTCCAATAGCTCATTCTTTGAGCGTCTCGTCACCCACATATGGCTTAGAGCAACAGATCAGTGGCATGACAACAAAGATCTGATCCCATGTACAACGTCCTGTGAATACATTCATGGGGGTTGCAATGTCTTCCCTGAAGTGTTGTCCTTTATGCTCCTCCTCTTGTAGATCTTGCTTCTGAAAATGCTAAGACAGAAAAAAAAAAAAAAAAAAACCAAGGCCATTCCTTCAATTCCACTTAACTAAAAAATGAGAGAAGGATTTAGCACAGTAGTAAATTTCACTACTGAATATTTTAAGAGTGCATTTGAAAATGCAAATGAAGAATCTCTCTCATTGCTTTAGTCCTTCTTTGAACTCTCAAGAAGATACGGTCTTGTGTTCCCTGATGGCGGTTTGTATCTTTTCCTGGAGAGGAGGGCTGGGCTTTGCTTTGAGACTTGCATGTTTTGTGTCCCTTTTGAGGTTCTCATCTTGATTTATGGTTCCCTCATTGCATCCTGAGTGCTACCCTGCTTTCTTTTTTTTTTATTATTATTATTTATTCAAGTGTGTGCATGTGTGTATGTATGTGCGCGCGTGTGTGTCTCTCTCTGTGTGTGTGTATGTGTATGTGTAGAACCACGGACGAATTCGGGAACCACCATGGACGCCTCCACCTCCTTCTGCCCCGGGATTCACAGGCTCCGCCCTACCAGGACCAGAAACGCAGGCTGCCCCCACTTCTGCCTGGCGTCTATACATGGGATCTGGGATCCGAACTCAGGACCTTCCGCTTAACCAAGGCGGAGGCTTAACCTCTGAGCCACCTCTCCAGCCCCCTACCCTGCTTTCTTGAATGGATCAGATATTCAGTCCTTGGCTTCTGGCAGTTTAGCGGGCCACTTGGTGTGGTGGAAGAACACAGGTATTAGCGCATGTACCTCAGTGTGAGCACTATTGTACCCCACAAGAAACTTAGGGTAAATGACTTAGTTCTCTTGTGTCTGTATTTGCATTTCCTAATCTCTTTTCTTTTGGAGATTTAACATGATCTTAGTGACACAGCAGGTATACAAGATAATATCACTATTATTTCAGAAGTAGAGATGAAGCATAATGGAACCCCTGAAAGCCAAGGACTTTCTCCTTTCTCCAAAACACTGGTTTTAGAGCTTATCTGGGTCACAGACTCATTTGAGTGACTGATGAATACCCTGATAACTTTCCCTAAAGAAAGGAAATATACGAGTGATATGAAACCTCGTGTACTATTACTGATTGCTTGCCACAGCTCAGTGGTCCTCAACCTGATCAACTGTGCATATTCTTTTAAAATAGCAACTTGTTTGCTATCTAGTCTTCTCTTCTGAGCTAATGGTAGTAGCACCTTTCATCTCGGTGACTGAGAAAATCCTAATGACATGCAGCAACTCTGAATACTGTGAAGCTCTCAACTTATTTTGATTTGTTAATCATAATGGTGTCTGCTGGGATTTGAACGGAAATATACATATACCTATTGGCTATGTTGATTCTACCTGTGTACAATCCTTGGTGCCTCTGTGGATCTTTCTACTCTTGGAAGCCTTCCCAACTGACAGATCATGGGGTCAAAGACTAAAAAGAAATCAAAAACCCTCTCAGTGTATCTCCTTTTTTTTTACACATCAAAGAAGTCAAAGAAGAGGAAACAACTTGCTCAGAATCACCCAGCCAGATGGCATCAGGAGGGAGCTGAGAGTAGATTCCCCAGAGCCTGGCTGCTTTGCTCTCTTACTCTCAGGTTCTTCCTTCTCCACAGACAGTGAATTGAGAAATGGAGCTTTCGGCCCTAAAGCTTGTCACTGCATGCATGTATCTTATGAACTGCAACATATCTGAGAGTTAAAGGAAATGCTATTAGTTCTTCCAAAGTCATGTATAACTGGTACTATCGTAGGCATTCTAGGGCATATAGTTTGCCTACTAGAAGCCCACATAAGCTTTCCCAGGGCTATTTCTGGGCACTTTAAAAGCCACATAACAAGAGGAATGTTTTTCTTGGAGGAAACATCTCAATGAGAGAACCAAAAATTGTACAAAGCCTCAGATCCTGGAAATTTATTAGGAATTATTTGTCTCTTCCTGTAAGCTGCTCAGTGCATCCTTGGAATGAGGTTTTTTTTTTTTTTTTTTTTTTCACTAATGCTATATTTTCAGCATGAGTGGGCAGGACTGGATATATTCTCTCTAGCCTCTCTGGGTTCCATTGCACATGCTTCCACGACTACCATGTTTCCTATCTTGTTCTTGTGTCCTATCTTGAAGATGCTCTTTTCTACCTAGATGATACCCACACTGGCAGAAGAGCTGGGAAGGAGTCCCCATGATGAGAGAGAACTAAGGGATAGCTGACCTGAGCTATTGATTAGATTTAGCAGGTGACCTCTTGCATGCAACTACTTATCTATCTGGGGGTGGGTGTACCCTGAAGGTAAGATAGCACTTATTTATGGCTTTGATAGCTAACAATTCTTATAGACATAACTAAGGTGCAGGCTAATGTCCTGGGGGGTGATTGAGATTGGTAACCTGAGGGGATACGTGGGCAATCCCTTCTCTTCTCTTTTGCTTCCTAAGAGGTTGGACTAATTTTTTGATTCTTCTGGTTAGAACAAAAAGGTAAGGATGTGGTAGCAACCTGCTTCTAATGCAATGGCTTGCCATGAGGTTTGATTTTTCACTAATGGTATACTTTTAGCATGAATGGGCAGGACTGGCTATATTCTTTCTAGCCTCTCTGGGTTCCATTGCATATGCTTCTATAACTACCATATTGTGAAATAGGAAGCTGGGAATTTTCACTCACAAATAACACATGGTATGTACGTCTCACTGGTCAAAATGAGTCAGTCACATGCTCGCATTGAACTACAAAGAATCAAAGAAAAGTAGTCTCACCCTATATCCCAAAGTGGGAAAATGTGTAAATGCCACCATGTTTTTAGCAGCTTTTAATCTTGCAGTGGTGGAATTAAAAAATAGTTAAAATAAAATCTAAGAAATATGCAAAATAAATAAAATTGAGTGTGATCGAAAACTCTTTTGGAGCTGCCTGTTGATGCCCAACTGGATGCACTCTGTTCTCTTATTCGTCTTTCTTCCTTAGAGCTTGTACTGATTAAAAGATTTAATAATGAAGTTTGTAGCAAGCAGAGATGACTGAAGTGGCTCTACCATGCCCGTTTTTCCAAAGGAAGTTAGTCTACTCTGTTTCCTGCTCTAGCATCTTACATTTGTTGCTAGGGGTGAGGAATTTAAGGGGTTACATAGCCAGAATTTACATGATGCTTTCATAAAAAATGAAAAGAGACAGGACTGTGCACAGTTAAGACCCCAGACTCAGCTTTCTTGGAGAAGCACAGAAAATGGCTTATATGACATTTTTATGTGTGCATAAATTTTCTTAAAGATTGACCTAAATAAATTCTTACCAAGATCTGATAGCCCAGGACAATGGAATAATCCTTTTTAATAGGATTACAGGATGTGCTAAAGGAGCCTGGCAGCTTTTAGACTCTGTGTTGTAATAAGTGCTCAAAGAAAGCACAGGAAAGAGAAGACAGAAAGCAGATTTCCTGTGCTGTTTTACACTCTCTAAATCATTAATATCTCAAGCCCACAGTGTCTTTGGCGGTGTACAGTGTGGACATCTGGGGTGCATTTCTGGCACTGTGTCTGACTAGCCCTAATGTCTCTCTGGACCACCATGCAAAGATGCAGGGAATGAAGTGACCCCTAAGAACGAAGCAGTAGGGGGAGCTGGATTTCTTCAGGTTTGGTGTCTTTCTGGTGTTCCTTATTTCTGCTATATCCAGTGCTTGATTGTGTGGGTCAGTTAGAGAAGAGACTGCAGATTTGACTGAGTGACTGTTTGGAGGAGGCTCTGTGAGCTGAACCATGAGGCTGATGTGAATGTGATGATACCAGATGTGAGTGGTGGTCCAAGTAGAAGGAGCCATCACTGGATGAAGAGGTACATAATGAGCGTCCCTAGCACAAGGAATCCCCTAACAGCCTTAAAGAATGCATGGAAAGCATTCTAGCTGACATATAGGAAAACCCCTCCCCGTCTGAATTCTAAAGGAGGTTCCTTCTAGGGTGACATGCTCTCTCAGTGGTAAGGTCAGCCAAGAAGTGGGAAGAAGAAGTCCCATCCCCACAAAGGAAGACCATATCTGACCTGCAGCCAACTATCCATTAAAACTGTGTGCTCCAAGATGCTCAGAATAAGTGAAGGTTGAGGAATTCGTTTTTGACATGGTATGTACACTACCCCATAAGACTCAGGGACCTTTGCAGAAGAGGGGGTGGAAAGAATGTCAAAGCCAGAAAATAGGGCAAAGGGTTGTGAAATACCATCCTCAAAAATAAAAAAAAAAAATGACATGGCCCTAGCAATCAGGAATATTGAACGGAGGTGTTTACTGATACCAAGCCTCCAGGAGACCTGGCACATGGCCAGCTATGAACAGGGGAGAAATTCATGGACCCTAACAATGTATTGATGAACAATGAGTAAGTAACAAATTCTGGAGCTAGAGGAAAGAAATATGTAGTCATATGTACATTGAGAAACTACTAGGCACTCAAGAGAGAGTTTCAAGTCAGGGTCACAAAAAGGCCCTGGTTAAGCCCGTGGGACACAAAGCCAAACAAATGGAAACAAAGCTATGACTATGGAGGAAGACTTGCATGGAAGGGGAGGTGGCAGAGTGTGGGGTGAGAGAGAAGAAAAGGTATAAACGTATAAAGTAATCAGGATATATCGTATTGGTATGAAACTGATAAAAATAAAATTTATCAACAAAGAAAAGTGTGTTTTTGTGTGCATGGAAGGGGGGCAGCATTCTGATAAAGGACCATACTCAGTGTATCAGAATACCTAAAATCAGCCTTTCAATAACAATACAGTTTATTTGAAAATATTCTCATTGAGTCATCATAAGTAAATGAAAACTGTATTGTGATAAAATTTCCTTCAATTAGAGATCCACGAAGAGGCTATTGTCAGTTTGGATGTTCTGTTATTATAATTCTGATAAAAAACAAACTTGTTTTTTATCTCTTCATTTAGCATTTTGACATGTCTAGCAAGATATGATCTCCTTACATGAAGATATGCACATTCATATTAGATAGCCATGCAGAGTGGCCCATGCTTATAATCCCAAGAATTGGGAGGCAGAATGAGGAGAACTATTGTGAATTCAAGACCAATGCTGGGATACATAGTGAGCTTGAGATTAACCTAGGCTACAGAATGAGAGCTTGTGTTAATATCTATCTATCTATCTCTATCTATCTATCTATCTATCTATCTATCTATCTATCATCTGTACATTATCTATTATCATATATATCTATATATACATATGCATGTGTATCTTTCAATACATATTTCTTTCATATACAAAAGACCAATTTTCATTCACTATAGGCTTGGACCACACATTTCTGCTTGATTTGTTATGATAATGAACCACACAATTCGTTTAGGCAGTGACTTAGAGTATTTGGAAATATGAATAACTCTGATGCTCGAGGGCAGTAAATTGGTAGGAAGAACACAGAAACCTGGACAGGCAGCCTGCCTTCAACAAGCTTCTGGAGAAAACAATACCCATGAGTGACCACGCCTGTGTCATTTGTGGCCATAATTTCAATTTCTCTATGAAGGATGCAGAAAAACTTTGACTCAAGTTTGGATGAGAACATCAAGGAGGTTAAATGGAGCTTAAGAAAAGGAGATTTTGGTTGAGACTGAATGGCTAGAACATGTGACATGTGCGGAGGGGGTCATGTGACCTGTCTTGTGTCTGAGATTGTGTTGTCTCCCTTCCTGCTTTTCTCTGCCTACCAAATCCATCTAGTATGTAAGAGCTCCCGTGATGTTTTCTCCAAAGTATCTTCCTTAGCCTTGAAACCAGAAGAATTTAGACTCCACAGCATACTTCTTCCATTGGTAAGTAGTTGTTTACTTATATGACATGCATCATGCATTGCAGTGGAAACAAGTGGAAGGATGTAAACCAGATCTTTATGGAAATACCTCATCTAATCACAGTTATTATCTCATTTTTTGCAGCAGTGGACATAGGATCAGAAGATCAATTTGCCTACTGAGGCACAGAGAGTTGGTCTACTGGGATCCAAGTCTGTCTTATGTTTACTGAATCATTCTTGCTCTGTCACTTTTTCCTCTATTACCTGAGGATGGTCCTTTTCCAGGAATAGACTTGGTTGGTTTATACTTATATCACATATATAATTTACATGTGAAGAATGACAGTGGGCATGCCTGTGTTATGCTGCATGTTGCCTACATTGTGAGAGATAGATATTCAAGTTGTTAAAGGTAATGTGTTAGGTTGATTAAAAACAAGGCCAAGTACATATCCACTGTTGGTACCTTAGCCTTATTGGATATCATGCTGCTTATTCTGTCTAAATGATATCCACAGTTGCAGCCTTTTCTTGCCAAGCTCTTCAATCTCATCTATGAATCTGCTTCAATCTGGGAGAGTCTGAATTTAATGAGCACTCTCCATTTAGTGCTCAAAGTTGATATGATGAGTCTAATGCTACATGCATTGGACTAAAAATTAAAACCAATAAATATTTACTGAACATATTAGGCAGAAATACAGCCTTCCAAGTTTAAAAGAAAGAGAGCAAGAGAAGATTCTATGACTCCATGGATGTTAGGAGAATGACATATAAGATTCAGAAATCAGACTAGGTCAGAAGGCTCTGTGAAGCTATTTGACATTGAGACTCATGTTGCCAGGGTTTCCAAATATCTTGTCTGGAAAATGTCATGTCAGTATAAGCTGATGCAGATACTCCATGAGTCTCATATCGCGCAGGCCTGATCTGCTTTTTGACTGCAACAGGGACATTTACCCTCTTGTCCACACTTCAGAGGTAGTTTGTTGGTGGTCAGAAGTAGATGACTTCACTTGGCACTGCTGAGGTCATGTTCCACATCCTAGTCTACTTGGGTATCAGCTTAGATAATAAGCCTGCAACTACAGAATGTGATTGTGGTCCTATAAAGGACAAAAAAAGAGTAAGAAACTCAAAAGTTGTGATGTTGATGGAAACCACCTTTGACTATGTGCAGATTCCATGGGCTTCCTGTCGCAATGGCTGTCTAGTTCTTTTGTCTGTCTACTCTTGATTTGGGCATTTGACTCAATCTTTGACTTCATTACTTGGGTTTCTGTTTTATTTTTCCAGTTATTCCTTCCTTTCTGCATGGTTGAAGTGGTCTGCAATTAGGAAAGCCCCACATTGACCCTCTGGTCCTGTTTACACTTCAGCTCTTGACCCTAGCCCATGATCCTAGCCTCGAGTATGAGCTTTGGGAAGGAACATTCTTGACCATAGCCAGCAGGCCTCCACAGTCCACACAGTTACAGCTTTCAGGTAAACAGCCCTTCCTCATACTTACCTGCCTTTGGAACCAGGTACTCTTCTCTGTGGTCCTGCTTGCAGTCAAGCTCACTTTGCCCTTGAACATTTTGCTTGATTCATCAAGAAAGGAACCTGGATCCATTTCAGATCTTTAAGACAAGTTTACAGAGATGTTTCTGGCCTCCTCAGTGATGCGTAGTGAATGGGAAAGCATGCTGTTTTCAATCCTTTCAAAGCCCAGAGGTATTCTAGGGAGGGGACATTGTATCTGTACTTTTTGTGTTTTTCCATGTCTGTTTCTCTATCTAAATCTCGGTATTTCTATCAGTGTTTGCATAGGGATCTGGTAGCAGGAATTGAGCAGTCCAGCAGAGCTCTGTCATACTATTATCATTATTTACATTTGACCAGGTGGAATTTGACACTAATTTGGAATGCAAAGATGCAAGAATCAGTTATCTCCCTTTAAGAAATATACATGTAAACATCAGTCAGTTTCTTTAAGAAAAATAAAAAAAAATCTATGTGTCTGTGCCTGGGAGATACAAGATGTTCAAGTCACAGGGATTAACACCTACTGGGAAAGAAGTCAGTAAAAGAATGACCTTGGGAAGTCTTGTAGACTCTCTGGGGTTGTGGATTCCTCATTAGAGAAAAAAGAGATTTGGACCAGATGCTGTCTGAGGGAGGGCTATCTCCTGTGATGCAGAAGTGTTGACTTCTTATTATCACCATTTAATGAATTGCCTTTACTGCAAATCTAGGTTTACAGATTTTACTCATAAAATTACACTTACATGTAGATCGAATGCTCTTGGGTGTAGATGGTGTGACTCAAAGTGCAAAGGGGAAACTCACAGCAGGTGAGTTCAGCATAGGAAACTTGATGCAAGGAATCAGTTACAAACTGTTGAAAGCATAGCAAAGCCCAACAGGGACTGGGAGAGACAAGGAGAAGGAGGGACTGCAATAGCAGGAGGAAGCTCTCATCCTTGACTATAGGGACAAAGGTTGGAAGTGGTTCTGTCAGAGCAAGATCCAGTGCTCTTGGGGGAGATGGTGCAATGGAGTGGGAATTTCACTAGTGAGAGCAACATCACATTAGGACACAGCTGCTTCTGGTAGTGCTATAGAAGTGTGTGTGTGTGGGGGGGTGGTATGTAGGGGGAGAGTTTCAGGTCCTGGCTTGCTTTTTGTCCTGGTTCTCTTGCCAATTGGTCTTGTAAGCTAATGGAAACCAGAGTGCAAGAGAATTTGGAATGTATTGTTTGTAGCAGTCAGCTTTGCAATACTAACAAGTCCCTAGGATCTTCCTGCCTCCCTTTTTTCCAGATCTTGGGGTTACAGGTACACATTACCGTGGTTTTTTTGTTTTGTTTTGTTTTGTTTTTTACACTGATGCTAAAGACAGACAGGGATGGATCTGAGGGTGCCAGAGAGCTGGGTGTCTTCTGTCACAGTGAGTTTAGAGAGTACCTGGCACAACCTTTGTGAATCTTATTCTAGTCTAACTTTCAATGATCTGGTCCTGGAGTCACTTATTTATGGAAGAGAAGGGAGGCTAGGATGATGACAGGGAAGAATTGAAAGAATTGGAGTAGGAAGTGAAAGAAGGTGGGGATGGGATAGATATAAATGAAAGTTTGTTAAGTAGGAGATGTGACAGGAAAAGGGGATCCGAGAAGTGACATCTGGGAGATAGAGGTAAGAAACAGGAGATGTGGTGGTCCAGTCTGGATAATTTAGGTACAAAAGGCTCATATATCCTTTTAGTAATAAGAGGAAATGATTGTCGTAGTGAGATATGAGGGCTGAGCTAGGTAGAAGCATCCAGGAGTGTTCAGGAACATTTCAAAAGCATCAAGAAATATAAATAGAATTCAACATTGATGATCAAGTTCCCCGTAAACATGCTATCCACTCACCGAGTCTTAGATTCTTCTTCATTTGAAGAGTAGAGTCAATATTTTATTTAACAGAGGTGAAAACAAAATGAGGTAAGTGATAGGAAAGTTATTCATTGGCAAAAAGTGTACATCAGTTCTAGGTATCCCTGTCTGATGTTTTCCCTAAAATTACTTGTGTAATTTTATGTATAGCATAGTAGTGACATCCCAGCTCATGCTAGTCATATGTAAACCCATTGCTTATAAGAGATATGACCATTTGGGCTAAGGATATGGCTCAATCAACAAATGGTTTAATGTGGAAGCATGAGGACCTGAGTTCAAGAACCAGTAAGCAAGATCTGGGAATGGGGGAAGACAGGAGAATCCTATGGGCTCGTTGGCAGGTAAAGACACACACACTCACACATGCACACACACATACACACACACACACACACACACACACACACACACACAGAGAGAGAGAGAGAGAGAGAGAGAGAGAGAGAGAGAGAGAGAGAGAGAGAGGTAGTCAGATAAAGAATGTGTGGCATGTGTGGAATGCCTTCCCAGGTGTGGAGACAAGCAAGCCTAGCAGCAAGTTAAGAACCCAGAAACCAAGGGCATGAAAAGACCACACATAGCAGACAGGGAAAGGAATGGAGAGACTGGCAGGACTGAAAACTCTGAGGAGTTGCATAGAGCAAAGCTACAAGGAAGGACAACTAATCTTTGAGTTGTATGACTGTTGGATGAGATACCTAGCAAAGCGGTGGGTTTCCTACCCCAGGAGACATTGAGATTGAAGCTAAATATTACAGAACAGGTACTTATTTACAGTACTGGGTAGTTCTAAGTGTTCTCATGGCACTAACTTACTCTGGGTATTTTTATGATCCATTGCTTAATAACATTTGTCTTGTGGGCAAAGAGGCATGGGGATTCCAGAGAAGATCAATTCATTCTCTAAGAGAAGCCAGGGGTTTTCACTGGAGACTGATGGGGGAATGCTAAGAGCTTGCTTAGGCCTGTGGTATAACCTTTCCTTTTCAGTCACTTTGAGATCTATCACAGATCATTTGAATGTCTTGGAGAAAGAAGGGAGGCAGGAAGGAATGTTCCCATTTGACAGGTGGAAACACCAGGATGCTGAAAGATATTTGATTGTGAGCTGAAGAGGTCAGTTGCACCAAGACTCTCATTTTACAGATGGAAAAGCTAAGGCCCTCCTATAGCCAAACCTCTAGTCCTAACTCATTACCATTGGTTCTGTTTCTTATCTCCTATGCACCTGAAAGAACTGCCTGAGGATACTGTTTTCTGACTTAATGCTCTGTTCTGAGCCTTTGTGAGAGGTGTTCCAGGATAAGAAAATTTTTGTAGCTCAGCAAAGTGTGAGTTCTGAAGGAGAAGCAGCTCCAGATGACCACACTGTCACCAGGCCAAATTTTCTTCACTCTGCAAAGGTTCATGGGAGTCACCCAGCGTGACCCGTGCCCCTGAGAGATTGCTGAAGTAGTGAAAAGGTGGCTGAAATGGCAGCAGCAGTAACAGCAGCAGGAGCAGCAGGTTGGGGGTGATTTGTCTCGTTATCCACCATTAGTGATGTGGCTACACTGGGAAAGACTTGTACATTGGCAGGAGCTGTCAGGGATCCTGCCGTGGCTGCTGGTGTGTTGACGTGTTGGCACAGGTTAGCTTTGCTGTAACCAGCTGGACAGAGTTCATGAAGAGCTCGCCCTATTGACATTTTTGGTGTTGGCAGGGAGTGGGAGAAAGGCTAAAGAGAGAGAAAGAGAGAGAGAGAGAAAGGAGAATGGAAGGGGGATGGAAAATGCAGAAGATGGAGGTAGGGGAGGGACAGAAGAGAAAGTTTGAGAATGAAAATCAGAGAATGTGAATCAGAGAAAAAGCTTAAGGACGGTGCAGCATATGTGTTCCAGAATCATATTAAAACATCAGTAGTCTAGAACCTTCCACCACAGAATGCTTGCATATGGAAAAACAAGGTAGTAATTATGCTTTGAGACTGTGATATGAAAAAAAGAAACATATATTATCTGCATATGCTTTTCCTCCCCAGGATAAGTAAATAGCATAGCAATATCACTGAGTCCCCAAGAATGGTCAATCAAGCTAGCTAATCATTCCAAGAAAGTGCATAGGGAAGCATAGGCAGGCGGGGTCCAAGTGATAGACCTTGCTGACATCTGCTGGATGCACCCCCAGGAGACAATGCCAGGGGCCACAGCCGGGAGGATGCTGAAGGCAAAATGTCTTCTTCCTTCAAAATACTCAGTGCAGCTAAGAAAGGGCCTTGGGTTGCCAGTTATGTGACCCGGGATTAAATGGACACCATCACTAACTCCCCAGTAGATTGGTGGTCACAGTGAGTCCTGCTTGGTTCATCTAACAGCACATACCATGTAGTGTTCCCTTCTCTGTTGTAACGTTGTTGTGAGGGTAGGATGATACAATGCGTGCAAAATATTTCAGATTGAATTTATAGATTGCCAAGTTCTATAATTATGAAAGTTAAACAAAGAGGCTGTGCTGTTATTGTTTCCACCCCTTGCATGCAGTTCAGTTGGTGAAGCTTTGGCATTTCTTGAGGACTTGCCCTGTATAAGACAGTGAGCTTTCTGGTAAGAAATTTGCCTGGTGATAGCAGCCTCTCTTCGGAGGCTTCATACTCCAGAGGGCTGCAGGGACCGTCAGAAGTGATAGTGACACTGTTGAACAGGGAATCTGTGGCTCAGGGTCCGTGCTGGCCTTGAGGCCAGAGAGAATTCCTGGTAGCGGGGAAGCAGGAAAACAATGGGTATCCAAACCTCAGGATTCTTCTGGGGCTGTGGGAAGGAGGAAGCAGCTCTTCAAGCATCTTCTGGTAAATGTAAGTCTCTCTCTCTTTCTCTCTCTCTTTCTCTCTCCCTCTTCTCTCCTCTCCCTTTTCTCTTTCCTCTCCATCCTATCCTCCTTCCCTTCTTCGCTCCCTCCCTTTCTCCTTTTCCCCCTCTCTCTTTCCCTTCATCTCTCCCCTCCGCTTTTCTTTCCTACTCCCTCTAGCTCTCCTGTCCTCCTCCCCTTCCTCCGTCCCTCCATCCCCCATTTCTCAATAAAAGTACCAGATGTGTCAGATGTGAGACTTAACTCTGGCAAGTGTTATCCCGGTTGAGGCACTAATATCTGGAATTCGTATCCCACTGTGGATGATATGACACTGGGCCTCGGTTTCCTTTCCTGTCACACACAGGTCATGGCATTTGCTGTAAGGAATAAGTCATACACAATAGAAGCAGACATTGAAAAAAGTGGTGCATAATCGTTAGCTCCCTTTTGTATAGTTTGTGTTTGCTAGTGGTGACCCAGGTGGAAAATCAGAACAAAATAAGCAAACTGTTCTTTATGTTTCAATTGAGAAGAGACACTCACAGGATGCGTGGTCCCAGCAGAGACACTGGGCCCTGAGATCAGGCCTCTACCAACAGCTTCTTCCTTGTGTGCCCAGGAGTTTCCTTCACTGCCTGTTGGAGGCTGTGACTTTTTGTTTCGTGGAGAATCCCTACATGGGGTGCAACTATTTGCAAAATTAATTACGAGCCCTTGGATTTCTTGCTGAGAACAACAGCAATGGGGAGGTAGCTATCTTTTTTTCCCATGTGATATTTTGGGGGCAATTTACAAGAGACAAATGCTTGATTTTATTTTAAAAAGAACACTTTCTCTCAACTGTACTCTGCCTAGGTAGCAAAAAGTAACTCCAGGCCAATGTGCAAACGCTGCAGATACCTCGCTTCAGAATTCCACACGCTTTGAGCTTGTCCTGTGAAATTTCCTCACCAGCTCTGAAAGAGGATACCAAACTGACTCCTGGATCCCATCCAATGCATTTCAAATATTGTCTGGGACACTATCATGGGGGAAGGGTACATGTTTCCATCCCAGCACTTGGAAGAGGGAAAATTCTAACTTACATAATTATATTCTGACCTCCCAAATTGGCCTGCCCTTGGCAAGGGTGATGTTCTACTTTCTCTTCTGCTTGGAAGATTTTGTGCTAGATGGAAGGAATCCCCATTCCTTCCACACAGCTCTGGCGAGGGTGGCTGGTTTCCACACTGCTCTCTACAATGTGTGTGGATTCATGCCATCTGCTGGGTCTGATGCTTACCTAGGTGTGTTCTTGACCTTAACAAACCATAGTCTTGCAAATCAGCTGTACCCTGGTCTTGTCAAAGCAGCCTTGTATGCCTGAAACGCAGGCTGGGACTCAGGACCCCAATATACTTGGTGACAGCGGGCACTTGTCCTTATGTAACTACTGTGGTTTCTCATGCCAAGTAGCAACTGGGCTGGAAAAAGAGAAAGGTGCAATTCAGTGACAGAAAGACACTGCTGTGCTGGCCCTGGACCGGAAGGCATCTTGTTCTTAGCATAGTCACGCCTGTTGGATGTGAAGCTTTTTTTTTTTTTTTTTTAATGTTTGGTTTTGTTTACATTTGTATTTTTTTCAAGTAGTGCTTTCAAAAGCTAATTTATGTCTGACAGCACATCCTTAACAAAACTGGCTAATCACCCAATTAAAACAAACAATTCAAAGACAAATAAAGCAAAAAAAAATGGTTGATTTTATTACAACCTCAGACTGTTCCCATGAATAATGTAACTACCTTCTTAAGAGGAATTTGCTTCTCAGAATCTGAGCAAGTTGGAACAAGCTACTGACTTGTGGGGTGGGTAGATATTTGTCAGAGGTGGCAGACTTCTTGTTTCTTGTCCTAAGAATATGTCTCTGTGACCTGGTTGTTAAGTTTTTAAGATAGTCCTAAGTGTCATAGTTAGATACAGGTGTCAACTTGATTGTTGATGGTTTGAGTTCTAGACATATTTGTAGAGAATTAATAGTTATTAAGCCAAGAGATGAACCTGCAGGAAATTGTCTAATTGGTGGGGGAAACCTAAGCCATGGTGGGTGGGACTAGGCCCTGGATAGGTGAATAAAACACAGAGAGCTGGTTGAGAAAGGTGGCATATTCCTGTGTACTTGGGTAGACATGCAGGTCTGGCAGGTAAGGATTGTCCCTCTCTCAGCTGTTGCATGGATAAGACATGGTCAGTTCCCTCGGCTCTTGGTGTTGATGTGGATTTTCCTGCCAAGTTGGACAAGCAATTGTAACCAGAAATCTAAGAAAAAATAAATCCTTTGTTTTCTCAAGTTGTTTGATGGCGATTTTATCAGCAACCATGCAGGTGAACTGCTACAATAAGCAAACAGGACTTTTAAAATGAAAATCAAGTCAGCACTACAGATTGAGTCTCTGATGGGGTTTAATTCTATTATTCCTTTTCTTCTTTTTTTTCAGATATATTTTTTAATTTCTTCCACTCATACAATGTTGATAAGTACCCCATTCCCCTCCCTCCCTCTACCCATCCCTGGATTCCCTTTGCTCCCTCTCCCTCTTTTCTCCTTCCTTTCCCCCCTCCCTCTCTCTCTCCCAGTGCCCCCTCACTCCCCATTCCTGAAGCATCCTTTAGTATGCATGATAAACTTCCTTCTGGGTACTCCTCTCTGATGAGGTGTAAGGACTCAGTAGCATTGCCTAGAACTCTTTTTTGTGTTTCCCTTTAGTGTAGAAACACTATTGTGGCTGTTCATCCATTGCCTGTAAGGATCATAGTGCCTGTGATCCATGCTAGACTTTGGGGGTTCAATGATATGTTGGTCATTGCTGCAAGTCATGCAGAGTCCTATTATGATTACTTCGGCCCTAACTTGTGTGGAGTATCTTGCATATCATTGCTCCTCCCCATCTTTAGGCTCTTACAATCTTACCGCCCCCTCTTCTGCAAATTTCTCTGAGCTTCAGGATGGGGAGAGATTAGGCTGGTCTGGTTCCAGGTGGTTGATGTAGAGTCTCTGATTTTCTGAATTATGGTTTGTTGATTTTTTTTTTTTCAGTTTTGCTACTCCTGCACCACCCTTGGCTCTATCCTGATGGGTATTGGATATCACCCCCTGGCCAGAGATAAAAGGCTGTTAAAATATAGTCTTATTATAAGAGTGGATTCAAAGGTAGATGGATATTATTCCTTTTCTTTTACAGCCAGACATATGTGTGCACAATCATTAGGTCAGTCTTCTTAAGTTTATTTTTATTCTTTTGGAATTTCATATATGAAGACAACAAATTTATGTCATGTTCACCCATTATTAACCAATCCTTTCCATTCTAATTTTTTTTCAAAGTTTTTTTTTATTGTTTATTATTTATTCAATTGTGTGTGGATGCGTGTGTGTGCATGTATGTGTGTGTGTGTCTGTGTGTGTGTAGAACCACGGACGAATTCGCAAACCACCATGGATGCCTCCACCTCCTTCTGCCTTGGGATTCACAGGCTCCGCCCTACCAGGACCAGAAGCACAGGCCGCCCCCGCTTCCGCCTGGCATCTATACGTGGGATCTGGGATCTGAACTCAGGACCTTCCGCCTGCAAGACGGAGGCTTAACCCCTGAGCCACCTCTCCAGCCCCTCCATTCTCATTTTTCCGTCACAAGTATTGTTTCCAACCAGACTTCTTCCTACTGTCCTGTTTGTGTTTGCCTGTGTGGCCCACGGAGTTTCATCTGGATGGCTTGTGCGGCCTATAATTGATCACATGTTAGAGCACAGTTGATTTATCAGTGGGTCAGTCAGATGCTTCTTAACCACTCTCTTCAATTGAAAAACTACTCAAGCTGGGTCTGGTGACACAGACATGAATTCTCATGAGTCAGAGGCAAGAAGAGCACAAGTTTAAGGATTTTCTGAGCAAAAGTGACTCCTGAACCAGCTTGGGAAACTCCATGAGATTCTATGTCAAAATGAAGAAATGTATAAAAGAGGGCTGAGGATAGATATAGTTTGGTGGTAGAGAACATGGACACCATGCATAAAACCTTGGGTTCAATCCCTGATCTCCTGCCCCCCCAAGAAGGAAAGACTACCCATTCAGACTGTGTGTGTGTGTGTGTCCCTACAAGTACTTGAGTACACATTGTGCTCACGTTTGTACACGTGTGCTTATCTGTGTGTGGATTCCAGCAGCCCACATCCATTCCTCTGTCACTCTCCACCTTATTTTTTGACACAGGGTCTGTCCCTGAACCTGAGGTCTGCCATTTCAGCGAGAACTGCAGGTCGGCGGAGACTCAGGATCCTTCTTGTCTCTATTCCCAGCACTGAGGTTGCAATAACGTTGCCATGTCTGGATTTTTTTTTTAATGTAGGTGTCAGGGATCCAAACTCAGAAATCTCACACTTGCGCAGCAGATACTTTACCCACTAAGTCAATCCCTCCCCCTTCAGACTTTTATCAGGTATATAAGCATTAAATATGCAGTGTAGTTTTAATTGTAGATGTGTTATAACTTGCTTTTTTATTTTACTTAATTGCTATCGTTGCAGGGGTTTTTCCATGATGAAGCATGTTTAATGCATCAGATCAATTTCATGAATGATGCTGATGGCAGAATAGGAAAAGAGCACTATGTGGCCTGGCATGAAATCTTAAACTTGTAAACTTACTTGAAACATTTTGAGTTTTTTTTTTTTAACTTCACTCTTCTTGAGTGTGACCTTGGTAGTTGACAATGTCTTGTCGCAGTGGCAAATGGTTAGAGGTGGATGTTTTAAACTTTTTCCTGCTGTAGCACTATGTAAATCCTTAAGCATTCTATTTTTGCCTCTGGGCCAAATATCTTTCTAGGGTAGGCGCCTAGGAGTGAAATTTCTGGGTTGAAGGATATGCACATTTTAAAATTTAATAGAAAGTGCCAAACTTATCTCTGGGACTCCTGCACCAATTTGTGCTCCCATCAAGAGTACTTGAGTAACCGTTTCTGTACACCTAGGACAAAGTTAGCTACTTTTACTATGTTGCTGTTTTATAAACTGGTAATTGGCATGAAATATCCTTATTTTTTTAATTTGCCTTTCATTAGGGTTTCTTAGGATATCAAACTACGCTATTCTCTATAACTTCTTAGAAAAGGAATTTTTTAAAATTTAAGTTAAATTCATATCACTAGTACATAAAATATAAACATTGCATGTTATTGGCATAATGTGGTGTTGGAATTTGTCTGACCAAACCGCTTAGGGAAGCAAGGGATTTTATTCTTGCTTATGATGGTTATAGTCTAATCTGGAAGGAGAGTTCACATCGATGTCAGAAGCTAAGGGACCTGGCCAAACCATTTCCACAGGGATTTCTGAGAGAGAGGGGCAAACCTACCATCCCAGATTGCCAGTATACAAAAGTATATCAAAGTACTGAGTCACCTCCCTCCATCTGACCCATCTGCCCCTGGAGTGGTCCCTCTTACTGCCAACTGGGTTTCCCTCATACCAATTAGATACTCTCCTGCAAGCTTGCTTAGTGTTTGCCTTGACTTCTAATTATTCACTGATGTTCTCAGATCTCAGCCATGAAATGTCAAGTAGACACCCATCTCTAACTAATGCACATGGTTTTGTTGCTCTTTAAGGTTTATTTCATTTTTATTGTGTGCATATGTGTATGATGTGTGAATGTATATGTGTGTGTATGACGAAGGGTGTTTGAAGGTTAAAGGACAGCTTCGTGGAGTCAGTTCTTCTCTTCTACCCTTACATGGATTCCAGGGGTTGAACTCAGCTTGTCAGGCTTGTGTGGACAGGCACCTTTACCTACTGAGATATCTTCTTGGCCATTTTGTTGATTTTTGTTTTGCAGAGCAAGTCTCACTATGTAGTCCAGGCTGGCCTTGACTGTGTGATCTTCCTCTCTCAAGCTCCTGAGTATCTGGAATTGCAGGCCTGCATCACGACACACCTATGTCTTCTGATGAGCAGAAACTGTGTGTGTTTGACCACTCTCTTTACATATCTACCTTCCTGAGTCCCCTGGTAGCAGCGTTCTTCTCTCTTTATTAAAGAGTTGGACTATTTTAAACTCCACACAAACGTGCATCTTTTATATTCCTTTTGTTGTGAATTTTATTTTGATTTCCTAATTACTTTTAAACTTTATTTTTTTATCTTTAACTTTTTCATGTGGTCTGGAAAGCTACTCATATATCAATGCCATTAGCTTTTTCTCTTTTTCAATATGCTGCAGCTATCATTTCCATACTAATTTTGCCTATTATTTTTGGCATTTGAGAAATTACATTTTGATGTAGTTACATTTATTAGTGTTTCTTTCAGATTTCTTGTTGCTATTTTGCTTAGATAGTTTTTCCATTCAGAGAGTTTTAAGATATTTACTTTTTTCTTCTAATGAGCTTCTGTATTTAAGTCTTTAACAGTACCTGGGTTATGTTCAGATCTGTGTTTCTACTAAGACTTTCCTTTATTTTAAATGTAGTGTAATATTATTGCAGCGTCTTCCACTGGCAATAAAACCTTGCTTTTCTGCTTTGTAGTGTTCTATTGAGCAATCAGGTTCATGTTTCTTATTTCTGAATATTCCACCATTCTGCAAGGCTATCACTTCTTCAGGCTCTATCCTTGTTTAATCAAGATACCATATTTTATAAGAGTATTTTATCTAGAAAGGTTAGTTAATGCATAATTTTTAGTTTTCAACCCCTCATTTCTTTAAGAACTTTAGAATATTTTAGAAAGGACAGCATCCCTAAGAGGAACTTTGGTTGAAATTCTCTTAATGTTATATTTTACCCTTATGAAATGCTGACTCATTCAAAAAATCCAGTCTTCCATCCAGAAATATTATTTACTTAAACCCTTTAGCTCTGTCCATTTTCATAGTTAATCTAGAATCTTTGCATGTGTTTTAGAGTCATTTCTATAGATGGTTGAGTTTTTTTTTTTGCTTACTTTTGTGAATGCAATTTTCCTTCCATTACGACTTTTAAATGATTATTACTGGCACATAGGAAATCTGATTTTTTTTCACATTTGTACATTACATAGAGCTGCTTACTGAGCTCTGATAAATTATAAGAGCATTTAAGTGGATTCTCCAGTGTTTTCTGGTCTATAATTAGATTTCAAATCTGACTATCATTGAGCTTAGGGTAGTTTTATTAATTGTTTCTGACTGTATAACCCAAAGGGGAGGGTGAGGTGTGCGAAGGTCTCTGTGAAGCTCTCACATAGAACAGAGTCTGGAAGCAAATTGTTCTCACGCTGCGCAATCCAAGCACATTCCTGGAAGAAATAGCCCAGGCAGTGGCAAAGGCATGTGAAAGCTGTCTGCGCACAGAATCCTAAGCAGGGACACATCGGCAAGTCATGGTTAAATCCCACAGCCAATCCCCCAATCCATTCCAAAGCTTGCCTGCCTGTTTCTTTCTGGCCCACCTTCTGCCAGTTCTCACAGACAGCCCCTTTCTCACTACTCCTGGAGTCTGAGTTGTTCAAACTCATGGTAGAAACTCTTCTCCCACCTGCGTCTCCTACATGATCGGTTCCCAGGACCCCGTGCCAAACAAAGCAATGAGCCATCTAATTTTTTAAACAAATTTGACATATCAGCCTTCCATCCTAGCCAGGGCACAAAAATTGTGTCTTATCTTTCTGTTGTCCATCAGCCAGCCAGCATCTGACACATAAAAGGGAGACATTAATTGAATTTGGAGCACTTACATTTAGGAAAGAATTTCCACTTGTCTGTTTTTTGCACATTGGATTTTCCCCTTTCAGTTTGGTCACACTAATTGGAACTTGGATTTTCTACTACTCTCTGTTGAGCTTTTATGCCTTCTGACCACAGTGACTTGTATCTTTTACCTATTTAATTTATTTATAAACAGGTATTTACATCGTTATTTACATTTATTTTGTGTGCATGTCCCTGTGTGTCTGTGTGTATCAGAGGGTACTGTGTGTGCCTCTCAAGGGTCAAGAGTGATTTTAGTATGGTCATCATGAATTGTTCTACCTCCTTATTGCTTTGCTCTGGGTTTCCCAGACCCCACTTTCCATTGCTGCTGTCATTTCTGCCTGGCAATATTTTTGTGTTTTTTTTCACATTTTATTTTTTCCTAATCATAAAGCTCAATAGGTACCCCCTTCTTCCCCTCCCCTGTCCTCTCCCCCATCATCCCTCATCACATTTTCCCCTCTCCCCCTTCCTTTCATCCCCCTCCCTCCCTCTCTTCTGGTGCCTCCCGCTTTCTCCCTCCCATCCCCGGGAGCATCTGTTTTTGTGGACACACAACCTCCCTCTGAGTCCTCCCCTCTAGTAAGGGTTCAGGACTCAGTGGTATAGTCTGGGGCCCCTTATTACACTCCCCGTAAGCATGGGAACTCTATTATGACTGTTTAACCCCTTGTCTCTAAGGAATCTACTGCCTAAAGCCTTCTTTCCTGTGATCTGTGGTAGACTTTGGTAGGGCATTGACACGTCAGCCATTGTTCTGCTTGGCATTTTTACATGGGATCTGTCATTGTATGACACAGGCTCATGTATTTGAGTCTTTAGTTTGGGAAAGTCATAGCACTTTTAGGAGTGGAGTCTTGCTGGAGGAAGGCAGTCACAGGGCTGGATCCTGAGGTTCTTCTTGGCAAGTGAGTCTGCTCCTGAGCTCATATCAACTTTCAGTCTTCTTGATGGATGTAACCTAGCCTGCCTCCAGCTTCTGCCACCAGCCATGCCTTTTCTGCCATGAAGGAGTATATCTCCCGTCTTGAACCCCAAGTTACTTGAGTTTGAGTCTTGTCTCACAATAACACAGAAAAGTAACAGTATAGGATCTGGTATCCAACTCAGGTCCTTCTGCGTGCCAGGCAGAGGCTCAACACCCAGCTATCTCTCCTCCCGCCCCTCTTTTATTTTTTTAAACAGAGCTCAGTGCTTTTCAGATGCTGGCTTCTAAACAGTTAGTTCCACTTGTAAGCAAGGAAGGACAAGAAGAATTAACACTTTTTTAAAAAACAGAAAGACAAAAGGTCAGAGGAAAATCTAATGAAGTGTCCATCTGGGAACGAGGAAGATAGATCTTACCAAAGGGCCACAGGTGCGATCAGGTGATGTTTACTGAGATGCCTTTAACAAGGAAAGTTTCAAATCAGCTTCCCTGATATAGTCATTGTAAATACTACATTTTAAGCATGCAGACTCTGGGCAGAACACAGAAGTTGAAAGACTTCAACAGTCTCTCTCTGTTTGTGTTTCTCTTTCTCTCTCTCTCTCTCTCCCTCTTTCTTTTCTCTTGTTCTTTCCTCTCTTCTTCTACTGTTAAAGATGCCCATTTGCATTACTGGTGAATGCAAACAGAATGATGTAGACTGGCTTGACACAGACAAATCAAGTCAAATCTTGTCCTCTCACAGTGCCAAGGAATTTGCAGGATGGATATTTCCTTGGGTATGAAATCTGTGATTTCCATCTCAGGAAATGGATTTGCCCTGGGCATTTTTCCTTCTTCCCTCCTGGAATGCAGGAAAGGCTGGAGTGTTATGGTTGGTTCAGTGGATGGTTATGCTATTAAATGGAATGATATCAACTTGGGGGACAAGACAGATGAAAGGGGACCAAGACCTGGAGGCAGAGCCACACTTCATGGAGCAATACTAGGAGGTGAGTCAATGATCACACGTGCAGCCCGATCCCAATAAGTCATACATCAGAAACTCAGCAATTCAGGGAGCACAATGTGTGGAGACATACAGAGGCCACAGGCATCTTCTGATAGCATGCCTCGGGCCCCTGACTCCGTGTTGTTAACCACAGCCTTTGATATCGAGATCAGGCATAGTATGGAGAGACAGTCCCTGGTGTCCTTGGGAGCTTGACTGGAATGTTTCCAGCTCTTAAGCCTGTGATGAAGACATGGCCCTCCTAGACCATGCCATGGTCCTATAGCGTCTTCAGCTCATTGTACTTTGGGATGAATGTTTGCTCAGCTGCTTGACATTAAATTGAGAAAACCAGAAAGAAGTAAGAAAGGAGTGAGGCATAGTTATAGCCCCACATCCTGACAATTCTATGAAGCATTGGTTCATAGAATTTTAGATGCTATAAATGAAAGTAGGTTATCTACCACAAATTTGAAGAGTGATGATCTGTGATCTTACGATTCTAGTAGAAGTCTAAACTGTTGACCCAACAGAAAAGAGAGAGAAAAGTTGCAAAAACAAGACATATGCCTGCAAAGCACCCTGGAGACCAAGGGCAGGAACAAACATCTTCAGACTTCAAAGGCTTGAGATGATTTCATTTGTGACTACATGCTGCTTTTCATAACAAGGAAAACTGCTGACATTCCCCCTATGTTGATTCAGTGCATGTGCTCGTCCAGTATTTGCAGAGCTACATGAAGTCCCCAGGAAGTTTCGACCATAGTTATTCTACAGGTAGTCAGATTGAGGCATGGGAAGATGAAAAGAAGTTACTTCATGTTGTATATCTGCTATTGCATATTTTCCTAATTTTTTCCCATTTATTGGGGCTGGAGAGATGGCTCAGGGGCTAAGCCTCTGCCTCTCAAACAGAAGTTCAGAGTTCAGATCCCAGATCCCATGTACCTGGTGGAAATGGCTGCAGCCTGCACTTCTGGCCCTTTAAGTTGGAACATGCTCCACAGTAAAGCAAAGAGGAAGTAGAAGTAATCCAGAGTGATTTCTGAAGTCATCCTTGGGCCTCCACAGGTACATACAGTGCCCTCTGATATACACAGACACATACACATACACATACAGATATACACAGACAGCACAGACAGACAGACAGACAGACAGACAGACAGACAGACAGACAGACACACACACACACACACACACACACACACACACACACACAAACACAAAGTTAAAAGAAAATTGGGTGCAAAAATTTCTTATTTATTTATTTGTTCATTTGTTTAGAGACAAGGCCTCTTACTGTAGCTGGTCTTGAACTCAAGATCCTCTTGTACCTTCCTCTAAGTTTTATTGTTTTAAATATTTTGTGATAAAGATGACATTATTATCTATGGAAATCAGGGCTCAATAAGACAATGCAAACTGCCAAAGTCATGGTAAATAAAGATGGTAAAGACAATAGTCTATGTCTCTGGTGTGTGATCTGCTAACTGAAGAAGAACATGGTGGTTTCTATTAAATTGTGGTTGAAAACATGTAATCTGAATCTATGAATCATGAATAAACATGATGGGCCAATCAGACAATTCCAGCTTGAGGAATGTTCAACAAAATGGCTGAAATAGAATCTTGGAAGTGTCTATGTCATGAACAGCAGATAGCTAGAGAACTTTGTGAAATAAAAGGGAACAGACACCCAAGTCCCTCAGCTGCTATGTTGATATGGCTGAGCCAAGAATGAGGGAATTCATAATAAGAGGTTAATTTTGGAGAAAAATGGGGAGATTTGAAAGGTAATTTATTGAGGCAATTGCAGTGTGTTAGAGTTTACCAAATGTAGTAGCAGTAATGGATTTTAATAGGAATATTTTTGTTCTTTGAAGATACCTGCTCAAGTCCTTAGGAGTTCAGTGTCATGTGCCTATTACTCGATACCTTTCAATGACTTGGTATAAATAGTGCATCTATGGGTAAGTGTGTATGTATCTAATTCTTCTTACACTTGTGTTTTATGTAGACGTAGAACTAGAAAGAGATTGCTTTAATTTAATTAGTGAGTTTATATAAAAAAGTTAATGACTTTTCATCATACTTTTCTGGACAATGTTTCTACTGGGTTGTTTTTCTCACAATATCAACTTGGAGGAAAATGTCTGACTTCCCCACTCCGCTTCTTAGCTTCTTCTACTCAAAGAAGTCTACAAATTCCACAATCATGATCTGTAATTAAGATGGGATACGATTATCTCTGAATGTAATGGACACCACCTAACTTTTAGTATGCATTCAATCAGAAAATATTTTAATGAGTATTTACTACATATGAGTCTACCTTTTGCGCCTCTAAGACAAAGTGATCATAAAACACAATCCTTCCTTGCTTTTTTGAAGATTAAGTTTAGGAGACATACAAGCCTAACCTCAGTCAAGGATAAAACAGGATCTACATCACCAAGTGCTATAGGCAGATGGGGACTATTTAGGTAAGCATGGTCATGAAACTCCTCTTTGGTAAAATGACCATAGGACTGAGATTCTAATGAGTGAAGGGAGTAAGTTGCAGATGGACTGCGTATTAGTTATACTTTTGCTGCTCTCATAAGTATCTAACAGAAGCACCTTAAAGGAAGGGAGATCTCTTTTGCCTATGGTTGGAGGGCATAGTCTGTCACAGCACGCATGGTGACAGGATCCCCTCTCAGTGATGGCAGCAGGAGTGCGGGGCTGCACGCTCACTTCTCAGAAGACCACAAACCAGAGAAATGACCTCAGTTCACTTTTCCTTTTTTTTCTTTTTATTCAGTTTCACTTTTTGGCCCACATGATCAGGGTGGGTCTTTCTTGTTCAGTTAAAGTACTTTGGAAGCTCCCAGAGATATGTCTCCCAGGTGAGTCTAAACCCAGCATACTTGAGAAGGAACATTAACCATCACAACATAGAAGTGTTTTCTCTGCCTTGGAAAGCCAAGTGCCAGGTCACAATACAAACCTCTCAAAGGTTAGTGCCAAAACTGTACCATGAACTATTCCAGAAAAATGAGGAGCACTTTCAATCACTTCATAAACTTTGTTCACTTGAGTATTTTCTTGCTTTTGTTTAGTTTTCAAAAAGTGCAGCATGCTTTTGCTAGATGCCTTTAGAAAGATCATAAAATGACATACTTCCTTAAGGGGCAATCTTTGTTTCTCAGAAAGGATAAACAAAGAAATAGATGTATTGTTGAAAGATGTCCAGGTAAAAAGATCACATTCCTCAAAAGCAAACAGGTTCTTTCCTCATATTCTGAGCTTGAGAAATGTTGCCGATCCCATCATTGTTCCCAGGGTAACTCTCATCTGCTGGATTCATGAGGAGTGTAAAAATCTTGTATAGAAGTGGCTCTGCATTCGAATCATCTACCCAAACACTCTTTGAATTTCACCTTCTCCATCTTTTTTGTGTTGATTTTGAGGAGGACATTGTACACTAAGTTGATCAGTTATTTATACTAGCAAATATTATTCCCGTGAGCATCATTCAATTTTTGTCTGCTAGGATAAGCACTGCATGTGCTCTTTATAGATTTCATAGTTTTGAAAAGCTACTGTACAATTAATCTTTTCCCACTTTTCTTTATTTATTCTTAGGCAATTTCATGTATATAACATGTATATAACGTATTCTGATTAATTTCTCCTTTATCCTTTTTTTTCTCTCTATTGTGGTCCTCCTTCCTTGCCAGTTTGTTTCCCTCCAACATTTGTGTCCTTTTGTTCAGTTTTGTGTTCCACTGTGTTGCCCAGGGGCTTTTGTATGATCCTGAGCTTGGGATTGTCTCTTGGAGCCTAGCAGGCTCTTTCGTGGGTACATTACGGGTATTTTTTGTCTCTCCTCTCCTGCATCTATCCGTTTCCTATTGTTCATCAATACTTTGTAGGGTTCCAGGGTTTCTCTTCAGCTGATCATTGATTTAGTAAGAGGAACCACTTCTGTTGTGGGTTCATGATTTCCACGGCTGAGTCATTTTGGCTGTTTTTTGGCTCATCCATTCTTTCTGGCATTTTCCCATAGAGGTCCCTGAAGCCTCTGGGGATAGTATACATGCAATGCTCAAAACACTGAGGTCTGAGTTATAAGCCTTCACTTCTCAGATGTTTTTGATTAGCTTTTGTCAGCAACCTTTCATGGTTATCTAATAAATAAGCCATGCATTGTATTGCCATGTTTATTATCATGTTCATTAGAGTTAAACTCAATAGCTATTTATAACTAGTTTCAATATATAATATAGCATAGGTGCATTTCATTTTTTTGCCTAAAAGAGAAAAACCAATTTTTTGAACAATCAGAAAGAAAAAAAAACAGAAATATTGAATTTTACAGTATAAATATCATATCTTGTATTTTTGGTGAAGATAATTTACATTCCATGACTTTAAGACTTTTCCAAAGAAAGAAATATTTAAGCATGTCATTAATCATCTTAAATTCCATGAAAGCAAAACAATAAGCCAGTGCATGAAGAAAATTCAGAGTCTGTTGAAGCTTACATTATTACAAGAAAGAGTACAGTCAATTTTATTCTATTGTCTGTTATGGTTTTAATATGGATAGTGTCCTGCAGAAGTGGGAATGGTTTGGTCCACAGGGTGGCTTTTTGGTGTACATGGGGGTATTCTGGACCTTTTGAGATGTACTAGAATGTCTTTGAAGGGAATTGTGGGACCCAATCTCTTAGTTTCACTCTGCTTCAGACACCTTCAGAGGTCCAAAACAAGGGAGCTTCCTGCTCTTGGACTGGTATTTCCAGAGCCATGAGTTGAAAAAAATCATTCTCTCTTTATAAGTTAGTTATCCTGGGCATTTTGTTATAGTAAGGTGAAGACAATTAATACACTTTCCTTTGTTCAGAAACTTTACAAGATTTCTGATCACTGTGAAAAATACCAATTTAGAAAAGTTATGTCTTACAGACCTAGAAGTGGTGGAATTGAAGATTAAGGTGATAGCAAATTCAATATTTCCCTTTTTTTGAGAGTCATATCCTATAATCTAGACTGACCATTCTCTTGTCTCACTTTTCTGAGAGTTGAAATTACAGATGAGTGTCTCCATGACTGGCTCAATGCTAGAAAAATTGCTATGTAATAAGAGCTTGTCTTCTGATTTAGAAGCTGTGATTCTGAGCTGTACCCTTGCATAAAACAAGGAATAAAGCTTCTCTCTAAATCCATGTTGATGTGGGAGATAATGGCATTCAGATGGGCTCCACCATCTTGATTGAATCACTTTCTAAAGTTTCCAACTCCAAATATGTCACAATGATGCTTGGCTTTCAACTTGTGAATTTTCAGTGAAACACCAATGTTTAGACCATAGCTCCTCCAACCTCACAAATTTAAAGAAGATAGTCATCTTCAAAGATATGCTTTCAGCTATTATATTGGGTAAGAGGTATTATTTTCCTTATCCAAATTGTCAAAATATTTTTTCTCTTTTATTTAAAAACTTATTTTGAATTGAAGGGGAATTTATTGTTCAAACATGATAACCTGAGTTTGGATCCTCAGTGCCCATGGGAATCTGAGTGTGGAAGTGGTCATGAGTAATTCAGTGATCTTATAGGAGATAGGAAGAGGACACAGGGCAACAGTCCTTGGATGCTGGTGGAGCAGCTAGCCTGGAGTACACAGCTGTGAGAAAAACTATACTCTGTCTCAAGATGAAAAGGGAATACTGATACTCAAGGTTGTCTTCTGACCTCCCCACACATACCTCAGCATGAATGTATCTGTGCTCTTACATATGAACACACACTCACAAACTAAACATATACATACACACACACATTTGCATGTGTACATATGAACACATACACAGAAAGAGAAAGAGAGACATTTAATTTATTTTTGTAGATAATATTTGCTCCATGGAAATTAATATGTGGTAGAAACAATGAAAAAATAAGGAATGGTTGCTGAATCTACCATTCTGAGATTTTTTTTGAGGGTTAAGGCAGAGTTTAAAAGAGAAGAGAGAGAACAAGAGAACAAAACTCATGGACATAAAGTCCATGACATAAAACCCATGGGAGGCAAAAGAGCCCAATTCTTGCCCTTTTATTCTTTTTATTCTGTATTTATATAATTTTAAAAACCAGTGATTTTGTTTTATATGCTACCTGATAAACATCTATTCAACTTGCTCAGTTATATTTGGTGCCATCTTTCTGTGTATTCCGATATGGTCTAACTTTCAACATTTTGGTGTGCTTTTACTTGATAAGTCAGAGTGACTTGTGACTATTCCATATTCAGAAAACAATTCTAACCAATGTATGAAAAATACACAGAATTAAAATCATATATACTAGAATTTTGCATAATGAGAGTTCACGGTAGGGAATGGAGCATTATATTAATGGAAATTAGTAGACGCTAAGTAGATTAAGAAACATCATCTGGGCACTTGCTGTTGAGACAATTATCACTGATTTCTCTATGCACAATGTGTGCTGGTGCATGAGGGTATGCATGTGTAAGAGAGCTTGCAAATAAGCTAATCCTTCTGAATCAGGTCTCTAGTTCTGGCCTTTATTCTCAATAAAAGAAGAAATGGAAAAATTCAAGCAATTAAAGATAGTTTAGGAAAAGCAACAGACATGATTTACTATAAAGATCAAGGTCCATTAAGAAAAAGAGAAGACTGAGGAGACATTTAGAAATTTCTAAGTGATTTATGCTTTTCTAATATATAAAGTAATACATTACTTAAGTTGTATCAAGAATAGCTTCAATTTGACATATCTATCAAAATTCTAGAATGTAGCATCTAACATTTCTAATTAGAAAATTTTAAATTATATATTGTAAGAATTGTCATATTTATACCCTTACTTGCTACAGTCAAAGGTGGACTAGAAGTAAATTGAAATTTCTGTCAGAATGAAGCTTGTGTGTTTATTTTGTTAACTAAAGAGTACACAGAACATTTGAATGTGAAGCTTAAAAGCCTTTTTGTATTCAACATATAGATTTCCTTTCCTATAAGTGCATGCTGATTTGTGAAACTTGCTTTTCTTTCTTTTCTATATTTCTCTCCTTCCTTCCTTCCTTCCTTCCTTCCTTCCTTCCTTCCTTCCTTCCTTCCTTCCTTCCTTCCTTCCTTCCTTCCTTCCTTCCTCCCTCCCTCCCTCCCCCCCTCTCTCTCCCTCCCTCCCTCTCTCCCTCCGTTTTTTTCTCTCTCTTTCTCAATTTCCACTACAACATGAGAATTCCCTTCATCTTAAAGCATTTTAGGAAACTGAACATGTAATTGCTTTGTGGTACTCCACTCAAGTCCCTGGTTTAATGCTTAATTCTATCTAGGACTAGGGTAGAGGAATGAGGGGTATTGGGGAGAAGGATGTGGGAAGAGTGTATGTGTTCAGGTACATTCTGCCTTTTTGATTCACTTCTAGAAGTTTCCAGAAAAGATGCTCCCTGACGTCTCCTCAGCTGTCCCACAGAGTGCAGGTCATGCCCCACTAAGCGGTGTGCTCTCTGAAACTGGTGGGGGGGTTGGGAACCCTTTTTCACTTATGAGATGGATTTCACTTGTCATCCAAGCCCATCCCACAAAGCCATTCTTTCTGCATTTGCTCAATCTGGAGTCTCCAATGTCTGGTTTTCCTCTTCTGTCCATGGGTTTAATAATGAATTAAATTTCATTAAGGATTTCCTTATTCAGAGCTGTCATGTGTTAGCCACCTCCTGAACAGGACCTTTTGTTTTCAGGATGAATGGGGAAGGAAAACTGTGTGGTTAGCTAAGAAAGTGCTTCTTGACTTGTGTGGGTGTGTGGTGGGATTTGTTGTTTCCATGTTCCTTGGATAGGGAGCTGGGTGCGGTGCACACTGTGAGGCGCCATCTGCAGTCAGAATGTGCAAAGTGGCAGGTACCTCCTCTTTACTACAGTCCCCACCTTGCACTGTTCCATCACTGTCCAAACAAGAAATGATCCACATCTCCAACACTAAGTCACTCTGATTCTTTTCATGTGCGCTGACTCTCTGTTAACAAACTCAGGCAATACGTGAGAGTCCCGCATGACTTTATCATGCGTATTATCACAAACAGCATGGAGTGAAATTAAAGAATCAACACTTGAAATTTAAGGAGACCACCTAGGTCATACCAGATTCCTGAAGAAATTAACACTCATGGGGCAAGATAGTTGCTCAGTTCTAAAACAATGGAAAATAGGAAAATGATTGAAGGATTTATTCTAATATAAAGTATTGCTAACAAGGATATTATGGCCTGGATTTGGAATAAGAGATACTCTGAGTTACTTTGCATGTTGCCAGTAAATTCATGACCAAATGACTTAAAACAAGGGGTTTTATTTTGACTTATTTTTACTTTGTCCAGTTAAGTCTTAGAAGAGTTTATACCAACACTTAAGTCTGAGTGAACTGACCATACCATATTCACAGGACACCTGAGAGAGAAGCAAACCACATTTTCCACACCAGCATGTGTGTCCAAGCATACTGAAGAATGCCAATTTCCATCATCAGTTCTCTCTGTCTTTTTTATTACCTGTCCAGGGACTAGTCCTACCAACCATGGGTTAGGTCTTCCCCATCAATCAGGCAATCTCCTGCAGGCTCGCTCAGGTTTAACTCAACTACTAATTCTTTAAAAATGTGTCAGTATCCAGGATGATTCCCGAAGTCACCTTGGGTCCTTCACAGTGCCCTCTGAAACACACACACACACACACACACACACACATACACACAAAGTATAAAAGTGTAAAAATATAGGCAAGTAATATGGTATACTTCTACTCTTCAGCTTTAGATAGTATTTGGATGGATGTGTGTGAAGCAATACTTTTTCAGTAGAGGATATCATTTAGTAGTTGAATTGTGATCTTAAGGTGTATTTAAAACTACGTGAGTTTTTTTTTTTAATTTGTTGTTTCTTGAGGAAAAAACGACAAATAGATGTGTTTTTGAAACTGTAAAATAGCTTTTACATTGAGGAAAAAATACAATCTGTGGTGATTCCTGAGATGAAATTTCAAATTTCTGTATGTTGTTTGCCTTTTATAAAATATAAATGAAGGAGAAATATGTCTATGTCTAACTATGACAAGAGGACATTATACATGTCTGAAATTCACAGATAACACAACATACACTGATATGAAAGGAACAATAACACATAAACAAGAGTTTGAAAGTGCTCTGATTTCTTCCCAGAGTTCAACTTCTTCACCTCCTCCAGGTGAGGCTGATGTTAAACGAAATTTTGACTGAGAACTTATGAGTCATGACTTTATTTTTCTGCCATGTCCCAAGAGGTCTTAAAATCTTAGAGTTTGGAGAATCTGTACCAAATAGTAGAATATCAGTTCTTCAGTTCTGGATTGAATCAGATTAATGTCCCCTCCCATGACTGTCTATGGTCTGTCATTTAGCACAGTAAGATTCCATGTTTCATTTGTTATGTTTGCCTGTTTTACTGGGGAAGAAGGGCTCCTCCAGTTCCTTCAGAGAACTTTCCCCACCCCAGAGTTTCAGCTCCAGTACTCAACTAGAGGCACCAAAGGGCTTCTGTCTTCCTTGCCTTCTGCTTCTCCCTGGTGACCTTGTCTGAGACAGTAACCTTGTGCTTGTCTAAGTTATCTAGGGTCCTTAGTCTACAGCCCTTTGCAATGCATGTTGAGATGCTAGGAGTCAGGCTGTCACACTTCACAGCGGAAATCACATCATCCATGCACCTTCTCTTGGCAGGGAAAAATAAGAAACCTGGGGGGAATTTTTTCAGATACCCACCGGTTATTTTAAAACTCTGCTACTTTTCCTTTTTATTTAAACTAGAATATAGTACAAAAATGTAATAATTTAAGTTAAGCTGCCCAATATCTATTTGGTTATTTCAAGTTTGATATGTTTAAAAAGGCTCTCAAAGCATATTCTGGATGCTTTGCAGTTGAATGTATTTGAGAATCATTTACCTGGATTGCTTGCTTTTCAAAAGCAGGGTTCATGCTTCAGTGAGCTTTGGACCAAAGGGTGCATGGCAATTCTTCAAAATGCTCTCTTCTTGAGAGCAGCCTACCTCCAGCTTTGACGTTTAGGATTAGAACTAGATCTGGGAGAACAAGGTGCTCATGTGTCTGAGAAGCGGAAGCACCTGATCCCATACTGTCATTATGGCTGTTGTGGTTACAGAAGATACGACAGGCTCCATGGGAGGATTACTGCCAGGTTATAGGTGTATACAGAAGGGACTGTTTCCTTTCTGGTCAACCAGGTCCAGTTGCTGACACAATGAGAGCTATTAGTTACCTGTCTTGCTGTCATAAAATACCTGACTAAATCAATTTAATTGAAGAAAGACTTACTTCTTCTGGCTCATGGTGCAGGACATATTGTCCATCATGGTAGAGAAGACACAGCAGCAGGATGGATCATGATCATGACGGTAGAGCTCTCCTTCAGGGAGGAGCAGAAACAGAGACTGGCTATGTCCCTTCAGCTCTGTCCTTAAGGCCTCTTGTCAGACAGCTAGGCCTGTGGTCCAGAAGGTTCTACAACCTCGTGAAACAACTCATCCACTGTGAAACAAGTAATTAAACACATGAGCCTGTGGGGGACATCTCAAATTGAAACCATAGGCAGGAACCGCAGACAGGGAAATCTTTATTCTATAGTCTGTAGCTTCTGGATTTGACACTATTTAAGGTTTTAGGTCCTAGCAGAAGTAGAGATTCAAAGTCTGAAACCATGGTCCCTAGCCCAAAATATCTCTGGTGATTTTTTAAAAGTAAGTTTAAAAATATTTTATTTACTTGAGAGAGAGAGAGAGAAAGAGAAAGAGAGACAAAGAGAGAGAGAGAGAGCAGAGAGAGAGAAAAGGAGAGACAGAGAGACAAAGAGAAAGACACACACACACACACACACACACACACACACACACACACACAATACATTCATGCTATAACTGATTCATAGGTGAGATCAGAAGACCACTTTTGGAAGTCAGTTCTACAGTTCTCTCCAGTTATCTCCTTTCATCATATGGGCTTCTGGGAATTAAATGTACATCACTAAATTTGTGAGCAGACATCTTTGCTTGCTGAGCTACCTTGCCAACCCTTTACCTGGTAATTTTTACTCTGAGCTTTGAACCCCAACCTAGAATAAATATTATAAAATTGGAAAATATGGAGTCATGTTCTGTTTTTAAGGATCTTGTTTGCTCATCATAAGGATCTGTCATTCCATGAAAGTCTGGATTTTTTTTTTTCTTCCTTGTGAGCTAGAACTTACTGATTTGCCCATAAGTCCAGGATACCATAGCTTCTTAAATGACCTCAGTATTGTGTATTCTCTCAATAATGAGGTGTTTCATGTAACACCAACTTGGCACCAACCTTCATGCCTTACCAGTTTGGCAGTACTGTTAAGCAACACATGGTTAACATCTTTCTGGGAAGGCCAGTATGCTCTGTGTGTCAATTTAAAGAAGGAAACATACCTGCACCAGTCAAGTGGGCTACCTGGACAAGGGTTGCTGATCTCTCTCAATTTTACTTGGTTTACCACAACATATTTTGATTGTTGGTTGATCTCCTGAAGACACTAAGCTAATAGGCTGCTAACACATCCAAGAGCTGCAAATTGCCCTCTCTCAAATGATGCACTTCAGTTCTCAAATGGCAAATGACTGCCTTTCTAGACGCCAACTTGTGCCCAGAAGTACAAGCCATTGCAAATGAATTTTTGAGTTCTAAAGAACCCTGGTTTGTTTTTCTCAGCGTGTATCTTAGAAAATGTTGACCTGAATGGATCCTGATTTTTGGTGCCTTTCCCAACTTAAACAGCACAGGCAATATCTAGAACAATCTATTATAACACTAACAGGGCCATTATTTCTCCTGACTTTAGAGCATAGCGCACACGCCTTTTTCTCATAAAAGCTGGTGTCTCTTCTTTGCCTTCTTTTCCATGCAAACAGATTCCATCCACCTTGTTTATTAGAGGTGCTCAAAGCAAACCTTGATCACTCCTGGACAGGTTCCCTCATAAAAACAGTGGCTATTCATTATAGAGACTCCAATGTGTGCCAGGCTCATTTAATGTATGATATTTTGTGTGATCCTCACAATAGGCCTATAAAGAATTTCTATTTTATGAATGAAGAGACTGGGTTCCAGAGTAATGGACATGACCACTTGCCCCACAACACAGAACTTAGTCATAGCACAGACAACATTTGAACCTTGGACCCATAAGTCCAACCTTAGAACCACCATAAAAGCCTTCTTTGCTCTGTCTGCAAAAGTAGTTCCCGCTGTTGGTTCTCTGGGGAAGAGGACAAGGAAGGAAACACAAATTAACTATAAATTCATTCTCTTTTTTTCCATTAAACTATTTAAGATTTCATCGCTTCCTCTCAAACTCCCTCTTCTTTATATCTGATTTTTTTCCATGTCTCAGATGGGCAAAATTACAGAAGGATTGGAAGGTCACATCCAAGGCCATAGAATTTTAGAGACTAATGAGAATAAGTCTTGAACTGGAATCATCAGAGGTCCCTAGCTTTGTGCCTGCTGCCTCATTGAGCAGAAAAAGAAACGAGGCAGACGTACGTATTGTTTTCTTCACACAGGTTCTTTGGCTTGGTACTTAACTGGTGTCTGGTGACAAGCTTTGGGGCTGACTTATATTTTTAGATCCATGAGGTGTGCTTCAACAGGGCAGGGGCTCTGTGATTCAAGAACTTCTTGCTAGTATCTGAAAAATTTGCGAATATTTTGTGCTTGAATCCTGAGACAGGGAGAACTTAATCCTATGGAGGTGAGGAGGTAAACTCACCTGTATTACCTAGGAATGGTCTTCTATGGCTAAAGAGAGAAGGGATCCCGGGTCTTCCGGTTTCCGTGATGCTTTGAAGTGCTGTTATTGTTAAGGTGATTGTTATTTCGTTCACATTCTCAGATCTGATTGCTTTTTTCCCACTGCAGAACGCTGCAGCTCTGCGGCACTTGTGACAGAGCCCACGGCGAAGGACAGATTCAAGGTGTGTTTTCATCTGAGGGAGAGGAGCATGGGGCAGGAAAGGGAGCTGAAAGGTGGTCATTGCTTTCTACTGCTGATGTGAACCTAGACACCCCGATGTGTTTCCACCCAAGCTTAGAGATCTGTAGACATACAGGTACGTGTGCACGTGCGGAACACACACACACACTGTTTAAAAACAAAGAACTAGACCGTCAGATCTGACCAAAATGCACGAGTGCTTTATTCACCATCAACCTCATGCAAGCAGTTTTGCAGTGCGCAACATGCACCTGTTCACTAGGGTCTGTGCACGAGATCTTTCAGAAGTCCTGCGACTGCATGGCAGAGTTAAGCACAGAGACTGAAAGACATTCCTCTTCCATTCCCCACCAAGATGACTGTTTGTTATTTTTTAGTGGGTATTTTAGAGGACGATTATGTCCTTTGGGCATCAGAGTCTCTGTGCAAAGGGAAGGGGATGCTCCTCAGGCCATCTGTCCACAGCCTGGAGGACAAATGTATTTGAAGCTGAGCTGCCTTTTGCACTTCCTTTTCAGCAGAGGGACCACTTCTATCAGTATCCTGAGGAAACAGAAATTTAACTTACCGTCTGGCACTCAATTGTCTGAGGGCAGGGTATAGTCTTCGGACTTTGCTCTTACCAGCCACATTTCCACAAACTGTCCCCAATCATATTGTATCATTCACCCAGCTTTGCAGTCCAAGGCTGTTTGCCAACCTGAGTGAGGCGGAACAGTTGAGCTAGGCCTCAGCATCTGCAGGACAGTGGTGAAGCCAAGACAAGGGGCCACAGCCCTTGGGATGTGGGATAGACCAGCAGGGCTTGTCTGAAGGCCTAGGGCAGTGTTTTCACAGCTGTGGACTCGGAGGGCTGATCCCTAAGGGACTTGTATACAGTTGGCCTGTGACCCAGCAGCTGTGCACACCCATGTATGACCCTGGTCCGTGCAGGGAGTGACAGGCCCCGGGCCAGACTGCAGGACCAGATCTGAGCAGTCAGGGAGCCCTGTCCCTCCTCTGCTTCTGACCCGTTTGCCGAATGTGGTCTTTAAGTGGTTCTCACATGGCTTCCCCAGCCTTCTATTAACTCCCCAGGCAGCAGCGACAGCCTTATTAACTGCAAATGACTTCTTGTGGCAGTGTTCCATTTCTAATATTAATAATCAGCGTTTAATAAAAACAAAGAGGGGAAAAATACAGACAGACAAAACAGACTGCTTTTTCCCCTTCTCATTTATCACCCTGATGGGAGACCAAACTTAGACCGGCAGCAGTGACGGAAGAGCCATCGGCCCCTTGCCAGAGGTGCACACGTGTTTATACACCAACATATATATACACACATGCACATACACATCATACAGGTGCGTTCATATATATGCATGATAAACTCACATACTTATGCACAGTACACATGGACACACAGAGCATACACACACACACAATTCACACACACATATGTATATAAATATTCACACATCTATATACACTCATGCATGCGTAATGCATGTACATACATATATCTATATACACATATGCATAGAAATGCATCTTTTTGCACATGGGCACACATGTACACATACATATACACTTACAATAATACCCACATATTCACCCTGTTCTTAGACCTGAACTTCACTCATCTTTTGGCCAAAGCTAGATTTGGATCCCTCTTTCCCTCACCATCCCCACCTCTCAGGTCTCTCTAATCTAGCATCTACAGTGCTGCTGTGGTCCAGATAGTACCATTACTTGCTACTTTTGATGGAGGAAGGAGAGCGGGAGATATGGATGCTGGTGTTCACTGTCTTGTCCTTGTCCCCTTTCCCGTTCTACAACACCAGTCATCTATAAGACAAATGACTCCCTTCTGCCAAAGATGGGGGCAGTGCAGCTAAAATTGTAATTCATTAAATTTGCTCAAAAAGATCAACTTAAAAAGATCAGTAGCTGGGTTTATGGCCATTAAAATAAATAGGCTGGAAAAAACAGGATGGAAAGGAGAAAGGAGAAGGTTGGTGCAACAAAGGGGGACTTTGGATGCTGGGCTAATCTTTAACCCCCTTTCCATTATAAATAATCACTTGTAGGGTGGGAAGGTTTGCATGATAACAAATATCTCACTAACAAGATGAGTATCTCTCTCTCTCTTTCTCCCTCCCTCTCTCTGTCTCCAGAAACTTCTGATAAGAACAGCTCTTTGATCTTGTAAGGCATAGGTAGGGCTTTTTAGCTCCCTTTTCACATCCTGTCAATTCTCCCCACTTGCCTGTTATCTTCCCCTAGGTGAGAAGAAGGTAAATTATAATTAAGAGCCTCTTGAACAGGGCTCCTGGACATTCTCCTGGAGGCCCGTGTTTGTTGGGCTCACCTTCCCTCCTGGATTCCAGTCCCTGCACTGCCTTGGTACCTTCTCCTCCTCTGTGGGTGTCGAGAGTAGGACCAGCTGGCAAAGGATTCAGTGAACACATTTGAAGATTTTTTTTCTCTACCAGGTTCATGAAGGTGAAACCTGGAAGCTATAGCAAGAGCCAGAGGCACCAGCGGGCACAGTGTCAAACTGTCTCTGTCGTTTCCTGCCCCACAGGCTTACAGTTAGTCCCAATAGCCATATCTATGCCTCCTTCAAAACCTGGAACGTTTTCATTGACATTCAAAGCAAAGTTGCTCTTCTCTGGCTACTGACTCAGTCCTGTCTTCCTGCTGTGTGTTTCGTCTTCTTTTCTCTGTTCTTATTAAGCTCCCTGTGGACTGTTTGAGGTCAGGTGATACTTGCCTTCTCCTCTTGCTCACTCCAGCACCCACATCATGCTCTTATAAGCTCAAACACAGGATTGGGGCAGAACAGCCTGGGGGGAAGGAGCCTGGGGGAAGGAGCCTGGGGGAAAAAGATGGCTCATCCTTAGGCAGCGGAGAGCGGGTATGCTGGTTCAGCCATGGGTGGGCCTGAAATGAGAAAACCCGTGAGTTCATCAAAGTGTCAGGGACTATTGACAAAGGACTTTCTGGCTTGAAAAATGGCTGTCACTCTCCTGTTCTGAGCTTTACCTTGGAAACATCCAGAGACTAGAGGCAGTGCGGCTCAGATTAATTTACTCATCAAAATGTCATTTGCCAGAAGCTCTTGGCTAGCCTGAATCTCTCCAAGTTCCCTTGCTTCAAGCAGGTCTCCGTGTGCCAAACACAAACACGCAGGGATTCTGGGAGCTGGGGCCTGAGTTGGAGGCACAGATACCCCGAGGCAGAGGACGTTCTCCCTCACCAAAGCCCAGGCATCTGTGGGGCTGCCATCAAGGCACCAGCTTGTCACATAAATTCCCCCTCAAGGGCAGGCTGAGAGAGAAAAGAGGACAGTAAAATAAACTTTGACAAGGAGAAAGCAGAAAAAAGAGGAATGGTTCCTATGGAGAAGATACACAACACATCAAAGTCTTTTTTTTTTAAGAGACAGACATAAGCTCAAAAGCCATCATCTGCCAGGATATTAATGTCTTCACTTTTTAATTTCTTATAGCTAATATCTAAGGCAAGCAAGCGGGGGGGGGAGAACAGGGAGGGACAGGCTTTTGGAGTGATGCAGTCACAGTCATATACAAGGGCATATCTTGTTAGCCGTTGCTTGCTCTTCTGCAGAAATAAAATGAAGACCAGAAGCAAGCTCATCCCTAACCCTATTCTGGAAAATTCTGTCAGTGTCCTGGTGAGCATGTCGGGCCCTCAAAGCCCTGGAACATAGCCTTTGCACTAGCTACCATGCTTCCAGACCTAAGAACATGGAGTAACTGTGAAGTTTCCACCCATACCAGAGATTACAGTTTCTTTCTACCTCTATGTAAGATGTAGGATTAGCAGCCATATTGAAATTAGGATCTGGTCACCATCACTCCTTTTTGACTCTGGATAACCAGTATCTACGTGGATTAGATTCTTTCTACAGGTTTCACCATTGGAAAGGACTTTGCTTATTCTCTCCATGGATGTACATGTGTGTGTGTGTGTGTGTGTGTGTGTGTGTGTGTGTGTGTGTGTGTGTGTCCCGCAAGCAAAGGACATGGAATGCCTTTGGGAACCTGGAAAGAGGGACTCACAATCAATATGCCTATTCAAACAATTACAGAGATGTTTCTGGGCCTCCTAAATCTCTCTGGAATGTGTTAGATACATGCTGTAGGGCAGGCTGCCATTAAAGACCTTCTAAATAATGCAAAGACAATCAGATGTACAAATAAGCAATTCAATTTGGGTGATTGATTATTGGAATAATGTTCAGGCACCCGGGGCGCAATGTCTCCAGTCCCATCTCCATTTCATTCATTTCTCTAGCAGTAATGATCTTTCCACTGTCACAGTAGGAAGGGAATCTCATAATTTGGGGTTTGCTTGTGAATTGTGCATATCACACAGGTGTATTTCTTTACTGTCTGTCTACAGTGTGGGAACGACAGTGACTGCATGCTATATCCTTCCAATATGTAGAGTAAATAGTTGGACACACCTTTTAAGATCAAAGCATGGAAGATGGTTGTAATAGAACTTAAATCTTCTCCCTTCTGCTCTTTATTAATTACTTCAATGTCTGCCGATCCTAGAATGCATTCTGAGATCTCATTAGTGCCCTCACTATTTTGAGTTTGATTTTAACATGATGCTAATATACGACACTTGTATAGTACTATGTTACATGCAGTTCTCCAGAAGTATCTCTAAATCTGAGGTAGTAGTGATGAGTACTGATGTGATCTCTATGAACCTTTAAGATCTTACTGCTGTTTTTCAACATTGGTGCCAGTGATAAAGTTGCTTCTCCATTCGCCTTCTGCCATTCAATCTCTGCCTTTTGGAGGATTCGTTTTCAGATCTGAGATTTGACCTTCATAGTAGCTATTTTATGGCACAACAAGGCTATCTCAGAATCTTTTGTTTATCCTTGGAGAGGGTTAGATAAGTCAGTTATGCTTTCTAATCTCTGGTTTAGAATCTAAGGAAGCAATTTTTTTTAACATGTTAGCCTTAAGGTATAACTAGCATCTGGTATATGGAAATGAGTCTAGATTGAAACTTCACTACTCAGTGGTCTCTGAGCCAGTGGCACGGGTCTCCTCAGGAAGATGTCTCAGGCCACAGCCCAGATGTACTGAATGAACTTTGTCTTAACAGAACCTGAATTGTGTGACCCATAACTATATCATACTGCGAGACACACATCTCTTAAACCTTTGAAAAGCGTGGTGAAAATGGTAGGCACTCTTGCCTTTTTCTGGGTATTTCTTTTGTATTTCTAGGTATTTCTATTGTATTTCTAGGGTAGGTTATCTTGAAAAGTCCACTGTCTTAATCTGCAAAAACCAAGTGAGGATGAAGCCCACATTTCCTGGATGTTGTGAAACTGAGTAAACTAACTGTGAATAGAGCATCTGACCCCAGATCACAAACAATCTCAGACCCTAAGCAAACGTCTTTGAGATAGAAAAAAAATAGTTATACCTACCTGTCTACTGAAGGATGTTTATGCTTATGTCAACAAGACATGTTTAACAACACCTGGGTTATTACCCAGGTAATGGACAGGTAATAAGTGAATTTTAATCATCTTCCTTCTCTTCTTTGCAGAAAAGTTGACTGTGAAGACTCAGAATAGGAGCTGAAGATGGAAGTGATGCTGGAGAGAAGTAGCAAGATCCAGTAATAATAGTCCAGAAGTTACTGCCCCTTCAGTTGAACCTTTGATTCTACGGTGAGCTTTTTTATGTTTGGAATAACTCTAACATCCTCACCAAGCAGGTAAGAGCAAAGCCCAGAAGAGCTTATACCTCAAAACATTCTTCCAAATGGTGCGCTGGGTACTTGACCTGGAAGCTGGAAGAGCGATCTCTATTTTTCAGAGTGTACCCAGTTTCATTTCCCTGGCCCTTGAGGGCATCTCTTGTGGAGTGTCTTAGCTGCTTTATTTACTCAACTCAAACTCTGGAAGACTCTGTTGAAGTTCTACCATTTTCAGGAAGCCTTCAAAGACCTGCATCTCAGCATAGTGTGGCACTTTTTCTCTGTTCTCTTAAGGCCCTAGGATTGTTTTTGCTCAGTCTTAAAGCAGCCATTTTTTGGAAAGGGGGGGGACACCTCCTTTACAGAATAAACACTTAGAGTCCAAAGCATAGTCATGTGTGCCCCAGAAAGGAAAAAACAGCACGTCAATGGCTGATGTGTTCCCTCTCTTCATGGCCAGACCCGATCAAGACCTTGGATGGCTGCTCGCACTCTGCACCAGGTCAGCATTCTGAATATTCTAAGCAGTTCACTTACACAGTCTCAGGTTGCCAGGCAAGGACCGGATGGTACTTCAGTGCAGGGAATGGAGTGCCCACCTGCTCTCTCAGGCCTTCCTGCTTCGCACCTGATGTTTGAAAAGAGAGGTCTGGTTCCGAATCTATCACCTGCCGTTAGTCTTCTACACATTCTGATGACAGGCTCTCTGAGTCTCTCCTGGCTTCTTTTTCCCTTCAGCGCTGTCTGTCTTCCCATGTGTTTTCACTTCCAAACAACATTCTCTCTCTGTTTTTTTTCTCCTCTCTGCACTTTCTCTCAGCAAAACATTTTCAGGGAAATATAAAAAAATTAATCATATACATAATGATCCTGCGACAGTTTAGGTAAGTAGTAATTAAATGTTTAGCCAAGACAATTGTTTCTAACTGGAAATCCCTGGTTTCAGTAAACCATTTACTCCTATTAGAATGGAAGATTGATAACAACCCCTCCCCCCAAATTATTCAGCATTACAACCTTGCTGAAGGTGTGTTTCTGGATGCTGTACACATATCAGTAAACAAGAGAGATCGGATCCTTGGCTTCTTAGAATTTGTATTCTGGACAAGAAGATAGGACAATAATCCCACATATAAGAAATAAACTCCTACTGGAAAGAAGGCTCAGGGGTTAAAGCCTTTGCTTTCCAAGCAAAGGGATCTGAGTTTGAATCCCAGATCCCATGTAAAAACACTGGGAAGCTTTGACTGTAATAGGGGCCTTTATTTCTGACCCCAGAAGGTGGGACCTGTGAAAAAATGTAAGGTAATAAATCCAGGATGATTGCTGAGGTCACCCTTGAGTGTCCACAGGCACAAATACTCAAGTGCCCGCTTCAACACACATCACACACAAACATGTACAGGCCCACACCCACAATTAAAAGAAAATGAAATAAACTTGGCATTTACTTTGAAGAAGGTGTCTGGAGAGAAAGATGCAATGGAGAGGAACTGGAATGGTCTTGTCGTGAGGGGGTAGGGAGGCCCACCTTCTGACCCAAATCTAAAGTACCCACGGCAAGGCAGGTATATGGAGGGTGAATGGATGAGTGCTCCAGGCAGAGAAAGGAAGATTAAAAAGAAATGTCACGGCAGGTGAAAGAGCAGAAAAGAGGCCAAGCTGATCAAATGAGTGGAGGGCCTTCTTCAAAAAGTAATGGCTGGGAGTGAGCAGATGGGAGTGAGCAGATGACGCTGTGTCTTGGAGTGTTCTGGGCAGTTTGAGGGCGATGAGATCCTTTTTTGGAAGGACATGAGCTGCGCTTGTAAAGCATGGAGGCTTGCCATGCTAAGAGGCAGAGGGAGTGTGGTTTTTCAGAAGGAAGACAAATGTAAAGTTCCTTGAAATTTCGGCTCTACTTGTACAGATCATTACAGTAATGAATATAGTTAACTTCTGAGCATCGTGAAAGAGTATCAGCGTCCTGTTCATCAGTTTGCAAGTTCTGGTGACAATGAAATTGTTTCAGAAAGTTGTGCATCTGTATGCATGCCAGTCATTATTACTGAGTGTATTAGTCAGAGCTCTCTAAAGGAGCACAACCGATAGATAAAAAAAAAAAGGGAGTTTATTTCACTAGTTTATGAGATAAAGTGGTGGTGGTCAGCAATGGCTGGGTCTGCTGCTTAATTCAGGAGCTGAGTATCTGAGCCATAACCTGGTGCTAAAGACCTGGAGGAATCCTTGAAAGTCACTGAGCTTCAGTTCACATTGCTGTAGGGTCAAAGAAGCTGGTTCTGATGTCAGTGAAGAAGAATGGAGGCAGCAGGAAAGATGAGCTTGCCAGGAGAAAGAGAGAGACAGAGGAGAGAGAGAGAGAGAGAGAGAGAGAGAGAGAGAGAGAGAGAGAGAGAGAGAGATATTACACTAGAATGTCCACAAGAAATAAATCAATCTTTCATTATAGGATGCCACTAAGTTTTTTGGAATTTACTTACTCTATAGATTGCTCTAGCCTAGGCATACTTCCTTTTATTGGTCTACTGCTGAAAGATGTTGTTCACATTTAAGATGGCTGTCATAATTATGCTTAGGTGTCAACTTAATAGTTGAGGGTTTGAACTCTGGGCACATTTGCAGAGAATAAGTAATTGAATTGAGCCCAGAGCAAACCTGCAAGAGATTGTCTAGTTGATCCTTGATCTACCCTATGGTGGGTAGAACTAGGCCCCAAAAAGGTTAATAAAATAATGAGAGCTGGTTGAGGAAGTTGGTGTTCTTGTGTACACTTGGCCAGACATGCTGGTCTGGCAAGTAAGGATTGTCCCTTTCAGCTGTTAGGTGGATATGATGTGGCTAGTTCCCTCGTCCTTGGCATTGGTGTGAGCTCTCCACTCAGATGGACAAACAACTATAACCAGAAATCATAAGAGAAAATAAACCACTTGTTTCCTTAAGCCATTTGATGGTGATTTTATCAGCAACATGTAGATGAACTGCAACAGTGGCTCATTGTATTTTCAGCAACTTTATCCAGTTAACCCCTTCAGGAGGTCTCATGACTGTTTTGTCATTTAATTGAAGGTCTGGTTAAGCTAACAACCAAGATTAACTATCTCAAGTCCATCTCTTGTCATGGTGACACTAAATCACATATCATTATGTTATTCTTAATCTCCAAATGAAAACAATAATTCCTCCACAAAAGGATATATCTATCCCATGTACAACCACAATTGTTGAGAGAGGCAAACTTTTTCACTTGGCAAAATGCCTGCATGCCAACTATGCCCCAGTATGCCAAAATACTGAAGCAGCTTCTCTCCATTTCCCCGTTATCCCCAGGGAATATATTGTTCTAACCACTATGTGTGCTGAGTCTTCTTTTATCAGTTAGATAATCTCCCACAGGCTTGCTCAGTGCTGTCCTTAACTGTTAGTTCTTCACAGATGTGCCCAGAGCTCAGTGTTCAGTTGTCAAGTTGACACCTGTATCTAACTGACGCACTGAGAAGACATGTAACATAGGTATCCTGATAGTGTTTATATTGTTATTTTACATTATGAATATTACTTAAAATACCAATGAATTTGGATGAACTATCTGTCATTCTCTTTTGCCTATTTATAGTAAATGAATCCTTCAATGCAGACAGAACCTATGGACTATTTCAGATTGAAGACAGGCCCTTTGGGGTGAGACAATGTCTGGAATTTACCCTTGGTCCAGGAATATTATATCCTCACCCCTGCTTCCTTTTCCTAGAGACTCTAGAAAATTTTATTTCCCAGCCACATTTGTGGTGATAATGGAACCATGCAACTTCTTGTCAATGGGCTTGGAGCAGCTGTGATGTGCATCCTCCTGCCTGAGCTATAATAGTGGGTTTGTGTTCTGTTGCTCTTGCCATCCTTACTCACTAGGCTGCCACTGAAGAACCACCATATGAAGAGCTACATTTCAGAGGCTCCTGAAATCTCTGAGCCTTGAGTCAACACCAGAGAGTCCCAAGAATGTCTGATACAATTTGTACTGGATGAGAACATCCTCAAGAAATCAGCTTTTCAATATAGAAACTTTTGGAATCTACCCAGGAGATAGTCTACTTTAGCCTATATGCTTGAGCTAGGTCTGCATCTGGGCTGCCATTGCCACTGCATTGTCACAAACCACACTGAGGAAACTTCTTATATCACTGTCCATAGTAAGCAAGTTCAGGCAGTATGGCATGATCACACAGTAGCACAGTCTCCTGTCACTATGCGGGAATCTATAAATTACACTGTTAGGTAAAAATCCAAGGTTCTGTAGAGAGTGCACTTACAAATATTTCTTTTATTTGTAAGTGAAAAGAATGAGCTCATGCAGAGCAACTGCTATCATGGTATGGGCTAATCTGCCTTTCAGCATTCTAAAGCTTTACAATGAGTTACTCATCTGGTCCTCACAAGAACTTTCCAGGAAGGGAGGTCCCAGCGGTATCCCTGTCTCACCAATCAAGATGAAACATGGAGAGCCAGGTGACCCAGCCGAGGTGTCGAAGCTAGGACATGTTAGGACAGGGAGCCAAAGACAGGCATCAGTCTTCAGAGCTAAAACCTGATTAACCCATGTGGAAGCAGAGAATTTCTTCAAGAGGAAACACAAGAACAGGTGTCGCTGGCAAGAGAGCTAAAAAGCGAGGATGCTGCAGGAAGAACGGTTTGATCTTTATTCAGTGTATGGCCTTGGATACCTGTTGATTTTCTTAACTTTGTGCAGAAATTATGTATTTAAAAAAATCCAAATGGTTTTCAGAAGAAGTAAGATATTAGAAAGATTATCTCAATCTTATCAACGTGTCCAGGATATCGTTGCAAAAGGAAAATCTTCCTGACTCCCTTTCAGGATGGCAAGTAGGTACCCCAGGCTCCTAGTCAATCCATTCTTTTGTGGGTCACTGTGGCTCCTCCTCCCGCTCCCTGACCCCCACCACCAAGAAAGGAACACTGCATCACTGTCTTGGAGTGCATTCCTTATTCAGGGAACGAGTTTTCACTAGGGGAGATTTTTGCCTGTTACCATGATGTCATTAAAAGCATTCTGAACTTCAGACTTAAAATGCACTTCAGAAAGTCTCTGCCCTTTCAGTTTTCTGACTTTCCATAATTTATGGTTTTGAATTTAACTGCAAAATGCAAAAGGGTTCCAGACAGGGACACAGGGAGATAGCACAGTCTTAATCAAATGTTTCATTTGATGATAATGGGGGCTGTCCTCAGGATTACAGGGTCTTAATCTAGAACATGTGAAGGGTACTGTATAAGCAAGTGGAAATTGTGGTTCAGTCTTCCTGCCTATGCATTTAGCCCATCTGTTACCAACTGTACTTTTAGGAGTCTCTTCCTTCCCTTTCCCTCTCTTTCCTCCCCTTGACCCTTGGTTCCTTTCTTTTCCTGACTCACCTATTCCTGGAAATGCCACTCAGCATTTAAGAGATTAAATAGGACAAAAAGAAGGGTACACTCGGACTCAAATGGTCTGTTCTCTACCCTAGGTTCCACTGCCTTTTCAGTTGGTGCCTCTGGGTAAATCTCTTTAACCTTGGAAACAGTGTTTTGCACATCCATAAACTAGGGCTAATAGTCATGTCTCATGAGCGGTATTGCAGATTAAACACTGCACTGAAATGAAAGAACTCAGCCCTGCGCTTGCACATAGCAAGCACTCACAAAATGCTAGCTTGATTATCTGAAGGAGGCATGAGGCATTGCATGAGGTTGTGCTATCAGGGAGCAGACTCTGTGTGCATTGCTGCTTGCTCATTTAATGACTGGGTCATTTTCAAGAAGTCACTTTTCTTCTCCAAGGTCAGTTTGCTTATTAGAGTGATGGCACAAGGATGCCATTGGCCTGTGGCATCCTGTGACAGGAAACAGGAGGCAGTTTCTGCAAGGGGTTGAGTACAAGGCTTGGCATGCTACACTGGAGACCTGCAATAAATGGAGACCCTCAGCCTGGGGATCCTGAGCCCAGCAGAGTTAAATAACAAACAGGATTCACATAGGTTTCTCCAATCCCCTTGAAATTATTGCATCTAATTAAGAGAAGCATTTAGCTTCATTTCAAGGCAGATCCTTCTCTGTAAATCCAGACCTGAACTGGATTCATCTACCTTTGGCTTAGACAGCCTGTTCCAGAAGATCCCACACCCCAGATCTAAGACATTTCAAGATAAAGATGATGCTCGCATTTTAATCGGACCTCTTCCATCTTTCTCCCCACTTGGTGGTGGTGGTGAGGATTTTATGTTTCTCTTCCTTGTTGACTTGTCTTCCTTCCAAAGGCCCTGTCCGAAGGTATAGATGAACAGGGAAAGTTGCAGCTAAAGCATGTGTGTCTATGTGAGTGGTGAGGACTGCAGCCAAGTTTCTTGCTGCATTTTTGATTTTGCCATTCTAATCACCACTTTTCTAGTCTCTTTCTATAAACTCTTCTGGAAAAAGCTGATATACAGCTGGGAACAACTCCAATCAGTAGTACTCAGGAGGCCGAGGAAGCATTGAGGCTAGCTTGGGCTACACAGTAAGACTAGGTCTCAAGAAATAGCTAGCATAATAATATTCTCAGTGCTTTGTGCAAAACTGTGGTCAGAGGAGGTGGATATGTTCAGTGCAGAGTGCCCAGAAAGCCAAGAGCTCATTCTCCCTGTCACACATCCCCACTTACTGTTGAGGACATGAGATATGAAAGGATGACATGATCTTGGACCTACAGAACCAGGATTATGGCTAACCCTGACCTAGCCCTTCTGGCTTTCAGCTGTGAAGACTGCATCACATGGGGCCATGGCTGACACAACTGAGGGGAGACTGGCAGACAACAGTGACCTCTGTGTCCTCAACACCTCCCTAGGGACCTCAAAGCTCTTCAGTGCCTGTGACAACAGGTGGGGCAGAGGGGGATCTTTCAGTGCTTGGCAGATCCTATGCATTAATATGAATGTCAAGAGGCTCTGGGGCTGGTAGGAGAGGATTGGGGTTGGGAAAGGGGAGGCAAGGGCTAGTTCTACATTTCTATTCTCTCTTCAGGCAGCCTCAAGTCCCTGACTCTGAAAATGAAATTAAAAAGAGCAGCTGGGAGATCTTACGCACAGCAAATCCAAATGTAAAACGCCTCCCTGTCTTTCTGATAAGGCTGCTCCCAGGACAAGCAACAAGGATTACCCAATAATCTCATTAAACAGGGTCTGTCAAGGACAAAGAAAGGGTCAATTTTCTGTGCACAGAAGAAATAGCATTCCATCCTGCAATTTTGTTCTCCAAGCCTCCATTGCACTACTGAGCTGGTTTTTCATCCACAGGGAAAAAGGCGTAGTCACGTGGGTGGGTCCCTGGGACTCTTGCTGGGACCAAAGAGGTCTGTCACTTCCTCACCATTTCATGATAGTTCATGATAGCCTCTGCTCCATGAACCCTTCACCCCTGCCATAGGTTGACTCTGCTACTGGAATTTTCATCCATATAAAGGGAAAACCCTTACAAGAAGGAGAGAGTGCAGGTCCACATTCAATCTTCTGGACAACTCAATGGAGAAGAATTGCTTCTTTTCTTAGATAGCTAAAGGTCTTCATGGCTTTTTCCCAAAGAAATAGTAAGGGGAGAAGTGGACATGACTGGAGAATGGGCGATGAGCTTGGCCCCAGCTTCTGCCTTAGTTGCTCAATTTCTGAGTAACAGAGGAAACTATGCCTGGCCCCTCCCTGTCTCCATGTCCTTTTGGCCAATGAAACCTAATTAAATCCCTTCATCCATGGAGTATAATTCTGGTAGTCTTTATGTGTGGGGGGGTTAGCATGGTGGGTGATGTATGGGAGGGAGGGAGAAAGGGAGTGAGAAGGAGAGAAGAAGGGAGAGGGATTTGGCAAGCTGCCATTCTAAGTCTCCTAAGGATGAGAAAAGAAGCAAATTTGAGTCAGTGAAAAGTCATATCTGCAATGATTTTTATGTGCAAAACTCAGAGCAACTCACACCTGGGCACTCGACGCTATTTTCTTTTGCAACAGATGAGAAGAATACAGACAATTTCAGAGATTGATGCAGCCATTGTTCTGAGTTTCATATATATTTCATTTGTATGTGACACTCGAATACAAATTTGCGTTTCCATGGTGTGAAGTCATGTCTAATGTGTTCCTTATGCCAAGCCTCCTCCGACTATGGGCTATGACTCGGCATGGCAGGAGGGCCGTCAGGACTCGCTATGAGAATGCACGAGTCTGTTGTCACACAATCACTCAGATGTCCTCAGACTCGCAGATGCTCTCCTCTCTAGTGAGGCCCATTGAAGTATTCAGAATCACAGGAGTGTAATTACCTTAGACTTGGAGCCAAGAGCCAGCACAGATTTTTCTGTAGAGACCCAGACAGTAAATATTTTCAGTGTTGCAGGCCAGAAGGTCTCTGTTGCTACCACTGTGTTCTGCCATGGCAGCAGACACGAAGCCATAGACAGTGAAACCATGATGGGCGTTGCTGCGTGCCAATGCAACTTAGTTTACAGAAAGGTGGCAAGCAGGGTGTGCCAGGGGCTACCGTTACTCACACCCAGCTAGAACCCAGTGAGCTCAGAGGAGACATTAAAAACTAATCTGGCACTTTGGCAAAACTTGGCCATAAAGAGAGGCCTGGACTCAGCACATTAATGTGAAACAAACAAACAAGTATAATAAAATTAGTTGTCATGGAAACTGGGATTTTGCCGGTTCATTGACCCCCGAGTGAGACCCTAAGAAAGCCACTTTGCTTCTCTCAAGGTTGGTTTCCTAGCGAATAGAGGAAACTTGTGTCAGAAGATCCTTAAAACATTTTCTAAAATTGTTTTCTTTTGGGTGGGGTGAAGGGGAATTCACTGCCACATACCTTTCATGCCTCTCACCTCTTTTATTTTTGTTTATTTCCTTTTTACTTTTGCTGGATGTTGGAGAGATCAGCATGGGCCTGGGGCGGGGGGGGTTTGTTTGGGAGCTTGATAAGGTGGAGAGAAAGCCTAAGGGTGTCCCCATTCTGCTTCACAGTCCCGTTTATTTCTGAACGCCTCTACGGTAACATTTTGGTGTTCAAATATGTAGAAGAACAGCAGCCCACATCGTTGTCCACATGGTGACAGCAGGACGCTGACCCACAACCAGCAGCTAGAGCTCTTGCATGCACCTCAAGTGAAGAAAATCTGACTGTGTCATTGCTGGCCATGAACCTTGACAAATGAAGCACAGGCATGGGGCTGCCAGAGAGATTGGTCACAGAGCCAGCAGCAGCAAGGACTCCACGGGAATTGACTGGGGACAGAGCCAACCTCAGATCCTGACCAGACCCTTGCTCAGCTTGCCTGCGGCTCCTATTCTTGGGCCTGGTCTCTTCTGTCCATCATCGGAGATGGTCTTGCCTCTGCTGACATCCTCCCACAATTCGTGTCATGCTTACGGAAGAGAGAAGCACCTTCTATGAATTGCATGGCAGAATCCTGATTGGAATGCTAAAGATACAATTGCATTTTTCAATCTTATTTCTGAAGTTTAACCTTTTCTCTAGAGCCAGGTGCTGTAGATCATTCGTATGAGCCCTGTCTCATCCTCTCTGTGCACTTTCATAAGTAGGAGGCCTGGCATCTGCATTAGCAATCTGTGGGATGAAGGGGCAGGAGTTTCTTCTTGACTGCTTGTATGCACTCAGTTAACTATTCTCTCATCATACATGTAGTACCTGCCCACTATGCGTATTCAGTGGTGCATAGCAGACAAGTCCCAAGTCGACAAGGCTTAAGATGCTGACTGTCTATAGGCCGGGCAACCATACATTTGTGGGTCTAATTATTAAGCTGTACCTTTAAAAATAAGAACTTAAGGTGTTTTCATAAGACGCGGAAGAAGACTCCATGGTTTGTAGAAGGCCAGTGGTGAGGAAGGTCTTCGCAAGGAAGCAGTGCTTAGGCCAGAAGTGGAGGAGTGAATAGACATCAACTAGCAGGATACAGAGAGAAAATAGAGAACTGGAAAGGGTCTGGGAGGCAACATCTCCCTGTAGTTTGGGGCTGAAATGAATGTAAGAGATCTAGAGTTGAGTGAGTTTGAAAAACAGAGAGGATAGTTGAGGTTGGGAAGGCACACAGTCGCTCTTGGTGAAAAGTAGAGATGGTTTGTCTCAAGTGCACCATTTGTTTAGATGAGTAACACAATTGGGTTTCTGATTTGTAAGTATCCCTGTAATTACAATGCAATGAATTCACCAGGAGGGTCTCTGAGTAACTTCCTCATTACTTAGCAGGCTACTTTAGTCTATACAGGAGAATCTTAATCTTTGTGCATAATTTTGGATGTTACTTTTTAAATTTTGAGTGCTGGAGGTGGAGCTTGTACATGCCAAGGCACACCTCCACCACTGAGCTACATTCTCAGCTAACTGGAAGAACCTCATAGGGGTTGTTGGTGTATGTGGTGTATGTGTGTGTCTTTTCCTTTTTATCTGTGACTAGTTGGGTCTGGCTGTCAGGACTGGATCAATGATAATGATTGCCAGCCTCTTAGAAAATGTCAAAAAACGAGATATGATATTAAATTCCTTCCAAGGAAGCTGTAAGAGTAGGCCTGGGCTTTGTTTCTTGTTACAAGTGTAACAAGAAAAGAAAGACAGCTGGATGGAGGAGAGTTTCTGTAGACAGAGATGGTATTGACTGATGTGCGTTTCTGGAGGAAGAGGAAGAAGAGGAAGAGATGTTGTTTTTCTTGATGATATTTTGGAGAGACACTGTTGTTAGAAGATTGCCTTTAATGGCTTTTTATTGGGGATACTGGTTCTTGTGTTTCCTGTCATTTGTTCACGTCTTTCTGCATTTTTTGGTGAAAAACTTGCAGACCTTTGTCCCATCAAGAGACTCAGAACAGATTTCTTTCTTGCTTTCTAGGGAAAGGCAAGTCTGCAGCCTTTTGCATCACCCAATGAATGTCTGCATCTGGCTCCTCCTGACTCCCAGTAATGTGACTGTCTATTACCTTCCAGTCTTTAGCATGGATCACTGCTGAATACAGTGTGATTTTGGGTGTCCTCATTAGGTATGGCTGGACCCTAAGCTATGATTAACATGCATGTAAAAACTGTCAAAGGTTCAGACTTTGTTATCCGCTCAGATTTCTGACTTCTTGCTCTGTTGTCAAAGTCCTCCCCTGTCCAAGCTGTAGCCTGACAGATACACACAGAGAAAAGGTTCGAATCACCAGTCATAAAATTCTCATCACAATTAAATGAGGACATATTTTTGAGTGAACTGCGACTATGTGTCTTATATGTTCTCTCTCTTTTCCTTTTTATCTGTGACTAGTTGGGTCTGGCTGTCAGGACTGAATCAATGATAATGATTGCCAGCCTCTAAGAAAATGTCAAAAAACTAGATATGATATTAAATTCCTTCCAAGGAAGCTGTAAGAGTAGGCCTGGGCTTTGCTTCCTAGTATTTACAGAAAATATAGGTTGAGGAAATTTCTGTAAATGTTCCAAATGAAGATTAGAGCTCTTCCCCTCCATACATATGTACAGATATCTTCATTCCATCATGTTTTTCACATTTTCCTCCATTAGGATGAGCATTGTGTTGAAAAGAAATAGAGTATGGTTGCATATGAAGGGCACAGAAGGAAAACTATACCCCACAGGCAGAGGAGAGCTGGAATAAGCAAGTGCATTAACATACCACTGAACATCCAGAGGAGTACAGTGAAATACATCAGCTCAGCAGTTTGGGATTATTTCACCACATGACAACAAAAATGAACAAGATATTAACCAATTAGTTTTAAGGTTTTTTTTTTTTTCTCACATGACTTTAGGTTAGAAGGGGAACATCTGGAGCTTGGAATCAATTGTCCAGAACTAGCTGCTATGATAATTAATATTCAGTCAAATGGCAGTCTACCAAGGTGTCCCTTCCTGCATCTCTGTTCCCTACAGGCACCAATAATTTCCCTGAAACTTTGTGCTAGGAGAGCACTCTTCCCTGTTGCAAGAAGGTGGTGTGGGAGGGAGGGTGATAAAGAGCCTGAGGCATGTCTTGACTGAGACCATGAACATTCTCTGGGAGGAAGTGCTAAGAAACAACTCAGGAGCAGGAACAATTGTGCAGAGTGATTAGTGAGAGAGATCTTATTCCATATGCAAAGTCCTCTCCAGTGTACAAGAGGGCAAATCCTAGAAGGCCTTGTGCTTGCATCTTCTTAAAAGAAAGAAGGGACTGGAATTAAGACTCCTTTCTTTAACTGTAAACTATACTGCTATATTTGTCAGAGCCACAGAATGTGTATAAATTGGAAGAGAGTAATTGCAAGAAGTGGAGCCCCAGATTATGATGGCCCAGAAGGGAAAAAAGACTGTTTTGAAATGGATGAATGGCAAATAAAGCCATGTATTGGCAGAGTTTAGTAAAGCTTTGCCCTTATCCTGAAAGCTTGGCTGAAGCTAAATTTGAGTGTTTGGTAGAAGAACTTTCAAGACAAGATAGTCTTAGCATTGTGACATGGCTACTTTTTAGCATTCTTGTTCAGAATTTATGAAAAAGAGTAAAGAACCAGGCAGAAAGAAGCAAAAACTGTGAAGTCTGATGGGGATAAATGCAAAATTTTAAACTTAGAGTTGAATCAGGAAGAAATAGACAGCAAAATATCACCCATTATTAAGCAGAATAGCTCCATTAGCAAATCAAAGCCTACTCTTTATTCAGATTATAGGACAGGCCCTGTTCTGAGGACAATATTCTCAAAGAAGGTTCCCACCCATAAGAATGCAAATTATTTTGGAAGGGAAGAGCTAAAGGCCAGAATTCCAAAGGATGACTTATTTCTCCTCAGAAGCAAATGCCCAGGACAGAAGATATTTTTCCTACAATCAACACAGAGGAACTGAATCAGCTATGAGTCCAGGAAGCCAGTCTCCAACCCAAGGCTTTAGCAGAACTTGGCAATGTTATCCACATGGTAGTGGCTTCAGAGCCATCAAAGATGCAAAAGGGAGAGGGGATCCCTCCTCCAAGATTTCAGAGAATGATGAAATTGAGGTAGCATGTGGCACAAAGCCTACAGTTTAGAGGTCCATTTGTACTGTGGAGTTAAAGCCTGGTTTGCCATTGAGAAGTGAAGATGTCAGAGATGCCAGAGACAATGTGCGACATCTGCCAAGGAAAGTCATACATTGTGGGAAGTGTCAGCCCAAGAGGATGATGTGCTCTACAGACAGGTGGGTTGGAGAGGTGGAACTGAAGCTCTTTGCGACTGAGATGATGTCAACGAGCGGGTCGTCTGTTGGGCGTGGAGCTACAGGACTTAGAGTTTGTCCTGCTGGTTTTTGGTCTTATTATGGACCAATCTTTTCTAGATATACCCATTCCTTCCTTTTTGAGATTGGAATGTTTATTCTGTGCCATTGTATGTTGGAAGTATGTAACCTGTGTTTTGATTTTTACAGGAAACATTGGACTTTGAAATTTTGGACTTTGCTGGGACTACTGATGTAGTCCATGAGAATTTTTTTTTTAATGGACTAGATGGAAGTCTTTCATGGGATCCCAGAACCGCTGGTCCAATTAGGGGATGAGGGAGGGGAAAAGAAAAAAGAGAAAGCTGAAAGAAGGAAATGGTCAGTTTTGTATAGGGCTGTAGGTAGGCTGAGGAGGGCAGGGTCTGGAGATGATTTCCCATGACCTTTGCCCAGCCTCAGAAGTATGCCCAGGATCAGTCTTTGATCTTGGACCTGCTAGAGTGAAGCAAGCATGTGCTCTTAAAAGCACCCCTGGGGGACAGCAGCCATCAAGCAAGAGTCAGGAATCCCATCATTCTAGCCTCTTGTTAGTGATAGGGGGTGACTTATTCTTTCTTAGCTGTTTCCTGTTAGATGGGGTTGGCATGGGAAAAATTACAGGCTGGAGTGATGGAATCCCATTCCCGAGTTCTCAGGATGAGGGTGAGGACCACTGTGAATTGGAGCTCGCTGGGCTGTCAGCCTCTGGTACAAGGTAGATAGATAAGTGGTCAGGATCATTTGGTTGAAAGAACATCTGGTGAGTTTCCTCATCCTGTCGTAGAGGCATTTCATTTTGGGTGGAGAGGACTGGTGTTCAGGGCAGGGCTGGAAATGTCAATTCAGCTGGGGCTTGGACCCAACTAAGGGATCAAGAACCCCAGTTGAGTCATGTGAAGTTTAAAAGTAAAGGGATTACCTCAAGAAGGCACAGCACCATGGACTAGATGGAAGTCTTTATAGGATTCCAGAACCACTGGCCTGGGATGAGGGAGAGAAGAGGAAAGGAAAGGAAGAAAACAGAGACTATGAGAAGTTTGAAAGTCAGACTGAGTATGGTTTACTTAATGAGATGACAATGAGTCTATGAGCTCAGAGGTGGAGTGTTATGATGTGAAATGTGTTCCCCACAGTCTCATGTTTTTGGGAAGGTCATGGAACCTTTAGGAGGTAGAGTCTTGCTGGGGAAAGGCAATCACAGGGGTGGGTTTTAAGATGGATTAGTCCCATCCTCTTTCTGGGAAAGGTCTGTTCTTACTGCTAGCAGTCTTGCAACTCTCAGCCTCCAAGATATCTAGAGTAATTTAGTAATTTAGTGAATTATAAGATGCCTCAAGCTTCTGCTAGCCCACCATGCCTTTTCTGCCATTAAAAGACTGTTTCTCCCCTCTGAAACCATCAGCTGAATAAACCTCCCTTTTCTCCCTTAAGTTGCTTGACTTTGGGTGTTCTCACACAGAAACAGGTAAGAGTAAGTAGCACAACTGCTCTGGTCGCACTTTCTTCCTTGAACCAAGGAAGGTGCTGGAAGAGTCAAAGCAATGTCACTACCACAAATATAGTGCTCATGTGACTCTGAACCTACCTCTGTCTGGTCTTCTTAGGACCTAAAATTTTCTACTTCTCACTTCTGCTTCAAAGAGCATGACTTGAGGAGTTGAGTCATAATTTGAGTTATAACTTGAGTATAATCCTGACAAACCATTTCATCCATACTGCTGACTGGTGATTCACTCTGCAGATCTAACCGGCCACTTAAAATGCGGCTGGTTTGAATTTGTGCTATATGTGACATGTGTATTAAACTAAAGTAAAGTAGTATAATCATGTATAGTATATTCATATGCATATATGCATAATCATATCTAAAGATAGCACTTTGAATACAATGACTTAGGTTAAATAAGATATTAAAATCATTCAACTATTTTGATTTACCCTTTGATGTGGTTACTAGAAAACTTAATAATAGGGGTGCTATGGAAAGAGAGGTTATCAAAAGGCCCCATGTCTCACTGAGAGACTGATGAAGACTAATGTTGATGGGGAAGAAATGAAATGTGTTTTCCTCAATGGTATGATTATTGCTCCATCAAGTACTCAGTCATTTGCCATCAAAAGCAAAACAGATGAAACTCAATGGGCCACACATGTGAAAAGACTTGAAAATAGGATGGAGTGTGTCAGCGGAAGAAGAAGGGTTGTGAGGGGAAGAGCAGGTGTTAAGATTAGGGATTGAGGTATGAAAATACCATAAATGCACCATATTCATATACAGAACACTACAAAAAATTAAAAAGTAGGAAAAATTTGTTGACTTATATTAGAAATATAATAGGTGAATTTGTATTGTCATGTATAGTGTATGTGTGTGCGCGTGTGTGCGTGTGTGTGTGTCTGTGTGTAGGTTCACATGCCTGTGCATGGGGGGAGCACAAAAAGATTTCTGGAAATCTTGTCCTATCACTCCTCACATTATTCCTTTGAGACAGGGTCTCTCACTGAACCTGAAGCTAAGTTGAACCAGCAAGCCCCAGGGAACTTTCTGTTTCATCACTGTCAAACAACATTGGAATGACAGACACACGGGGCCAAACATGGGTTTTCTTGTGTAGGTTGCAGTATCTAAACTCAGGTCCTCATACTTGCACAGCAAGTCTCTTTCCCATTGAGTCATTCCCTCTTCCTTATTGTTACTGAAGAGTACCGATGCAAAATCTTAAAGCCAAGTTTCCTAGTAGCCTTATTACTTTTTCTGATAATGTTGATGCTATGGAAATAATATTATAGTTTAAATCACAGGGGAGGACTCCCACTGCACACACGTGTATGATTTTAACTCTCACAGGACTCCTACCATCTAAAGATTATCAGCTGCATCTTTCACAGGAGGAATTTAGGTCAAGAGAGGACACATGACCTAGAATATCCATGTGATTCAAGCTAACAACAGTGACTGAACTGTATTGTTCCAAACTTGAGACTTTAAGGTTTGAGGAATGCTCTTGAATACTTACTTTACTTGAAACTTAGCCACCCTGATTGCTCTGGATCCTTCTTTTCCTTACACTGTTCTGCTCTCCTTGAAGTTTCTCAGTGTCAGTGAGGTGGGACTTTCAGTTGCTTTTGTATTTCATCTCTTTTAAACAGATTATGGGGATGAGGCAATTGAATAGAATTAGAGTTAGGGTCTGGGTGTGACTTATTGAAGTTCTCTGCTTATGGAAAGCCAACACAAATTGATATTCTGGGAACTGTATGGGTTGTAATAAGCTAAAGTGTCTTGGGCTGGATATTTATATATGATAGCACAAGGCTATTTTGGGAAGAGTAAAGATTTGATGAACTGTGCAGTCTTGAGGCAGGATGATCTCCCTAGATAGGCAGTTAGTCCTTAGCAGAATTTATAGGCACCATCAAAAGGAGTTTGATGGAAGGAAATGATCAGGCTGAGTAATGGCTGGACAAGGGGCTTGCATTCAAAGACCAGTCATACGTAAAGACATTTGCACATACAGGAAGGAAACATCTGAAACCCAAAAAAAAGTTCATGTTGGGTTATAAAGAGATTTGTCTTCAGCCATCTAAAACTCTAAGAGGCAGCACTACTATTTGAATGAGAAATGTCTCTCACAGGTTCATATGTTTGAACATTTGCTTCTCAGATGGTGATGCTATTTTGGTAGGCTGTGGAACCTTCGGGACTGTGGCCTAGTTAGCAAAAGCAGGTTACAAGGGGTAGAACTTGAAGGTGATGTCCAATTGTACTGACTGAGTTGTCTGTTTCCTGATTTGTTAAGACCTTAGCAATCACGTGGCAAGATCTTGCCTCCATGAATCAAGCCAATCTCTCTATTGGCCTTCTCTCCTACAGCTGAATTCTACCTGAACCATCAAACCCTCTGAAACTGTGAGCTAAAAAAAATCTATTTTTTAAAGTTGTTTCTGTCAATTACATTGTTACAGATATGAGAAGAGTAATTAATTCAGGCAGGTGCACCTCTTTAAAAGTCACCTTTTTCATATCAAAAGTTAGAAAGCTGAGGCATACAAATTTATGTAACACTTTAACATGCAGTTGGTGGGAGAAAGCTGGAATTCTTTTCTAGAAAATATATTCACTTGTGCTAATTGATAACACATTGCCACAGGCTCAGTAACTTAAAAGCACATTCATTATCTCATAGTTTCATGATCAGAATACTAGGCATGACCCAGTTGAGTTTCTGCCCATGGCCTCGAAGGCTGGAGCCATGTGTTGACTGGGTCACACTGTAATCTGGAAGATTTGAGGGGAAGGAAACTATTTCCAAGATTTTGTGATCATTAGCAGAGTTCATTTCCTTGTGGTTGTATTATAGATATCTCTATTTTCTTCCTGATTATCAGTTAAAGTCCAGGTTGATCTAAGTAGAAACTACTCTGAGACCATTTTCATGTGGTTTTTCAGAGCAGAGAAGATTCTTCAACACCAGAAGGGTGCTCTCTGGTGCATGGTTGGGCTACCTCTTGGTGCACTCACACGTACTATCAGTTTTAAATGTACTGAATACTCTTGACATATTGAGCATCCTAGTTCATAACACAGCACTGAGTAGATCATTTGCTCACCTTCATGGCTACATGAATGGCTGGGTGCTGAAGCTCACTGCCATTGTCCAGGATCCTAAATGATTATCATTCTATGTAAATAAACTGGGAGAAGATAAAAATCTAAATTCACAGTAGGTCATCTGATTGAAAGTCCGCTGTGTTCTCTGGGCTGTACCACATCACAGATTCCAGCTACACTCCAGGGGAGGGGATGACACAAAGGTGTCACTTATGAGGAATCCTTAGAACTGTGCCCACCAGGGTGAGTGTCAGTCGTAAGAAAAGAAATGAGCGTGCTTGTGGAGAATCAGCGTGGCCTGTTTTGTTTATCTTGTCCCACGGTTGACTGGTCTTTTAAAGAAGATCCTGGAGCTGCCAAAACACCCATGTCCTATCCCTGAACCTGTGAGCAACAAACCTGGAAAACCCGCTCCCAGGGGCTCATCTTACCGGCAAGTGTTTTACCTCCTAAGCCTGGAAGCTTCTGTGCCTCAAATGCATTCATTTACTATTCTGCCTGAACTCCTGACAGATATGTGCAACCATATTCTTTCTTCTAATTATTAGAGGAGATCCTGCTTTAACCCAGAAGATCTTGGGATTATGGATCTCTCAAAAACTCATCAACTCTGCTCATAAGCATCATAGTGAATTTCTTGAAGGTCCACACAACCCTAACTGTGATTTTGATTCTTGTCTGTGGTCTTCAGAAGCTGCCTACAGCAGGACAGCCCAGATCCACCTATCTTCTTATTTTCCTCTCTTATCTGTCTTTCCCCACCCCATGTCTTGGCCCATGGTAGAGTCCCAGGATAACTTCCATCAAGCCTCAGGAGACTTATGATAGTTCCTTCCATTCTGGCAGGTGGAGGATGCTATAATAAGTTGAGCTCATTTTTAAAAATAATTCCTTGACAGCTTCGTACATGTATACAATGATTTTTGTCATTTTTCTCCTATATTACACCCCCCTCCTTCTCCCACTGAAAATATTCTTTCTGACAAGTTTCTCTTCTACTTTTATGCTTTTTGTGTGTATAAACCACTGGGTTTAATGTCATTATCATGTGACTGGTCACTGATGTATCAAAGGCTACATCACTAAAGCCATCATCAACCGTCAATATTTCTTCAGAGATGTGTTGAGGCCATATGAAGCTGAGCTTACTTCAATCTTGTGAACATGCTGGGCTTCTGGATATATACACTTTCCTTTCTGGGGTTAATGGAAATATTTAGCAATAGTATACAGCAGAAGTCTTTATGCAGGTGACAAGATGTGCACATCTTTCAGTTTTGTGCTGGGGGGAGCAAGAGAAGGACCTCTGCTTGCAGTCTCTGCCTCCCCCAGGAGCATAGACTTTCAATGCTTGTCTCCACAAGTGGGATGCCAAATAGGATAGAAAGCAAATAACCTCTATTCTTGACTTGATTGATGGCTAAAACTTCAATCATTGCTCTTGCTGGTTGTAGGAACCCTGTCTGCTCTGTTACTGGTTACTTAGATACTATATGACTTGGTAAGTATTCAACATGTATACGTACATATGTAGAAATGAACAAGTGGATGATTTATCCAAAAATCACTTGTATATATAAATATTTGATCCTCAATTTTCTTATCTACTTATGTGCCTAGGAAGCTGATATTTGCTCACATCTCAACAAGTTACATTTGCTTTTGCATAACTAAAATGACAATTTGTCCTCTGTTGATTCTACTTGTGGCCTTCTGATTAGCACTTATGTACTACTAGCTCACAGATCTGCCTCATCTTCTCCCATTATGACCTGTATTAACTATTATTTACTACAATACTCTTCCTGGATCTTCTTTACAACCAAAAATCTGAGATGTGAGCCATTGAAACTCACAACCAGCAAGGGATCTTATCAATTCACCATGGTTCTCTTGGGTTCTTGTATTGTCTGCTTTGTTTCTCAAATACACACCTAAGAAATTTGGTGTGGGAAGTGATGATTCACAGCAAATTCTTGACAGTGTTGTGAATTTTCATATTGATTTTTTAAAAATTTGTGATTATATCTGTGTCAAATCATCACATACATTTATAGGAACTTACAAGACCCTTATGGTGACCACTATTTATGAAAATATTGTCATCATTTCAAAGACCACTATATGGTTGCAAGTTATATATGATTATATCAAAACCAGTGCATGATTTTGATTATATAAAAAACAGTGGGCAAAGGGAAGGAACAGAAGTAGATTAAAACATGAAATTGATGTCCACCCAAGTGATGTCACTGCCCTATGCACTGGGAATGGTTTTTCCATAGTTCTCTAGGGAAAAAAAGTAATGGAAAAATTGAATCATCACAGAGCCTACATTAGTAATAGCATGCTAAATTCAAAATAATTTATTCCACAGCAGTCAGTATCATATTTACATTGTGAGTTGAAATTTGGTTTTAGCAAAAGAGTCATATCCATCACATTAAATTAATGCAGATAATTTAAATATTATTAGCTTTGTTTGTATTTGATTTGTGACTTTGTTTTGATTTTATCATTGCGAAACAGTTACAAGCATAAAGAACATATACTGTCTATATTTTCGCATGTCTGGGATGAAAGGGAAAAATATAAATGTCTACTTCCTTTCCCTGTCCAGTGCAGTCTGACAGCAGCCAAATTGTCACTCTTCGTGAGATTGCTTTCTTATACCCCTGGTGTTGCAGTTCACCTGCATAGTTGCTGATAAATGACCATCAAACAGCTTAAGGGAACAAGGATTTTATTTCCTTATGACAGTTACAGTTCTCAGTCCAGCTTGACAGGAGAACATGCACCACACCAGGGCTGAGGGAACTGGCCACACCATCTCTACACAACAGCTGAGTGAAGGACGATCCTTACTTGCCAGACCAGCATGTGATGGGTAGAGAAGGCATGACTATTACAGCAGAAGTCTGGGTGCTACCTTGCAGACCTACTCAGGAATAAGAGACAAAGAGACAGAGAGAGGAGAGTAAAAAAGAAAGAAAGAAACAAAGAGATGAGGGAGTAGAGGGTAAGGTCAGGTTATTGTACTTCAAGGAAAGTACTTCCTCCAATAAATCTCTGCCTACTACACATGCCAGAACTTCCCAACCAGTGTTACCAGTAGGGGACCAAGTATTCAAACACATGAGCCTATGGGGAACATTTCATATGCAAGAATTCCATTGCTGGCAGATTTATAATTCAGTCACACTTGATATCTAGCATCACGTAGGTGGTGGACTTGTTTTCAAATAAACATTGTAATAAAACTCATAACTATGTCAGAGGTGTAATTAGATCCCATTTGGGCCTGGACTAACAGCAGGTGGTTTATCCACATGACATCTCAACCAGATACCTGTAGCACTGTATTCCAGGTGTCTGTTGGAGAGAGGTAGCCAGACTGCATAATGATGCTGTCCGTAGACTCTAATCTCTAGGGCCAAAGGAATGAATGGTTGCCTGTGATGTCAACAACGCTGGTGTTCATACTTGGAACATCAGCTCCACTTCTCTCCTTGTAGCACACACAGAAAAAAAAAGCATCCAGAAGTCTGAGTCTGCCTCCTTTTGGGCAGTGTACTCTGAGATTCAGGTGCCTTTGGCTGAAACCCTGGAAGAATGGGAAATCAGAAGGGCAGTGGTCAGGGAAACAACATCAACACATTGCTCTGAACACTTCCACTCTGCTCACAATGCAATTTTCTTAACAATCCCAGCTCCAGTAGCTTTTAGAGTTTCTAGCTCGCTCCCTCTTCACTTGAGGGATCTGAGCTTGGTCTGGATCATTTGTCTTTTAGAAGTCTCGATTATCAGAAGGTGTCCCCATGATGGAGACCTTTCACCTCTTGTTCCTGAAGGTTTTGGGACCTGTATTCAGTCACCAACTGAGCTCAGGGACTCCTTAGCCAGGAGAAGGAAAACATGTTTGCCATCATCCCTGCCTTTTATGTATGAGGTGCCAGCAGCAATTCCCCTCCATTATGGCAAGCGAACATGACTCTAGAGGGTACCATACAGAACAGTTTTTATGAGCTTGGAACAAAATCCCAATTTGGTTGAGAATCACTAGTGGACAATTACAGGTCTTTGCACATGTTCCCACAGGAAGACAATAAGGAGGTTTCTTTCATCAGGTTATGTCTATAGGAGCCGTCATCTTTTGAAAAATATGTTTTACAAAGATCACCGCACTACCCCAAATGGATGTATTTTGAAGATTACTTAATGTTGCTTCTTCTCAAGTCTCTACAGTTAACTACCAGGAATAAACACTCACTAAACCAAACTTCTAAAAGTTTGGGGTATAATCCCAGAGACCACAAGTTGCTCAGGTACCTACTAGGCATATTCACATTATCATTAAATCTCCAAATGTTCTCTAAGGAGGCAGCAACCCAATTTCACAGATATGAACATTGAAGCTCAGAAACCTGACTTAGGGGTCAGAGCCAGGATTTTAGCGTGGGCGGACTGTAATCCAGAGATCATATTACCACCCTATTTGTTTGAGTGCTGTGTAATGTCCCTGATGGAATCCTACAATGCGTAGCTCTGGGGCGCTGTGAGGTAGTCTTCCTGTCAGCCACTCAGACTGTGCCACACACAGACAGGCTTTCAGCAGGCTGTCAGCCAAGTGCCCGGGGGGCCTATACCCCTATCCCATGGCTGACTTCACAGCGCTTTTTGGATTCCCACGAAACCCGAGCACCTCTGTTAAGTATCCTGGATATCGGCCAGATTTTCTTCCATTTGTCTTATTTGAGTTGTGACTGTGATAAAACTCCTCTCCTTTAGGGAACAAGGTGGCCAGCTGCTGCGCTCACTATTCTAGAACATTCTGACAAGCTGTGCCCTCAAGACCGTATTTTGTCATTTCACGGCCACTGGTGGGCCTATCTTCTCCACGTCCTTAGATTCCTCACACCTTTGGAGGTCACATCATTGACATACACTTCAGGCTATCACCAATAAAACTCCCAGCAGAAGTTTCTCTACTCACTGGCCTATTTTAAGTCTCCCCTCCAAAAAAATATCTCCTGCAATTAATTATTCAAATATGTGCGATTTTATGTTTATAAGCCATCTTCCCGTCTACTTTGCACTGGATTCTCTTTGCACAAAATCATGACATAACACTGAAAGATAGCCCTGAGAGCTGGCAAGCGATTTCAGCCATGGCTTTCACCACTTTCATTCTCTGCCACCCCTCTGGCTAGATTCGCAATTCTTCGTGGTTTTTTATTTAATAATTTGTAGCTGAGATCACTGTGAGTGCTTCAGTCTGTTGGGCAATTTCCTCAACACTATACAGTCCTGTCATCAGAATCCTCTGATTTGTACACAGCCGCCTTTCCCCAGCTCTCCCAAGTCTAGGTTTGGATCAACAGCAACCGGGGTAAAGATTCCATTACTTCTTTTTTTAATTATCTTTTTTTTAACATTATTATTATTTCTGCTCATACAAACTTAATAGGTACACCACTTCCCTCCCTCCCTTCTCCTCCCCCCGAACCTCCTGCTCCCCCTCCCCTCTCCCTCCCTATCCCCCAGTGCCTCACCCCCCCAATCCCCAAAGAATCCTTTAATGTGCATGCCTGACTCTCCTTTGGGCCCTCCTCTCCAATGACGTACAAGGACCCAGTGGCATTTCCCTGAATCCTTTCCTGTGTTCCCCTTAAGCATAGGAACACTACTGTGGCTGCCAATCTCTTGCCTCCAAGGATCTTGGTGCCTTTAGCTGATGCTAGACTTTGTGAGGTCAATAGTGTGTTGGACATTGTGCAGGGCATGAAAAGTCCAGTTATGACTGCTTCGGCCCTAACTTGTGTGGAGTATCTTGTAAATCATTGCTCCTCCCATCCTTTTGCTCTTACAATCTTACTGCTCCCTCTTCAGCAAATTTCCCTGAGCTTCAGGATGGGGAGAGATTAGGCTGGCCTGGTTCTGTGTGGTTGATATAGTGTCTCTGAAGTTCTGGATTGTGGTTTGTTGATTTTCTTTTGCAGTTTTGCTGCTCCTTCAATGCCCTTCACTCCATCCTGATGGGCATTGTATGTCATCCCCTGGCCAGAGACAAAAAGCTGTTAAACTGGAGTCTTATTATAAGAGCACAATCGCCCATTTGCAAAATGGTTACTTTTTATCTGCCAGACTATATGCCCTCCCCTTCTGGTGAGATCATACCCCCTCAGTTGTAAATGATCAGGAACGAATGTCTGAGAACTTAACCAGGTGTCTCATTACTTACTTGCATTCCTTGATGGAGGACTATTTTCTCTGCTGTAACAGGGTCCCCTCTCTCCTTGTTTCTGGTGTGGCCCTCCAACCCCATCCCTCCTGTTCATAATCCTTGGAATTACTGTAGGTATTACATAGATTTATCTTTGAGTGTCTCAAGGTGGGCTGGGTGGGTTTGGTACTAGGAGCCACCTATTAGGGAGTATATATGGCGCTTATTTTCTGGGTCTGGGATACCTCACTTAATATAATTGTTTCTAATGACATCCATTTCCCGGCAAATTCCAGTAATTCATCATTTTTGATGGCTGAGTAGTACTCCATTGTATAGATGTACCACAGTTTCCTTATCCACTCGTCAAATGTTGGACATTTGGGTTGATTCCATGACTTTGCTATTGTAAACAGTGCTGGTATGAACATGGTCGTGCTTGTGCTATTGAGGTGAACCTCTGATGCATGGGGGGTTATTCCGAAAAATGGAATAGCAGGGTTACATGGCATTTCAATCTTTAGTTTCTTTAAGAATCTCCAGATGGCTCGCCAGAGTGGCTGTATGAGCCTGCATTCCCACCAGCAATGTAGCAGAGTTCCCCTCTCTCCACAATCTCTCCAACATTTGTTGTTGTTTGTATTGTGGATTTTTGCCATCCTGAATGGGGTGAGATGATATCTCAGGGAAGTTTTGATTTGCATTTCCCTGATGGCTAAAGAAGTGGAGCATTTTTTAAGATATTTGTTAGACATTTTAATTTCATCCCTGGTAAAGTTTCTTTGAAGTTCCAGGGCCCATTTTTTAATTGGGCCATTAGTTTCCTTGGTGTTTAGTTTTCTAAGTTCTTTGTGCACTCTGGATAGTAGAGCTCTATCAGAAATGTGGTTAGTGAAGATTTTCTCCCATTCTGTGGGTTGCCTTTGAGCTCGTGTTACAATCTCTTTATCTGAACAGAAGCTCTTTAATTTCACAAGATCCCAACTGTTGAGAATTGGTAGCAGTGACTGTGCCATTGGATGTCAGTTTAGGAAATGTTGGCATAGCCCAATCAGCTCGAGGGAGTTCCCTATCCTTTCAACTATGGTTTTTATAGTCTCTGGCCTTATATCAAGGTCCTTGATCCATTTGGAATTAATTCTTGTACATGGTGACAAGTATGGGTCCAGTTTTAATCTTCTGCATGTGGAGATCCAGTTTTGCCAGCACCATTTGTTGAAGATACTGTTCTTTTTCCATTGGAATTTTTGGGCCCCCTTGTCAAAGATCAAATGGCTGTAATTTTGTGGGCTTATATCTGGGTCTTCAACCCTTATCCATTGATCTGTGTGTCTATTTTGGAGCCAGTACCAGACTGTTTTTATAACTATGGATTTGTAGTATAGTATAGACTGAGGTTTGGTATGGTGATACCTCCAGCAGTGTTTTTGTTACTCAGGATTGTCTTTGCTATCCTGGGTCTTTTGTGCCTCCATATGAACTTTGAGATTGTTTGGTCAACTTCTTTAAAGAATTGCTTTGGGATTTTAATTGGTATAGTGTTGAATTTGTATATTGCCTTTGGTAGGATGGTCATTTTTACGATGTTGATTCTGCCAATCCAGGAACATGGGAGGTCTTTCCACCTTCTGGTGTCTTCTGCAATTTCTTTCTTTAGGGTTTTAAAGTTTTCATTGTAAAGGTCTTTTACCTCCTTGGTTCGGTTTATACCAAGGTATTTCATTTTTTTAGGGGCTATCGTAAATGGAATTGAGTCTCTCAGGGATTTTTCACTTCTTTCATTCTGGGCATATAGGAAGGCCACTGAGTTTTGTACATTTATTTTGTATCCTGCTACCCTGCTGAACTTCTATATTAGTTCCAGGAGCTTCCTGGTGGAGTTTTTGGGATCACTCAGGTATAGGATCATATCATCTGCAAATAGAGATGACTTCTTCCTTGACGATTCGAATCCATTTTATGTCCCTTTCTTGTCTTATGGCTTCAGCTAAGACTTCAAGTACAATATTGAAAAGAAGCTGGTGACAGTGGAGAGCCTTGTTTAGTTCCTGATCGAAGTGGGAATGCTTCCAGTTTTTCCCCATTGAGCATAATCCTTGCTGTGGGCTTGTTGTATACAGCTTTTATTATATTGATAAATGTTCCTTCCATTCCAACCTTCTCTAGGGTTTTGATCATAAAGGGCTGTTGGATCTTGTCAAAAGCTTTTTCTGCATCTATCGAGAGTATCATGTGGTCTTGAACGTTGGACTGGTTTTTATGGTGAATTACATTTATTGATTTGCGTATGTTGAACCAACCTTGTGTGCCGGGGATGAAGCCTACTTGGTCCCCATGAATGATCTTTTTGATATGGTTTTGAATCCAATTTGCTAAGACTTTATTGAGAATTTTTGCATCTGTGTTCATCAGAGAGATTGGCCTATAGTTTTCTTTTTAAATTTTTATTATTATTTATTCAACTGTGTGCATGTGCATGTGTGCATCTGTGTGTGTGTGTGTGTGTGTAGAACCACGGACGAATTCGTGAACCACCATGGACGCCTCCACCTCCTTCTGCCCCGGGATTCACAGGCTCCGCCTTACCAGGACCAGAAGCGCAGGCCGCCCCCGTTTCCGCCTGGCGTCTATACGTGGGATCTGGGATCCGAACTCAGGACCTTCCACCTGCAAGGCAGAGGCTTAACCCCTGAGCCACCTCTCCAGCCCTATAGTTTTCTTTTTTAAGTGTATGTTTAGTAGGTTTTGGGATTAAGACGATATTAGCTTCATAGAAGGAATTTGGTAGTTTTTCTTCCTTTGCTATTTGGTGGAACAGTTTAAGGAGTATTGGTGTTATTAGCTCCTTAAATGTCTGGTAGAACTCTGTGCTGAATCCATCTGGTCCAGGACATTTTTTGGTGGGAAGATTCGAGATTACTTTCTCAATTTCCTCATATGTTATAGGACAATTTAAATAATTCACAACTTCCTGATTCCATTTACGTAAGTTGCGTTTACTTAGGAATTCATCCATCTCTTTTGTGTTGTCAAATTTCACCGAGTATAAGTTTTTGAAATATGACATTATAATTCTCTGGATTTCTTGTGTATCAGTAGTGATAACTCCATTTTCATTTTTAATTTTGTTAATTTGGGTTTTCTCTCTCTTGCTTTTAGTTAATTTAGCTACGGGTGTATCAATCTTAAATTGATTTTTTCAAAAAACCAGCTTTTTGACTGGTTGATTTTCTCTATCGTTTTCCTAATCTCGATTTCAGATATTTCTCCCCTTATTTTGCTTATATTTTCTCTCCCTTCTACTGCTTTTGGGATCAGATTGCTCTAGTTTTTCTAAAGCTTTAAGCTGCATTGTTAAGTTGTTTATTTCTGATGTTTCCATTTTTTTGATGTAGGCATCTTAGGACAGCTCTTAGGACAACTTTCATTGTGTCACAGAGATTTTGGTAAGTTGTATTTTCATTATCATTTACTTTCAGGAAATCTTGAATTTCCTTTTTAATTTCTTCCTGAATCCAATTCTTATTCAGCATCATATTGTTAAGTTTCCAGGAGTTAGTGTATTTTCTGTTGCTTGTTGTGTTGTAGATGTAAAGCTTTAAGCCGTGGTGGTCTGATAAAGTGCAGGCTAGATTTCAACATTCCTGTATATGTGGAGATTCATTTTGTGGCCCAATATGTGATCTATTTTGGAGAAAGTTCTGTGTGCTGCTGAAAAAAATGTGTATTCTTTGGTGCGTGGATGAAAAGTACGATAGAGATCTGTAAGGTCCATTTCAGTAAGGGTTTGGTTAAGCTCCAAAGTGTCTCCGTTAAGTTTTTTACCTGTAGATCTATCCCATGTTGAGAGGGCAGTATTGAAATCCCCCAGAATTATCGTTTTGGGATTGATTTCTCGCTTTAGATGTTGTAGGGTTTGCTTAATGAATGTGGGGGAGGGGTCGTGTTGGGTGCATATATGCTCAGTATTGTGAAGTCTTCCTGGTGAATTGTACTTGTGACTAAAATGTAGTATCCATCTGTGTCTCTTATGATTTTCTTTGGTTTGAAGTCCACTTTGTCTGATATCATAATGGCTACCCCTGCCTGTTTTCTGCTTCCATTAGCTTGTAGAATTGTTGACCAGCCTTTTATTTTTAGGGCATACCTATCTTTTGTGGTGAGATGGGTTTCCTTGCAGGTAGCAGAATGATGGATTGTGATTTTTAATCCAAGTTTGTAATCTGTATCTCTTGATCGGTGAGTTAATTCCATTAACATTTAGTGTTATAATGGAGAAACTATTTTTAATTCCAGACATTTATTATGTTTAGTAGTTTTTTATGTATATTGCTTCACTTTTGATGGTGTTACACTTCCCTTCTGTTCTCCCGGATGTGCCTGTTTTTTTCTTCAAGATTGAGTATCATTTCTAGCATTTTTTGAAGGCCTGGTTTGGTGGACATGTATCCCTTCAAGTTGTCTTTGTCCTGGAAGATTTTTCTTTCTCCCTCGATCATGACTGATAGTTTTGCAGGGTAAATTAGCTGGGTTGACATTTTTGCTCATTCAATACTTGAAGTATGTCTCTCCAAGCTCTTTTTGCTTTTACTGTTTCGACTGAGAAGTCATTTGTTATTTTAATAGGTTTACCTTTAAAAGGGACTTGTTTTTTCTCCCTTAAAGCTCTCAGAACCAGTTCTTTATCTTGAATGTGGAGTGTTTTAACTATTATTTGCCGTGGCGAGCTTCTGTTTTGGTCATATCTGGGGTGAGGAATGCCTCTTGTATATGGATGGGCCTCTTTTTTTAGATGAGGAAAGTTTTCCTTGATGATCGTTTGAAAAATTTCCTCAGGGGTGGTATTTTGAGATTCTTGCTCTGGTGTTACATGAATACACATGTTGGGCTTCTTCAGGGTGTCCCATATCTCTTGAATATTTCTCTCAAGTATCTTTTCGGCTTTAACAACCTCTTCCATTGAGCTGGTTAATACTCCCACTTTATCTCCAAGGTCTGAAATTCTGTTTTCTGCTTTGTTAGTTCTGCTGATAAGTCTCTTTGTGGAGTTCTGGGTTGAGGATAACTTGTCTTTTCATTCAGTTTTGAACTCTGCTTGAGTCTGTTTTAACTGCTCTATGCTTGTTTTTGTTTCTTTCTTGTTTTTCTCACCTCCTCCAAGTGTCTGTTGTGTTCCTCTTCAAAGCGATTGATTTGGTTATTTAATTCCTCCTGGATTTCCTCTTTCATAGTATTGAACATGGTAATGATCGTATTTTGAAAGTCATTATCCTGGGTCAGGCTTTCTTGGCCATTTTCCGTGGGTTTGTTCTGGTTGGAGATTAATTAATTCCTTCAGTGGGAGATTTGTTTACTTGAGTCTTGTTTCTCATGGATTTGCACTTTGACTTGGGCATTGTCCTTTTTAGTCTTAAGATCTTCTTTCAATTTCTGTGCGTTTTTCACTAAACTGAATTATTTGGCCTGGGGTTCTGGGGGTGGGCGGAGACGGAGCTTACCTAGGTCGAGGTGAGGCCCGGCTGGACCTTGCGCGGGTCCTGGGCGGCGGAGTGGGAAAGGGAGTATGGGGCGACGGCGGGGTGCTATTTAACCTGGGGGGGCTGGGGCGGGGCCCGGGCACAGGGAGTCCTCCTCCCCGGCCCTGTGCGACTCTGGCTGGCTGGTGGGAGGAGCTGGGTCCCTTGGGCTGCCTGGGGTTCTTGGCGTGGGCGGGGGCGGAGCTTACCTAGGTCGTGGTGCGTTCTGGTGGAGTGGGGAAAGGGAGCAAGATTTCATTACTTCTTAATTCTCCTATTTCTTCCCTTTATCTCTCTTCCTTAAAGACAAACTTTAGACGTCGAACCCACCTTCTCAGTCATTTTCACACAGATTCTTTTCTTCCTAGGTTCCTTCCTTCTTTCTTCATTTTGGCCAGGGATCTTAATTCACGCAATTCATTTTCAAAAGTAGAGAAAACTTAGTTCTGCCTTTTAGACTTTTAATCTATGGATCATTCTATGTTATGGGTTCTTTGAGAAAGGAACTCAGTGTGTAGCCTAGGCTGACCTCAGATTGATGCTCCCCAGTGCTGGGATTACAGATGTGTGCCAACATACCCAGAAGGAACTTTGTTTTTATTAAAGCCAGGTGCAGTCAACTCATCCCTCTAAACCTAGCATTTGGGGTGTTGAGGAGGATCGTCATGAGACTGAGGCCAGCTAGGGCTACATAGTGAGACCCTGTCTTTCTAACAGGAGTTTAAGATAAAGAAGTGGATCTGAACCCTCACGTATTTTTCTTGCCAACTCTTTGCACACTCTTGCTGTCACTACTGATGAAAAGAATGCCAAAGCCCAGTTTACTGTAATGATCAGAAAGACACTTTTGGTCCAAAATGATCTTGCTTCAATTCTGTAGGTTTAGAATTTTCTCTTGTATGGTTCTATTTTTTTAAATTAATTAATTAGTTAATTGTGTATGTGTGTGTGTGTGTGTTTGTGTGTGTTTTTTTGTGTGTGTTTTTGTGTGTGTGTGTGTGTGTGTATGTGTGTGTGTGTGTGTGAGAGAGAGAGAGGGCACTGTGTGTCTCCATGGAGGACTTTTCCATCTGGTGCTTTTCTTTTTTTTTTGTGGAACCTGGAATTCCAACTCAGGACCTTTCGCTTGCGAGGCAGAGTCTTAATCCCTAAGTCATCTTTCCAGCCCTGTTTGGTTCTTTTGTAATCACTGAAAATTGCTTTTTAAACAATTCTGTTCCGTTTTTGAACTTTGCAGAGCAGGATGTAAAAAATGAAGGAAAGATGTAAATGCTTTATCAGATGCAGGTGATTTGGAAAGTGGGGGAGTAAGTCCTACTAAAATCCCCCGCACTCCAGTTTAGAGATAGATACTACATAAGAGATCAATGCAATGTGTCCATAAGTATCTCCATTCTGAGTGTATGTGAGAGAGAGAGAGAAGAGAAAGAGAGAAGAGAGAGAGAGACTGAGAGACAGAGAAACAGAGACAGACAGAGACAGAGACAGAGACAAGAGGCAGAGAGATAGACAGTGTTCATTTGCTAACTCAGAATGACACCTGTTGTTCACATCTGTGTGAAATCAGTCATCATCTTGGTCAATCCTATTCATAAGTTCCAGAAATCTGGAGGCTTGGGACTTATGATCTGAACTCTGGATTCTTGCACTGTCTTCCTTCCTTCTTGTTTTCATTCCCATGCTTGGAATTGGTGCAGACACCACACTGGTGGTTCCCCTTGTAAATTGAGCTTTGAGGTACAGCAGATCTATTACTGAAGTTACACTGGAAAGTGCATCAGGGGGCTCAGTGGAAAGTTGTTGGACAGATCCCAGAGTGTGTTATGAAACAAACCCTCGTTTCCAGGGAGGGTCATTTCAGTTGTTGAATGATCTCTGTTGAATGGCTGCATAGAAGCACAGCAAAAATAAAACAGCCTTAATTTGGGGGAAAGTATGTGCTCCAAGTTCAAGCATGAATTATTGATAGAAGGAACGACATCTTACAGATGGGAAATCTGCTAGAGAAGGGCCAGTTGCTTTACCAAACGGGTCCATTTACTCACTGGTAGGGAACCTAGCTCGGTTTAGCTGAGGAATAGGGTTCTGTGATTCTCATGTTGGTAGTTGCTTATGAAGATCCCAAGGCCTATGTCTTCAACCACAGCTTCTCTTCCCAACTGAATCTTTGCTTAGGGCTCTACCTCTCCTTGGGCTTTCAAATGCCATTTGATCCCATTGTACCCTGACTGGTGAAATTGTATATGCCCAGGTACTGCCATTACCTTCCAAAGACAGTTTGGCCAAGACCTTGAACCTTTGTCTCTATGTGCCCCTTTGCCAGGGACCATTTTTCCTATTTATGATAAATCTTAAAGATAGTGTCTCAAATGAGCTGTTAGAAATTGAGTGCTCAGGGACCCTAATATTCACAGAGTGCTTTAAGTTAACCAAGATACAAAAAAAGAGAGACCTGCTATGTGATAGATTGCATCTTATGTATTAATCCTATCTCTGTTTTTCCTAAAGCATGACTTCAACCCAAACATGAAACAAAATCAAATTGCCATGCATTGTTGTGGTGATATTGGCCCATAGGAAATATTTTGACCATATCTGCAGATAACTCTGATTATCATCACTGGCAAAGAGAATGTCATTGGTCTCTATGAGTTTCTAATAACAGTCCTGCAGAACACTGGCCAGAATCTATAATAAGGAATTAGATGGTGTAGAGCTCAGTAGAGATTTATGTGAAAATAATGTCTGTCTTTCTATCTATCTATCTATCTATCTATCTATCTATCTATCTATCTATCTATCTATCTAATCTATCTATCCATCCATCCATCTATATTTATCTATCAATTTATCTATCTATCAAAGGTTTCTTTCTCTGAGTATATTTGCTTTTCATTCTACTGCATGCCAGGCAATGGAAGTCCACAGGTAGAGCAGACGACTTTCAGCCACACCTGCTGGAGAGACACACAGTGAAGCATCCTTTAAGATCTGCTTCTTAAGTCAGACCTTTCTGTTGCTATTGAATTTTCCTGGTTTAAATCCATGCATACACTGATGCAACAGTTATGTTTTAAGAATGCTCTGTATTAATAATAGGACAATACTCTTGAGATTCAAGAAACATTATGATCAAAGAGACTAGAGAGAGGCCAACAAGTAACTGCAAAATTATAATGTGATAAGATAAGGCTGAGCAGACAAGCAAGAGGAATAGGGGCATTGCCAGAGTTGGGGCTTGCTACAAAAGACAAAATCTGAACAGAGACAGAGAATATTTAAGGGTGACATATCCCATGGAACATTCATGGGATAGCATGGTGTAGGGTAAAAATCAGGATTCACCATAAAATCAGAGTCAATAGAATGTACAAAGTTATGGGAATGGATCACTCAATTGTGGGAGTCAAGAAGTTCCTCTTTAATCTGGACAACTAGAAAAGTACAGTCTATGTTCCAAGATACAGGCAGGGATGGTGGTATAAATCATGGGACATAAAAACCTGACAACCTCTAACTTTGATATCCCAGGAGGTTCTATAAGAAAGAGTAAATGTGTACTTCTCATTCTTTTTTATTGGACTTGACCCTCCTTGGATTATTATATGGTGTCTACACACATCAGTGAGAGTGGATCTAAGTCAGTCTGATCAAGTACCAAATTATTAATTATACATTCACAGATACACCCAGAAATAAAACTTTATCAGCTACCTGTGTGTTCCTTAGCCCAGTTAAATTACTGTACCAAGGCACTATTCAGTCAGGGTGGATGTTCTGGTCATTCTCTGATTCTTAGCATTGTGCTTTCAAGTTGTCAAGGTAAGAATTACTATGAATGGGATCATAAGGCAGAGCTCAAGGCAAGAAGTCAGTGCCAGGGTTGAAAGAGATTCTGATTATTATGTATTGCTAATTCATTAATGCACTCATTTGCTTATTCATTAATCCATTCCCTTATTTAGGAAGTATTCATTGTATAACTTGGGACAATGTGAATTCAAATTTCAGATCCAGTATAAACATTGGACAAGCTACTCAAGTTCTGTGAGACTTAGTTTGCTTGGTTGTAAAATAGAAATAAGAGCAGTAGCTGTCTTATTTGGAGCTTCTTGTAAAAAATTAAATGAGCTAATGTTTACTTTACAATGGAGGCACACAATCTCAGATTATTGTAGACAATATCACTGTCACCATCACCATCATCATCTTTACCATTATCACCATGGCAATTATCATCATCACCATTATCATCACCTCATCATCACTATCATCACTGTCACCATGTCAGTCATCACTGTCATCACCATCAGTCACCATCATCATTGCCATCACTATCAGCATCAAAATCACATCACTATCATTGTCATTATCATCATCTGCAGTATCATCACCACCATCATTGTTATATTGTCACCATTATCACGATCTCTGTCACCCTCTCACCATCACTGTCATTGTTATCATCATACCAAATGCTGATGTTTATGGTTATCATATATGGTTATCAATCCCCTTTCTCAAGTACAGGGTTTCTGCACTGAGCTTTTGCACTGCCACGCATGCTGTAAGGAAGTTCCAAGACAGAAAAATCTATCCTGTGATAGCTTTGCCTGTTGTCAGCAGGTGGGGCCCTAGCAGAACAGACTGCTCATTCAGCCTGGCTCATATGCTTCCTCTTTCCTTCCTGTGAGCTGCTAAAAGGTAGAGAGGAATCTGTTCCACCACAGGCTCATTTACACCTCTTCAGTTCCTGCTCCCTTCAAGGGAAGTCAAACTGCTGTGCAAACAGCACCTGGCATACAGATCCCAGGGCAGACTCCCTCAGAGCAGCCTCAGCGAGTCTCATTCTTTTTGCATAAACCAGAGTGGAAAGTGACCATCTGGCCCCCAGTTCACAGGTACTTCCATGTGTTATGTGGGATTAGATGAAGCCTCTTTGGGCAGGAATTGTAGAAGGTGGCCAGAAACGGCTAGAGTAGTGGCTGGGAGACTGTAGGGATCACTTCTCTAACTGACTGCTAGATAAAAGGATTCCAGATTTGTTCTCAGATCAGGCTAATCCCATTCCTTCCTCTGCACAGGGGGAAAATGAGGGCTCCAGACATATTATCAAGGCTTACAGATGGCAGGTTGTCACATGTTTGTCAATTCTTACTTAAGAAAGATTCATTTCCGTCCCCTTCCCCAAACTCCAGTGCTTTAGCTTACGACTTGTCTGAGAATTTGCTGGAATGTTCTTTAGAAAAAAAATTTCTTGTTGCTTTTGTCAGCTAAATGCCCCCTTACCCTACTGTGTGGGCACACACACACACACACACACACACACACACACACACACACACACACACATTTGCATGTGCGCATTGTCAAATACATAAAAAATTCAAAATGTTTTGTAACTAATCAAATATCAATCTCCTGAAGAAGAGATAGTGACATGTGATCTATAAGCAGAGATGAAAAATATCAAGATTTCTGTGACTTCACTTGAGTCACGGAAAGAAATTAAGGAACTGCAAGCCCTATTTATCTCTTTGGGCATACACACCCTTCTGAATGTTTGCAATCTATCCAGAACTGTCTTTCTCAAGCTCCAGCAAGAACTGGAAACATCTTGAGGATTTGATAAAACCCACATTGCTGGTCCATCAGGATCCAGAATATCTGATTCTGTGGGTTTAAAACCAAGATGTTTTAGTAATTGCATCTTTCCTTTTTTTTTCTTATGTGTGCATAGTAGGCACATGTATGGATGTCCACATGTGTAGATGCCATGCTGATGTCAGAAATCATTCTTTTTTGCTCTTCCAACTTACTGTTTGAGCAACATTTCTCAATCAAACCTAGAATCCAGTGACATGACTAGTCTTACTAGCTAGCCTGAAGGAAACTCTTTATGGATACTAATCACCCCTCAACTAAGGTGAAGAGCATGTAATTCTTAGCTGCCAGATAACAGCATCAGAGTCTCTTTCTCCAGTGCTGTTGAAGTAACTGCTACCTAGACCTCTTCCATCATAGACTCTAGACTTGAAAATCCTGTGTCTTTCTCTACAGAGCTTTGCTGCTTCATCCAGTGCTTCATCCCTCGTCTAATCAGGCCGGTCTTTGTCATGACCTCTCTGGCTACATTTGCAGTGCTTGCTACCATGCTTTAATTTCTAAAGAGTCATCATCTCTTGTGCTTTCTTATCAAATTAAGATGTAGCAAACAGTCCAAAATAGGTCCTCCTGGTCTGTTGCTGAATATAAGAATAAGTAGGTCCATCTAGCAGATGGATGAGTTCTGTGAGCCGAGGAGTCAGTTGTGCTTGGCAAGAGGTATTAAAGAGGGCTCCAAGTGACCACTCAGCACTCACATTCTCCTTCATGTTGCTACCTATCTTTACCTATCTTTACTGCATGCCTGTGGTTCTCTTTAGTCTAGTGAAAAGCCACCAGCCTGAAACCAACGGGACATTTGCAGTGCAAATGCTGTGATTGTCTTGGCTTCAGTAGGGTGTGTTGAGAGTAGAACTCGTGGTAGAAAAGTGTGTAGAGGTCCTACCGAGGACAGTCATGAGTGACAGACTTGGGGGATGACATGAAGGTTTCAAAAATAAGCCATCAAAGGTCTGAGTTGTGAAGGGAAGAAGAATTGCAACTGCCATCCTTATACCGTCATCTCAGTTCTACAGAACAGTTTTTTAAAGATGATATTTCCATCCCATGGACATTCTACTGTCTGAAAAACCTGAATCCATCAACTCCCTGATAACCAAGTCCAGCTAAGGTTTTATATAGGTGAAACAGGGTGTTCCTCAGAACAAGGAAGATGTTACCCTGATGTAGGGGAAACTCAGTACCTGAGCACAAGGCAAGCAATTCCATTGGAATATAGAGAAAATGAGAAAATATATGCTTAGTAGGAGGCATCTTGGGCAGGAAAAGCTGGGTTATATAGCATTCATGTGAAAACTAATGAGAGAAGAGTTTTCAAAGCTTGCTATGAAAGGTTGGTTTTGAAGATTATATCTGATTGTGGTGTGTGTGCGTGTGTGCGTGTGTGTGTGTGTGTGTGTGTGTGTGTGTGTGCATTACTTCCGAATATCTGCAAATAAAAAGAAGCCAATATTTGTTTGAGTTCTGAGAAATGATATTCTGAGTTTGAGCAAGAGAAGAGTCATGTGGCTAGTGATTGCTGAGTGCCTCTTTGGTGTTGAGGGACCTCATAGCTTTGCACTAACACAAACAGTGGGTGCAGTGGAGGAGCTCTGAACTGAGGTTGAGAACCATTGAGGAGACTGCATAAATAATTTGGTGTTTTAATTAGAATGAGAATCCTCTTGAACTCTTGAGTAAGATGAGGTATGAGAAAGCATCTCACATGCACAGCAGAAATCAAAACGGGGCTGGCAGATGCTAGGGGGCATTGAAGGAGTAAGTACAGAGTGTAGAATCCAGTCATCAGTTTTCTCCTATTCAAAGAGACTCTTTATGATAGAAGTAAATATTCACAAAACTTTTCACTGGATTGAGAGCACAGGATAGTTTATTTCTGGGCACACTGCAGTCCTTTCCATTGAAGAGCAGCGATTCTGCCACAGAAAAGCAGGGCCACAGCACCCCTACTAAGGCTTATCTGGTGAAGGTCTTGCTTCATTCACGGCTAGATTTTTCTGTCATTTGTGATTGTCTTGCCAGCTTGCAAGGTTGTTCATGCTTAGCTCAGATCCAGATGGGACGCTCAGAAGCATATCTTCCCCAATATCTCAATTGACTAAATCTTAGAGAACATATGATACATTTCTTAGCTATGACAAATCAATGATTGATGGCCAGAAATTTCTGATGTCTCTGTGTGTGTGTGTGTGCGTGTGTATATGTGTGTGTGTGTGTGCGTGTGTGTGTGTGTGTGTGTGTGTGTGTGTGTGTGAGAGAGAGAGAGAGAGAGAGAGAGAGAGAGAGAGAGAGAGAGAGAGGCAGACAGGCAGAGAAAGAACATAAGTTTTACCAAGTTTGGCTTGGTACAGAGCAAACCTGAACACAAACCTGAACACTATCACAGTCATGAGGTTGAGGAATGCCTTCAATCAGAGATTTTCTTGCACATTACCTGTCTTCTTGATCTAAATTTATCAGCATTCAAATTGCTTCCAAACCTACCTGGATTCATAAAAGATTGTAGATTTTGTAGTGCTCAAAGTGCTTTTTAAGTGTAACTGATATTGGGGGGAGGGCAGAGGGGGAAGAAAGGGAGCACCTGTTGAACTAGTATAACTAGATAAAAATGCCATTAAAAAGTGTAACTGATATTAATTAGGTTCTGAATAGGTACCAGGAGTGACATTGGAGCACTTGTGTATTGTGATCCAATTTAATACTTAGGACAACCTGAAGATGGGAAGAAAATTTTCATTTGGGAATTCTGAGAGGTTAAATGACTTTCTCCATGTCACAGGATTGCTAGTGCAGTCTTGCTTTTACCAACCCCTGTTGTTTCTTCTCCATGGAGCATTTCCCTGGGCCTCTTTTTCCTTCTTCTTGAAGAGCTCTAAGAAATGAGAGGAAAGAAACAAGTATCCATATTATCCATACAGCAACCCCTCACTCTTGAGTCCTTTGTATGGAAGAACAATGTACAACTTTGCACTTTTGTATAAACTTCTTTTGCCCCATTGCAAATGTCAGCAAATTTTCTCAAAGAGGCAGTGGAAAGCATTTTAACCTTCACGGACCTTCTGTCTCTGTTGTACTGTAGTGGCCAAGCAGCCACTGTAGGGAAGTAGATGGCACAACTATGTTCCAATAAAACTTTCTTTATATAAATAAACCACATGCAGGGTTTTGCCCATGTACTTGATCTGATCTGGAAGCTATACTTTGCTACCTCTGCTTTAGGGAAGAGCAGGTGGAAGTTGGTATCTTACCAGGAGGACATCGAGTAAAACTTTTCTTTTCCCAAAAGCTGGATCCTGATGGTCAATAAGAGGATTTCCATACTGAATACAGACCAAGCAGAAAAGTGAAGTATGATTTGCTTGACTTATATAGTATTCAAGATGCTCTAATTAGCCTCTTATATTTTGTCAAAATTTGGAAGCGTGTACCTTGTGTATGGAGAAAGTAGGGGGGACAACATGTTTTTGTGTTACTCATTGCTTAGGTGGGAAGGGTGAGTACTGCAGTTTGCCTCAGCTTCCATGTGAATTTCTTTTTATATTTAAATTACCTTCTCTATATTAAGTCGTTTGTATTTGCTCTGCTTTAAGGATTTTTTCTTTTGATATTTTGGTGTGGTGTATGTGTGTGTTAACATGTATGTGTCTATATGGTGTACATGTTCGTGTTCATGTGTATGTGTGCATGTGCATATTAAAGCCTCTGATTGACAATGGGCATCTTTGTAGTTGCTTCCTACCTTAAGTTTCGATGCAACATCATTCACTGAACCTAGATTTGGCAACACTGGCTGGCCAGTGAGCTTTGGCTATCCCTCTGTCTTTGCTTCCCCAGCACTAGGTTACAGATGCATGCTGCAATGCCTAACTTTTTATTGGGTGCTGGGAATCCAAACTCGGGTCCTCAGACTTACATGGTAAGTGCCTTACTGACTGATCCATGGTCCTTGCCTTAAGGACACTTATTTTTAAATAAGTTTTATTGTGTGTATTTTAAATAGACAACATGATGTTAGGAGATACACATAGATAGGAAGATGGTTACTATAGTGAAGAAAATTAACATATCCATCATGAATTTAAAAAGCACAGTCAAGTACACAGACTGGGAATAAATCAGTGGTTGCTATGGGTGGCAGTGTTGTCAGAGAAGGAAAGAGAGAGAAACAAGATTCAAAGTACCAGCTAAGGATACGTCCTCTACAGGTAAGAATTAAACCCCAATTCCAAGTGGGCTCTCGGTCATCCATACAATTGTCTCTCTTTGCTTTCCTAGTTCTAAGAGTTCCATCATAAGACTGGCGTGGTGAAGTGGTGACATCCTAGAGTAATAGGCACAAAACAACATCAAAGGTGTGGATACATAACGCCTACAGAACTCCAAGGATGGAAACCATGGAAACTCAGTCCAAAATAAAGAGAGAAACTTGGTGGTGGTGATGAGCAGAATAATATACCTGACCAAGTTGGGGATGATGACCATCCTGAAGATTAGGATCTAGTCACTTGGATCCAGAATGTTCACGACAGGGGATTGGGCCTGGGGTAAGTCAGAAAGGAATTGCTACTAACTAAAGATAGATAGGGTATGTGGATCACTCTTATTTGAAGGCCAGCTTCCTCAGATTTTTTTTCTTTCCTTTGTCACCTTACTTTCTTTCCACTGTGCTAAATGTTATATGTAATTTGTTATATATTAGTAAAAATATGAAATATTTTAGTAATATGGCAGGCACAACTGGGGAAATCGTGTTGTTTTACCCATATTGACCTTACTCCATCTTTTCATCCTTCCTTTTTGCTGAAGTTTGCTTCTTGGGGAGAAGAGTCCTACTTCATTGATAATATTTAACCTTCCTCTCTTTATTTTTTTTCTCACTGAGATATCCCACTTTTTTTTCTTGCTTCCAAACCTATTCTTATCTCCCCATGCAAAACATAAAAGTAGAAATACTCTATTTCCATAAGATAAAGACTTTGTGTTTCTGTTTGACAACTCCCATTTATTTCATGCTTGATCATCTCAAGAGACAGTGAGTGGGCTCAGGCTTCCATGTCCGCACGTCTCACTTGCTCTTTACCTCCTCCTAACAAACGCCCACTCCTGTTCCAGCTCCGCTGTCTTCAGACCTATGCACGCCGCAGTCATTAGCACTCAGTTGTTTTTCTGCAGGTGGCATATTGTTGATTGACAATCTAATGATCATCAAAATAAAACTGATTTAATTTGGGGGGGAGTCTTTTGTTCTTCACATGCTTATGTATTCCTCCTGATTTTCTTTTCAGAGTAAATGGCATAGATCTCGTTTGTTAGTAATGAAATGGATACATGGAAAGAATGAGTGACAAAGACACTGGGTAGCACCTTAGTTCAATTCCTTTTATCACAATCCTTAGGACCCCTGCCCATTCCTTGAGAATTTTTAAAGTAAAAGTCAATCTGAAAATATGTCATCTAATAAATAAAATTAGCAAAGTCGCAATATGAAGATCAATGTCTTAGAAAGCATCTAAATGCATTTCTATGTACAAACAATAAAAAAACACAAAATAAAATTAAGAAAACAATTCCATTTTATAATAGTAGTCTAAGGAGATAAAATACTTAGGGATAAATTTAACAGAATAAATTCTTAGAGAATGAAAACTATAAAACATTGTCAAATAAACTGTGGCTGTAAATGAATAGAAGGACATCTTATGCTCATGCTAGATGGCAATATTCCCCAAATTGATCTAAAATTCAGTATAATCCTTATCAAAATACCAAGTATGGAGGGTTTTTTATTACATTGAGAAGCAGATTCAAAAATTCTAAGATTCATTTTGAGTTACATATGACCTAAAATTATCAGTATGATGTTGGAAAAGAAGTTGGAGATTCTCATTTTCTGATATCACAACTTAGGGCAATGATTAATATAACACGAGGGCATTCCTTTTTCAAAGGGCTTTCAAAATAATTCAATGGGCAAAGAAACAGTCTTTCTATAAAAGATATAGAGGCAAGTCAATATCCATATGCAAAACTCAGATATCTACCTCACAATTGTGACTGTTTCTTTGCCCATTGAATTATTTTGAAATACAGTAATTGCAAGGATTATGAACAGGAGGGATGGGGTTGGAGGGCCACACCAGAAACAAGGAGAGAGGGGAACATGTTACAGCAGAGAAAATAGGCCTCCATCAAGGAATGCAAGTAAGTAATGTGACACCTGGTTAAGTTCACACACATTAGTTCCTTATCATTTACAACTGAGGGGGTATGATCTCACCAGAAGGGGAGGGCATATAGTTAAACAGATAAAAAGTAATCATTTTGCAAATGGGTGATTGACCCCTCCCTCACTGAGGTTTCCTATTTTTATTACATCTACCCTTGGATGTGCTATTATAACAAGACTCCAGTTTAACAGCTTTTTATCTCTGGTCAGGGGGTGACATACAGTGCCCATCAGGATGGAATGAAGGGCATTGAAGGAGCAGCAAAACTGCAAAAGAAAACCAACAAACCACAATCCAGAACTTCAGAGACTCTATATCAACCACACAGAACCAGGCCAGCCTAATTTCTCCCCATTCTGAAGCTCAGGAACATTTGTGGAAGAGGGGGCGGTAAGATTGTAAGAGCAAAAGGATGGGAGGAGTAACGACTTGGAAGATTCTCTACACTAGTTAGGGCCGAAGCAATCATAATAGGACTTTGCATGCCCTGCACAATGTCCAACACACTATTGACCTCACAAAGTCTAGCATCTGCTAAAGGCACCAAGATCCTTGGAGGCAAGGGATTGACAGCCATAGTAATGTTCCTATGCTTAAGGGGAACACAGGAAAGGGTTCAGGGAAATGCCACTGGGTCCTTGTACGTCATCAGAGAGGAGGACCCAGAGGAGAGTCAGGAATACACAATAAAGGACTCTCTGGGAATTGGGGGGGAGGCACTGGGGGATGGGGAGGAAGGGGTGAGGGGAGGGGGAGCAGGGGGTTCGGGGGGAGGAGGAGGGAAAGAGGGAACTGGTCTACCTAGTAAGTTTGTATGAGCGGAAATAAAAAAATAAAAAAAATAAAAAGCTATATACAACTCTTAGAAGAAAATATTAATGATTTGAAGTATTCACTGTTTTAGATGCAACAATCAAAATATCAGCAACAAAAGGAAAGATAGAGAAAATTTATCACAATGAAAAGATTTCATGTGCCAGAATTTTCACTATTAAAAATGATAGGCTAGCTCACTGAATAACATAAGATACTTATAAACCATATGTGATAAGAGACTTAAACCAAGAACATGTTTTTAAAAAGCTCACAATTTGTTAATAAAATGATAGTCTGATTAAAAATATTCAATTGGTTTGAACAGACATCCCTCAAAGACAGTACATAAGTATGTGGAAAAAACATGGACCAATAAGTACATGGAACAATAAGAACATTGAGCAGTAAGTATGTAGAAAGATACTTAGCCTTAGAAGCAATTAGGAAGGTGCAAATCAATCCACAGAGAGATTCTACTGTATATCCATAACTATTTCCAGAGTTAAAGAAAAGACAATAGCAAGTGTTGGTGAGAATGTAGAGAAATTGCTGTGGAAATGAACAATGGTACAACTCTTTTGTAGGTACTCTTTCAAAAAGTGAAGAATGGCTCCACACACGAATCTCTTTAAACATTTATAGCAGCACTATTCACAATGGATCAACGGAATTAGCAACCTGAATGTCCATTTACTGATGAATAGCTAAATTAAATGTAGTATATCCATACAATGAAATGTTATTTGGCAATAAAAGTTAATGCAGTTCTGATCCATGCTCCAGAGGAGATGATCACAGGAAACATTATGGTAAGTGAAAAAGTCACAAAAGACTACTTATATTATGATTACATTTAAATGAAATGGCCAGAATAGGCAAATGTAATCCAATTTAGTGGCTACCTAGGCATTGGGTAAGGAGTAGGAAGTGACTGTCAAAGTCCACAGCTTTTATTTCGGTTAATTAAAATGTGATAAACTAATGGCATGGATGCATAGTTCCATGACTACACATGAACTATACGACATAAGAACATGAACCAAAGCTATGTAAAGACAAACGTAGTGTTTAGATACTTTTTGTTGCTGTTGTGAGCACATACCTGACAGAAAAGCAATTTAAGGGAGGCAGGAAGGGTTTATTTTGGCTTATGCTTCAAGAGAGATTAGTCCATCATGGTGGGGAAGGCATAGTGGAAGGAGGAGGAGGCAGCTGGTCACATGGTGTCCGTGGTCAGGAGGCGGAAAGATTACTGCTAGTGCTGGACCTTCTCTTTTCATGCCCCCCAAGAGCCTAGCCTTTTGAATGGTGCAGCCCACATTCAGGGTGTGTTCTGTGGGTCTTCTCTTTTAAGTTGAACTTTTCTGGAAAATTCCTTATTGAATTGCCCTGAGGTATGTTTCCATAGTGATTATACATACAATTCAATGCAGAGTACAACCAGTACATACCGGGATTCTGATAATGATTGACATCATTAAGGAAATATTCTAGCTAGGCCCACTGGCTTACTGGTGTCATGACAGTTATGGGGGGATATATAGCTGCTTTCTGATTGGATTCGAGACACATTCAACAGGTAGGTAAGTCATGACTGTTGGGAAGAGTTCATGGCTGAGAAGTTTATAGGCCCTGGGGCCTATAAAGAATATGTTATTCTTTTCTTAATTGAACATAGTATCACTTTGTCTTCTAAGTATTTATATTCATACTCATAGATTAGAGCTACTCTTGACTTTGTTTGCAATGAGTGATGGTTAATGCAGAGATTCATAATGATTAAGTTTCTCAGAATATGTGACTATGAGTGCTCAGAACTACAGCAGGGAATTCATATCTTTCCCTCCAAGCTCATGGGAGGCTAAGGAAGACAAGATGTACAAGCAGGAAGATTGTGAAGAGTGCTGTGTTGTACTCTCTTCTGAACAGGCCATAGTTGTTACCATCATGAACTCATAACAACACAAGACCTGCATAGTCTGAGCCCATCAGCATCCCCTCATGGATGGAAGTGGGCTTTGACAGGATTCACCTATCTTCCTGAGGAACTCCAGGCAGGTAGTGGTTGCTGGTGGAGGGGAAGGGGTCACATTCCTCAATGTTGTAGTAACTGATAAGTTTCCCCATGCACAAGTAATACATCCATGCACATGAAAGCAACTAAATACAATGAGCCACAAAAACAGAAAGAAAAGACATAAAAGCAGGAGAGAGAATTGTTAGAAAGAACATGGAAGGGAAAACAGGAGAAGATAATGAGAGTATATGATCAAAAGTGTGTTATATATATATATATATATATATGGATGAAATTATGAAAGAATGAATATATTAGAAAAGAAAGCCTTTTGGTTTTAACAAACACTTCTGAGTGAGAGGTATTCTTTCTTAAGAAGAGAGCGGTTCACCTGGGAGCCATTTCTGCTTCTAGCTAAAACCATGTGGCAATCGTTCTGTTGTAGAGCCAAAGGATCTTGATGAGGCTTTCCATCACTCAGTAGAGATGGAAAGAATTCCATGGAACAGCATGGTTCTCCTCCCTGTCTCCTTTGTTCTTGGGAGTCTCGTGTCTGGGATTGCCTCCACCTGAAATATCTTCCAAAATGTCTCCCAACTCATTATCTTTACAATTCCCACCTGAAATTCCTTCTAACCCAACATCATCACAATGTAATTAAAATCTAACTCACACAGATCAGCAACCACTTTCCCCTGGAACTGCCAATGCCCTCTTAGTACAATATATTTAAATCTGTCCTGAACAGCTCCCAAGTGTGCTCTCAGTAAGCCTTATAAGCCCTTCAGGTTGCCTGATGTCCCTCATTTGACTTCAGTAAAGGTCAGTGTGATCTGTAGAGGTCGGTTCTCATTTCCTTTCACTCTTACTCTATCTTCTCCCATCACGAGGGACATAATATCATGCTTTGAACTTCTCTCTAAGTCTCAACTTCCCTATCACACACGAGGGCAACAAGTGCTTGAGCCTTGGTAAACGGGACATATACTTAGACGTCTCTGGCATCAAAACAGAAATACTCTATCTTTACAGCACACATTATTTTTGTTTCAGAAATGTATCCCCACCTCTTGCACCTAGATGAAGCAGACAGAAGTCATCCGATGGGACTGTGTGGCCTGTGGCTTGAAGTTCTGTGTAAAGGAGAGGCCATAATGGCCTGCCCTTCTTCCCAGAGGGTATGTTTGATGCTAGAAAGCTCTCTGGGTTGATGAAAGGATCATATGAGTAAGCTAAGAGTTTTCTCAGTGGATTGCTTCTTCCATAAAGGAGTAATTAAGTGGACATCATGGAGTGGATTTCAAAGCCTAGATCCAAATTTCCCACAAGCCTTTGAGGGTTAGGACAACTAGTTTTCCCAGGAGGAGTGGTGAGGTGGAGAGAGTAATTGACTGAAGTGTTATTTCTGTCTTTGTTCAATCAATGGAAAATGTGATGTGAAAGGAAGTGTGCTCACCCTGTCATTCAGCTTGGCCTTCTCCAAAGTGAGGATTAAACTTGGCCTGCCCCCAGCCTCTCTCCCTCTGGGAGAACAACTGTTGTGGAATAATGCAAAGCTGTCTGACCCATGCAGAAAGAAGACATCAAATTGAAAACAAGGTTTCATTATCATCATCATTGTTCATACCCTTAATTTCTGTAATTTGGTGGTCTGTATAATTACAGCATAAAGACATAATTACTTAAGTCTTGCCTAACAAATCACATGGACATTCCACTTGAATCTAGTACAATATTGTTGGATAATAACCTGGAAAATCTGCATTTAATTTGGTGGCTGATTTGCCTTCTAGGTGCCTCGTCACCTGCATTTAGACTGTCTTGTATATATATGCACTTGTTATTAAGGTGTTCAGTTTTTGTGACCACATGACTGTAGGACCTTCAGTAGTCACACCTATCAGGAGGAGTTTTATAAGTATGAGCTACCTTAATGCAGACTCTGGGTTAAGAAAGATCTGTGCTGTCACACTTTAGAAGTGCACAGTAAACATGCATGTGCTAGACGCTGCTGTGGATGCTGGGATATGTTAATGGAAATGCTGAAAATAAGTCAGTAGTTCCTTTTTGTGTTTATGTATGTGTGTACATTTATGTGCATATATATGTTCATGTGTGGGAGTGTGGTGTGTGTATGTGTGTGTATATGTGTGTGTGTGCATGTGTGAGAGAGAGAGAACAAATGGGATAAACAAGAAACAATAAAATAAGTAGGATGATATATGGTAATGAATGCTACAGAGGAAAGTAAAACCAGGAAAAAATGAGAAACCAACTCTGAAAGGTCATATTTGATTATAGAGCTGTAGAGATGAGGTGGACAACAACAGGAAAATCTGATATAAAGGCATTCCAGGCAGAACAAAGGAAAGTACATAGAGTCTGGGAGGGAGAGGTGTGTCCTGGGTCAATAATACTAAAGTGAGTCAAAGGACATTCCAGGAGATGAGTCCAGAGAATAGTGAGGGTAGGACTAAGGATTTCAGGGAATAGTCCATAGATCTATGGACTGAGAACTCAATCTGACTTGGTATATGTTTTTATACACAAAGTTTATTGGCACCTAGTGGTGTTTGCTCATTTGTTTTTATATTGTTTATGCCTGTAGTAAAGCAATAACATCAAGTTCTATGGTTAATGAAAATTCTGAAAAGTTAAAACATTTACTCATTTCCTTTTACAGAAAATGTTCACTGGGTCCTAGGACAGGGCAGTGCTGGCACCCTTTCCTCTTGCCTCCTGAAGGCTCTGAGTGAATGTTATAGCATGCCCTCAGGGTGCCAACAGCACAGTCCAGTGAAGTTACAGACTCACAGGCAGCAGCCAAAACACAGCTCCATCCTCTTATGCGTTGATCTAGGGTTTTGGAACGGGACAAGCACCTCAGAGAGCAATTGTTCAGTAGCAATGAAATCAAACTGAGATAATGTACGATGACCCAACAATTCTACTCCTGCCATTACGCCTACCGTAATGAATACTTGCATCTTCTCAAAAAAGCATAGATAGAAATTGTCTTAGAAAATCATTCTTGAGAGCTGACAAAGGAGAACATACCTAGATATCTATCAGCATTCGAGTGCATAATTTTTCTGTGATGCATTTGTGTACAACACCATAGCAAAAAGAACACAGTCTTGGTACACAAGCACGTGATTGCTTTCACAAACATGAGTTTGGATGAAAAATATAAACATGGAACAATATGCGTTGCATGATTCTCTCTCTCTCTCTTTCTCTCTCTTTCTCTCTCTCTCTCTCTCTCTCTCTCTCTCTCTCTCTCTGTGTGTGTGTGTGTGTGTGTGTGTGTATTCAAGAGGAAGTAAAATTGATGGATTTGGTTACAGTTTATCCAATTAGGTCAGGCAAGAGACAGACTCCTGTGCCTCTAGACATCCATATCTTGATCTGAATATAATATTATGATCATAGGCATGGGCACAGAGCTCTGGTCTTCAGGTTTGGGTAAGACACACACACACACACACACACACACACACACACACACACACACACACACAAACACACATATACAGTACCATGGAGGTTAATTTTATGACATTACCGAAAATGAAAGAATTGATCCCTGAGAAGATAGGACAACTTCATTATTGGAGTCAAAGTTTTAGTTACTTCATAGTTCCACCTGTCTCCCATTCCAGTTCATGTTCTTTCTTCCTTTGTTTTGTTTCAACTCTGTGCTGCAATTCTACTTAGCACAAGCATTTCTGTTCAGTTTCTTTCTTTTTTCACAGAAATATAATTTACATACCATACCAGAAACATCTCCTTTTCACAGTGTTATTTTTGTTTAGATAATTATGAGACTTGCTACAATGCCATTTTAGTTCCACAATACTTTGATCACTTCCAAAACAAACTCTGCATACATTAGTAGTCACTATTAATTCTCTTCTCCTAACCCGTGGCTACCTCTAATAGACTTTCTTGAGGCATTACCCACAAATTAAATTCTAGAATATAATACTAGTTGTGTTTGGTTTCTTTTACTGAGCACATTCTCAAGATCCACTCCATTCTCAGCATAGCTGAATAATATTTCATTCCATAAACATATTGTATTCTACCTAGTCATACATCAATTGACAGATGTTAGGTAGTTTCTGGCTTCCTAACAGCAATGTTTCTTTGAACACATGTGTCCAGATTATTGAGTATGAATTTGTTTTCTCACTCTCTTGAGTACCTACGAGTAGAGTTGTTACTTTCTGATAATTCAACTGCATGTACAATGTCTTTTGTATTTTCCATTGTCATTATCGGTACCAGTTGAGAAATCTGTGCAGTGCTATTTCATTTCAATGTGAAGGACTCTCCTTAGGATGTCTTGTAATTTAGGAGTGCTAGTGACAATTTCTCTCAGCTTTTATCTATGAATGTCTTCATTCATCCTTAATATGAATATGGTTCATCATTTGACAGTTCTCTGAGACTTTGGGAGTGTGACTTCTCTTTTTGTTTTATTTATTTCATTTCTTCACTGAAAGGCTAGTGGTTTCCATTATGAACTTGGCTAATAACTTCTCAAGGTCGGAAAGAGTGGACAAGAGGACAATTTAAATGGTCACAGAGCTTATTGTTCTAAATTTTTAAAAATTTATTTATTGTGTGTGTGTGTGTGTATCAGAGGGTACTGTGTGTCTCTGTAGAGGACCAAGGGTGACTTTGGGAATTATCCTGGATTGCTTCTACCTCCTTCTTGCTTTGCTCTGGGATTTCCAAGGCTCCGCCCACCAGGACCTGAAGTGTAGGCCGCCCTCATGCTGTTTCTACTTGGCGTTTTTTATGTAGGACCTGGGTTCTGAACTCAGAACCTTCTGCTTTTGAGACAGAGTCCTAACCCCTGAGCCATCTTTCCAGCCCCTAAAGGAGATTTTTTTTATATAATTTTTTTTTATTTATTCAACTGTGCGTATGTGCATGTGTATGTGCGCGCGTGTGTGTATGTCTGTGTGTGTGTGTGTGTGTGTGTGTAGAACCACGGACGAATTCGCGAACCACCATGGACGCCTCCACCTCCTTCTGCCCCAGGATTCACAGGCTCTGCCCTACCAGGACCAGAAACGCAGGCCGCCTCTGCTTCCGCCCGGCGTCTATACGTGGGGTCTAGGATCCGAACTCAGGACCTTCCACCTGCAAGGCAGAGGCTTAACCCCTGAGCCACTTCTCCAGCCCCCCAAAGGAGATTTTTAAAAAGCATTTTCCTTGCATAAATGTTAGCTGAATTGCTTCAAGTCTTTGGTTAATTTCCAGAGTGTTAAAGCAGTTATTTCCTTTCCTTCTGCCAGTTTTCTTATTGCTTTTATGGAAAAGAAACATTTTAGAGGGGTATTCTGAAGTTTTTTCCAACTTTCTCAACACTTTTTTAAACTAATTTTATTTTTAAATTGTATTAACTGTGATTTATGTGTTTTTACTGCCCATTAACTAACCCCACCCCACATCCTTTCCCATCTTTCCTGTTCTCCTTTCTCATCCATCTTCTCCCTTCTCCATGTCCCCCTACATGTGAAACTGGGTTACATCTAGGATGCCTCCTCTAGTTAGTGTTTGGGAACCAGTTAGGGCCCACAGTGGGTAGACTTTAGAATATAGAAGCTGCCCCTCTTTTTTGTCTAGTACCAGTCCCATATAGTCCCTCAGGGCAGCATCATGTCTAATGGGCTCTTCTCTGTTCCATTGCAAAGTGCTGTGAGGCCAACTGTTGTAGAGGTCAAGTGGCAGTAGACACTGTTGCCTTGAGTTCTTAGGTACCACAGTCCTTGAACGATTGCTACTATCTGACATTATTTATGAAAGAGAACATAGGCCCTAGGGGGAGTTCAAACTATGAAAGTTTAGCTATAAGGACACTATATCAAATTGCCTTTAAAACAACTGTTAATGTACTCATAGATTGGAGGAGCATTTAGCATTCAATATAGAAGCTTCCTTCTGCACGGGAAGGTGTTTATCACAGAAAATCATAACTGGATAACATGCAGAAAATAAGTGACGACAGACTGCTTGACCCTGAACATGACGTCTAAGTCCCCTTCACTCTCATGACAAGGCTCAATACTTTTTGAATACATACAAGCGTAGGAATACCAAAGCATTACAATGATAGCTTGTGTTTGAGTTGCAGGGATAGTGCATCTGTGACAATATCATAGAGCAGTGGAGAATGTGTTAGTGTTTCATAACTCACTTGTCGGACCCACAGCAGAGTTTTTCTGGAAGCTGTAAGGAATACACGTCATAGACCTTCAGAGCTAAGCTATTCTCATTGTTTTACTAAATGTTCATGTTGTTAAACTGCCTTCTTAATGCTTATATTTATGTACATTGATCAACACTGTGGCCAGGCTCCATCAGAGAAATGTCTTATTGCAGTGGTCAGTGTATGTTATGGTTGCATTTTGGTGTCAACATGAGAGTTGCAGACTGTTTGGGTCATAGCTGTGGAAGGTTAATGTTTGGAATGGCCCCTGAACAAGTCTGCGGGTACTTGATCGATTGCTATGGAAAACCCAGCCCATAGTGGGTGGTACTTTCCAGTGGTGGATCAGATAATAGGAAGTACAAGGATGATGGACTTGCTCTTCCCTTATCCAGTGTCGATTTGCTGTGGAGTCTACTCAGCGAGCATCCTGCACTTCTAAAGCATCGTGGTTTTCTTTGTTGTTTCTGCTGCTGCCTCTGTCCTTGGCTGACTTGGAGCTTCATCTTTCCACCACGTTGGTGCTGTTCTCAATGCCTTTGGAGCCTGGCCTCTAGGCCTTGCTGCTGTTCTCTGTTCATCAAAGCCCAGCTGTTTTTCACTGTTTTGGAACTCAGTGTCTTCAACTCTCCAGAGAAGTAAAGGTTTGAGACCTTCTTGGGTCTTTTGGCTTTGCAGAGCATTCCAGTCAGGAATGAAGCTGCTGTGGGTGGCTACTTTGAAGGACACTATTTTTATTGTGAGTCATTTTAATAACTTATTATATATATTACATTCTATAGGTTCTGTTTCCTCAGAGAACCCTGACGAATACCATGTATAATGCAGAAACTTGTAAATGGCCAAAGTACAGTTAATAAATGATGGTGGAGTACCAACGGGCTATAAATGGTATAGCTGCATCTCTCCCTTCCTAGGCTCAGGAAATATATCAAAAGAGTGGCCAGAAAGAATGTTAGAGCCAGAGGGTAGACAGATGTATCACACAGAGATGTCTTAAGGACATGAAGTGACTGTTGCACTCATGAACTCTCTGCTGTTTTTATCTTCACAAGGCCTGCGTGAGATTGGACCCCTCAATGTTCTATCATGGAAAGAGATGGGGCCCTGAGGACTAACAGAAGTTAAGGTTGCTGTGTAGCGGGGGTCCATTTTCTTTAGCAGTATAACCACCCATCCTTGGAGAAGAAGAAGCCATGATAGTAGGAGAGGAACTTGGAGACAGAACTTGAAGGTGATGAAAGAGTAGAAGGTGTGTGTGTGTGTGTGTGTGTGTGTGTGTGTGTGTGTGTGTGTGATAAATGAATGTGTCATGAGAAAGGATAAAACCTCTGGTTTAGATCAAGGAGATGGTTCAGTGGGTGAAAGTGATTGCCATGAAAGTGTGAGGACCTGAGTTCAAATCTAAGAATCCATGTAAAAGCCATAGGTAGCAGCATGTATCTGAATACCTGGCAATCCCATCCATACTTCTGTTTTGTTTTCATCTAATGATTCCATCTAGCACTTCCATCCTTTGCTGTTTATATTGGAAGACCTTGTTGAAAAGAAAGTTGTTGATCTCTTGGTTTGAGATATAACTAGTGTTTCTGTATCTCTCTCTTCTCTCATCTTTCATCTCTTCTTTCTCTCTCTCTCTCTCTCTCTCTCTCTCTCTCTCTCTCTCTCTCTTTCTCCCGCCCCCGTTGCTCCCCCTGGATATGTGATATGTGTGCAGTTTCTACAACTCTACTTTGTTTTTATTTTTTTGAGACAAGATTTCTCACTGGCATGGAACTTACCAGGTAAGTTAGTCTAGTTGGCCATGAGCTCCAGGATTTAGTCTCGTCTCTGTCTTTTGAGTACTGGAATAATATGCACTTGTTTTCAGGCACAGTTTTTCCTCATGGGTTCTGGGGATCGGGCTCAGGTTTTTACCCGCTGAGCCATCTTCCCAGCTCCAGTTCTGTGTTTCTTACAATGCTCCTGTTGATGCGCCCATTACTGGTCCAGGATCTACCCAAACCTAAGTCATCTGAAAAAATCATCAGTTTCAGTCAAAGACTGTTGCCCTTAACCCAACCAAATTGCCCAGCGATGTGTGCATTGTTTCAAAGCAGACTGGACAGGCTCAGAAGAACTCTGAGGCAGAAGTGAAAATGCATGTGTACTTAAAGGCTGATCCATCATCTCCCCCAAGGCATCAGCCAGAGGTGTGTGCCAGCTCAACTCCTTTCTCATGACAGCTTTCCTTCCAGCTTGGACAGGCGACATGACCTTTGGGGACATTGGCAGGCTGATAAAGGATCAGAAGGAGCAGAAGTAAATCATGAATCAACTAAGCTGAGTTATGCCACTGGCCAACAAAAGAGGATGAGAGTAGGGGAAATCATATCCAGTTAGGATCCAGGAACCCTGCCAGACACTTCCACGTGAATGACACCATTTATTTTTGTGAAGATCCTAAAGGGCTGGCATTATTAACCTCATTTTCTAGATGAGAAAATTGTAACTCAAAGGCAAATTGCTTGTTAGCCACAAAAACATTTAGTGTGGTACCCAAACCGCCTTCTTTCCATTATAGCACACTGAAAAGCATCAAATTTTAAGGCATGTTGATTCAAGGTAGAGGAATTGTGGTGCTACGCTCTCTGTGTGTGTGTCAGCTCATCATGACCAGAATGCTGGCAAGGTTCTGTGTAGTACTGCCATCCTTTTAGTTTCTCTAGAGCTAGGAAGACAAGAACTGTCCATAACTAGAAATTGCAAATGGAAACAATAGTTAAAAATCATCAAGAACTGCTTTCTTAGTTCTTTCCATCTTCTGGAGTCTATCATTATGAAGGCCAGAAAGGGGAAAGAATGTTATACAATTTTGATGTGGCTGCATGTAAATTTCCTTATTCCCCTTGACCTCCTCCATTCCAGCTACATCACTAAGTAGAATACTTAGGGGAATAAGCAACTCTGTTACTAGGAACATTTTCCTGCCCTGTTCCCTCAGCTATTCCTATGACTTTTCTTGCACTACTTGCTCATGTCTCTGATGTCATTTCCTTAGAGACCTCCATGTTTCTGACCTGCCTATCTGCTATAGCTTTCCCCAAGATAGCAATCCCATAATTCTTAATTCTCCAAATCTCTACTGATTATAGGATATTTTTCTTTTCTTTTTCCATTTTAAATCTCTTCAGTAAATGTTTCACTGTTTACTAGAAGATTGGTTTGAAAACTTGTTCTGAAAAGACCAGATGTATATTTCAAGCTTTTTAGACAATGGGGTCTCTGTATCAGCTCCTTGACTCTTTTGTTAGCCTTCATAACAATATGCAAATGAACAAATGTGTATTTGTGCCACTAAATGTACACTTGCAAAAATAGGCAGGAAGTTATACTTTGTCTACTGGCCTTTGTTTGCTAACCTTTGAGCATTTTAGAAAGCAAGTCATCTGAAATTATGGGTCTTACCATCATTAGTGTTCTCAGTTTGAAATATATAATCTACTACCCATGAATTGGGGACTCTAAGAAAATTTAGGTAACTAAATCAGTAAGTTATGAACCTTTTAACCTGAAATCCTGTCTGTCAACATACTACACTACTCTGTAACAATATTCTACCTTAAATCTTAAAAGTAATTCAAGAGCTGAGAGTTTAGCTGGGAGTGCTTGTCTAACAGATATAAATCCCTGGTTCTATCCCCAGCACTGCATAAACTTGTAATCCCAGTACCTAGGAGGCAGAGGCCTGTGGATCAGAGTACAAGGTCATTCTCTGCTACATAGCCATTTGAGGCCACCCTGGACTATATGAGACCCTGTCTTAAAAATATTATTTTAAAATAATGAGAAGAAGAGAAGAAAAAATACAAGAGACAGGTATCTCTACAACTGCTATTGGCAAGATCTCTATGATGGAGGGCACTGTTCCCCTATCCCTGCTGAACTGGGCAAAACTAAAGATTGGAGATCTGGGTTGATGACCTACAGAGAGCTTTTGAGAGCTCACAATGGAGAGGATCCATCCCCTGTCTCAGCAGGGAGTAGGGAACTGGAAAAATGCTGAGTGCACTGATGGGGGAACAGAAATAGCTAGCTCTGGAGTGGGACACATCTGTACAGAACCTTACTTTGCACCAACATGACCAAGCTGAGACGCAGTGGGTCACTCCACATCTAAAAACAGTCAAACCTCGACTCCTAATGGAGCCTTGAGGTGAAATAAGAACACTGTCGTGGATGTCAGTCTGAATCACTGACCTGAGTCCTTGAGAAACTGAGGCCTTCTAAGAAGACACGAGAATAAGTCATACACCTTTTCCAATCCCATCAAGAGAGTATGAAAGGTCTATCCCCATGACTGTGTTGTGTGTCCGTGCACAACGATCATGTCTAGAAAGTTCTAGTGTTCTTCCTGCTATAGCCACTTTGGACCTCTTAATGAATTTAAGCAGAGGCTTCACATTTCCCTGTATATTACACATTATAGAACTTGGTCTGACTCCACATAAATACACTAAACTCAGACTAGAGGGGATGAAATCAGTGACCGAACGGGAACAATTTTAAATGAACTCAGTTTACCTCATATTGTCTCCCTTTAAACTTTGCTGAAAACCAGAATGATATTTTTAAAAGATTCATTAATCTTTAGAAAAATGAAAAAATTTGAGATCCTGCAAATGTATACTTGTGAGTTCATGTCCCTGTTCTCCACTGTGGGTAGAAGGGAACTGAAGAGAAACAGTGAGATAATTTCATGCAGATTAACTGAAGTCCCAATCGAGTTTTAATTCTTTTGAAAAATATGAGAACACTGAATTCTCAGTCTCAGAGATGCTTGTCTAGAATTATCCTGTGTTGGAATGAGGCATTAGGGTCATTTTGGAACACTGGGAAAACCACCTAATTCATATTCCTTGCATGGTCCTTGCAAATTAAACAAAATCCATTTATATTCAAGAAATTAGTGCTTTAGGTCTAAGATCAAAACTTGGTTTGTGTTGAATAAGCAGCTCTTGCAGCGTAAGCTGCCTCCCTGGAGAGAAAATGAGGCCAATCTGAGGCCAATAGGAGGACATCAGGATAAGAGGACATGACCAATGGCAGCTAGCAGATTGTGCATGTCCACTCTGGATGCAACAGACACCATGGTCACTCAGGAAGAGGAGGGAATGGACACAGAAATGCTCTAGTTTGTAATGATGCTATTTTCAGGAAACCCTGCATGTAGTCCTGGGTCAGGAGAGCCCTCATCTGCATGTTGATTCAGTTAGTAACAGTTCTGGGCCACTACAGCAGCATAGTAAAGGTTTTGCCTGCATTACTCCTCCTAAAGACTTATTTCAGAGACACAAGACTCTTTAGAGTCTACTCTTTGGGCCTTTTATGACAATGGGGGTGATTGTTTGGGAAAATACTTCTTGTATCTAGGGAGGGCATCTTGGAGAGGGATGCTGGGCTCCAGACACAAAGTGAGTCCCCAGAAACCTAGAAGAGGAAAGAAGTGGCAGGTGGTGCATGTGGCAGACTACTGTCCACATTGACTTTCTGAAAATTAAATTTGGAAGTAATTCAGTAAGTCTCTCAAACAATCACCCAAAGAAAATGAAGAGATAATTACAGCATGACCCTGAGGCTGAACTTTAATGTCCCCTGGTGGCCTAATGGGTCACGTGAGAAGTCCTCAGCTTGTCCCCTAAGCTCAGTGGTCCAATCATCCTTCTCATATCACCACTTCTTCCATGTTTCTTGCCTCTAAGATTTATCTTGAGCTCTTATCCTGCAACATCATCTTTCCTTTTTTTCTTCTTTTGCCTGATAATTATGACTCCATTTTTCCTCTTTCTGTAAAGTTCCATTAATGCATCTAAATACAATGTCCCCCTTTTTCTTTGGGCCAGCATTGTAGCTCATCAGTGCTTCTATCAATGGCCTATTACTGTCTGCTCTTTAGCTGTCAGTCTGGGAACCCCATCAGGGGAAGGATTGGGAAAGTTTCTCTCTTGCTTTTAGCCTGAAGCACAATGGTCTCTTGATAAATATGGAATAACTTCATAAATAAATGAATGATAGAATGAGTAGATGGATGGATATTTGCTACATTGTGAACTGTGAACTGTGAAGTCTTGGAGAATAAGGGACTGTGTGTGTGTGTGTGTGTATACACTGGCATATGTACACACGTCTGAAGAGAATGCTGAGTATCTTGCTTTGTCACGCTCTGCCTTAAGTCCCTTGAGACAGGGTCAATCACTGAACTTAGAGTTGGCAGGGTAGTCACGGTGGTCAGCAAGCCTTAGCAGCCATCCTGTTTGCTCTCTCCTTTCTCCAGTCCATGGGTTTCAGGTGTGCACGTAGTCACACCAGTCTTTTTTGCATAGGTTCTGGAGATTTGAGTTCATCCCTTCATGCTTGCTTAGCAAGTGCATCTATCTAATAAGCGTATCCCTACCTTAACGTCTCCAACTCCACTATGCTTTCTTATACATACTCACATCTTATACAATATTAAGCAGTTAAGAAGACTCAGTTATTGCTTCTTTATAGGATGATATGTTACCCAAGAAGGCATATTTTTATTCTGTTGTGGAAAAGACTGGATATTCAGCACAGAATAGTTGCTTTGGACAGAATTGCTGTGGAAGCATAGAAGCTTGCCCTAGATATCTCTCTACCAACTTCAATGTAAGACCCTCAGGCATTCCTTCACTGACCTCCATCCCTTGTTCATGTAGAAACTTGTTTTCACAGTGCAGCTATGCATCCCGTTAACCAGAGACAGTGTTAATAGTAAAGAGCTATTTTCATGGAACAATTATTCACTGATACTTTCCTTCAAGTGTCCTCGTTTGGAAAAATAAATCATATGTCCACACAAGTTGTGTGCAAAGTCAAATACATACGCTATAAACCTCAGGTTATTTAATGTTTTCACCAAGGCCAAATGTAATACAACCTGATGAGGTGATGAAGAATGAGGGATGAGGAAAAAATACTCAGGAACAAAAATACATTGAAGCATCATCAAACAGGAAAAAGAAGTTGCATAGGATAGTGTCTCTGTGCTTATGGAGTCTAGAAAAGGATTCAGAGCAAACATGGCCTTGCAAAGGGACCACGGAGAGTTGTGGGAAGAAAAGAAAAGAAGGCTCCTCTGGTTACAACAGTTAAGCGAGAGTTAATAGGAGCTTCTGCCTGACAGTGGCATGGAGAGATGTGGGCTCTGTCCAGGCACTACTTGTGCACACTCTTGGAAATTATATTTCCAAGGCAGAGGAGTCTGGGGACTGTGAACTCTACACAAGGCAGGCAGATTTCCCAGACTGTTGGCAGATTCTTAGAGGAATTCAGTAATTTTCAGGGGATCCCAAGGTTTTTTTTTTTTTTTTTTCTGGAAGGAAAGAATATTCACTAAGGACAACACACGCTGAACTGGGAATGAGACCACTCAGGACAGGAAGCAATATTCCTTTGACACTATTCTTTATTTGCATCTAGAGAAGGAATTTTGAGAGGGACTGATCTAGCAAATAATTACCCTGAAAGAAATACTCACATGATAACTAACTGTAAGATAACCATAGGGAAAAAAATACTGCATATCTTTGTATTTTCCCATCTGATATACCTCACTGCTTCCTTTCTTTCTTTTCTTTCTTTCATCAATCACCCAAAGTCAAATTTAACTTATTGGAATGTATTACTAATGCATCATCATGATTTATATCAACTGGGTCTAGACTGATATCCTGAACCTAGCAAAAAGGAACATTTAATGAATATTTTTTAATTGAGTTGCTCTCTGGAAATGTTCTTGGGTAATGGAAATTTGCTTTATCTGACTCATTCTTTAAACTAACTATCAGATATAAGCAATGCCCATGGCTCCTTGATTATTTATTTTATAAATATCAGATTTGAGAAAAAGTTTTTGTCTAATATAGACTGTACTATTTATAATGGGCATTTTCCCCACACAGTGTAGCATAACACTTTCCTCTAAGTACCTCTCTGGAAGTTACAGAATAGAAAATGCAAATATCCTTTCAATATTCATTTCATGGGCATTAATTAATTTTTTGTGTTCATGGAGTTTCATATCACTTTGGTTTTTTAGTTCTTTTCCTCTTTTAGTTTTTCTGAAGTTTGAGAATTAGTGTTAACATTGCAGAAAATAAATGGAACAATTCATGAGTGAGAAATTATATTCAAGAATTTGGTAAAGTTGTGAGGTAGATTGAACATAGCACGGAAATACATTGACTCTCTTAGCAGCACCAAAGTAGTCAGCCAAGGGGAAGAAAAATTCCTTCTCTCTCTGTTTCTCTGTCTCTTTCTCTCTCTCTTTGTGTCTCTGTCTCTCTATCTTCTTTTTCCCTTGAGTGAAACCAGGATGACTATCCAGATATTATTAATGAAGACCTTGAATTCCTATTTGTCCTTCCTCCATCTACGAGTTCTGGGATTATGGACATGCACCAACCATGCCTGTTTCATAGGTTCTAGGACTGGATCCAGGGCTTTGTGCATACTAGGCCAGGCATTCAGTCAACTGAGCTACATTCCCCAGTCCTTATTCTCTCTTGACTGTCTCCTGAGCATTGGAATGTGGCAGGCCCATTTCATTGGGATCCAGTTCATTGCTGCTGATTCTAACAAGCAGCCAAATCCTTTCTTCAGCTTGTTGCTTTTGTCAAGGGTTTCCTTCCATGGATGCCTGTTCCCTGCTCCTTTTAGCTCTGTCCTTTTAAGCGTCTGGCATTTTGAGGTCAGATACAATCTTAGAGCAGAGAGTAAGAAAGCATGAAAATACCAAAGGCCTGACCCCCCAACATTTCTTTTCTGACATTTTAATAGATGGAATTCACCCTTACACCAAGTGTTGACAAAGATTAGACAATTTTTTATGTTGCAAAAAAGAAAGAGTTTACCCATGGATAGACCCTGACTCAAAGTGCCTGGTGAACCAGAATGCTTATTTAGTTCATGTGAGGATGGAAAGGAGTCTTTGGGCTAGTTTCTAGATATGTGTTGGGAAACATTAAAATATTGGTTTAGTAGCAGCCTGCTTAGGAAACACAACCTTCAAAAGTTCCCACCTTCTTTTGCAAGGATGAAGAAGGGAAACGACCCTTTTGTTCCAAGTCTCTAGGAGGTCAGTTGAGAAATACTGTGTGCTTAGGAAGAAGATGGTCATCGCTCAATTCATCTACTACCCTTACGTTCAATCATTGTAAATGATAACTCTGCCCAGGAGTGCTCTCAGGTTGTTTCCATGCCGTGAGCTCCTGTTTCCCACAATGCCTTTCTTCCTCCGGGAAGACCTGCCAGACAAATGACTAATCCAAAATTCCATGCCAGTTCAAGGTACCTCTGTGACATCATCCATCGTTTCCCTAGCTCGATACAGGAGCTGTTTTCCTTTTTGTATGACATTCCTTTAATGCTTCATTAAGTCATTTTCAAATTGATCACCACACATCAGGAGCCCTGCTAGGAAACGAGAAAAGCAAGAATGAAGTGAGATGTAAGCTTTCTAAACTAAGTGTGTTCTGATTGCTTTGGTGAGAATATAGTTGCTCATTGGTTCAATGTATAACATGATCATGGTTTTCTAAAGATGCATTGCCTGGGAATATATTTTGGCCATACAACTAATTAGGCTGCATGGATAGAAGCACTCTTGACTCTGTTGTGCCTCAGTTTCCTTATTTGTAAAATAGGCACATCAGTAGCATTTTGTAGATGGCCATTAGAAGTAAATGAATTGATGTTCAACAAATGATGTTCAGTAAATGAATGATGTTCATTCAGGACAGTGTTTGAAATTTAGGAAGCAACTTTGTTTATTTAGTTTATTTTTCACTAGACTTTCTTTTGTCTAGGGCAGAGCCTTAGTTTTTTTTTTTTTTTGTTTTTTTTGTATATTCCAAGCATTTGATATAGTACGTATCACACCACAGATGCTTAATAAATATTTGTTGAATGAATAAGCGTTATACATCAGATTAGTTATAAAGAGAAAAGACTCTAGCTTATACATCTCTTCAAACACAGGGAATTCACTATTTGTTCCCTTAAGACATTCAGCTTCAAAAGCCATGTAGGAAACCATACTAAGCCCAGAGAATTTTCCATCCACTCTGGAACTACTATTGATTTTACCTACTGAAATATTTGGCTCCTTCATAAAATGAAAAATTATTCACAAACAAAGCAGGAAAAAGTCTTTAAATGCTTATATCTGCAATTCACATGTGATTTAACATTTTTCGTTTTTGGATAGGAATGAAAAATGTCTCTCTGTTTGGGATAGAAGTAAAAAATGGCTCCAAATCAATTGGTTATTTGGTCTGTAGTCGTTTCAGAAGATGTATGGGGAACAAAAATAATTTTGTAAACTGATTTTTGCTTGCAAATGACAGATCAGATTTTCTCCCTGGCTCAGCCAGAAACCAGGGTTTTATATATAGGGGTTCATTGCAATGAAATTTTCCAGCTAAGTGGGCCAAGTATATTTCTTGGTGTGTGTGTGTGTGTGTGTGTGTGTGTGTGTGTGTGTGTGTGATCTCTTTCCTCTGTCTAATGATAGCTTGAGTAAACTGATTAATTCAATTCTGCTCTTCTGGAAAAAAAGAGACTTTTAGTCTGATGATAACAGTACAATGCCTTACAAGGACCAAGGAGATTTGTCTAGATTTTTATCTTTTTTTTTTTTTGTCCCTACTAGGAACAAAATCAAAGAATGCAAGACTGTACCTGTCTCTTGTTCAAGGTAGAACTCAACTTGAGACCTACATAGACAAAGATTCTTCTTCCCTTCACTAAGAATTCTAATCATACTGGCAGTAATTTATCATATATATGGTTTTAGTCCCCATAACTGTGGCATATGATAACTTTATCATATTAGTCTCTGTAGATGAAACATTAACACTTTATATTCTCAGACATGTAGAATGCTAGATATTTATTTTCACAATGGTCTTCCATGTTACTCGGGGATCTAGTCCCCTTACTCAGAACCTTGAAATTCTTCATTGTAACCTTCCCATCTATTGGTGAACCAGAATAAAAAAACATGTAATTGGTTATTGCTCTCTCCTACAATGCATTCAAGTTCTAAGCCTCTGTCTCTGCAAATGAGACCTAGTGCTAGATATGGAAAATCTTATGTCCACAGGTTGATGTCCTTATGAGAACAGTGGCAGAAAGACATAGGGAAGAAGTTTATATTGTGCTGGATGAAGAGAGAGAGAGAGAGAGAAAGAGCTTCTTATGAACTCTTTCAGATATTAAAAATGTTGTGTCATTATCTACTAATGCACTTCAATGAGATGTCTTCTGCCATTTTTTCTTTTGTACTTCAGTAATAATGAGCATGCTTTTTTGATGCTTTTAAGATTTATTTTTATCACTGACTTTTTAGCAACCTGATTATGATGTGCCTTGGAATGGCTTTCTCTATGTTTATTGTGCTTTGGGGTCATTGAGCTCCTTGGGTATGCGGGTTTACTATTTTCACCAGATTTGACTATTTAAAGTTGCTCCATAATCCACTGAAACTTGTTACGTTTTTATCACTCAGGTATATTTCTGTTTCTCATTTCATTTTGACCAGTTTTGAGTGTTATGCCTTCAATTTCTTTAAATGTTTTCTTCCAAGGCCATTTGATCTGCCATGAATCCCATTCAGTAGATGCTTCATCCGAAACATTGTACTTCTCATCTGTAGTTCAGTTTCAGTGTTTTCAATGGTTCATGTGTCTCTACTTAATATGCTCAATCTTTCCTACAGTTTCTTCTAATTTGTTGTGTGTTTGGGTGTGAAGGTCTGTGGGTCATATGCTATGCCATGCAAGTGGAAATCAGAGGAGAGCTTCATGGAGTCAGTTCTCTTCTTCCACCTTTATGTAGGCTCCAGGGACTGAACTCAGTCATCAAGGCTTTTTTGGCTTTGTCTTGAATGATTTTGGTTTGTAGATTTTACTGGTTTCCAGATAAGAGGTTAATCTCATCTTATTTTTCCATTTAAATTCGAACTTAGCAGTGGGCTGAGTGGTCAGGGCTATAAATATCTTAGTTCTCTTCACGTGGTCTGTCTCTTTTCCCTTTGAAGTCTGACAGGCTCTGTGGCAACTTCGACCACCATAACAGCAGCAGTTTCTGAACCCTAACTTTAAGAGACAGGGAGCTTCCATTTCATGTCTTTCAGAACACTTTCTCCCATCATGCAACTAGGAAGCCCATCACCCCATAGATGATACTACATGGAGAAAGGCAGAGCCCTACTCCCACCACACACAGACAGTTCCTGCTACATTTTACTTGACAGCCAGCACCAACTTATCAGCTATGTGAGTGAGTGATCTTGGAAATAGATCATCTAGTTCTAGTCAAGCTGTCTAGGCAGATGCTACACGAAAAAGAGACAGACTGTCTCTTTAAACCATACAGATATGACTACACGAGCAGAATATGGCTGTAGCTGCTTTTAGTTGTTAAGTTTTGGTGTAGTTTGTAACATAGCAATAGATACCTGGAATGCCAGTTCTTAAGAGGCAGGATCCATTATTTGGCACAGTATTTGAAAATAAGCTGAAAAAATGAAGGATAATTAAGTGTCTAAAAAATGAAACAGGGATTTGCTGACCTTGTAATAGTAGGTCTTCAGTGGTATGGGTTGTTTATGTCACGATTCAACATATTGATCAACTGAGATTGATAAAGATTGCATAGTGTATCGGACAAATCTTGCAATGTTCACTGGCGACAACAAGTCATATGTACCACGGCAGCGGGCATCCCACATGGGAGGAAAGCCATACATTTCACTTTGCATAACTGATCCTTTAATGCATACTCAATAATATGCTGGATTTCTAATCATGAAACTAAAGTGAAATATGCCTCTAAGGTCACATTTTGACTCTGGATTTTTTTAATATGTGTTTTTTTATTTTAGTGTTTCATATATGAATAAAATTAATTTATTTTCATCTTTAAGCCCTGATGACAACCCACCTCTTTTTCCCTTTTTAACCCTTCATCTCTCCTGCCAGACTGTCTTCTATTTTTTTTTTCATTTGTGTGACCCATTTTGTGTTTCATCTAGTTTCTCTTTGATGACATAGGTTAGACATCATAGACCAGTGGAACATGCCATTGAGGAAAGCATTTTCCTTTCAGTGTTATTGACTCTGGATTTTAGATCTTTAAACATGAACTGTTTTCTGCACTTGCTTGCAGATAGCCTTCATTTAAATGAGCCTTCCTTCCATATGTATATAGTGGTTTCTTTCATTGTGCAACCCTCCTCTGTACATGATCTGACTGATGAAAGATGACTAGGACGTAAAGGAGACTCCAAAATAGGGGCTCATGTGATCCTGAAGAGTTATGATGGGGGAACATTTCAAAAAGAGAGCTTGAATATGTAGAATATTTAAAAAAATCTCAGACTGTGACCATATTGGGGGAATTCCAAACTCAACATGAAGAAAGCATGAGGAATATTTGCAGTGATTCCAAGTAAGGTTCTGAGTAGTCTAAGAGCAGGCATTGTGACCAACACTGATCAGAGAAGGTACAGCTGTGGGATTAGCAAGCTCATGGCTGGGACTAACATCTGCTGAGTGGTCAGTTACCTTCTGGATCTATATATGTTTATTAAAAAGGCTCTTATGGGCTGGAGAGATGGCTCGGGGTTAAAATTCTGCTTTGCAAGCAGAAGTTCCTGAGTACAGGTCCCAGGTCTCACTTAAAAATGCCAGGCAGAAATGGCAGTGACCTGCATTTTGGTCCTGGTGGGCAGAACCTGGGAAATCCCAGGAAAAAGCAAAGAGGTATTAGAAGCAATCTAGATGATTTCCAAAGTCACCTTTGGTCTTCTACATGGGCACACAGTTCCCTCTGATACACGATACACACACACACACACACACACACACACACACACACACACACACACACACTAAAGTTTAAAAAAAGGCTCTCGTGCTATGTAGCATATTGCTGTTGCCTCTGGGTTGTTAGCTCATGCTTCCGCTTGGCTAGGCGAGCTATAATTCCAGCTCTTTCATCACAACCTAATACAGGTGTTGCTGGAAGATGTTCGTACATGTGAAGGGCATCTCCATGCAATTGACTTTAGGGAAAAGAAATTGTCTTTGGGCATAGCCAGGTCTACTCAGGTGAAAGGTCTTATAAGTTAAGCAGGTTTCTCGATTGCATGAACACAAAGTTTTGGTTCAAGATAACAACAGTGGCTTTTGCCTTCCAATTTCCAGTATTCCAGGCTGGCTTATAGATTTTGGATCTGTAAACACCTCTAACTTTGTAAGATGATTTCTTGGAGTAACTGCCCATCTCTCTGCTTCCCAATCTTTTTCTCTGTAGAATCCTGCCTGGCATATAACCCACGAGGGCACATGGGCACTAGGGAATTACCATTTCAACAGCACATGTGAATTCCTTTGCCAAAACACCAGGGAGTAGAGCCACTAGCATCTGGACCTGGTTACACATATCCAGAAGTGACCAAATGGTGCCACCAACCTAGCCTGATCTTGGTGGCATCACTTACACCCTTGAAAGAGAAGAACAAGTTTTCCCCTGCCTCTATCTGCATCACTCAGCAAATCAATGCAAGCTCACCTTGGAAATCTAATTGATTGCTCTAGATACCCAGGGGCTTCGTAGGTGGCAGAGTAACATACCCTAGCAAACATTTACCCTTACACTAGGGTTCAAGTGCTGTGGGAACTAGAGCTGCTTTAAGGAATTTTTCTGACAGGCAATTATCTGCACTGCTCACAAGGGCTCAGCAATGCTTACTGGAAGGTGGCGATTTAAACTCTTTGCACATACAATGGCCTCAGAATTAACTGTGATGTCTGTGTTAAAAGGAGAGAAAGAGGCATGGAAAGAAAGGAGAGATCTACAGCCAATGTCAATGTGGGCGGCTCGAATAAAGACATCTGCTTCATGCCCAGTGGCGGTCAGAGCTGCAGATAAGACGTTTGACTGTGAAGGGGATGGAGGATGAGATGTGGAAATATTATCATGTCATTCTATAAATCACTGGTACATCCTCACTTTGAATATAGCAGCTCAAGCCAGCTGTCTTATCTCCAGGAGGATATAAATGAAGGGGACAAAGGTCAGCGAGGGGCAGTGGAGCTGATTAGAGACATCAGGAATGAGCTGGGTGCCAGGGGCCAAAGGGTAGATTTGACTGGCAGGGAGACTAGTGGGTGATTACAGCTCTGTATTACACAGTTGTATAGAGGGAGTGTCCAGAGAGCAGGTAGAGGTAAATGAAGTAATGAAGGGCTCCGGAAAGGCCAAGTGGGTGTTCCTATTTATCCTGCCTCATGAAATTAAATGGCAGCAGATTTGAAATGGATGAAAGGATATCTCCCCAACTGTGTAAGGTGTCTAGTTTTCTATGGAGCTTGTGGGAGGCCGTTAGGCATACTGAGGAGCCTGCTGGAGAGCTTAGACGGGGGTTGGAGAAGCGCTGTCTGCCATGGGTTGGGGGTGTCTGGCTGCTAACATCTCCTGCCTTCTTTCTGTCTGAGCTCCGGCTTCTGCACTTTCAGACTTGCAGGGGCGGTGTCTGTTTTCAGGGCTTTCCAGCTCTGAGGGTTGAATCTTTGTATCACCCTGCTGTGAATTTAGGACATCCAGGAGACACACCCAGTGTGACTACCACTCCATCACAGCTCCCCCTGCTGGGGAAGGAGAAGAACAGGCAGCTGGGAAATGGCAGAAAGAGGGTGACTTCTGAGATCCCCAGACAATTGAGATACTGATAGGCAGAAGGCTTTTAAGGGTAAATTAAAGGTTAATTCATACCTCCTTTTGGATCCCACAGTTATCTCAGCTTCTTGACTTAAGTAAATTACCAAATTACCTCTTTCCTGAACCTGTTTCTTTCTCTTTCCAGTGGTGATAATAAAACACTTCACATTTATTTATTTATTTATTTATTTATTTATTTATTTATTTATTTATTCATTCATTCATTCATTCATTCATTCATTTCCATTTATTTATTTATTTATTTTTCACTTCAGGCATTCAACCACACAAGCAGTGTTTGGTAAATGAAAGTTACTATTAGAGCTACCATAAAAAGATTAGCATAAACCTTTAAGTGATTTGACAAGCCAAACTAGTAGTTAGTGGAAGATTCAGAATTCAACTGCCAATCCATCATCACAGGAGATGTTTGCTTCCCCCACAGGACCACAGCGATTGCAGTGCAAGACAGATCTGCACACAGTCCCAGGCAGGCTATAATGAATGCCATGTGCGTGGTACTTGGGATAGCTAAAAAGCACCAGGTGGGTTCAGAGAAGGGAAATGCTGGCTGGCATGGGGTGGGGAGGCTCTGGAAGGCTTCTGGAAAGAAGAATCATTTAAAATGAATCTTAGTTGACATGATCTTATACCTGAGTGATCCCAAAAACTCCACCAGGAAGCTCCTGGAACTAATTGAGAAGTTCAGCAGGGTGGCAGGATACAAAATAAATGTGCAAAAATCAGAGGCCTTCCTATATGCCCAGAATGAAAGAAGTGAAAAAGCCTTAAGAGAAACAATACCATTTACTATAGCCCCTAAAAAAATGAAATACCTTGGTATAAACCTAACTAAGGAGGTAAAAGACCTTTACAATGAAAACTTTAAAACCCTAAAGAAAGAAATTGCAGAAGACACCAGAAGGTGGAAAGACCTCCCTTGTTCCTGGATTGGCAGAATCAACATTGTAAAAATGACCATCCTACCAAAGGCAATATACAGATTCAATGCTATACCAATCAAAATCCCAAAGCAATTCTTCAAAGAGGTTGACCAAATAATCTCAAAGTTCATATGGAGACACAAAAGACCCAGGAGAGCAAAAACAATCCTGAGTAACAAAAACACAGCTGGAGGTATTACCATACCAAACCTAAGTCTATACTACAAATCCATAGTTATAAAGACAGCCTGGTACTGGCTCCAAAATAGACACACAGATCAATGGATAAGGATTGAAGACCCAGATATAAGCCCACAAAGTTACAGCCATTTGGTCTTTGACAAAGGGGCCCAAAGAATCCAATGGAAAAAGAACAGCATCTTCAATAAATGGTGCTGGCAAAACTGGATCTCCACATGCAGAAGATTGAAGCTGGACCCGTACTTGTCACCATGTACAAGACTTAATTCCAAATGGATCAAGGACCTTGATATAAGGCCAGAGACTTTAAAAACCATAATTGAAAGGATAGGGAACTCCCTCGAGCTGATTGGGCTAGGCCAACACTTCCTAAACAGACATCCAATGGCACAATCACTGCTACCAACTCTCAACGTTGGGATCTTGTGAAATTAAAGAGCTTCTGTTCAGATAAAGAGATTGTCACACGAGCTCAAAGGCAACCCACAGAATGGGAGAAAATCTTCACTAACCACATATCTGACAGAGCTCTACTGTCCAGAGTGCACAAAGAACTTAGAAAATTAAACTCCTAGGAAAACACTGGCCCAATTAAAAAATGGGCCCTGGAACTTCAAAGAAACTTTACCAGAGATGAAATTAAAATGTCTAACAATCATCTTAAAAAATGCTCCACTTCCTTCGCCATCAGGGAAATGCAAATCAAAACTTCCCTGAGATATCATCTCACCCCGGTCAGGATGGCAAAAATCCACAATACAAACAACGACAAATGCTGGAGAGGATGTGGAGAGAGGGGAACTCTCCTACATTGTTGGTGGGAATGCAGGCTCATACAGCCACTCTGGCGAGCCGTCTGGAGATTCTTAAAGAAATTAAAGATTGAAATGCCATATGACCCTGCTATCCCACTTTTGGGAATAACCCCCCATGCAGCAGAGGTTCGCCTCGATAGCACAAGCTCGACCATGTTCATAGCAGCACTGTTTACAATAGCAAAGTCATGGAATCAACCTAAATGTCCAACAGTTGACGAGTGGATAAGGAAACAGTGGTACATCTATACAATGGAGTACTACTCAGCCATCAAAAATGATGAATTACTGGAATTTGCTGGGAAATGGATGTCATTAGAAAGAATTATATTAAGTGAAGTATCCCAAGCCCAGAAAATTAAGCGCCGTATGTACTCCCTAATAGGTGGCTCCTACTACCAAACTCACCCAGCCCACATTGAGACACTCAAAAGTAAACCTATGAAACACAGTAATTGCAAGGATTATGAACAAGAGAGATGGGTTAGGAGGGCCACACCAGAAACAAGGAGAGAGGAGACCATGTTACAGCAGAGAAAACAGGCCTCCATCAAGGTCTGCAAGTAAGTAATGAGAAACCTGGTTAAGTTCACAGACGTTCTTTCCTGATCTCACCAGAAGGGGAGGGCATATAGTCTAGCAGATAAAAAGTAATCATTTTGCAAATGGGTGATGGACCCCTCCCTCAGGGAGGTTTCCTACTCTTATTACATCTACCCTTGAATGTGCTATTACAACAAGACTCCAGTTTAACAGCTTTTTGTCTCTGGCCAGGGGGTGACATACAGTGCCCAGCAGAATGGAGTGAAGGGAATTGCAGGAGTAGCAAAACTGCAAGAGAAAATCAACAAACCACAATCCAGAACTTCAGAGACTATGTCAATCACATAGAACTAGGCCAGCCTAATCTCTCCCCATCCTGGAGCTCAGGGACATTTGCGGAAGAGGGGGCGGTAAGATTGTAAGAGCAAAAGGATGGGAGGAGCAACGATCTGCAAGATTCTCAACAATAGTTGGGGCCAAAGCAATCGTAATGGGACTTTGCATGCCCTGCGCAATGTCCAGCGCGCACTGTTGACCTCATAAAGTCTAGCATCTGTTAAGGGCACCGAGACCCCTGGAGGCAAGGGATTGACAGCCATAGTAGTGATCTTGTGCTTAAGGGGAACAAGAGAAAGGGCTTATGGAAATGCCACTGGGTCCTTATATGTCATCGGAGAGGAGGACCCAATGAAGAGTTAGGCGTATACAATAAAGGACTCTCTGGGAATTGGGGGGGAGGCACTGGGGGAAGGGGAGGGGGAGGAGGGGGGAGGGAGGGAACTGGTAAAAAATTTTAAAATGTATAATTAAATTTTTTAATAAAAAAAAAGAAAAAAAAATGAATCTTAGTGACTTCGAAGATGGTGTGAGAGTCAGGGCACCGTCGTAGAGGAGAAGACTATGACAGAATAGGAACGGGAGAGAACATTCAGCGTTTGTCTGTTGCTGTTTGACTCATTTCATCATTCTGTTGCAAATTCTAGCTATCATTCCTTTTATGATGGAATGATATCCATTGCGTACAGAAACCATACACTCTTAAACTATGGTATAATTAGAAATAATAATTTGAGAGCAATTCTGTGAGGACCAACTTAAGCCCAAGGAACATACCTGCCTTCTTGGGGTCGAAATATCCAGTAAAGTGCTGAAGGCGGATGGAAGACAGAAGACTATATACCCGGCTTTGAAAAGCAGGCCCTCTTTGAACTCTGTTGAAAGGAAAGCAAGAAAACAACAGTTTCTCATTAACTAGGGATGGGCACAATGTACTACCCACCACAAAATTATGTCTGAAAACATTCGTGCACTAGTAGATAAAGAGATTGATTTGAATCCAGGCTGTCGGAGAGTTAGGGCCAGCCACCTTATGAACAGTGAGTTTTGAGTAGGCGAACAATAGTGGATGAATCTGACAGTGTGGAGTTAGCAGCAGAGAAAGATCAAGTAGCAACAGGAGAACAAACTTTCCCGCGGCCGTGCTCTGTGCTAATCTCCCCTGTGGTCCTTTGTAAGATCTTTGTAGCAATTCTGTGAGGCTCTGTCTGATTTGGAAATAGATAAACCTGAAGTAGAATTTCTGATCCAATTACTTACTGAGCTAGTGACCTCCCACTACCACCCTGGACACCAATGTTCTTGCCTCTTGAATGGGGTGATACTATTCACCCCGCAAAATGCTTTGAGGGTTAAACTTAAAGTGTTCAAAGCATCTAAGAGCAGGTGACCATTTTGTAGAAAGCAGGTGCCAAAGAGATGGGTTCTTTCATTTATTAATTTATTCGTTCCCCTATTCATTCATTCGTTTATTTTTGAAGACAGAGTCTCCCTCCATGGCCTGGATTGATTGACCTTGAATTTGCAGACAATCCTCTTGCTAGGGACTCCAGGTGTGTGTCACTATGCCATCTTTATTTTCAAAGGACTGCTAGAAAGAATGTCAGCCCTGGTATGAGTGAGAGGCATGGAAATGAACAGCCCACAAAGTCCAGAGCTGAGAATGTCAGGGCCTGAGAATGTGTTCACAGCACCCATATAATCAGATCATGGATGAAATGTGATATGCTTGTTTGATTTGGACGTGATGGCCAAGCATCCAAGAAGCAAAGCTTGGCAGGACAGCTAGATATTGGGCAAGACACCAAAATTCTAAAGGAAAATTGAGCAATTTATCAAGTGTCTTAATATCTTACCCATATAATGACAAACATTCCTGTTTTCTGGAACCTTTTTGACATGAATTTAAATATCAACTTTTTGTCTTAATACCTGGCTTATATGTAGACAAAGACCTCTGTTTTTTTTTTTTTTTTTTGTAGATTATAAAACTGATTTTTTTTTCCTTTCAATTTTCCCCCTAAGATCCACATGGCCAAAATCACCTTTAATCCCCAACCCCCTTGATCAGAGACTAAATATCAGCAAGAGAGTTTCCCTCCTTTTTTTGGTGTCTTTGCTCTCCATTTCCTTATTATTCACACCTCGACAATTCTTATTCCATTACACTTTTGGAGCCGCAGTGCAATTTCGGCGATTAACTTCAAATTGGGGATAATACACTGACAAGCATTAGCATCATGTCAAAACATTTTCTTACAATTATTCCCTAACCTTCTTTAAATCACTCTTCCCCTGCGGACCTTTATTAATACAGCACGGACAACAGGCCAGCGGAGAGCTCGAAGCTGCAGAGAGAAGAGGCGCTGGTCAGTGACAATTATCAGATGTGAACGAAGCTAGAAGACCGTGGAGACAAGCGCTTTTGTCGATGCACATTTGGCTGTCGGAACAGCGGGAGACGAGCGCTGGAAGCTGAGCCTGGGATGTTTGGGTTAGAGCGAGGCTAGTAGGAGTTTTCTTCTCAATGTCACATCTGTTACCATTACCCAAATGAAGCATGTGTTCTGGTGAAGAAAAGCTTACAACAGCTTGGCAGGCCAAAAATAGGCGCTCGGTTCCACACAGAGTGAGCGCCTGCTCCAAGCAGAAGTGGAAATAATAATACCGTCGAAAGCAAGAGAGTCTGAAGAGTTTTCAAAACATTTTCACCCATGACTTTGAGAATCCAGGCTACTTAGGTAAAAAGGAGGTAAGGTCAGCACCGATCTGTCTGGCACATGGCAGAGCACTGGTTTTGCTTTGGAGTAAAATGGGAAGAAATTAGCAAATAGATTGCTTCTACCAACGACTAGTTCTGAGGGCCAAGAAAGTTCCTGAATCATGCACATGGTTCCGGATTCTTCCCAAATGACAGAAAGGCATTCTTCACAGAAGGATAGGGGCACAGGAAGTTCTTAATCAGTGATAGCTATTGCATCAATATTAGTAAGAGAAATAGTAGAATCCAATAGACCTGGAGCTAGTACCTAACCTTCTGGGCCCTAATTTTTTTTTCTTTTCTTTTTTTCCTTTTCTTTCTTTTCCCCATTGATTTCACAAAGCAGACAGGGCAAGGAGGTGGGGGCAGGGGCCTAGTTAGCCTTGAATACAGTCAGAGGCACGTTCTTAATTCTTCATGCTTAGCCAGCCACCATGCTAAGATGTTGATACCTTGTAGGTTCGTTAGTGGCGCTGCACCAGACCTCTACCCCTTGGTAAGACCTCCTGAGAACCTCCTGAGACTAAACAAGATATTTTGTCTGCATGGCTAGCCTTCATCCAAGGTTGAGGAGGGGGAGCGAGTCATTTAAATTAAATCACTAATGTTGGAAAGTTCTATGTTTTAAGAAAAAGAATGCAGAAGCAAAATGGTTTTGAATATGGGCAGTAAGTTGTAATAGTGAAATGATTTTGAATATAGATAGTAAACTGAACAAGCAGGCTGCTTTTTCCAAATCACGTGGTAGCTAGATGGCATCCACCTGGTTTCAGCAAAGAGAGGGTTGGGACGATGAAAGATGTGGAGGTGTTTGTCCTATTCTGTGTCTCTAGTGTCCTGGCAGTGGGTTCAACTCCAGTGAGCAGCCTTTGGTGACTGTGGCTCCTGCCTGTGGCCCTCAGAGCCTAGGCTCTGTGCTGACCCCTCGGTGCCTCAGCGTGGGATGATAAGCGACTCCTGTCACTGTTAACCTCTGCATCGCCTTGGCCTCAGGCTGGCACAGCCTCATGACCTGTGTGTACAGCTGGTTTCCTTTCTTACAAATGATCACAGCAACTTGTCTTTTCCAGGTCAGATCCAGATGGACAATACACTTTTTGTAGCTAAAGCCTTCCTGTTTGTGCAATCATTCACACATGATTGTTAAATGTTGTGGGGTTTACTGCTCTAACTAGATAGAAATAGATATACAACCACAGAGGTCTCTATAGAAATCAAGGAAGGCAATTCAACAGTAGTAATGAAAAGTTCAGTTACTGCCTTCTGCCATTTAGTGAGAATAAAAATACTTGGAAAAGTCGTTTTGCTTATCATGAACATGAGTGACTATTTTACTTGTTATGTTTATTTTGTAATAAAAATAATCTAAAAGTGATTATAAAATGTCTCTATGCAGTTTATATGTAAATATTATGCCATTTAATAGAAGGAATTTGAGCATCTGAAGATTTCAGTATTCGTCAGAGTTTTCTGGGTCCATAGAATCCCTGTGAATACAGAGGGTCAACTATAATTGAAATGGTACATGTGCATTATTGTAAATCACAAGCAGAAAGGCAGAGAGAGACCGAGACCAGAAAATCAAAAGTTCATCATTAGAAGTATGCCTAATGCATTCTCTGTAGAGCTTTGTAATTGCATTTCATGTTTACCTTCAAACTTTTGTCCAAAGAATCATTATATGAGCCAGAGAGTATTTGCAATTATTCTCTTAGGTCTAAAGAATGAGTATTTATTTTGTAAGTGGGCTCTTGCTTGTGGTGTATTGCTTAGAAGGCCATGGGGAGCAAAGTAAAGTTAGATACAGTTATGATAGTGCTGCGATGGGGAGAGATTTCCAACTTCTCTCTGAACTTGGTTAGCTCTCTGGCTGCCAGTCAGCATCTTCCATTACAGAGGGTCCAGGACCTGCATCAGAGTTGGAACCTCTGTTACAATGTACCAGATCCTGAGAATGCATTTTTCCCTGTCAAAATACCTGACCAGAGGTAAGATCCCAATGGAAAGATTGTAGTCAAAAGATGATATTAGGGGCTAATGCATACCTTCTCCTATGTATCTCTGATGTCTAGCAAAGGTACTTAGTTAAATTCTGCCCATAATCTCTAGGTTCCTCATCTGTAATATGGAAATAATAATATTCAGTATTTACAAACTCTGAAAACCTCATGTGCTAATATTTCCAAAATTCCATCAACACAGAGGAGAGATAAGATAAATGACAACTGTTCTTTTCACTATCACATACATAATAACTCAGGTTCATAATAAACTCAGGTTCTATATCTCTCCTCTATTGCAGTTCACCTGCATGGTTGCTGATAAATGACCACCAAATGGCTGAAGGGAACAAGGGGTTTATTTCCTTATGACAGTCTGGTTAGAGTTCCTAGTCCAGTTTGACAGGAGAGCTCATGCCAACACCAAGGGAACTGGCCACACCATCTCTATGTAATGGCTGAGAGAGGGATAATCCTTATTTGCCAGACCAGAGTGTCTGGCCAAGTGCACAAAAGGATGCCAACTTCCTCAACCAGCTCTTAATATTTTATTCGCCTGTTTAGGGCCTAGTCACATCCACCATGGACTGGGTCTCCCCATCAGTTAGATAATCTCTTGCAGGTTTGCTCTGGGTTTTACTCAACCATTAATTCTCTACAAACGTGTCCAGAGCTCAAACCCTCAACTGTGAAGTTGACACCTGTGCCTAACTATGACACCTTTCTCTGTGTTCTGCTAGTCTCACAGGATTAGTAACTCTGCTGAAAGAGTACCCCAACCATACTCTATAGACCACTAACAGTTTTGTAGAATAATTGAAAGTTTTCAAATACAGATAAAGATAAAATATGTGCCTTTCCTTAAGTATTTTTACCATGAACATTTTGCTAAGCAGAATATACAGAACTCTACAAGATGAAGATTAGTAGACACTAGAACAGTGAGTGACTGATAGTCCACCCTTTGGGACTGGAAAGATTTGAGCTCTAATCTCCATTGACATATACAAAACCTAGGAGAAGTTTATTACTGCCCTTTGATCATCACAGTGCAATCATTTGAGTGTGAAGTTCTGGTGCAATACTGAAGAAGTAGGGCTAGCATCGTATCTGGCATTTATTCAAACAATGCTTATTTATTTATTTAATGTGCATGTGTACAGTTGTGTGTGCACATATGTGTGTATGTATGTGGAAGCTGGAGGATAACCTAGAGTGTCATCCCTCACATGCTATCCACCTTGTTTTCCTGAGTACAGTCTCTCCTCTCCCTGGCCTAGAGCCACTGATTAGGTTAACTGTCTGGATAGTGAGCTCTAAGGATGTACATATGTCTGTCTCTCCAATGCTGGAAATAAGCCAACACACCCAGATTTTTCACATTGGTTCTGAGGCTCAAACTCAGGTCCTCATGTCTGTGTGGCAAGCACTTTGTTGACTGAGCCATCTCCCTAGCCCAACAAAATGTAGTTGATACCAAAAACTGAAGCCGAATGGAAGTTTCTGACTTGGGAAATATATAGAACTATCACTTGGAGTAGTAAGCGTGACAGTCAGTTGTGGGAATAATAGTTTTAAATAGTAAGAGAAGGTGGTGTATTAGGGTTCTCTGAAGAAACAGAACCTATGTAATGTAATATATATATATAATTTTATTAAAATAACTCATAATAAAAATAGTGTCCTTCAAGGTAGCTACACGCAGCAGCTTCGTTTTTTTTTTCTCATTTCAGCTCATACAAACTTATTAGGTACACCAGTTCCCTCCCTTCCTTCTCCTCCCCCCGTACCCCCTGCTCCCCCTCCCCACCCTTCTCCCTCCCCATCCCCCAGTGCCTCCCGCCCCAATTCCCAGAGAGTCCTTTCTTGTGCATGTCTGATTTTCCTCTGGGCCCTCCTCTCCGATGACGTACAAGGACCCAGTGGCCTTTCCCTGAACCCTTTCCCGTGTTCCCCTTAGGTATAGGAACATTGCTGTGGCTGCCAATCCTTTACCTCCAAGGCTCTTGGTGCCTTTAGCAGATGCTAGACTTTGTGAGGTCCACAGTGGGTTGGACAATGCGCAGGGCAGGCAAAGTCCAATTATGATTGCTTCAGCCCTAACTAGTATAGAGTATCTTATATATCATTGCTCCTCCCATCCTTTTGCTCTTACACTCTTACCGCCCCCTCTTCTGCAAATTTCCCTGAGCTTCAAGATGGGGAGAGACTAAGCTGGCCTAGTTCTAGGTGGTTGATATAGAGTCGTTGAAGTTCTGGATTGTGGTTTGTTGATTTTCTTTTGCAGTTTTGCTGCTCCTGAAATGCCCTTCACTCCATCCTGGTGGGCATTGTATGTTACCCCCTGGCCAGAGCCAAAAAGCTGTTAGAGCCTTGTGATAAAAGCACATTCAAAGGTAGATGTAATAAAAGTGGGAAACCACAGTAAGGGAGGGGTCTATCACCCATTTGCAAAATGGTTACTTTTTATCTGCCAGACTATATGCCCTCCTCTTCTGGTGAGATCACACCCCCTCAGTAGTAAATGATCAGGAACAAAAGTCTGTGAACTTAATCAGATGTCTCATTACTTATTTGGGTACTTGATGGAGGCCTATTTTCCCTGCTGTAACATGGTCCCTTCTCTCCTTGTTTCTGGTGTGGCCCTCCTACCCCATCCCTCCTGTTCATAATCCTTGGAATTACTGTCTCTAGGTGGGCTGGGTGGGTTTGGTACTAGGAGCCACCTATTAGGGAGTACATACGGCGCTTAATTTTCTGGGTCTGGGATACTTCACTTAATATAATTGTTTCTAATGACATCCATTTCTGGCAAATTCCAATAATTCATCATTTTTGATGGCTGAGTAGTACTCCATTGTATAGATGTACCACAGTTTCCTTATCCGCTTGTCAACTGTTGGACATTTGGGCTGATTCCATGACTTTGCTATTGTAAACAGTGCTGCTATGAACATGGTTGTGCTTGTGCTATCGAGGTGAACCTCTGCTGTATGGGGGGTTATTCCCAAAAGTGGGATAGCAGGGTCATATGGCATTTCAATCTTTAATTTCTTTAAGAATCTCCAGAAGGCTCTCCAGAGTGGCTGTATGAGCCTGCATTCCCACCAGCAATGTAGGAGAGTTCCCCTCTCTCCACATCCTCTCCAACATTTGTTGTTGTTTGTATTGTGGATTTTTGCCATCCTGACCTCAGGGAAGTTTTGATTTGCATTTCCCTGATGGCTAAGGAAGTGGAGCATTTTTTCAGATATTTGTTAGACATTTTAATTTCATCCCTGGTAAAGTTTCTTTTAAGTTCCAGGGCCCATTTTTTAATTGGGCCATTGGTTTCCTTGGTGTTTAGTTTTCTAAGTTCTTTGTGCACTCTGGACAGCAGAGTTCTATCAGATGTGTGGTTAGTGAAGATTTTCTCCCATTCTGTGGGTTGCCTTTGAGCTCCTGTTATAATCTCTTTATCTGAGCAGAAGCTCTTTAATTTCACAAGGTCCCAACTGTTGAGAGTTGGTAGCAGTGACTGTGCCATTGGATGTCTGTTTAGGAAGTGTTGGCCTAGCCCAATCAGCTCGAGGGTGTTCCCTATCCTTTCAACTATGGTTTTTATAGTCTCTGGCCTGATATCAGGGTCCTTGATCCATTTGGAATTAAGTCTTGTACATGGTGACAAGTACAGGTCCAGCTTCAATCTTCTGCATGTGGAGATCCAGTTTTGCCAGCACCATTTGTTGAAGATGCTGTTCTTTTTCCATTGGATTCTTTGGGCCCCTTTGTCAAAGACCAAATGGCTGTAACTTTATGGGCTTATATCTGGGTCTTCAATCCTTATCCATTGATCTGTGTGTCTATTTTGGAGCCAGTACCAGGCTGTCTTTATAACTATGGATTTGTAGTATAGACTAAGGTTTGGTATGGTAATACCTCCAGCTGTGTTTTTGTTACTCAGGATTGTTTTTGCTCTCCTGGGTCTTTTGTGCCTCCATATGAACTTTGAGATTGTTTGGTCAACTTCTTTGAAGAATTGCTTTGGGATTTTGATTGGTATAGCATTGAATCTGTATATTGCCTTTGGTAGGATGGTCATTTTTACGATGTTGATTCTGCCAATCCAGGAACAAGGGAGGTCTTTCCACCTTCTGGTGTCTTCTGCTATTTCTTTCTTTAGGGTTTTAAAGTTTTCATTGTAAAGGTCTTTTACCTCCTTAGTTAGATTTATTCGAAGGTATTTCATTTTTTTAGGGGCTGTTTATGGGATTGTTTCTCTCAAGGGTTTTTCACTTCTTTCATTCTGGGCATATAGGAAGGCCTCTGATTTTTGCACATTTATTTTGTATCCTGCCACCCTGCTGAACTTCTCAATTAGTTCCAGGAGCTTTCTGGTGGAGTTTTTGGGATCACTCAGGTATAAGATCATGTCATCTGCAAATAGGGATAGCTTGACTTCTTCCTTGCCGATTTGAATCCCTCTTATGTCCCTTTCTTGTCTTATGGCTTCAGCTAAGACTTCAAGTACAATATTGAATAGAAGTGGTGAGAGTGGACAGCCTTGTCTAGTTCCTGATCGAAGTGGGAATGCTTCCAATTGTTCCCCATTGAGCATAATCTTTGCTGCGGGCTTGTTGTATATAGCTTTTATTATATTGATAAAGGTTCCTTCCATTCCCACTGTCTCCAGCGTTTTGATCATAAAAGGCTGTTGGATCTTGTCAAAAGCTTTTTCTGCATCTATCGAGAGTATCATGTGGTCTTGGACTTTGGACTGGTTTACGTGATGAATTACATTTATTGATTTGCGTATATTGAACCAACCTTGTGTGCCGGGGATGAAGCCTACTTGGTCCCCATGAATGATCTTTTTAATATGTTTTTGAATCCGATTTGCTAAGACTTTGTTGAGAATCTTTGCGTCTGTGTTCATCAGGGAGATCGGCCTATAGTTTTCTTTTTTTAAGTGAGTCTTTATTAGGTTTTGGGATTAAAACGATATTAGCTTCATAGAAGGAATTTGGTAGTGTTCCTTCCTTTGCTATTTGATGGAACAGTTTAAGGAGTATTGGTGTTATTAACTCCTTAAATGTCTGGTAGAACTCTGTGCTGAATCCATCTGGTCCAGGACATTTTTTGGTGGGAAGATTCGAGATTACTTCTTCAATATCCTTATATGTTATAGGACTATTTAAATAATTCACAACTTCCTGATTCAATTTAGGTAAGTTGTGTTTACTTAGAAATTCATCCATCTCTTTTGTATTGTCAAACTTTACAGAGTACAAGTTTTTGAAATATGATGTTATAATTCTCTGGATTTCTTGGGTATCAGTAGTGATAACTCCATGTTCATTTCTGATTTTGTTAATTTGGGTTTTCTCTCTCTTGCTTTTGGTTAATTTAGCTAGGGGTGTATCAATCTTGTTGATTTTTTCAAAGAACCAGCTTTTTGACTGGTTGATTTTTTTCTATCGTTTTCTTAATCTCGATTTCAGATATTTCTCCCCTTATTTTGCTAATCTTCTCTCTTCTACTACTTTTGGGATCAGATTGCTCTAGTTTCTCTAAAGCTTTAAGCTGCATTGTTAAATTAATTATTTCTGATGTTTCCATTTTTTTGATGTAGGCATTTAGAGCTATGAACTTACCTCTTAGAACAGCTTTCATTGTGTCCCAGAGATTTTGGTAAGTTGGATTTTCATTATCATTCACTTTCAGGAAATCTTGAATTTCCTTTTTAATTTCTTCCTGAATCCAGTTCTCATTCAGCATCATATTGTTAAGTTTCCAGGAGTTAGTGTATTTTCTCTTGTTTGATGTGTTGTGGATGTCCAGCTTTAGGCTGTGGTGGTCTGATAGGGCACAGGTTAGAATTTCAACTTTCTTGTATATGTGTAGATTCATTTTGTGGCCCAATATGTGATCTATTTTGGAGAAAGTTCCGTGTGCTGCTGAGAAAAATGTGTATTCTTTGGTACGTGGGTGAAAAGTTCGATAGAGATCTGTAAGGTCCATTTCTTTCAGGGTTTGATTAAGTTCCAAAGTGTCTCTGTTAAGCTTTTGACCTGTTGATCTATCCCATGTTGAGAGGGCGGTGTTGAAGTCCCCAAGAATTATCGTTTGGGGATTGATTTCTTGCTTTAGACGCTGTAGGGTTTTCTTAATGAATGTGGAGGGGCCCGTATTGGGTGCATATATGTTCAGTATTGTGAAGTCTTCCTGGTGAATTGTACCTGTGACTAAAATGTAGTATCCATCCGTGTCTCTTCTAATTTTATTTGGTTTGAAATCCACTTTGTCTGATAGCATAATGGCTACCCCTGCCTGTTTTCTGCTTTTATTTGCTTGTAGAATTGTTGACCAGCCTTTTATTTTTAGAGCGTGCCTATCTTTTGTGGTGAGATGGGTTTCCTGCAGGCAGCAGATTGATGGATTGTGATTTTCAATCCAAGTTTGTAATCTGTGTCTCTTGATCGGTGAATTAAGTCCATTAACATTTAGTGTTATAATGGAGAAACTATTAATTCCAGACATTTATTATGTTTAGTAGGTTTTATAAGTATATTGCTTCGCTTTTAATGGTGTTATATTTGCCTTCTGTTCTCCTGGATATGCCTGTTTTTTTCTTCACGCTTGAGTATCATTTCTAGCATTTTTTGAAGGCCTGGTTTGGTGGACATGTATCCCTTAAAGTTGTCTTTGTTCTGCAAAATTTTTCTTTCTCCCTCGATCATGACAGATAGTTTTGCAGGGTAAATCAGCCTGGGTTGACATTTTTGCTCATTCAATACTTGAAGTATGTCTCTCCAAGCTCTTCTTGCTTTTACTGTTTCGACTGAGAAGTCATTTGTTATTTTAATAGGTTTACCTTTAAAAGTGACTTGTTTTTTCTCCCTTGAAGCTCTCAGCACCAGTTCTTTATCTTGAATGTGGAGTGTTTTAACTATTATTTTCCGCGGCGTGCTTCTATTTTGGTCGTATCTGTTTGGGGTGCGGAATGCCTCTTGTATATGGATGGGCCTCTCTTTTTTTAGATGAGGAAAGTTTTCCTTGATGATTGTTTGAAAAATTTCCTCAGGGGTGGTATTTTGAGATTCTTGCTCTGGTATTCCATGAATACGCATGTTAGGCTTCTTCAGGGTGTCCCATATCTCTTGGATATTTCTCTCAAGTATCTTTTTGGCTTTAACAACCTCTTCCATTGAGCTGGTTAGTACTCCCACTTTATCTTCAAGATCTGAAATTCTGTTTTCTGCTTCGTTAGTTCTGTTGATAAGACTCTCTGTGGAGTTCTGGGTTGAAGATAACTTGTCTTTTAGCTCAGTTTTAAACTCTGCTTGAGTTTGTTTTAACTGCTCTATGTCACTTTTTGTTTCTTGCACTGTTTTTCTCAACTCCTCCAGATGTCTGTTGTGTTCCTCTTCAAAGCGATTGATTCGATTATGTAATTCCTCCCGGATTTCCTCTTTCATAGTATTGAACATGGTAATGATCATATTTTGAAAGACTTTATCCTGGGTGAGGCTTTCTTGGCCTTTTTCCTTGGGTTTGTTCTTGTTGGAGTCTAACATTATGGGATTAATTTCTTCAGTGGGAAATTTGTTTACTTGAGTGTTGCTTCGCATGGATTTGCACTTTGACTTTGGCATTGTCGGTTTAACTCTTAAGATCTCTCAACTTCACTAAACTGAATTATTTGGCCTGGGGTCCTGGTCGGCGGACGCGGGCGGAGACTTACCTAGGGCGCGGGGTCAGGCCCGGCTGGACCATGCACGCGCGTCCTGACCTGCCGAGTGGAGTGCGGTGTAAAGGGAGGATGGGCGCGTCGGCGTGGAGCTATTTAACGGGAGGGCAGCTGGGGCGGGGCCCGGGCGCAGGGGGAGGTCCTCCTCGTCTCTCGGCCCCCACATGCGGCTCCAGCTGGATGGTGGGAGTCGGAGCCGGGTCCCTGTGGGCTGACCTGGAGTCCTAGGGCTCTGGGAGAGGCCCGGCTGGGCGTCCCGACCGGCGGAGCGGGGTGGGGTGTAGCAGCTTCGTTTTTGACTGGAATACTCCACAAAGCCAAAAGATCCTGAGAAGGTCTCAAACCTTTGCTCCTTTGGAGGGTCGAAGACCCTGGGTTCCAACATTGGTGAAGAACAGCTGGTTTCCGACATCAGCAATAAACAGCAAACAGCAGCAAGGCCTAGAGACAGGTTCCAAAGGCAGCCTGAAAAACAACAACATGATGGAAAAGGTGAAGCTCCAAGTCAGCCAAGGACCGAGGCAGCAGCAGCAGCAACAAAGAAGGCCAGATGCTCTAAAAGTCAACCATGCGCACAGAATGGACTCCACAGCAAGACGCCACCGGATAAGGGAAAAAGCAAGTCCCTCCTCCTTGTACCTCCTTATTATCCAGTCCACCACTGGAAAGTACCACCCTCAACAGCTTGTCTTGGATTAAACTCTTGTCTTCCACTTACTCCATGCTCAGTAACATCCTATCAGAACTACAGGCCCATTCTCCAAAATCACACCTTGCTTTTCTCATGATCCGTGGTGTGCTGTGAGGCACGGGTTGAAAGTCACATGTCCTATCCCGAAGCTTAGCGGTCAGATCGTGCACTGTAGAACCAGCTCATCCCTAGATAGGCCCCTAAGTCTGCACGGGGTCCTAGAGGGCAACTAGAAAGCAGACTAGTTTCTGCAGTTCAAACTGAAAGCAATTTGAGGCTCATAACTACTTTTGAAGAGATCTATGCCTTTCTTTCCCCTCCCTTCTTCTCCCCTTCTCTCCCCTCCCTTTTTTCCCCTCCCTTTTCACTCTGGATCCCATATGAAGAAATGATGCTTCCCAAAATTAGATATATCCAGAGGTTTGTTTTCCTAAGTGATTCTAGACAGATTCTGTTGAGGGTAGTAGAGCTTCTTTAAGGAACTTTTAGTTCTTTTAAGGGTGAGTGGGGGCAGGATGCAAAAAGAAAAAGGACAAGTCTGTGGTCCCATCTATGTAGCTGAAGAAGTGCTAATGAGTATGATATGATCACTGTTTTCTGTGTGGTGCCTTGAAAGTCATAGGTTGGTGTTGAAAATATGTCCTTATTGTTCAGATAGTGCAGACAAGCAGGGGATGACATTCCGGATTTGTGGCTGAGAAGAAAGCATAACAATAATACCATCAATATAATAAAGTAGAGGGAGCAGAATCAGCCAATGGCCCAGAAATTCAAGGAATCTAAGAGGGCATCCAGGGCCAATGAGCTGTAACTACTTGAAGTGTTAGGTTTATGGAAGTCATTCAGCCAGCAGCACAAGATGGCCCAGAGTAGTACAGAAAACTGCAAAGAAAGCCCAGTTATTCAGAAACCTCAGAATTAAAAGTTGAAACAGCAGCTTATTGAGGAGCAACATGTATGTGTGTTAGAGTTGAATATTTTGAATTGACATATTTCACAATTGGCCAGCAAAGCAGCACATTCAGGGTGAGACATGGACCATTGTGAATGCACATCCTTGAAGACTAAGTGAAATAAATAAATTTTACAACAGAGGATTCCAGACAACTAGAAATCACACCCGAAGGTGAACAGCAATAACAGTATGCATTATTTATCGAGCATTTACTCACTATGGGCCTGGCATTTACTTTATGCTTGTAGTAATCTTCGGGCAACTGTGGAAGACAGCAGTTTTAGCATCATTTCTAGCAGGATGGTTGCTTCCCCGTTCACAGGTGGGATGCTGCATCTTGGACTCTTGTTTATTTGACCTCAAATCCCAGATTTGCACTGTGGATCAATGGATCTCTGCAAGTCAGCCTGTTAGTACAGAGAAAGATGACTGCATCTGTCTCCTAGAGAAGGCGTGACAAGAGGTGTAATCCCAACAATGTAAAATGGAACTTAGGTTTTGCAGCTGAAGAGAGAGCTTTTAAGTCCAGCAGGCCCGTTGACCCCCTCCTGTGTATGATTTCTTTGGGTCTATGACTCTTGCAATCAGTCCCTTGAGTTGTTGTGTCATTATTGACTGGAGAAAGAACATTGTCAGCCTCTTTTAATCACTGGTTTAGGCCTATAATTAATCTGGCTGCTTTAAGCCCTCATATTTGTATGGCGCTAGTTGACCTCATGTCTCCTAAGCTATCTCTGGTACTTCATCTAATAAGACATCCACCCTTTGGGTTTTAAAAGTTGTCATAACCCTAGATAAATCCCCTTAAAAACTGACCCAAATGCTTCTGGGAGATTTGCATAATGGCAGCCCCAAACATATTGCCCCTAACTATTGTTGCTTCTTTCTGCCTTTAAATCTCTGTTCTTCTGTGGCAACTTTACAGAGTGATAGAAGCATGTCATCCTGGACTTGAAAATGCTGCAAATTTTATTTTATGTAAAAACAAACAGACATAATTGACATGAGCCTCTTTCCTCATCTGTGAATGGTGATATTACAGCTGCCACTAGACTTTATTGGAATGTATTGAGGAACTATTAGGTGCCAGGAACTGTCGTTATATATTATCACATGCTATCTCATAAGAACCCGAATTTCTGTTTTCCTTTTCCCTACTTGGAAGACGATCCTTCTACCAGACATGAATTATGTGCATGTGCATATGTCTGTGTGTGCACATGTGTTTGTGTGGAATACATGTGCTTATATATATGCATATTTATTTGTGCTCATATATGGGCAGGTATGTCCATTCACTATATATGTACAGAAGTCAGGGGACAACACTGATATTGATCTTTGTGCAGACTAAACCTTTTGCCTCTCATTGGCCTAAAACTTTATTGTATAGACCAGGCTAGCTAGTCTAGATCTAGAGATCTGCCTGTCTCCAGTGCTCATCTTATAGTGCTGGGATTACATGTATGTGCTTCTGCCACACTTTTCATGTGGGTGCTGGAGATCCAAATGTAGGTTCTCACTTTTGCAAGGAAATGCCTTTCCAGCCGAGCCATCTTCTTAGCCCCATATCCAACCTTTTGTGCACTATGAAAACAATGATGCCTACAAAGATCATGCTTGAGAATTTTGAAATTGAACTTTAAAAATTCACAAGAATATCTATTAATGTTTTAACTAAGTTGGTGTCCTTGGCTGCATGAGACCCACGGGTTGAATATGCATGGTTACTTCTCTGGATCTAAATAAAAGTTCACCACGTTCTTTAGTTACTATGCTTTGAATTCTCAACTTCCTTCCCACCCGCAACCCAACAAAGCCCACCAAGGAATTTGAGTTGTTTTCTGTAAGCATTCTCCTCTATAATCGCTTCTCATCAGTCATGGGGCCTAGATGTCAGGGAACCTCTTATGCAGGGGACATTACTTGGACTTTTATTTACAGAGCAAGGTGATCACTTGTGCTACCTAAATGCAAAGGACTGAATTGTGTCTATGAGGGACAGCAAGTCAAATAAGCTTGCAGTTACAAGTGTTGCTCATACAGAAGGCTGTCTGTGGTCGATCACTTCTTGTAGTGAGGTAAAGGAGCCTGCAGTGTGATCTTCAGTTCATTCCAGTAGGCTTGCTTTACTGTCTCATGCCTATAACCCTAGAAAGCTCTGCAACAATGTGCTTTAGTCCTCAGGATGGGGCCTAGCATTGAGAAATCTCATTACTGAGTTTAGTTGCATTAGAAAAATGCACAGCAGATAGGTACATAGATATGACATAAATAACAAATATTCTTGGTCTCCTGTAATTTACACTAAGCTGCAAAACTTGAAATATCTTTTCTCCAAAGACCAACCCAGCAAATATTTTTGTTTTCTATTGCACCTTATTCATGCTGCAGTCATAGATAATACACAAATGAAAGAACACAGCTGTGTTCCTGGCTGTATAAGCAGACAGGGACCAATCTGAGCAGTAGTATACTGACCTTTGGTGTGGAGGGAGAAATGAACATGCAAACAAATCATTATAAAAGGATGTGTGCAATAAGAGATGCACACACATATGGAAGTATTGCAGAGGAAGAGCTGATTAGAGCAGGAGACCTCAGCCTCTGTGAATAGATGTTTCACACCAGAAAAGTCTTGGTTGCAAACCCCTGCACTGTACATTACATAAAGTTCAGCAACATGCCTGAACGTGGTTAACTAGATGCCTGTAGGAGGTTTCCACCTAAGGTTATGATGTCTGATTCTCTCTTATCAAGAAGGTGACCCTTCATTAATGTACTGATAGATGAGCAAGTGTTGACTGAGTGAACAAAATATATGTGAAAAAGGCAGGACATTTTTAAACAGAGGGCAGCAGCTGTATATAAAAGTGATTAGCAATGTAATCTGAGGAAATATTACAAGCCATCAAATATCACTGGATCTTGTGTGTGTGCATTGTGTGAAATTGTTGGAGAAGGAAGAAATGAAGGAAGAAATGAAGCAAGAAATGAGGGAAGGTACACAAGGTTCTGATCATACTGGTTCTTGTATGTTGAGCTGAGGAGATTAGATGTTACTAAACAGTGACAAGCATGAGTCATAATATTTTGAAGAAGATCACTTGTGAAGAGCAACTTACATGGTTGGAAACAAGCCCTGTCAGATAGCGTAGTTGTAATTGTCAGAGCTGCCATCCTGCTTGTCGTAGGTTATCGCACAGCTGTGATTGCATGCTTGTATACTGCTAGCCAGTACCCTGTATGAGCCAGTAAATGAATTTTAATAAGATTGGAAGTATAGACTAAACTGTGTTTACAAAAAGCTACTGTAGGTTGTGCTAAGGCAGATTTTATAATTCTGTGCAGATGATGAGATCTCTTGGTATTTGATAAGCTTAATAAAACAGCAAAGTCCAGTGATAATGCTGTTACTAGACTCCCCAGAGCATATGCAATGAATAAAAAATAAGTATTCATGCCCGAAAGGGAAAGAGAACAAGCAAGGGTCAGTCAGTGGCACAACAGACACATTCCCTCCAACACAGTGACGTCAGTCTATGTGATCACTTATTCCCAAGGGTTGAAGGTCCATGTATGCTATTCAAGCCTTGGGTGGAATGGCATCCAGACTTACTATTGTATCAAAAACAGGTTTTTTAGAAGGAAGCACAGGAAGCTCTAGTCATCCTTGCTTCTCAGTGGGCAGATTTGGAAGGATAACCTGCCTTCTTGGTCCATTCTGCATGTCTGAAAAGGAATAGTCTAGGTCAATAAATGTATCTTCTTTTTCTTTGAGGCATTTGGAAAAAAAATGAAACTCATTTAGGAAAAACAGATCAGGACTATGGACTCCTGGGTCCTCAGCCACAGTTATTAAGATTCTTTTTATTTTTCTTTTCTGATTTGAAACATTATCAAATGCCACATTTTACCCACAAGTTCTTCAGAGGTTTCTGCATGCCAAAAATCTTCCCCCATATGTTTCCTGTCCTTTGAGAAAGAGACAAGCAAACCAATGCTTCTCTTATTAAAACTGAATATGCTCTCTTATTTTAAAAAAAAAAAACTGAGAGGACTCCATGATAGAGAACTTAACTAAGATGTATGAGACCCTTAGTTCCATCATAGCACTAAAAAAGGTTAAAAAAAGTGAAACTGTTGTTTCTTTTATTTGAGCTTGATGAAATGCAATAGATATTTGTTGAATTTCTACAGTATTCAGAAGCTGCAGATAGCAAATACCAACCGTTTACTTTCTTTGACCTCAGCCCCACAGCTGAGAGCAAGGAAAACAGATATAGATAGATAGACAGATAGATAGATAAATAGATATATAGTTAGATACATAGATAGGTAATCATACTTACATGCATACAAATGTAGGCACATCAATAGACATACAGCATAGCTCAAAGAACTATCATTTAAATCCAACAGAACTTGTTCCTACTTACCACTTTATTGGTCATGTGATTGACTATTAGCTGTCTGTTAAGCTTGACTATTCTGGGTCTCCCTCAGAAGTAATATAAAGCTGTATGTTAATTATATGTCACCATAATAATGCTCCTCTAACAAATCACCCAAAACCTAGTGCAGTACAAATTAAGCATGTATTTGGCTTACGTACTCACAATTCAGAAACTTAATTTCCACTTGGATGAATGACTCTTTTATCCTTTAGGTTCACTTACATATCTATTGGTTGGGCTTATCCAGTGTAGCCATAGCTCAGACTAGAGTAACAAATTCCCTCTGACCCCTTCATGTTGATCTTCACAGGTAGTCCAGACACATCCTCCTGGATGTTTCAGAGGAATCAGAGAATAAGCGTATATATACAAATCCCTTTACAAACTCTGCTATAATTCATTTGCTAAAAAAACTCCTTGCCTGTAACCCACTGTATGAATGAGCTACAGTCAGAAGGTTGATGTTGTACTGCAGGAAGAAAGGACTGTAAAGGTTCATGGCACAGAGTATGCAGATAGACTGTGCAATGTATTCTGTACATCCCAGGATCTTGATAGGACTCTACAGATGGGGTCGGTATAGGGGTTAAGTGAAAGAGCATTTCTGTGAGTGAATTTACATGCATTTGCATGTTAAGTCAGTAGAGATCTTAGCACAGTGTTCGATGTTTTAGAAATATTCATTAAAAGTTAGCTATTCAATATTAGAGTCTTAGTAATGCCCACTCAGAAGGGAGCTCCAGCCTCTGTGACCTCATTGATGAGGTCACTGCCATGGACAGGAAAAGCTATGCTCTTAGCCTGAGGCCAGCACAGCTTACCCCCAGCAGGCCTGGCATGCCGAAGCAGCAGGCAGGCCAGTGGGAGAGACGAGAGAGCAGAAGGATGACTGCACAGAACCTGGCCAATGGGAGACTCCAGAAGAGAACACCCTCTTCCACAGCAACCTGTCCCACCAGCACCCGGCCACGATTCTGACCTCCAAGCAGCTGGAGGGTGAAGTACTGCTCTTTATGGTTCCCTCCTGGGATGTCCCAGAGGAAGGTAGGGGAAGCTTCATGGGAAACTTTGGTCTGGAGTCCCATGAGATAATGCCTCCCTGGAGCCAGAGGCAAACTTTCTCTCCTCGGGAGCTGGGCCGCTGACAACACCAGCAGAGTCTGGGTCCAGCATCGCCTACTGGGTTTTGGACCACAGAGCGTCCTGATGAAAAGAGCCCAGGACACAGCCTCATGCCCAGGAGCCTCAGCCCCAAGGGGACCTCAGAGCTCCCCTGACTGGACTGATGCTGACTACAAGGCAATCTGAAAGTTGCCCAGGTTCCAGAAGAGGTTGGATCCCAAGCAGAAGGCAGAGGGGCCTGGGGCATGGACCTCAGTCCTCTTCCCCTGCCTGGGCAACCTCTTTTGACCTGGGCCCAAGCTGTCTAAGTATCCTGGTTGCAGGATACAACCTTGCCTTGCCTGTCTCTCAGCCCAAGCACTACAGGACTTCACATAGCCCCAGCCTCACAGTTGTCCTCACCCTGGGCCCCAAACAGGTGACAGAAGGGATGGGGAAACAGCATGACACTTCCCCAGGTTTCTGGGCAACCCATTCTGACTTGAGCCTGGGCTACACCCTCACCTTAGGTCCAGCCTGGGCTAAACTTGCCTACATTCATGCTTAGGCCCCAGTGAACAATCCAGACCCTACATTTGTCCCCAAAGATGCTACTGCATCTTAAGTCCTACTCCAGTGACGACAGCAAGACTTATTTCTCAAAGGCTCACTGTCTCCCACCTGGCAGGAGCAGTACTTAGGCCCCTGAGTGATTGAACATGGGCTGCAGAGGCATCCAGTTGGAGGCGGGGCTCGCCTTGTCTGCATTTCAGCCCAGCCACATTCAGCGCCAAGGCCTGTCCCTGAAGGAGCACCTTGCTACCAATCTAACAGATTCCCGTGGTTCCCAGATTTTTGTAGGGCCCAGCTGGATCACTTGCTTCAGTGGAGCCTCTCTCTCCTTTTGATCCATAAGCAAACTGATCTACCCACCCACAGGAAACCAAGTCACACCCCATGCCAAGGTGAAAGACATACAAAGTAACCCCTATGGACACGTCTGAAAGGAGAATTACCAAAGCCCGATTTATATGAAGCCCAGGCTGACCCAGACACGCTCAGAGCCCATGGCAGTCTTTCTGCTTATGCTCACTTATCAGTGTGTATGGGCCACACCCAGACCTTGTCAGAGGAGGGGCTAAAACCTGTCCTGTACATACCCACTCTGTACTTCATAGATACCCAGTCCTACCCACACAGCGGAAGACACTATGTATTTCAGACCCTACACTAGTTGGACCTGACCCTGAGTGGGAAGGAGGGAGCCCTATGTGACACAGTTTGTACAAAGCCCATGCTGAACCAGACACCTATAGACTACAGGGAATCACCACCCTGCCAGTGGCTCAAAGACCTGCCCCTCAATGGGCAGAGTGTGTGTACTGTAACTTGACCCTGTTGGAAGTTAAGCTAGCAATTAATCGCAACATCTCTGCATCTTAGGAGACGCCTAGCTATGCGTACCTATCTCTCATGCTGGCCATACCCTGCCACATGGACAAAGCCCATGCCACTGGACCAGGCGCCTGTAGGAACCTGGCAATCACCACCCTGGCTGCCAAGGATCTTCAAACCTGTCCTTGACAGATAGAGTGTGTGGGCCACATCCCAACCCCACTGGAGGCCTGGCAAGCAATCAACTGCAACATCTCTGGCATCAGCACCCATTGTGTCTTAGGAGATGCCCAACTATGTGTATCCATCCATCATTCTGGACCCATGCTGGGGCAGAGAAACCCAGCTGGCTTCAGCAGTGAAGAGGGAGCCACACTGCCATTCAGAGGATTCCCCACAAGATGGGAAATGACCACTGCACTAAGGAAACTGAGACTTGCCCCTAACAGGCAGGGTGTGTGGACCACACCCTCACCTTGTTAAGAGTCAGGGCAACCACTCCTACATGCAGCTCACTGCTGAAACATCATGACCTTGAGGGCACCCTCAGGCACCGGAGATATCAGTCAAGTCTCTGACCCAAGGTGTCCATGTCAGACACTGTCTACTCCAGTCTTCAACATCATAAGAACTCAGCCTGATTTTGAGGCCAGTACCTCTACTAGCTGCATTTTGGAAAGAAGAATGCAGCCTCCTATGAAAATTGAAAATATAAACTTTCCTCCCTCCCTCTGCAGACTGTTTCTTTCTAATGCATTTTCTCGGCTGACAACAGGCAGATCACCCACCACTCTGCTGGCAGCTGACTGACAAGCCACCATTAAAGGATATTCTGCAGAATCCTCCACATGCTTGCTACTCGATGCCCCCTCTTTCCCTTTCCATTCTTGGGGGAGGGGCCTGGAGAAGTTCCTCTCAAGAGGTCTTGTAAAACTGCAGCCTCACAGAAAGCGATGTCACTGTCAAAAAAATAAAATGAAAGTTAGCTACTCAATATTGTTATTAAATTCATAGTCACTGTTGTTAATAATTCCAAGTAGTAGCAGAAGGGAAGCTGAGCAGAAGAGGAACACAGGATAGGGATAGACTGTGTTGTGGAAGAACAGAAAGATGTGTGAGCAATATGTCATATGACTAAGGTCTTGAGGAATGGGATTTTGAACTTGGAGCAAAAACATTGAACAATCAAAAATAAGACACTGCTTCAAAACTTCATGCATTCTGTTAGGATTGACTTTAAAGGGTATCTAGCTATGTTGAGTGGCTTGAAATTTGCCAAGAACTATCTCAATCCTTGCTGTCATCACCCTTGTAAATCTTGTAAATGATAAAGAGCCTCATAAAGGACCTGCATACTTGCTTAATAGCCCATAAAAGGATGATTCTGGACGAACAATGCTGTTATCCCAAAGGACATGGGATCCACTATGCCACATGTTGATCCATTATTTCTTGGGAACATCTGGAAACATTTTTTGATGAAGGAGCCAGGAGGGTGGATCTCAATCTGGTTTCCATTTTATGGACTGATGGTGAATTTCTCCATAGAATTGAGGGGTTCAAACTCTGGGGATGATGTTGGTACTTAGAAGGATCCTGTAAAAATCACCCTAGTGACCCAATTTGATCAGACAACACTAAGAATCTGCCCTGAAGAGGTGGCTTGCTGCATCCAGTCCTGAGGAAATTAGGCACTGGGTCTGCTGTGAAAGGGTCTTGTAGAATCCCAAGGACATGGGCATGAAATATGCCACTTGTCAGATTTTTCAACATGTCCAAAGTTTTTGCTTTAATGTCTAAAAAAGCATTTCTTCATTTAAAATCAGTTAATTTCCTGATGAGATAGTTCTCACACTTGGCTTTTTAGAAAAACTTCTTTTGTTGGTAGGCTTAGTCTAAATTTGTGTGGACTCAGATTTAGTGTATTTATAAATGGCAAACTTGGATTCTGAAATTAAATTTTTTATTTGCCATTTTCAAGAAAAAAAAATCACCCTATTGGACTGCACTTCTGCAAAAGCAGACACTCAGATGAAAGTGGTTTATTTGGTTCAGGACTCCAAGGAATCAATGGCAGAAGTGGCAGAAGAAGAGACTTGGTGATATGTGCATCATACCTGTCTTGGTCAGACAGCAAAGAAGTTGGAGTAGGTAACTATCATTGTTAGATACAGGTGTCCTCTTGATCTTTGACGTCTCAGAGCTCTGGGTACATTTGTAAAGACTTGGTAATTGAGTTAAACCCAGAGGAAGCCTGCAGGACATTGTGGAAGTGATGGGAAAGACCCAGCCCATGGGAGGTGGGGCTAATTTCTGGCATCCTTCTGCTCACTTTGCCAGACATGTTGAGTCTGACAAGTGAGGATTTTCCCTCTCAGATATCCTGTGGATTTGGTATGGCCAGTTTTCTCTGCTATTGATATTTGTGTAGGCTTTCCTGTCAAGCTGAAAGAGGAAATGTAACCAGAAAATGGTAAACCAAAATAAAACCCTTGTTCCTTTAAATAATTTGGTTGTGAGTTTACAAGTAGCAATACAGAGTGACTCTATGCTACCTGTGGCGGATGATTTCAGGGATCCACCTGGCACTTGAGAGGTGGGGCTCTTGGAAGCCTGTAGGAGGTTTATCTTTAATCACATGATTGATGAGGAAAGACACAGCCCGTAATGGTACGATCATTCTTTGGGCAGGTGGATAAGATGGAGAGAGTTGGTGGTCATTTTTGGCAAGCTGGAAGCTAGAAAGCAAGTATGTAGTGTCGTTCCTTAGCCCTCTGTTACTGCTGTGCATTGTTCAGCCGGTTTCCCTTGTTTTCTTACCATAATCACCTCCAGCTTGAAATGGTGCACTAGAATAAAAATCCCTTGCTCCCCTAAATTGTTTGGTTCATATGTTTATTACAGCCATTGAATCATGAAATCAAGACATTATTACCCCACAAGCCTAGTGTACCGGCTGTTGAGGAATGCCCTAGGGAAAAGAGACCCTAATTTTTTCTGTATTAGTTACTTTTCTCATTCAATACCTGCAGCTAGTTGAAGGGAAGAGAGATTTATTTTGGTTCATGGTTTGAGGGGGATATAGTCTATGATGGTAGGGAAGGCAAGGTTGCAGTAGTTTACGGCTGCAGTGGCAGGAGCATGCTCACATCTGGTTGGCAATTGGAAGCTGAGAGAGATGGAAAAGAGAAAGTGGAACTAACCAGCCCAATTACTTTTACTAACTAGACATCATCTTCTAAAAGTTCCACCTCCTCCTAATAATTACCAACAACTAAGAACCCAGTGTTCAAATACATAAACCTAGGATGGAAACTTCACATTCAAACCATAACATTATCTGAGCATATTTCTGTGTCCAGAGTAAGCACTAGGAAACATAAGGGCAGTGTGTGTAGGAGAGAGCCTGCAAAATCTCCCAGGAATCATGAGTATGAAGGGGATAAGAGTGAGGTATCACTAGCAAGCCTGGCAGGGGCTCCGGATGGGATTTAAGTGTTGCTATAAACCAGACTTGTTCATGGGCTGATATTTTTCTTCTGTGCCATTTCCCAGAGCTCCATTTCATATTCCAGATATATAAAATGTAATCTGAAAGAGCCAAGCAGATATCTCCTTTGCATGCTTTTAAAGTGGAGCTAACCTTTTCAGTCATTTGGTGATGTGCACGAGAAAAGGTATGCAAACCCAGGTAGGCAGAGGTAAGAACATGACAATAAACTGTAGGGGATGACTTTTTTCCCCAATGGTAAAGTTTTTGATTAAAACAAAAGGCATAAATAGATATAAAGAGTATTCAGAAACTATTAAAAAATAATCATTCCTTTTGAAACAGACCCACATTCTTGCATCTCCATTTCTGACTGGTTGTAGATTTTCTCCACAACATAAGTCACTAGAACTATATCAAGTGGATCAATTGATTTACAAAATATTTAGAACTAGCAGGGACTGACTAAGGATGGAAGAAGGGCAGAGATAGTTACTCCTATGAACTTACTATACTGAGATCCTCCTGGCTATAATCAAGTCTGCACACTTGAGAGGCAAGCAAGAGGTAAAGAAAGCCATACGGGATTGCTGTATATAAAACAAGGGAATTTCTTGCAGAGTCAATGTAAGATGGTTCCTCATGTGAACCAGTAATATTTTTTGTACTGAGGACTGAATCCTGGGCTGACACATCCTAAACCATTATTCTACCACTAAGCTACTTCCTCAGTCACTACTTCAATTTCATTTGGAAACAGTGTCTCCCTATGTAGCCCCAGGCTGACCTCAAATTTGTGATCTTCCTTCTTTAGCCTTTCAAGCACTGCCATGTGACTTGCTGTTTTTTTTTTTTTTTTTCAATTCTCTACTCTTTCAATTTGTCCCAAATCTGGTATTATCCTCCTAAGAACAAAGAAAGAAGGGAGGGTGATTGGCATGAGCAGAGGCTGGAGGTAATAAAGCAGCCAGAGGGCAAAGATTCATGACCATCCTATCAACTCAGCACTTTATAGTCCACATCACTTCGACAGATGTTATTTACTGGGTCTTCAAAAATAGTCTTGGGTTAGGGTGTCTTATTTTAGGGATCTTTATTTTAGGTAACTGAGATTTAGACAGGTTATAGCACAAGTTCAAAATCACACCTAGACAGAGGCAATGCTCAATGAGGTAGGAATCCAGGTAAAGGCAAACAGAGATCATGCAAAGAGGCAGAGGTTGAATACATCACACTGTGCCTGTGAGTCCCATAAACACTTATCTGTTCTCACTCTAAGGTACTTACAGCCCTGTGTCTCAGGTGTTCATTCACTGATTAATTCTATTCCCATCCAATGAAAAAAGAAGAGGGAACAAGGTATAACCATTTCCTCAAGAAATTTCTGACCTTTAATACTGTAAGAACTGCATAGTGGTTTGCTCGAGATCCCATTCTAAGTCTTTGAGATGGGACAATCCTTTCAGTGCATCCTACAGGGAATGATAAGGTAACATTAATTAACACATTTTTCTCATTTTGTTATATTGTATGATTTATCCTGATGTGCCAGAGCAGAACAAGCAGCGTTAGATAAATGATTGACTCTTGGGTGGGAGGACTATGTAAACAGGAAACCCGAACACTGAATGTTTCCCAGTGATGGAGGGCAGCTAAAGTGGTCAACCCATCTGTCTGTGGATAATAACCCATTGAAAGAGAGAGGTTTGTAAGATAGGTTTAGGAAGGTGGGACAGGAAGAATGATATGAGGAATGGAGGAACCCCTTCTTCAAAGACAAACCTCCACATGCAGTAGGCTATTGGACCAATGATGTCCAATGATGTTGCACTGAGGAAGGATCTCAGGACTCTGGACTTGAGTGTGTGAATGGGATAGTGATGGAATGTAACAGACCTTCAAGATGGGGTTGGGGGGAGAGGTGGGGTGGGCAATGCCAAACCTGATATCACCTACAGGATGCTGTAATGCAACCAACAAGGAGTTTGAGGCATAGAAAACAGGACTATTTAGTCTCTTCTGTCAAGTTTCATACAGTGCTGAAGAATTTTTATTGAGAGCTAGAATCCTTGCTTAGGGCATGCACGTGGTACCATTTGTGGCTTGCCAAAGCCTGGTAAACCTTTGAACAAGACACTCCATTCAAGGCAGGACTGCAGCATCTGGGAACTCACTTCAGTGACACTTGTCCTTACCAGTCCTGCATAATGTCCTTCACAGGCTCATGTGTTTGAATCCTCAGCTGTTGCTGATGTTTGGGAAGGTTATGGAATCTTTAGGAGGTAGAACTTGCTGGAGGAAGTCAGGTCACAGGGGCAAGCTTTGAAGCTTTGATGTCCTGGTCCTACTTGCAGATTGTTCTTGCTCTTTCTACCTCCAGGTAGAAGCTGTGACCCGAACTATCTTCAGTTTCTGCCACCCACCACACTTTTTCTACCATAATGGACTATATCTCCCCTCTGGAACTGTGAGCCCATTAATCTCCCTTTCCCTGTCTCAAAAAAGAAAAGAAAAGGAAAGAAAAGGAAAGAAAAGGCCTGGCAAGGCATTCTTCCTGAACTCCATTTTCAGGGAGATATTATATAACTGATATTTGTACATTGTCAACAAATGTAGGGCTTTGGAAAAGATCCCAAGTCTAATATCAAATTTATGATATTTCTTCTCCATTCTAATGTGTAGCATTAAAGACTATGACTCTAAAAGTAGGGTGACAACTGGGACAATGGGAGTGATACAGAAAAAAAAGAGAGATGGGGAAATCTAGGTGCTATGGAAGCACGTGTGAGACAACGGACAGATGGCTTCCATTAGGGTTTTGTAAAAGTGAATACCATCTTCTTCTAAGTAATTAAACTTCCTGGCAATATGTCAACAAAATGTTGCACATGACTTTGAGCCATTACTTGTGTCACAAATTATAAAGGCATTGAATGCAGAATTAGGATGAAATGAGTCATCACATTGATAGCTGGCGATGTAGCTGGTGAATGCACAAGGCTTGGGTTTGATCCCCACCATTGGATTAGAATCCAGTTACAACTGTTGAATTTGAGCATGCCATGGGCAAGGTGCCTGCCAGCCAGCCAGGCAGTCAGGTGTGCTTCTCACCTCAAGAGCTGTGCCAATGGGATGTGCTTAATGTATGCAACCATCTGGTGTGCTATAATGTTATTCGTGTTTTAAAGGTGTCTCCTCATACAATGATAGATGAGTTGTGGTTTGGTTTCTGATTGACCAGCGAAGACACAGAGACATACTTAACTTACCCAAGTGTCAAAAACATGTTAAGTATTTTTACAAAACTTGGAGCATTCAACCTCTAGGTTTGCTCCCTAGGCTAAACCATGAAGAAGAGGGTGAATAATGACTCCAGTGTTTCTCTCTGACCTTGAAGCCTGTTGATCCGGCTGCTGCTGTGCAAGTGGAAGTTGTTCCCTGAGTCTGCAGTGCAGAGTCATTGGTGATTCATTGGCAGAGTGCTTGCTCAGCATTTGCGGTGTCCTGTGTTCAATTCTCAGTAGCACTTTCCCAGGAAATGCTTAAGGAATGAGTCATAAATAGAATGGAAGGCCTCATATGTTAGCCTGATTGTTACATTTATTCTCATTCTTAGTATTACTTCAAAAGCTACTCCTTTGTGAATGGTGGATTTTGGAAACAGTGTTCTCTTTCATTATTGGCTTATCACTAACCTGCTTGTTCATCTCAGGTCTTCAGTTATAAACAAGCTGTAAGCTGTATTCCTCCAGGGATAGCACAACCCATTATACCTCCCCTCTGCTGCTGTCAGGAACAGTTCCTTAATACCTACTATCTCTAATAATAGATTGAAACTGGTAGGATTCTAATAAGTAATAGATGATATGAGATAAAAAATAAGACATGCTATCCATTCATATATTATTGATACTGGTTATAATAGTGCTAAACTAGTAATAGTCATTACTATAACACACAATGAAATGTTAAATATGAAACATCACAAATACTAAATTTCCAAATGCTAAGTGTATTCTAAATGGTTCTAAATATTTAAAAATACATTAAGATATTACTGAAATAATAAAACTGTCAATGCAATGCACTTTTTGAGACAGGATGCTATGTAGTGTAGGACAGCCTCAAATTTATAATATGGGTGAGAGTAACTTTGAACTTCAGATCCCCTACAGAAAAAAAAGAGAGATGGGGAAATCTAGGTGCTATGGAAGCACGTGTGAGGCAATGGACCTTCTTAAAATGCTGGGATTACTACAGGCATGCACCACTACACCAAGTTTATATGGTAAGATGAGCAGAGCCTAGGGCATGCTGCTTGTTAAAGAAGCATTCTGACCAATGGACTCCCATCCCAGTCCCATTATTTTGCAAAGTAATTTTGTATATCATATGTCATCAAATTAGGCTCTGATTGATACATTAAGTCTATCTTATACCACAATCAAAGACACATTAAAATATTTCCCAAAGTATCCATCTTTAGGCTGATTTTGTAAGAAGATAAATGTTTTGTTGTAGAAAAAGTAAGAGCTTTTAACGATTAATCCATTATGGGTATTTTCAGTTTGTATCCAGAAAATTAAATGAAATGACAAACATACCTTGAGGATCACGTTAGGTGATGATCGGTCTGATGGGAAAGATGAAGATGAACCTGCCACAGCCAGTGCCCGTGAGGAACCTGTCTTCTGGGAGGCATGGTACTTGCACTCCTGGAAAACAATAATTATAAATGATGTGAAAGGTAGTTCAGGGCTGGTCTGGATGAGGGGTCTCAGGAGAGCTTATCCAATTGATTGATAACCAGAGACATTTAATGGAAGGAGAAATGATTGAGTAAAGTTGTATTGCAGAATGAGGAAGGCTGTCTAGAAGAGAAGGTCTTCCGCATGGGCACTAGAGGTCCAGCTTCTCCTGGCCAGGATAGGAGAGGGTTATGCTGCTGGGGCTGGAAAAGTTGAAGTTCATGTTTATTAAATCTCTGCCTTTGGTCCAAATTTCACTTGTTCATCTGTTACATAGGGACAGTCTGAGAGGAGGAAAGGGAGACAGCCTGACATCTAGCTCAGCACTACGCTACTGGAGACTCTTAGTGTGTGTTGCCATTCTTTCGTCCATTGCTTCCTTTTTAATCAGGGCCACACATTAGCAGAAAAATGAGAAAAAGCTGCACAATTCACCAAAGGACATGAGATGTTGCTATGTGGAAGACTTTGCTTGCGCTTCTGTTTTTCTAAAATGTGAAAAGATTTTGAAAGAAGCAGATTGAAGAGTGGTAGCTCTGCTATCCTCTGGCTCACATGCCTGCTCATTGGCAATCATTTGCTTAGAAGGAAAGGATCCTGTACTGGGAGTGGGGGCGCTGGAATGGAAATGAGAGAGGGACACCAGGAGGAGGCCCATTGTTGCCTCCACTCCAGGTCCACAGACTGGTACCTGGGCTTCATGGGAGAGATACAGATAAAAGCCAAGGAAACAGATTTTCATATCTTATTGTTATAGGGAATTCAGGTCTCCTGCTGTTGCAGTCCGCCTGCATGGGTGCTGATAAATGGCCATCACACAGCTTAAGGGAACAAGGAGTTTACTTTCTTACAACAGTCTAGTTACAGTTCTCAGTCCATCTTGAAGGGAGAGCATGCACCAAAACCAGGGCCAAGGGAACCAGCCACACCATCACCACATAACAGCTAAGAGATGGACGATCCTTACTTCCCAGGCCAGCATGTCTGGGCAAGTGAACAGCAAGATGCCAACTCTCTCAACCAGCTCTCTGTGATTTATCCAGGACCTAATCCCACCCACCATGAGCTGAGTCTTCCCTATCAGCTAGACAATCTCTTTCAGGTTTGCTTTGGGCTTAACTGAACCATCAACTCTCTACAACTGTGCCCAGAGCTCAAACCCTCAACAGCCAAGCTGACACCTGCACTTGACTATGACACCTGCTTAGCTTCTTAGTTTCATTAGTAAAGGACTTAAAAATGGGCACAGAAAGCAGTTCGAGGACCATTTTATTAGCATTTGAAAGAATAATAATGAGGTGGACAAATTGTAAATCCCTACAGCTGCAAGGATAAGGAAGATAAAGAACAGGGAGAGAAATTCATGGCCTCTGAGTCAGTGGTGGAGGTCAACCAGCAGCCACATCATAAAGGAGTGAGTCTTCAGAGATATAGGAAAAAAGCCTGGATTGTTAGGGAAAGTATGTGTAGGCTTTGGAACAAAACATAGGAAAGAAAGAATGAAGTAATGGAAGGAAGAAGGAAGGAAGGAAGGAAGGAAGGAAGGAAGGAAGGAAGGAAGGAAGGAAGGAAGGAAGGAAGGAAGAAAAGGAATTTAAAAAAAGATAAGGAAAGGGGGAATCCAGAATTCAAAACCCAGGCAGACTTAGCAGTGCTTCACAGTACAAGCTATACAGGCTTCTATTACCTTCTGAACCAAGAAAGAGGCTTCTGCGAAGAATAAGTACATGATCACTGGGGATAATTATTCCTCCAAAAACCTTAGCATATCTTCAGGTGAATCAATTTTGTTGGAGGATGGACTGTGGGACAGGTGATTTAGGTGATTGACAGGTCCAGCGGGATTAACTCAAATGAAGAGACCATAGAAGAGACCATGGAACAGATCAGAAAGTCATGTCTCCACCAAGGTCCAGTAGAGAAGGGGAGAAAATTTAGATTCGTTCTAGTGGTACCAGGGACACGGGGGCAGGGAGGGAGAGGATCTAGCTTCAGTGACCTTTGAGCTGGCTAGCCCCTATCCTCGCATTATGAACTGCAGGAATACTGTGGGTCATTAACTCCAATGGTTAGGGATCTTCTGACAGTGAGCCTTCTGACCTCCATTCATAGCCAAATGCTGTGCACTGCCTATGTTTTAAAGGATCGATGGAAAGGTGTCAGTGTCACACAGTGATGAAGCCTGATGTGAAGCAAGGTCCTCCAGGGGGACAATGTTCTTTCTGTTAGAAGTGGAAACATGCAGGGCGAACCTCTCCCTGGGGGTGCTGAGGTCAGTGGAACAAAATTTTGTTATTATTGCCCCATTTGATGGATGGGTGGGCAAAATCAGATCATTACAGTGGGTATATAAAAAATCCAGACAAACCTGTTACCCCATCTCCAGTGTCCTCAATGTGTGCATATATGCAGGCACACATGACCTGGGTCTGGGGACAGGAGAAAGGAGACTTTCCAGAACCTGTGGGGAAGACAAGCCGTGCCTGCCAGAATCTACAAATGGTAACTGTTGATTTCAGGGAGGAGAAAGTGTCCAAATTTTATTTGGTTTGAGGAAAAAAAATCACATTTTGGAAGGCAGATGCTGTTCCAATAATAATACAAAGCAGAACTTGCTTTCTTCTCTTTTATTTAATTTTTTGTGGGTTTTTGGTAAGAATACATGCTTATTACAAATAATTTAAAACCCAGAAATTATAGAATTGCATATAAACATCAACCTAAATTCCAAGAAATGACATTTTGTTATATAGCTTTTCATACATGTATAATAACGCTATCTAATATTTTACAACACCCTACTATTATTGTGCAATGTTTTCTTACTACTCTTTGATACAAAAAGACATTTTCCCATGCCATAAATATAAATATACCAGACATATTTCCATTCTTTCTCTATATTATATAATTTGTTCAACCAATCCTAATCTTATAAAGCATTTAGTTAGTGCTATAACATTTCAAAATTATCATCAAATAAGAGGTGAATATTCTTGGAGGAATTGTGGCTCTTGTCTAACAGTTCTTTACAAATTCAGGGAAGATTACTGAGCCTAAAAAGATACACATTACTCAGTCAAGTCTGATATGAAGGGGTGTTTAACTTATGCCCCACAGAACTTCAGAGGGGTTTTCTCGGCCAGGGAGGTGAAGGGAGTAACCCTTATGGACCATATGAAGAAAATTCTATGGCGTCCAATCCTCAGGGTCCTTTGCCTCTTCTTATCCAAAGTAGCTCCAATTTTATCAGTGTTATAGATTGGGCTCCATGAAAGTGGTTGTTTGTAGAAAAAGTTTCTTGGCTGTGCCTAGTGGCCCTGTCTTATAATCCCAGATACTCAGGAAACTGAAGCAGGAGGATTGGAAGTTCAAAGCCTTCTTGATTATTGAGAGTTCAAGGTTAGCTTGCACAGCTCCACAAGACTGTGACTCAAAATAAAGAGCAAAACCAAAACCAAGATCTAGGGATACAGCTTCACGGTAGAGCATTTTGTTTAGCATAGGTGCTAGTCTAGAGGGCACCGCCTCCCAAAATACACACATACAAGAAACAAAGAATATTTAAAAATATAATCTCAAAGATTGAGGAGCACAAGTAAATTTACATTATAAATGAGAAGGTGATGACATTGGCTAGCCAATTTATAGGCCAGTTGGAAGAATTGTGGCTCTTGTCTAACAGTTCTTTACAAATTCAGGGAAGATTACTGAGCCTAAAAAGATGTGCATGCTGTTATTTTCCAGGGACTTGGGGAAAATTATAGCTGTAGTTATCATAATAATGATGACTTTCATTGAGATAAAAGGCCAAAATTGTACTATCTTTAATCAGGGGCTTGAGTGAATGTTTTTAGGCAAGAACTGAAAGAACTTTCAGGCAAATAGTTGACCTTTGAGGTTTTCCAACTGTATTAGTCGAAGAGCCTCAGAATCAACAGAATGAATATATACAAAGGGAATTTATTGAATTGATTTATTAGATATGGCCGAGGTAGTCTAACAATGGCTGCCAGTGGCTGTTCAGTCTAATGCACCCATGGGTGACGGCTGAAGGCTGGAAGATTCTTGGAGAGTCTTCAATCATGTTGAAGACTTGGAAAGCTAGAAGTCTGGAGGGTCAAAAAAGTGAAGAAGCCAGGTGGCAGCTTCTGAAAGTCTCTTTTCAAAGTCTTCTATGGTTCCTTTTATCTGGTCCCCTACTGGGAGGTTCCAATCAGATCTAGGGCTGGTCTTTGTATTGTAAATGTATTGATCTGGATAATCTCTTCAGGAAATCTGACAGCTGATTTTAGTTAATGCCAGGTGTGGTCAAATTGACACCCGAGGTTAACTATCACACCAACCCAACCGCTAACATCCTGGTCCAATCAGTAGAGCAAGGAGCCCCACTGCTCCTGCTTCACCCCTTTCTTCCTTCCCCATCCCTAGAAGGAGCGACCACATTGGTTCACATAAACATACAGAAAGTCGCACCCCATTTCTTGGGCCCAATAGTCTGTCATGTTGAGGATCTACCCCCAATCCCAGAGAACTCTAACATTTCCATCCAGCCTGCCAGACCTGCCTCCCAGCTTGCCCAGCCCTCTAGGATCCTCAGTGTTCCTGGCCTTTGGAGAACGAAAGGCTTCCAGATCTTTAGTCAAAGTGGGAGAACAACAGTTCTGCCTAACCAGTCAATTTTCCTAATGAGCTATTAGGAGCTGTTTTTGTGCTGAACACTCTGCCCTCATTATAACTCTGCTTCCCCAGCAGCAAAGCTCTCTCTGCCCATTGTAATGAGCAGAACGTTGGAGTGAAACACAGTTTTAATGAGTTACAGCATGGGTATAAAATGGAACAATTTGCATCTGAGAGCACCTCGATGTGAGGCGAAGGCCAGTGGGTGCGTTTGCAGCAATGGAGAAAACCACTTGGAGATGACTTCTTTCATCAGCCCAGCTTGAAGAAACCAAGGGGCTTCTCCAAAAACTGTCCTGGATTCTTCAATAGAAAAGAGAAAATTCATTGTGACCTTCAGAAGTAGAAAGATTACATAGTTTGAAGTCTCAGACATGGCAATATTTATTTTATTTCACATCCTGCAGTATTGGCACTTGCTCTGGAGCATGCTGGGAATAAAAATAAAGAAGCAAGAAGCAGGGACTGTTATCAAGCCATAGGTATAGACAGCAGTGAATTGGAGAGGACTAGTGTGTGGAATCTGGTTTACATTCTTGTAAAAACTGATAAAGTTTCAGGAATTGGAAGATTGCTGTTAATTATAGTCATTATTGAAACTAAATATACAAATACAGTGAACTACATTGAAAACAAAGCATATAAATACTTAAAGATTAGCATTTCCTATTTTCTATACATTTCTATTGTGTTCTTAAGGTTATGTGTGTTTATCATTTCCGTAAGGTGAACAGAAAACTATATAATTGTGTGGTACTGTTTATCTTTTACCAACATGATATTCAATGATTATGTGTAGGTAGCTTGAAGTCATGGTGGGAATGTTTGCAGTACAGAAATTGGAAAATGTTAGAAGTCAGGTCTTGATTTATTGTTTTGTGAATTGTCTGTGGAGACTGAGAAAGTAATGGGAAAGATGATTATGGTGTAGATTCAGTGTAACTGGCCTCCTAGGTATGTCATAATTAGCATACAAGATTAAGAACATTATAAAAATTCCATTATACAAAAAGTACTAACTTCTTCAGCCAAGAAGGTGGACACATTATTGATGAATGAGTGAAGTTCCCACGTAGGCACTCATTGGTTCATCTCCATCTTCCCAACATTTGTACTAGACTTCACTCATCAATTGAAACTGCAAGCTGCCTGTGGATACCAGTGTTCAGACAAAATCAGAGCAAGAATTCTGTAAGAATCTGATGACTGTACAGATGTTTCATTAAAGAATAATTTATGTTTTTAGCATTTGTAAATTTTTTGTTCCATATGCTTTACAACAGTAACATTTTTGACTCTGCGTGAGTTATAGGTACATACAGACATGGTCACAGGTGAATATATTTCTTGTTTTTGCCAAGATGGTTGCTAAATATTTTCTAGCCTATAACCAGAGATCACAGTCTTTCTAAAGGGACATGACTACTAAGCACACAACCAGGTAGAGTGGGAGAAGAAAAGTTCTGGAATAGGCACATGGGCCTAATTTGAAAAATGAGTTCTGGGTCTGGCTTCCTGTTGTGACATTGGGTAATGGCTTACCAATGCTTATTCATTAGTAAAATAGAGGTAATAATATTTGCATTTAAGAGTTTCAGCTGAAGAGAAATGAGATCAAGTATTAGAATAAAGCCTAGTATTTAGCACATTGTTATTATCAATGTGTACTTGAAAGCAAACATAGTATTTATATAGTTAGATTTCAGATATTAGAAATGAAAGGAAAGATACAAGTATAATAATCCCCAAAGGATTGCTGTAGAAAGTCACCAGTGGAGAACATTCCATGCTCCCCTTACTTTAAGCAGGCGAATGGAAGCGCGTTAATGAAAATATATCATTTGCTCTAAGTACTTCCTTATGTCAATCTCACCATGATTTTTCAAGGGAATGTGAAAGGTAATATTTTCCAACTATAGTTGAAACAGGATTTCCTTCCCTGGATATGCTATAAACTGCTTTATTCTCTGCCAGGAGACGAAGTCTAACTAAACTTCTCTTGCATTGAATCTGGGCAGGCTTGTGGCTTGCTTATAGTTGGAAGAATATATTACACAGTGTGACTTCTGGAGGGATATGGCTTATCTCCCAGTGCCCTTGTGAACTCCAGGTCCAACTTCACTGACACCATATGCTATGATCTGAGTATCATGGAGAAGCTTCATGGAGGAATTACTTTCAGAAGCCCTAAATCTGAGTCCTTTCTAACCATGTTAAGATACAGTCTTTAAGTAATTCCAGACCTTGTTGGCAAATCATGTCTAGCTTTTGATCTTTCCAGATAAGAGCCTAGATCCTCTGTATAGATGCAAACTGTTAATTCTACCTTTTCCAAATTACTGAACTAATAGAATCTATGGATGTAATAGCTGTTCCATATCATTAATTTTGAGATGAACTTCATACACAGTGCCCGGAAGAATTAGTATCCTGCACCTTTTACAAAAAAAAAAAATGGAGTCTTGATGAGGATGACTATGTTGTACAGTACCATATCAGGTCATTGTTCATTTGGAATTCATTCAGTGGACTTCCCAGCTCAAAATTTCATGTTCTTTGTACTGTGGTACATTTTCCTGCTCATTGGAGGGATGAGAATTGCTTGTTCACTGTACTGTCTCATTTGGATGGGGGGGGAGAGGAGAGGAAAGGGGCTGGTTGCCATAGAGGATCCTAAAGATTCTGTGTTCTCACTAAAAGCAGCTGGCAAGGGGGAAAGGAAGAGCTGCTGGTTTAGAATTGAGGATCTCGGTTTTGACTCTGAAATCATATCTTTTTTCTCCTAGACTGAAGAAAAGATAGAAAAACAGAAGCATCTCAGCCATCTGAGTTCTTGTGGTTGAAGTTTGCAGCTGCTTCTGTATAGATGCAGAATATTTCCACCTGGGATGACACCGTTGAGCTACTTGACAGTGTTTTCTGATCTTCTGGGTTCCAAGTCACTGGGGTCTGGATCCAGTGGAAGAGATTGTAGTACTTCTTCTTTTTCCCTCCTGCCAGCAGGAGAGTGCAAATAGCGGTTTTGTTTCTTGGTTCATTCCCTGAAAGTCACAAGAGCTACAGAAGACCTCTCTGATCTTGGCTGCCGTTGCTGTAAAGGCAGATTGAAAGCTGACCTAGGATTGGCTCTAGAAGTCTGCTTCTCTGAGAGGGCAGCTGGTGCTGATAGGCAGGTCTTCCTGGATTTTCCCTCGGGCACCATGTCTGTTTTACTCACTTTGTTTGCACTCTTGGTTTCTGCAATATCAACATCAATCATTGTCATCATCATTTGAAGCAGCTAATGCATCATGATCGCCTGTGACATTATGTGCTATCCACATATTCATCATAATGACTTGACATAGCAGCCTTATATGGGATGGCATCCTTATCTCCCCATTTTACAAAGGGAAATCAAGGTGCAGAGAGGGTAGGTAGTTATCAACACAACTAGGCTCACAGCCCATGTGAAATAGCAGCTCTCATCCTCAGTGTTAGATTTCTTCAGAACATACTGGCAAATAGATTCATGGAGGAAGAAGGGAACTGTTACATCATGTGTGTCTAGGACTGTACCTCAGTGTGGCTACCCACCCCCAACAAATTAAAAAACTCAAATTATCAGTGAAAAGCAGAAAAGGAAGTTAATTCAATATGGCTACATTGGGGAAAGACTATCCAGTATCTGAGTTCATCTCTCTCTCTCTGGGGCTTAATGTGGGAACTCTGCAGTTTGGTCAAGGTGTGGTTCTTACCCACTATTATCTCATTATTTCTCAGCATCAAGTCTTTCCTGCAAGACAATGTTATATGTGCTCAGAGGTGTGTGAAATCTCTTTTGAGAGACAAATTCTTCTTCCAGTTAGTACCAGATCTGGCAAATTTTTAGTACTCAGTGAAACCCCTCTCCCTGCTCCCGCCATGAGATTCCAGGAAAATACCAGTTTCTCAGGGGGCATTCTTTTGATCGTCCCAATAGCCAGAGTGATGGGAGAAGGTGTAAACATTCTTTTAGAATCTCTGTGCCACTTGGTTACAAATGCTTATTCAATACTCAGTTCTTTGCCCTTCCTTAAATATTTGTGATCCATATAATAAAACTGTCCATGAACACTCAAAGGATCATGGGAGGTAACTTGCCTCTTGCAAGTCTGGGCCAATCTCTACTCATAACTGCTCTAACATTCTCCCAAGACATTTTAACTTGATTTTCTAGGCTTGAACACATGACCGACCATCTTTCCCAGGTCCCCAAACTCATGGCTTGGCCCACTTATGCTGTCACATTTCCTTATGTATAGAACCTAAAGAAAGGGACAATTGGTGGCTATTGCAGTATGTAGGTGGCACCCAAGAGAATCAGCTTGGTTCTCAGGCATTTGTTCATGGCACTTCCACCACTTTCCCCAACATAAATTTTTTTCTGAATTGAATGGGCAAGTGTTTTTAAGTTTGTTGTGTGGTATGTTCCTCCAAATTAAAACATTCCCTCCCAGAGGGAGGAAAGAGATGCAGGAAGCTAAGGAAACCTACAAGGCTTAGGAGCTCAGAAAGTTACAAATTCGCAAGACTTCTCCCTTGGGGTTGTATACACAACAATCAAATATTGAGGCAAAGAGTTGCTTCCATGTAGATGCCTGGGAATTGTGCGCCAAGCTCCAGCACAAGTTGCTTTTGTGCATTGTCATCCATCAAATGTAAGCTGTCTGTGCTGCAACTAACTGGCTTGAGTCACTCATGCCCCAAAAGTGACCTCTCACCAAGGTTACTTGTAAGCACTGCAAAAAACTTACAGGTTCACCAAGCTAGACTTAGGTATACCTATACCTATACCTAAGTCTAGTCATTTCACTGGTGTGCCATTGATTCCCTTTTTGGCATGAATAGGTGTTGTTTACATTTTTGCAGAAAATATCACAAAGCATACTGCTTGGCCAATCTAGAACTGGCTTGTGAGATTCCTATTTTTTCTGTTCTTTGAGATTTGTTTCTTGTCTTTAGCCTCCACTGTGAATGAAGCCTGATGTGGTTTTTCCTGAGAATTCTCTGTGAACCCAGGACTATTAAGTCACTTAACTAATGTGTCATTTACTCACCCACCTATGTTCCTACCAGACTCAGTACTTTTGAAATAAGGAAACCTTTTTTTTATCCTCATTTTCCATCCTATATGACACAGAAGGTGGAAGCAGAATGTTATTTTAGTCAATCAATTTTGATTAAATCTGTTTCTAAATACTTAGCATAGATTGACTCAATCCTGGATTGGTGCATCTCTTGAAAAGGTTCAGAAAAGAGGATACTTATCCATGATTTCACAGCTAGTAAGTGGGAGAGATGGGATCTGAATGCAAGGGATTCTGGCTCTCAAATCAATCTCTTTTTAACCTTTCTACAGAGTGCCATCATCCCACAGAGGGTATCATTCACCTCTGAAGAGAACAGTGACCAAAAAAACAGACAAATTTTCTGACTTAGAGCATTTTGTGTTGCTATCCCAGAGCATTAGAGACTAGAAAATTCATAGATCCCAAACTCATTGGCTCACAGATAAGTAGACTGAGAAATCTGATATCAAGGTCCTGGCATGTGGAAAGGAATTCCTTGCTTCAGTGGAGAGAGTGTTCTCTCCCCTCCAGATCTTACTTGTCATATGGTAGAAGTTCAGACGCTGAGAGAAAGCAAGAAGTTATGGAACTTGCTTTTCACAATACCATCGATCCCTCCACCTGTTTATGTAAATGTACCACATGATGTTCTTACGATGACAAAATCACTTAAAGACGCATTTTTCAGAATGTATTCCCATCATTCAGTGGCAGATAATGGGTTTGAGAAACAGTAATTATAAGTTTCATTTAACAAATCTTGTCTCTAACATGCCTGCCACTCTAAACTTTGCTTGTTTGTTTTGCAAATTCTTTGTGGTACTAGTAATTAAGTCCAGGTCCTGACTAATGCTACACAATTAATTTATTTCTGAGCTACATATCCATCCCTAATTCTTTTTCAAAAAATAGCATTTAATCTTTACCTCAATGTTTTCTTCTAGCTAGTATTACTCTTTTTTAAAACAGGTGAGTAAAAAGAAGATCCAACTGTGTGCCTTAAGCTTGCTGATGGAAAGTCCGAAGGTGAAGGCAACCTCTCTGGGTTTTTACTCACTTTATCATTTGATTCTACGTAGAAATGCATGGGATTTACATGGAAATGCAATGGGACCAGATTCATGGTCTCCATTCTTACATTGTGGTTCTCTGAGTGGGTATGCTGAGGAAGCAGATCCAGGCAATTCTGTCAGCTTAAAAAAAAAAAAAACCATGCAACTCTTCCGTTCCAATAGGCTGTGTCTTGTTTTGATGCTGAGATCTTTTCTTTTGTTTGTGGGTGCTGTAAGGGTTCTGCTTGTTACATCAAACTGTTTAGTGTTAAGATTCACTTCTAAGGGAGAACATATAGTATCTGTTTATCTGTCTGCATCTGGGATATTTCATTCAATATGATTTCTTCCATTTCCATTCATTTACTAGCAAACATTAGTTTATCTCTCCTGATATCTGAATAGTATTCCATTGTGTGTGTATATATATATAATACCAAATTTATTAACCATTCATCAACTGTTAGACATATCTATACTGGCTCCATTTCTTTGCTATTGTGAAAAGAGCTGCTATGTACATATGACTCTGCTGCAGGATGCAGTGTTCCTTGGGAATATATTTAGGAGTGGTGTTGCTGGATCATATTGAATTTCACAATCAACCAGAGTGCAGAATACCAGTGACTCTTAAAACAGTCAGAATCAGGACAACCAAGCGTCTCTCCATCCTAAGGCTCAGGGAATCTTGTGGAAGAGGAGCAGTAAGATTATAAGAGCCTAAAGGTGGGAAGGTCTATGGCTAACCAAGTCATTCCACTAAAGATAGGGTTACTGCATCCAGAAACTTACTGTAATGAGATTTATCCTCACCAGACCTGCACTACAACTGTCATATTGACATTCCCTCATAGACTAGTGATGAACTCAGGAGAAATAATTACATGCAGATGGAACCTTAGGAGCTAGGGCTAGACAGGTGAAGAAGTATGAGGAACCTACCAAGGGAAGGGCCACTTCATTTGCCACAGAGACCTGAGCCCATACCAATACAGACCACCCACAAGAACTCTGTGGTCCACCCAAGGATAGGTGGGAAAGGAACAGATTGGTGAGGGTAAGGGAGCAAGAGAAAGTGAGGGTAGATGGAAGGAGGGGTCAGGAACACCATCCATTATGTTTTAATGACAAATACTAAATATTAATAAAAAATGAAATATATTCTTTTGAAAAGTCAGGCATGACTCTGAGCTAACAAGAGCCTGGATGGATGAGGCACGGGAGTCCGATCCTCTGACCTTTCTTCTTGGCTTCTCACCAGGTGTGGACTCACCCAGGAAGGGCATTTCCTCTTCTGGATTCAGAGGCATGGCAGTCTGGCGGGAGGAAGCTCCACACTGCAGGTGCTAGAGATATTGGGAGCAGACACTGGAGTCAGAGGTTAAATGCTGCCTCTAATGGAGTGGGATAAGATCTTTAGCAACAATTAGCACCTCTTCAGCTCCTGAAAGCAGCACTCCAATGGCCTGACTGCTTTGCTCTGTTTCTCTGTCACTGTTTTGAATTAGTAAAGGAAGCCAAGCAAAGCAGGGCTGCACAGGAGTTGTATCCTGGGCACCATATGCCATTCTCACAGATCTCCAATGGCCCCTTGGTTTATTTTTGGAGGCTTTCTTATGCCACTTTCTACAATGAAGAGTGTTTGTGTCTCCTCTTCCTCCTATTTCTCCTCTTCATCTTCCTCCTCCTGCTTCTCTTTTTCCTTTCTTCTTTTGACAGCTCGTGGATCTCCAACAGGATTCAGCTTCATCTCCAGCACTTGTAGATTCTTTCACACACACTTAGGTGCCGGACCTGGATTGTGTGTGCAGAGACAATCCATTTCTCTCTGTCTTCCCAGCTTCTTCACTACTGTTGTCCTCCTGGCCTAAGCTACCTCCTCCCCTTAGAAAAGAAAGATCTAGACACAGAAAGGCAATGAGATCACTGAAGTTCATAGCGAATATGATCTAAAGCAGCACATAGGAGGAGGAAATATTTTTTAATAAATAGTAATCCAAAGGTCACCCTTTGAATAAACCTAGGTCTGGAACCAAGCATCTACCTGCTCTAAGTAAGTTGAGACATACTGCCCATGACCTTTAATAAAGAACAGTTTTCCCCTCTGGGCTATCATAAAGTCATTTTGGTCATTGGGACTAACATAACAACAATAACTCAGCAGGACCCTTGGCCTTTCTTTTGATTTTTTTCATGTTTTTGTTTAAAATACCACAATTCCTGCTGCTCAGGGAAGCATTTCAGACAAACTTGAAACAGACGTGGAATTTTCTTCTATTCTTGTGTTTGGTTATATTTTCATTCACTACTGGTTTAGTAACTGAAGTGTTCTAGAAGAAAAGAGAAAAAGAAAAGGAAGCACAGCTTATGCAATAATGAGGGAGACAAACACATTCAGGGCTCTGTACAGTGAGTTCTACCCAAGAGATGGGGGATTAGAATAAATACTTCAGGTAATTAATATATGTCACATGCTTAATCTTGCCATACTCCTGTGCTCTAAACACATCCTAAGAAGATACTGAGAAACAGAGAAGTTAAATAAATGTCCCCAAATTGGAGTTGGTTCTATTCCAATCGGCAGATCTCTTATTGCTGTCTTGATTTTGCCACAAGCTTCCAAGTCCAAGAACAGAGCAGATATTAGCATAGATATATTTGTCCTTTGGTATTGCAAAGAGGGTGGGTATCATGGGTGCTTAGAAAAGAACCATAGAAAAGACTGGGCATAGGTAGTTCAACAGAGAACTGTAGGTGTGTGCTTCAGGTGTTAGAGAAGTTATAGAAGTGCACTGGAAACAAGACCTGTTGGTGGAACTGTGTAATTGTGTTCAGCAGCTCCGTGGGAAAATAGTGGTGAATGAGGAATAGGAGGAAAAATGTAGCCAAATAGCAGAGAGTTGGAGGCTAAGATCAGGACACAAGACTGGGTACAATAGCTGTTGGGTACTAATAGATGGCCATCTGTCACAATTTCATGCCAAGCCAAAGCCTGTCACTCAAGGTCCAATTGACCACACTGTGATATTTTCCCACGTTGACCTATTGACCTGCTTTGGATTGCTGACATTGTCTCAATTTTTTACGGGCGGATTCCAGCAGCAGCATAAGCTACTTGCCATCCCATTTCAGTCATAATAGACATTAACACCCCAGAAAAAACCCAAACAGTCTTGAAGCTGCTCCCTAGTCCCTACTTTCTAGGTAATTTGAGGCAGGACATTCTTCACCTGAAGGTACCACAATCAACTATTCTGCTGTCACCAAAGAGTTCCCTTGATGGCAGACCACTTCCAGCAAGGAGACACCCATCATTGCTTGTTTCCTCCACTAGCCTGTCATTTTGTTAACCTTTTTCAGAATTCCCGTTTGACTAATTGCTTCCCAGCCTCTGAGTTTACACATAGCCCAGTTCTATTCCAAGCTTCCTTTAAATTATCTAGCCACCTCCTAAGGAGTGCTTACCGTAATGTAGGTTCATTAATCCTCCTGCCAGATATTTGCTTAGTTTGCTTCATTCAGTTCATGAAACTTGTTCATTGTTGTTGTTTGTGAGGAATTAAGGAAGATATGGGATTAAAGATAAACCACAAGGTTTTCTTCTTATACCCACCGCAATATCTATCCCTTGATAGTTCATGCAGATGGGGCTGGAGAGGTGGCTCAGGGGTTAAGCCTCGGCCTTGCAAGCGGAAGGTCCTGAGTTCGGATCCTAGACCACACGTATAGACGCAGAAGTGGGGGTGGCCTGCGTTTCTGGTCCTGGTAGGGCAGAGCCTGTGAATCCCGGGGCAGCACCTGTGGTTCTACACACATGCGCTTGCACACACGCGCATGCACACGCACACACACACACACACATGCACACTCGCACACACGCACGCACAATTGAATAAATAATAATAAAAAATAGTTCATGCAGACAACAGATGGAGTGAAACATAAAGGTAGCTTTTATTGCCTATAGGAATAGAAATTCCCATGAAAACAATGGTTTCCAGTGGAGGGGACAAGAAAGTGTGCTATGCAGCACTGGAGTACAGTGTGTATAATATTAACTCTGCAATTGAAAGGAATTTGAAAATGACAGGGAAATTGAAATGATGTATGCTACAAGGATAACGAACCTTGGTGTAAGCTTTGATGTACAAGTGAAGCAATTTGAATTAGACCTTAAGTGAGCATAAGAGTTCATCAAGAGCAATAGTAGAGAATGGAAAGTGATAAAGAAGAGCCAAAGCATAAAACAAGCACCTATGATGCTACAGAGGGAAAGAGGAGCAAAGCACATCAAGGTCCTTATGACCTACTAGAGATAAGGAGAAAACACAGCCACCCAGCTCTTGACTGAGCTTTTCTATCTTACTTCATCCTCCTCTGCCTGGTTGTGATCATTAGATACAGGTGTCAACTTGACAATTGAAGGCTAGAGCTCTAGGCATATTTGTAAAATGTTAGTAGTTGAATTGAGCCCTGAGCAAGCCTGGAGGAGACTAATGGATGGGTAGGACGGATTATTTCCTGGGTGGCTGGAAAGAAAGAGCTGACTCAGTGGTTTGGCATTCTTCCTCATACTTGTACAGATATGCTGTCTGACAAGGCAGTTTTCTCTTCTCGACAGTTCTGTAGATATGGTGTAGCCAGGCCTCTTGGCTCCTAATGTTGGTATGAGCTGTCTGCTTAAGCTGGACTAACAATTGTAACCAGACAATCATATACCAGAACAAAATTCCTTGTCCCCATAAACTGCTTTGTTGTGAATTTATTGGCAACATGCAAAGTAACTATGACAGTGGTTATTAGTGCTTAGATTCTTCCAGGCTGGGTCCTGGGCCTGCTGCACTTCCCCTTATCCTATCCTTGGCAACATCAGTCTTGCCTGGTTTCAGTTATTCTTATGTGAGAATGAAGACAGTAAGTTCCAATTTTAGTTCAGAGTCAGACTTCTAGCTTAGACCTCCAGACCACACATTCTACTTAGAACATAAAAAGCACTATGCTTGGTTCAAACTGAGCTGAAATTCTTAACTTGTGAATTCCTTCACCATTTACCCAGATATGCAAGTAGCCACTATTTGTGTTCCAGTTTTGACTCTTAGTCTCAGTTTAATTTAAACTCTCCATTTCATATTTCAAAAACTTATACTCTGTGAAGTTTGACAACACAAAAGATATGGATGAATTTCTAAGTAAACACAACTTACCTAAATTGAATCAGGAAGTTGTGAATTATTTAAAAAGTCCTATAACATATAAGGAAATTGAGGAAGTAATCTCAAATCTTCCCACCAAAAAATGTCCTGGACGAGATGGATTCAGCACAGAATTCTACCAGACATTTAAGGAGTTAATAACACCAATACTCCTTAAACTGTTCCATCAAATAGCAAAGGAAGGAACACTACCAAATTGCTTCTATGAAGCTAATATCGTTTTAATCCCAAAACCTAATAAAGACTCACTTAAAAAAGAAAACTATAGGCCGATCTCTCTGATGAACACAGACGCAAAGATTCTCAACAAAGTCTTAGCAAATTGGATTCAAAAACACATTAAAAAGATCATTCACGGGGACCAAGTAGGCTTCATCCCCGGCACACAAGGTTGGTTCAACATACGCAAATCAATAAATGTAATTCATCATGTAAACCAGTCCAAAGTCCAAGACCACATGATACTCTCGATAGATGCAGAAAAAGCTTTTGACAAGATCCAACAGCCTTTTATGATCAAAACGCTAGAGACAGTAGGAATGGAAGGAACCTTTATCAATATAATAAAAGCTATATACGACAAGCCCACAGCAAGGATTATGCTCAATGGGGAACAATTGGAAGCATTCCCACTTCAATCAGGAACTAGACAAGGCTGTCCACTCTCACCACTTCTATTCAATATTGTACTTGAAGTCTTAGCTGAAGCCATAAGACAAGAAAGGGACATAAGAGGGATTCAAATCAGCAAGGAAGAAGTCAAGCTATCCCTATTTGCAGATGACATGTTCTTATACCTGAGTGATCCCAAAAACTCCACCAGGAAGCTCCTGGAACTAATTGAGAAGTTCAGCAGGGTGGCAGGATACAAAATATATGTGCAAAAATCAGAGGCCTTCCTATATGCCCAGAAAGAAAGAAGTGAAAAAGCCTTGAGAGAAACAATCTCATTTACTATAGCCCCTAAAAAAATGAAATACCTTGGTATAAACCTAACCAAGGAGGTAAAAGACCTTTACAATGAAAACTTTAAAACCCTAAAGAAAGAAATAGCAGAAGACACCAGAAGGTGGAAAGACCTCCCTTGTTCCTGGATTGGCAGAATCAACATCATAAAAATGACCATCCTACCAAAGGCAATATACAAATTCAATGCTATACTAATTAAAATCCCAAAGCAATTCTTCAAAGAAGTTGACCAAACAATCTCAAAATTCATATGGAGGCACAAAAGACCCAGGATAGCAAAGACAATCCTGAGTAACAAAAACACAGCTGGAGGTATTACCATACCAAACCTTAGTCTATACTACAAATCCATAGTTATAAAAACAGCCTGGTACTGGCTCCAAAATAGACACACAGATCAATGGATAAGGATTGAAGACCCAGATATAAGCCCACAAAAATACAGCCATTTGATCTTTGACAAAGGGGCCCAAAGAATCCAATGGAAAAAGAACTGCATCTTCAACAAATGGTGCTGGCCAAACTGGATCTCCACATGCAGAAGATTAAAGCTGGACCCGTACTTGTCACCATGTACAAGACTTAATTCCAAATGGATCAAGGACCTTGATATCAGGCCACAGACTATAAAAACCATAGTTGAAAGGATAGGGACCTTCCTCGAGCTGATTGTGCTAGGCCAACATTTCCTAAACAGACATCCAATGGCACAGTCACTGCTACCAACCCTCAACAGTTGGGACCTTGTGAAATTAAAGAGCTTCTGTTCAGATAAAGAGATTGTAACACGAGCTCAAAGGCAACCCACAGAATGGGAGAAAATCTTCACTAACCACATGTCTGATAGAGCTCTACTGTTGAGAGTGCACAAAGAACTTAGAAAACGAAACTCCAAGGAAAACAATGGCCCAATTAAAAAATGGGCCCTGGAGCTTAAAAGAAATTTTACCAGGGATGACATTAAAATGTCTAACAAATATCTTAAAAAATGCTCCACTTCCTTAGCCATCAGGGAAATGTAAATCAAAACTTCCCTGAGATATCATCTCATCCTGGTCAGGATGGCAAAAATCCACAATACAAACAACACCAAATGCTGGAGAGGATGTGGAAAGAGGGGAACTCTCCTACATTGTTGGTGGGAATGTAGGTTCATACAGCCACTCTGGTGAGCCGTCTGGAGATTCTTAAAGAAATTAAAGATTGAAATGCCATATGACCCTGCTATCCCACTTTTGGGAATAACCCCCCATGCAGCAGAGGTTCACATCGATAGCACAAGCACGACCATGTTCATAGCAGCATTGTTTACAATATCAATCATGGAATCAACCCAAATATCCAACAGTTGACAAGTGGATAAGGAAACTGTGGTACATCTATACAATGGAGTACTACTCAGCCATCAAAAATGATGAATTATTGGAAGTTGCTGGGAAATGGATGTCACTAGAAACAATTATATTAAGTGAAGTATCCCAAACCCAGAAAATTAAGCACCGTATGTACTCCCTAATAGGTGGCTCCTAGTACCAAACTCACCCAGCCCACATTGAGACACTCAAAGGGGGTGACATACAGTGTCCAGCAGGATGGAGTGAAGGGCATTGCAGGAGCAACAAAACTGCAAAAGAAAATCACCAAACCAGAATCCAGAACTTCAGAGACTCTATATCAACCACGTAGAACTAGGCCAGCCTAATCTCTCCCCATCCTGAAGCTCAGGGACATTTGTGGAAGAGGGGGTGGTAAGATTGTAAGAGCAAAAGGATGGGAGGAGCAATGATTTGCAAGATTCTCCACACTAGTTAGGGTCAAAGCAATCATAATAGGACTTTGCATGCCCTGCTCAATGTCCAACACACTATTGACCTCACAGAGTCTAGCATCGGCTAAAGGCACCAAGATCCTTGGAGGCAAGGAGGGATTGATGGCCACAGTAGTGTTCCTATGCTTAAGGGCAACACGAGAAAGGGTTCAGGGAAATGCCACTGGGTCCTTGTACGTCATTGGAGAGGAGGACCCAGAGAAGAGTTAAGCACACACAATAATGGACTCTCTGGGAATTGGGGGGAGGCACTTGGGGATGGGGAGGCAGGGGAAGGGGAGCAGGGGGGGTCGGGGGGAGGAGGAGGGAGGGAGGGGACTGGTCTACCTATTAAGTTTGTATGAGCAGAAATAATAAAAAATGTAAAAAAAAAAGAAAAAAAATCTGTCAAGGGCGACTGAGGAGATATATATGAGGACGTTTATTACTAATAGATGGTGGAGGCACCCATGAACACCCGCTAGCTACAAGGTTTTATTCCATATTCTTGATCCAAAGGAGAAACTCAAGTTATATATAAATACTTGAATTTATATATATTTGTATGTTTGTATTTATATGCATATATTTGCGTGTATGTGTATATGCAGAATGTACAGATATGTGTACAAGACTGCACTTGTGTGAGGGCTCAAGGCTGATATTGGAAATCATCATAGATTGCTGTACCTTCTTACTGCTTTGTTCTGCCATTTCCTAGGCTCTACCTCCAGGGACAGAATTATGGGCTGTCTCCATATGCGTCTGCCATTTTAATTTGGGATCTGGAGATCCAAACTCAGATCTTTTTTGTTTGGGAGACAAAGGTTTTAAGCCATTAATCCATGTCCCCAACCCTATTTAATTATTTATTTATTTTTAGGTAATCAGGGTTAAACCTTCTAAATTTAGCTTGCAAAAGAAAACATATTTTGTTTGATGGAACACAAGTCTTAAGAATCAAAGAATTTCCAAATATAAAAAAAAATGAATTAATCACATGAAAGGACAAACCAAAATGAAATTAAAACATGAACAAAACAAATTCATAAGTAGACCCTTACCTAAACTGATTTTACCCGATTCAGGTAAAGAATTTTGAAAGCTGGGCAGGGGAGATGGTTCAGGAGTTAAAACTCTGCCTCTCAAACAGAAAGACGTGAGACTTCCTAGGTCCTACATAAAAGTGCCAGACAGAAAGGCAGGAGCCTGCATTTCCCAGAACCTGGGAAATCCCAGAGAAAAGCAAAAAGGAGGTAAAAGCAATCCAGAATGATTCCTGAAGTCATCCTTGGTCCTCCACAGGGACATACAATGTCCTCTGACACACACACACAAATGCAATAATAATAATAATAGTAATAAATATTAAAAAGTAAAGATACACTGAAAGAAAATAATTTGAAAACACAAAGAAATTGAAGTGAACATAATGCATGCCAAAAGAGGGAGTCTGTGGGGACCAGCATGGCAGATGAGACCAAGTGACAGCATATATGCTAGAAAAGGGTACAGCAGCCAAGTGTATCTGATTTCTGGGCACAAACAGACAATCCAATAGAACATGGTAAAGATTTAAGGAAAAGGAATCTGAAAAAAAAAGCTTGTACATGTCACAGAAAAAAAATGGCACTGAGATGAAAAATGTAAGAGAGCTATGCAAGGGATATTCAGAGGACAGAGCAAGAAGGTACAATGCAAGTGCAACTATTCCCTAAGGGAAATAGTGTAGGGTGGAAAAATGATATTAGAGCTGGTAATGGTGAAGCCCTTTATTGGGCTGGTAAAGTGGTTCAGCAAGTAAAGGCCCCATGCACAGACCTGGTGATCTGAGTTTTATCCTCAGAACATAGAAGGAGAGAATTTGCTTCAAAAGTTGTCCTCTGACCTTCACATGCATGTCATGGAAAACACACTTCTGCTTGTTTCTCTTCCTCCTTCTCCTCCTTCTTCTTTTCCTCCTCCTTCTCCTCCGCATACTTCCTTCACGTTCCTTAATTCCTCTAATTTCTTCCTTCTTCCTCTTCCTTCTTACTTCCTTCTTACTTCCTTCCTTCCGTCCTTCCTGTCCTCTCCATTTCTTCCTTCCTTCTTCCCGTTCTCGTCCATTCTTCTTCTCTCCTCTTCTCTCTTTTCTTTCTTTCTTCTTTCTTTCTTTCTTTCTTTCTTTCTTTCTTTCTTCTCTCTCTCTCTCTCTCTTTCTTTCTTTCTTTCTTTCTCTCTCTCTCTCTCTCTCTCTTTCTTTCTTTCTTTCTTTCTTCTTTTCTTTCTAATCCATGGATAAATATATCAATAAGTCACACACACACACACACACACACACACACACACACACCTCCAAGTACAGAAAAGACCACTGTAAAGCACACTGAAAATATATAAGATGGAGTTTGTTCTCCAGTACATTATAATTTGGGACAGAACAGATAAGAAGCTCTGAAAAGCAGGCAAAGAGTTGGGAAATGTTCCTTCTGTTTCTTAGAAGAGATTTTATAAAATTGGTAATGTGGAGTCCCTAAACAGGTGACATAATTATCTAATAAAACTATTCAAGCCCGGAAATTTCTTTTTGAATTGTTTTAAAATTGTATATGTAATATTCTAACATTTTAAGGCTATTTAAATGCTTATTTCATATTGAACTATAATGTTAGCTATTCTAAAGTTTACCTTGAGTAGTTTTAATAATATCTATAGGGTTACACAACCTTCACTGTCTGGTTCCAGAATATTTACATCACCCTAAAAACTTGCTCCATAAGCCTCAGCAGTTTCTTCATATTTTCTTCTCCTTTTAGTCCTTGGTAATTGCTAATCTACAGAATGTAAGTATTCTGAATTATTTCATATAAATGAGATCATGCAGTATGTGTTATTTTAAGTCTGGTATTTTTTCCCTTAGAACAGTGTTTTTGATGTCTGTTGAGATACACATCTCACACTTTATCCTCTCATGCCTGAATAATATTCTATTGTAGGAAACATGTTCATTTATTTTAAATTTATCTACATATGCTTTGCTTGATTATTATGAATAACAGGACATTTAATAACTTCAACATATGTATATTAAGTATTCTTTAATTTACACTTGGAAGAGCAGCCTACTAAAACTACAGAAATTTTGTTTGGAGCTTATTGAAGAATTATAAAAACGATTTTCAAAAGAGGTGTGTCTGACATATTTCTATCAGCAATACTAGAGGTTTTCAAATTTCTCTACGGTCTTGTCAGCACTTGTTCTTTTCTATATTTTTATTATATTATTACAGTGGGCACTTTTTTGTATATTTTTGGTGGGCAGAGTGACCATTTTTATATCTTCTTGGGAGAAATGAATATTTAAAACTTTCCTTCATTTGCTAATAGGAAATTTATGTTTTTATTAAATTGAAACAATTTTTACATAATTTACATGTCAGAGTGCTACATGTCTCTCATTTTAGGCGCTGCCTTAACTTTATTGATAATGTCAATCAAAGCACAAAAGTTGTAGATTTTCACGGAGCCTAATTTATGTTTCTCTCTATTTGCTTAAGCTTAAGATTTCATTTATAAGAAACCATGGTTGTCTTGTAAAGGTGATAATACTTTGGATCTTATTTTTAGCTCTTTGACTTTTAGCTCCTTGTTCAGTCATTGTTTTGCATATCGATATCCATTTACAGCAGCACAATTTGTTAAAAAGATAATTTTTATTGAATTATCTTGACATCTTTATCAAAATAAACTGATTTAAAATGTATGCACTTATTTCTGAGCTCTTTATTCAGTTACATAAATACATATGTGGATAATATTGGTATATATCATTATATATGCTACTGAGGATTCATAACACTTGACTTTATAGTAGTTTAGAAATTGGTAAGGATAAGTGTCCTAAAAGTTAGTCTTATTTTTAAAACTGTTTGACTATTTTGAGTCTCTTGCATGGTCATACAAATTTGAAGAGAAACTCACCAAGTTCTACAAAACCACAGCTGGGATTTTAACAGAGTCCACATTAAAATTTTAGATCAATTTACACATGATAACTCCAAAGTAACTGTTTAGCAATCCTAACATCCAATTCTTAACAATATTAAGTCTTCTAATCTATGAAATTCATGTATTTTCCATTTATTTAAATATTCTTTTTTTCAGGACTGGAATGTGACTTGGGAATTGAAATGTGACACAAGCAAAAGGAGCAAAGTGCTGATAGTCAATCCCACGCAAAGTGCCAGGCAGATGTAGTGACTTGCCTGTAATTCCAGCCACAGACAGGGAAGGCTGTGAATCCCCAGCTCAAACTGGATAGCCAGATTAGCCCCACTGGCTCTTTCTGGATTTAGTTAGAGACCCAACTCTAACTAAATTAGAAGGATTATTAAGTTGTATTCCTGATATCATCTTTAGAACTCTACAGACACAGACTGACACATATGCACATCTGTACACACATACACTCTCACACATATGCAAAACATGCATATACCCAGATACACAAACATGTACCCTGCTGCACATAAATAAAGTATCTTTATTTCAATGGCGTTTTGTATTTTCCCATGTACAAGTTGTATTTCTTTTTTAAAAGGTGTTAAGAACTCTAAATATTCCTTTAGTTCTTTTGTTCTACTTAGTTAATTTTGAGGTCTACTAGAACTGACTAAATACTACTGTCTAGTAGTAGCTGATTAAATACCATTTCTCAGTGTCCTTTTTCAGAGAAAGGGGTGAGGAGGAAGCAGAGGAGCAAATCTTAGAAGCAAATGGTACAAGGCTATATAAAACATTGGAGGTAAAAAAAATTCTACCAACTAAGGCTTCTATATCCAATCAACCCATTCTCAAAAAATGAAATAGAAATTAAGAGCTTCACAGGTCAGCACAGAGTGAAAGAATCTGTTACTAGATAACCACAACCTACCTTCTAAGAAATGTTGAAGAAAATCCACTGGGCATAAATAAAAAAGGACTTCAATGTACATGGAATATGTAGAGAAGACTAAAAGGGTAGCTTCATAATTATATATGAGAGGTATCAATACATGTTATTGCAATGCAGTGGTAATTCTTAGAGCCTCCTTTGTGGTTCTCACCAGGATTTCAAGGCTAGAGATGATGGCAGTCTCTACTTTGCATAGTCCATGAATGAACATCCCATATGATGTTACAGGATGTCTAGTCATGCTATGTACTCTCTAGTCACTGTTTTCCCCTACCTAGAAAGGTTCTGGATATACAGAGGTCAAAATAACTTGTACAGAGTCTGAACTTGAGATTTAGTTATATTCATGGATACATAAATTTTGTACATTGAATTTATGCAGAGCAGAGTGACAATAATATCCATTGCATAAACAATGGCATACCAAATGTGACAAGGCTGAGAAACACAAATCTGGAAAAAGGCACAGTGATCTTTGTTCTCAAAAAGATGAAGAGCTGACATACATTAGAACTAATAGAAAATCTTTCTAAACTCCAACAATATGGTGTGGCTCTTATGGAAACAGACAGCTAAGCAAATTGAACTTTATGAATGTACATTTCTATTTTTGCCTGTTGCTGCTGTTTAGACACTGAGGCTTCTTTATCTATAGTCCCCATTCCTACATCGATGGGTCTGAGGATTAGTACACATAAAGTATGTGTTTTAGTAAATAGATGAGGGAGAAGTTGAAGAAGAGAGAGTTTCTGTTGGCATGATACAACATTTGCTTCAAAGGATTTTCAGTGATGTGTTGTAAGAGCACTATACTTGGCCAAAGTTTTTGTGACTCATGGGAATATGAAGGCGGTGTGGATGAAGCCCTGGCTGTGGGGCATAGATTGCATCGTGAAAAGTCTGAAATTTTCAGCATGTTTGGGTTGTTTAGTAAGAGATTCTAGCCTAAAGCTCTAAAGTAGTGCATTTCAGACTTGCTAGGATGATCTGCTCAAGCTATAGCACCAGCAAGGTGCTGATTACATGGGATATCCCAACAAGCAGACAAGGGCTGATTCCTAGGGTTCTGGGAGGGAGGAATTGGATATCTTCACGGATTTCCAGTTCTTCTTGTTTTGAAACAGAACATCTTACACAAAGAGGCCAAGCCTAGCTTGTCAGGACTAGTTGATGGCTTTCTCAGCTCCACCCTGGTGACCGTTCCCCTTTCCTCATCTAAAATGAATTTGCGCTAAAGTCATCAGCAAAACTTTGCAAAACGTGCATGCTGGAGGCTGAAGTCCCTGGGAAGTGAATATCCACAGTCATATGCAGAACATCTGGCCACACATCTGGCAGCCAGTGAGAACCAGGCAGGCAGAATAGCAACCCATAAGAAATGTGGCATAAGGATGATTGCAGCGACTAAGCTCTGCTCTCAGCATGTGTGGGATGACAGTAATGAAAGAGATGTCATGCATAGACAAAGGCCATGGAGAAACCCTCCCATCACTGCAATGCTTGATCTTGTCTTTTGTGCCTTTGCATCCATTACTGCAGGAGTCATTGTGGTGAGCTGATGTTTTCAGAGGCCGCAGTTTTGCTTCCTTATGCTCTATGGGAAGCAAAGGAAACAAGAAACTGACCAGAAGGCCAAGAGCAACAGGACGTTGTTCCCTCTGCAGAATTTGATGTTGTGGATTGCCAAGTACTTCATGAAATATTTTTCTCCCTAGGCTAACCACGACAGCTTTCTTTCTATTTTTTTTCTTCAAGCAAACATTATGATAACTCCCCCTCTTTCCTTAACTGCATTCTCATTTTCATCTTGCTCAAAAAACATGGTGCGCCTTGCCCTTAGTTCTCCAAACTGTTCTTAGAGGCATAAGCTAGACACCCCATACCTATCTGTAACACATTTGAGCTTGTGTATTCATATGATCATTCATTCATATAATTGCCTATTTGTTCTCAGCTCTCATAAGAGAGGCATGTAGCAACATAGAAAAACATGGAACTTTCAGGAAAATGACAGTTCCATAACTTGTGCACACACACACTCTCTCTCTCTTACCTCAAGCACAGTTACACTGAGTATTTATCTACCCTAATATGCTTAGTTTTATATTGTGCTAGTAGCTAACTCTTTTGATAACCAGCATGGACTATTGCTAGGAGTAGTACATTAAATAACAGAGAATGTGTAGATCTAAAGTTGGCTTGCCCACTAGCTGTAATGTACACTTCTTTGCTGGTAACATTTCTCATTGAGATCCTAAGTCCAACTAGTTATAAAAACATAAAAATCATGGTTTGAAGGTTTTGGGTCCATTTCCCTTGAAAATTTTAATCACATACATCAGAGCGCAAAGAGATTTCAGAAAATAGACTGGTTTCTTAGTTTGAAAATGAGAAAGAATTCCTTATGGGGAGCTGCGACATGCCCAGCCATACAGATGACTTGAACCCAGATCCCCAAACACTATCTTCTGGGCCTCAGCAGTTTGAAGGATTTGGAAGAATCTTTCAATTTCCTAGCAGCCATCCTGGCATGCTGACACAATAATAAGATTCTGTAGAGGGGACATGGATATGTATTGCTAAGACTGTTGGAAGACAACCATCTACATCTTTAGGGATCGCATGAAGGAGAAAAACCACTGCAATACCATTCTGCCACATGTTTCATCTGCGTGTTTTGCTGCTATTGTGTCTGCCTTCTTTGCATGCCAAGGTTCTGTGTATGGCCAAGTAACCTGTTATGACATCATCATGCATAGGTGTCCAAAGGACATTATTCTTCTGAACCATATTCCCAGATCTTTTTACTGTTTGGGAACACAAACGATGCTTTAGATTGACACACAAAAAAACACATACATATATGCACAGCACACACTTGCCAGATATGAATGTTTTCTATCAAATCTTTAATGTTCTGATATTTTCATAACCATGTGTGGTCACAATACTGATTAGAAATAGAGCAGAGAACAAGAAGCAGGAAGACTGACAATAAAAAGTGACAGTTGGCAATCTGAAGGAGGACGCAAAGACTATATATAAAAACTGGCGGTGAAGGGCCATCCTGAGTAATGACAAATCACTTGTAACATATCAATGCTGTGTAATAGCAGAGGCCAATAGTGGATATTAATGCTGAAAAATCTGAAACACAAATGAAAAATGTGTTTATTTATTTGTTTTTCTAGTTTTACAAACATATCAAGTACTTTTCCGTGTTTCCTTCCCATCCCTCTCTCTTCCCTTCATCAATCCTTCCCACTCCCTCCTACTCTCCTGCTTGTACACTTCTGTGGATCCCAGGGCATTCTTCTTAAATAATATAGAAATTCTTTCTATGTTTACTTCTCTCTCTCTCTCAAGCACACACACACACACACACACACACACACACACACACACACACACACTCTCACACATATGTATCTCATAGATGCTCATAGAAGCTTTCCACTGAAAATGATTATGCTGCCTGATCAGTATTTTATGGTAATAACAGTATGACTGTAATGGTAATCATAGAGTAAGGAAGGAACAGGAGGGGAAAGTCCTGAATTTCTATACAGTTGCTAAAGTTTTACTTCTTCTCCTTCATTTATACTGTCAAGCGAATCTGATGAAACATTTCTCATCATTTCTCAGAGGACACAAAAAAGTAAAACTTATATAAAAAGGAAACTTTGGGATCACCTTCCAAGGTGGACCACTAGGTTACTTCTTTTGGTATGTCTCAAAATGGTGGAATCTACATTTCTGGGTCTCTTCAATGATCTCTTTTGATGGATTTCACACTCCAGATGTTCAGGGGTGACTGACCTCGTAGAACTCCTGCATAAAATATTCCTTTATCATGAGTCCATTCAGCCCATCAGCCTTTGGAGCTGAAAAAGGCCAGCTTTTTGTGTGAGAAGCTTCTCGTCATCCATGGCATATCCTGGAATCCACCTAGCAGCAGTCATTTGGTAGCAATTAGTTCCAAGGTGATTTCAACAAGCTTCAATTAGGTGCTGGGAGATCATGCTTTACCTTAAGTCAATGGATAAATGCTTGCTTTTTTCATTCCCATGTATTCCGTCCTGAGATCAGCTTCATTCATTTCCTTAGAAGCTTCAGAAGAATCGAGCATGGGTTCCCTGCGGCAATGGGCAATTGGATAATGCACTCACACATATGTTTCCTCTCTTTTCACTCCCCTGTTCATCCTCTCTGGGCTCCTGTCCCAAACAAACCACGATGCCTGTAAGCTTTTGTGGAAAGTTCTGCTCTGGATGGGTGAGTTGAAGGGGAAGAAGGAGGAAGTAGAATCGAGACTAAGACATTCCTGCTAGAAATAAAATTAATAATAATTAAAGAAAATTAGAGCCAATGGTTAAACACTTGCCATGTGCCAAATAGAGAGAACTCAGACAAAATAATGCAATGTGAGTGGCTTTTCAGATTAGATGGGTGACTGTGTTTAAATGATTGCCTCGAATATGTTAGATGGCAGAATGAGGACAGGAAGAGAATATTAAATTAAATTCAGAACTCTGGCCACTACACCAGACTAAAGGCAAACCTTCACCAGAGGGTAAAACCTCTGGAAGCTCATTGCTCATTTATTTTCTGGATGTAAACAGGGGCTTCATTCATGCTTATCACGTGCTTTTCCTCTGAACAATATTTCTAGCCTCCTTTTTACTTTTCCTTTTGAGACAAGATTTCCCTATGTTTCGAACGAGTCTGGATTTGGTCACATTCTCTACCGAGGCAGCTCTGGAACTTGTGACCTTCCTGCTTCAGCCTCCTTACTAGCTGAAATTACAGGTGTGTAACACCAGGCCCGCTGGTAGATGAATTTGTAACAGACAAAAACCTTTGTGGTATAAGCAATGCTTGGCTCTATTGCTTGGATTTGAGTATTCCTGCCACCTCCTCTCCACATATGTTCATCAATTATAGTGTGCTTATGCATTCTCTGGTTTGGAGGGGGAAGGGTCTTGAGTCTCAGTGGGGTTCTCAGGACTAACATGATTCATTCCTCCATATCTGCTAAGGGCAGGGTTTTCTACAGAATCAGTGCCCAGCAGCTGCTATTGTCACTATTACAGTCCTGCTGGCTTCAGTTACATATATACATATACCTTCTCCCATGCACACATACCCTCCTTGTACTGCAAATAGGAATCTTTTCCACCCTGTGCGTCGTAGGGGCTAACTGAGCCTTCTTACGTGTAGGAATGGTGAGCTCTTTTCTCAAGTGCAATCCTTTATTGAATGTAGCTCCCATCTCTTCCACAACCATCAAGTGCATTCCTTCAGAGATTGACGTCATACCTTTCATGGACCTCTGCCTAGACCTTCACGCCTCAGAGATTTTGGTGCTTTGTGCTCGATAGGGCTCACAGCCCCCAAAGCTGTCTCACACCTCCACGCAGAAATAGCAGCCGGCCATGCCACTGACTGGTTTATGATACAATAGCTTCCTCGGAGTGTGCTTATAAATATTTATAGCGCCAACTGAACAGTAATGGGCTGCTATTCAAACACACCTGCTGGGAAAGAAAGAAATAAAGAAGAAAGGGAGGAAAAAAATACATACTTACACATATTTATGCCCACTACATGAAGGTCATGTGGGCACTCTGACCTAGACAGCATATGTTCAGGACAATCACAATAACTACTAGCTATCCAGAGTCTAGGGTCTACATAGGTCATGCCCTCTGTGAGGGAATATGGCATAAGCAGCTTTCAGATGCAAATTCCCCCTAATAATGAACATGTTTGCTGAACTTACATTTGGAAAATACTGAATTGAACAAAGAATAAGAGAAAACTGTTATGTATAAAACTTACCTATCAGTGGCACTAGTGTTAACATTTTAGACTAATTTCTTCTTTGCTTTAAGGCTCAAAGCAATGCAAAACATAAGGCTCTTCAGAGAACTGGCTGCACACAGCTAGTGCCACAGATGTTTTCCACAGTTGAAAAATCGTCTCTAATTTGATAGTTGGAAATGATATGTTGTTGTTCCAATTTGTATTGATTTGCTTATTGGTGGATGCTTACTAACTCAATCAATAAAGACTTTCTGTAAATCAGTAAATACTTACTGGGTGCTGAGATCCTGGCACTGCATGAGCAGTACCTACAAATGAATTGGGCTGAACATTTGCTTCTGAAAGGTCTTCTGGTGGAACAGCAAAGGATGTTCCCTTTCAATAGGCCACAGGCATTATTTGTTCTTTTGGAACCTACCTGTTCAAGTCTTTTCATGGTTTGGCTTTTGGATGGCCTATAAGTCAGTGTTTATGTTTTCATTTAGTGAGTGGAAAAACATTAGTAAAGAGATGTTTCATTTCATTTCTCTATCTTATCATGAAACTGATAAATTTTCAAAATTTCAAAATTTTCAAAATGCTGACTTTGATGCATATAAACACAGGTCCTTTAGTAATCTTGAAATGGGTAAGGAGGGGTCCAGGGTGAATATAGTCAAATGAAGGGAAAAATGGCAGGAAAAATCATGCTCTCTATGTGCCATGTTACTCCTTTGAGATTCTTGTACATGGCCTTTAGGAAGATAATAAGTTCTTATGCTTCCAATTTATCTTATGTTTAATGGTTCGTGGTGGATTTGCAAGCACCTGTTATAGTGTATTCTGCATTAAGATCATTAAAAAAATAAGGCCTTACTGGATATGTATTGCAATCTGAATGATATCAAAGAAACTCTGAGTCTAGACATAAGAGCAATGAGAAGGAAGGATATCCTCAAAGGATCTCTTCTCTTTAACAGCCAAGACTAGACCAGGGTTCACCCTAATAATGATGCCCATGAGGCTCAGGCCATGAAAAGTGGGGAAAGTCTGATATGCAATAGCTAGTTGCATAGTGCACAAATGATAATCATATACAACTTTTTTTTCACATGGTACATGTACAGCTTTCTAATGCACAATTCCTATTGTCCAGGAGTTTCCACATTACTAAGGTCAGGTAAAGCCAGAAATTAATCACCTCTTGCTGAGATACTGGTGAACTCAACACCATCCTATCAAGGAACTTATGTGGCCTGAAATATTTAATCAGAAACTAATTAAGTCTTTAGCTCTACATTCTGGATTGTAAAAAAGACAAGTAAAAGATAAACAAACTAAATGACACTAAAAGAAGATTATCAGACAAATCTAAATGTAGGACATTTAGACCAATGAGAAAGGGGCTAGTATCTTCATCAAGGTAAGGCCATAAGAAAAAGTACAAGTAAACGTTTTGGATGAAATAATTTAACAGATTTGACAATCAAACCAATTGTGCAGTACTTTATTAAAGGCTGACTTTTTTTTTTTTTTTTTTTTAGTTTTGGGCTATTTGAAAACTTTTAGGAACAGGTGGGGAAACTTTAATATGGTTTATTGTTATTTAATATGAGACAATCAGCATTAATTATTAGGAGTGAAACTTATATGTAGTTATATAGTAGTATGTTCCCTTTTTTGAAGGGGAGCTTTTTGATGAACTATTTAAAGATCGTGTCACAAGGTTTCATCAAAAATTATAGCCTGGGCTGGGGCAATGGCTCCATGGTTAAAGTGCTTGTCACGAAAGCAAAAGATCCAGAGTTCAGAACCCCAAAATTATAAAATTCTGGGTGGGGTCCAGCAACTCATCTGTAATTCCAGCCTTGTAAGGTCGAGTGTAGGAATTTCCACAGCAAGCTGGCTAGCCATGCTGTCCCTATAGGTGAATGATGGCTTTAATTAGATATACTCAGCCTATAAATCAATAAACTGGAAGAGTAGTTAAGGATGATTTCTGGTATCGTCTCTGGATCTCCACATGTACATTCACTCATTATATACATATACATACACATACACATACACATATACATATACTATATGTGAACCTACTTATATTCAAAACACCCATGCACATACACAAGCACATCATACACACATACATGTGAAAGTGGAAAAAATACATCTAGATAGGTGGACATAGATAGATGACAGAAAAAATTATATATAAATGGTAGAGAAATAGGCAGAAAGATATATAGCTGAAACACACATGGAAAACTATAAACATGCTACATTGTGGAAGATATGAAAAATTATTATACTGTAATTTCTGTTTTTCTATGCATTTATACATGTCCATAGTCAAAGTGCTGTTGCTGAATGACTTCAAAATCCTGGGAAAGTGAAAAAAAAACTTTTAGTTCTATTAATTGTTTATGTTAAAAGAGAAGTATAGAAAATTAATTTGGATTACACGTTTGGCTATTTAGAGAAAATAGATTTTTCTGGGATGTCCCAAGAGACCTACCATGGAAAGAAAGATGATAGTCTTTATGATAGTTCACATCCATGTTTTCTTCCTCCCCAGTTTATGTTAACATTCCTGGACTTCATAGTGTAATCAATATGCCTGGGTGGAATGAGGATATTCAAAGGAACACTTGGCTCTCTCATTTTATCTGAATGTTGAAATAAAACACCCCTAGGGTTGAGACAATCCCCTAGGATATTTCATAATAGGAGAAGAAAAAGTTCTGGTACCAGTGAGAAAGAGAGCTTCAGAATGGAAGAGGTCTTTCCCACAGTGTTGACAACTTGTCAGACCACCTTGAAGGAAAGACTGAAACCAAGACAATGATGGGTCAGTAATGAGAGGGGAGGAGTATGCTTTGACAGCTTATTATGAATATCTCTTCTTCTTAAACTTTACCATCATGTTAGAACCCTTAAGAAGATGAACTTGGATAACTTTGTTCTTCTGGTGGCCCTATTGAATAAACTTCCCCTTTCCTCTATATTTTGCTATAATTTTTGATGTTTCTATTGACTTATAGAGAAATGATCGCCACAACTAGCTTGTTGGTGGTACAAACTATGAGTCTAAATCTGGTGACAATAGTAGCATATGTATGTATATGTTCTTTAGAAGTTGTGGGTATGACTCTAGTCCACCACTTGGAGCTGCTGGATCAGGGGCAGGTCATTTAATCTTCAAATATTTGGTTCCTTAAGTGATACTTATGATACATAAATGATGTGATAAATATTATTATTTACTTCACAGAATTACTGTGAACTTAGGAGAGATCTTTGTAGATTCTTTTCCTGTAGTAGATGGGCTCAAATATGTCCTTACCACACAAATTTGAAAGTTAAACTCTGATTCCCAACTGCTTCAGAATGTAAGTGCATTTCAGGATATGATCCTTAAGGAGATGATTAAGTTAAAATCGAGTCTTTTTAGGTGGGCCCTAATCTAAAACACACAGATTATGCACAGAGCACATCGGGGGTTCCTTGAGACATGCATGCCTGCATACACACACACACACACACACACACACACACACACACACACACACACAAACACACTCATAGGGAAAGCTATGTAAGGTTATAACAAGAAGTCAATCCTTTGTAAACCAATAGGGAAGACCTTTGAAGAAATTGAACTTAATGACACCTTTCTTTTGGATTTTTGACCTCCAGAATCCTGTGCAAACACATTTTCCTAATTGAGTCACTTGCTGTAAGCCTAGAAAGAGAAGACATGAATACTCATGTTAACATCTTCTTTACATCTGCAATTATAAATTGATACACAGTAGTAGTTCCTGCTGGGGCCAGTATTTTTCTCTTGAGCCCCTAATAAATTGTGTTATGGACTCTCTTTCTCCTGACAGCCTTGCCAGAAGGGTCACCTCATAACACTCATATACCTTTGATGATCACTCCACGACCATGTATACTTATGATGGTCATCTTATGACACATATATTTATGGTATGTACATTCCAGGGATTCTTAAACCTCTGACATGATATTCAGTGCTAGCATTTTTTCTCACTAAAAGGTCTTTCAGTTTGTTAATCAACCATATAGAAATATTTACTGAATATCTTCTATAGTCCAGACTGTTATGGGTACTTGATTAATCAAAGGAAGGAAAAACAAAATTTGTGCCAAATTTCTTTGCTGCCATTAGAGTTAGAAAGGGTTCCTCAGAAGAATTTCAGAAGAAAACAAAAAATGTACTAACTTGTTTTTCTATTTGAGTCAAGGTATCATTACGTAGCTGGGACCAGTCTTGAACTCGAAATCCTCTGGCCTCAGGCTCCCGGGTTCTAGGACTGTATATAGATGTACATCACCATCTTTATCTGGTTAAGGTTAACTGTTACAGCCTTCTCTTCCTTTCTCAAATGGTCCTATAGTCACTATATTTGAAATTTGATACAATATTATACAGAAAGCTAGTGATTATTAGCATAAATTAATGAATATGTCACATGATTAACAGTATTAGTTAATGTCTCTAATTTTTTTAAAGAAAGAGTATAAGTCAGAGACCTTGCCCTCAAGGTACTTGTGGTACTTGTACAATTTTTCAAGAGTTACCAAATAGGAACATGGCCACCAGGCAAACCATGATTAACAGTTACATGATTGAAGAGCTGGTGATAGGGAGACAAGTAGCAATTAAGAGTAAGAGGGGCAGGGTGGGCATGACACTGCATGTCAAGAAGAAAGGAAAGAGGAAGGGCAACAGGACAGAACAGGATTTGAGTGATAAGAACTTGGAGAAATCAAGTAAAAAGTAGCCAAGAAGTAACCAAGAAGATGGGGTTAAACCTGTGCATGCATTTCAAAGTGTCAGTGACTAGTTTATGGGAAAATGATATTGAAGTGGGACTGATTTAAAAATAAATTAAGGCCAGAGTGACTCAGCATGAGAGACAATGTTAGGTAGGGACTATGTTTGTCATAACAGCTGGAACAAGCCTGCAGGAAAAGATAATTGAAGGGTGAGGGTGGCTGAAAATAACATTCATATGAGCATCCGTATTTAGCTTGGCTGAAGATATGGGGGAAGTAGGTGATGGAAAGGAATGATATTCACTGTCATGTGCAGAGTTGGAGCCACCCTGCCAGTTTAGATGGACTGGTTCTTCAAACTGATAGGAAGACCTTGGGAAGGGTTTATGATTTTGAATCAAAATTAGAATTTAGAGGCACTGAAGGTTCAGGGGAAGAACATTTGTTGTACAAAATAAAGGGAAGTTAGAAATTGATATTACTGATAATCGTTGCAGTCTATCAGCGATATCTGGTTGGTGTGGTAATTTGGTCTTAGTTTGACATAAGAATACTGAAAATGTCCAATTGTGCTTGGGATGTGTAAGATGACATGGAGTAACAGAAGCTGAATCTAGAGTACAAGCTATCCTGTGCAAAGGCTAAGCCAGGGATTGGGAGGAGTCGTGTCTAGGAAGGAGTGTTACTGAGACTCCACATTTTTGAAGAAACCCCATTGCCAGTCTTCCTTCTTGCTTATTCTCTTTGGCTGAGTAGTGAAACTCACTATTACATCTTTTTAGCTTTTGTTCTACCCTTTCATCTGTAACCTTGTGTCATTGCTCTTTTCCATATTGATGTACTCCTCCGAATATGCAGAATGAACACATTTGTGCTGACTGCAGTCCTAATGTTAAAAAATTGGAGTCCTGTGTCCATAGAGAAAGTTGAGGGTTCCAGAAACTTCAACACACTCTTAGACCAGTTCCTCTGTCTTTTGAGGTCAAGTATAGAAAAGCAACTTCCCTTACTTTGCAGTGATTTCTTGTCATTGAGAGAGCAATGTTCACTGTGGGATGCTTCCATCAGAACTGAAGAGGTAATATTGTTGGGTCCCTTCTTCTGTTTCAGGCTCTGTTTCCTTTTCTTTGAGCATCTCAGATACTCCAGAGTGTCCAGTTGGGTTCTTCCCTTACTCTGCCTTTGTCATTGCACTTGATGGACTCCATTCCTTTATAGGTTCATGGCATGTAGATCTCCAAATGGCTTTACTTCCAGTCTTCCTAATTTTTTCCATGTGTCAGGGAAAGTGTTATCAACATCATTGTTGCTGTTATCATCATTATTTTGCTATTCTCAATCTTTTTACAGTTGTGAAGACCAAGTTCAAAGCGATTTCAGTGTATTAATAAAGCTAATGCAAATTCAGATTTCTCAAAATTGATTTCTTATGCATTTCCTTGATTGTTAACATTAAAGGTGAACACAGAATGTTTCTACCATCCCCATACTACTGTGGAGACTGCTGTATAGCATCCCTGTTCACCTTCCTGAGGTGCGTTGTGTGGCTTTGAATTACTAGGAGTGGTGCATCGGGCATTCCCTACCAGTGAACAGAGCCGGCAAGTGTATCAACAGAGTTTCTGCTCTTGGCTGAACTAGGACTTCCCTAGTGGTGTTGGACATGAAAATTTCTAGTGTAAAGACTTCTGAGAGTTCATGGAATGACTCCAACTTAAAGATAGAGATTCATGACTAATTTAAATAAGCATATCTAATATAGAGTTATGCAATGCTATTTCCAATTTTCCATTGAGGAAACTAATGCTCAGTCTTAAAGTTACTGCTCTGTATGCAGACACTCATTTAAGAGACAGAGTGATGAGTAAGGCCCACAGGTGAACGAGAAGCTCCATTGTATATCCCCCTCACTGTCTTCAGCCCTACAAAGCGATATTCTTTTCATCTTGTTGTAATAACATGAATCTCATCCTTACAAGATGATGACTGTATAAAAAAACTTAAGGTGAGAAAAGTTCACTATAACACAAAGCATTGCCTTTTGCTCATGTTCATGAAGGCACTAAATCAACATTAACTTTGTTGCAACAGTGGAATGCTATTGTATGATTTTCTCTATAAACTTGCATTTTAAAAATTCTCTGTCTCAGTCTCTTGCTATTTCCTTGAAGATACCATTATCATGCCATGCATAGGTGTATATAACAATTTTCTTTTTGCCCCTAGTCAGTAAATGGATCAATGATCATAGTAGAAAAAGAACAAGAGAAAGGAATATCAAAAGCTCCATCAGCCAGCCACTATTGATTATTTTTTGTATGTATTTTTCATTGTTTCATTGGGAGAGCCACAGAGATTTTAAGACAGGTCACACATCCCTGAGATATTATAATGAGAATAATTTCAAAAACTTTATATCTGGTAGTTTAAAAAATGTCATATCTGACTTAAAACCACTAAAAGATGGGAGTTGAAAGGAAACTCGGGTAGCATGTGACTACATGCAGCCCTCACCCGTGGGATTTGAGATCATGTTTGTATAAGCATGCCCAGTGGACTTTTTGCCTGGAGAGTTCCTTATGTATGTGTAGATAGCTTCCATCTATTCTCTTTTGTCACTTTTCCTCCAATAATTTCTATGGTCATGCTATAGGACTTTAAAACACACCACTTTGGAATCATTCTAGTTAGTTAGAATTCCTTAAATGTGAGTGAGTGACGGAAATAAGCAAGCTCCTCCGGAAGCAAATGATGGGGCATTAGGTTAGACGTGCTTTATTTCCAGCTGTACTTTCAGTGGGCTGAGTGTCTGTGACTGGTTTACCAGCTGTTCATTGCTACCAGAACTTACTAAGCATATTTTCCTTACACCTCATCAAAGTCTGTTCCTAGGGAAGGATAGCAAGGTCAAAGCATACTAGGGCAATAGTGTAGTATTACAAAGGAGTGAATCATGAGATGTGAGTGATAATTCTGGTTCCACTACTCTTGGGCCATGAGTCCTTGAGAACATTCTCACCATTCTCTGGGCTCCAAATCAGCATCTCTGTCAAACGAGATCATTGAACTATGTGATTTCAAGTCACCTGTATGACTACATTACTAAGTATAGGCTATTCATCTTCTAAGGACATAGTTGCTTTCCTGAACCTACAAGTGAAATTTCCCATTCAGTCCAGTGACATTTGCCTCATTTTTTCAGCCTGCTTGGTCCAGGAGTCCTGGCATTTAATATCTTTGAATTATAATCCCATGGCAGAATGCATTAACTCTTGTGTACTACCATATTTCATGGGGAACAGATGAGCCATTTAAAAAGCTTATTCGGAAAAGTGCCTGACCAACTTTTGCCATTACCTTCATGCTGATTGGTCTTGATTCTTCAACTTGGCCCATATTTTTTACTATCCAAATTCCTGAATTTATTAGGTGCCAATTTCCAAAATGCAGCTTCTTCTATGTTTAAAATGTTATTTATTTATTTATTTATTTATTTATTTATTTATTTATTTAGTATGTATGTGTCTGTATCTGAGTATGTGGTGTGTCAGGAGTTCTTCTCCATAGCTTGCCACCCGTTAGCTAAGGCAGGATTTCATTCCAGACCCAAGGCTCAGGTGGAAAGCAGGAAGACCCAGAGTCATCCGGTCTCTGCCATACTCAGATCTGGTTTTACAATTGTGAGGCTGCTCAGTCTGTTAGGTAAATATTAGAATCTGAACTCTGGGTCTCGAGATGGCAGACCAAGACCTCTTAACCCCTGAGCAATCTCTCCAGGCCCATTTGCCATGTTTTGGAAATGCAAGGTAAAAATGTTATGTCTGTGTTTCCAGGTTTATCTCTTTTCCACTATCCTCTGTTCCTCAGAGTTAACAGATTGCATTTAGATCTTGTGTGAGGAAGCTTTTGTCAGTATTCTTCCCTTCTTTAGAGTAGGTAAATTCCTCATACCACACCTTCTGTAATGGAAGTCAGTCAAAAGGAGCCCCTTATTCTTACAGTGTCTGCTAGTGGTAAGTGCGAAGGCATAAGTCCAAGCTTCCCTATTCAGATTCCTTTGACTAGAGCCTTGGTTTTGGAAGAAGTTTGAAGACAAAGGGACATTTGGATGCTAAGGCAGTTTCCTTGCTAGCATAGATATCCTTGACATGGATTGGCCTTACAGATACTTCCACCATAATACAGATGCTCTGGATAACCACATGGCTCTTAGCCTTCTCCAGTTCTTACTCATCATCTTTCAGGTTTATGGAATGTTCTATATTTCTAATATATTCCTGATTTAATAAAAATATTCAAGTTGTTAACTAGTTTGCAAGAGAACTCTGAGAGGAATAGTGATGTAGATCTACATCATCATCATGACACTTATTCCCAATGGATCTCTTTCCTGAGGAGGATTATGACTCTACAGAGCATTTTCTAAAACCCCAGTGAGTGCCTGAATCCATAAATAATATCAAACCCAGCATATGCTATGTGTTCTCTATATATACATACTCAAAATAAATTGAATTTATAAATTATGCACAGGAAAAGACTAGCAATAACCAGTAGTAAAACAGAACAATTGTAATACCACACTGTAATAACAGTTATGCAAATGTATTTTCTCTTAGAGTATCTTATTGCACCATACTCATTCTTTTTCCACAGCGGCTACATGGTGAGAAGTGAGTAGAAGGCTGAAAGCAGTGTGAGGGAGTTTTAGGCAACTACTGAATTTCTGATGCCATGTCAGAAAGAGAAGGATCTGCTTTATGTGATCCTGAATCATGAAGGTATAGCAGTATTGATGGTCAGATGCTAGACTCCAATTGAACAAAAATAACTGAAACTTAAAAATGGCATTCTAGCAACACATTTGGGATTGTTTTTCTCGTTATGCACATTTTTGGACCAGTAAATTTCTCTCAGTTCTCTCCCTATCTTCTCTGCTTGTCCCATCTCATCTCCTTTCCTCTCTTATCTTCTCCCATTCTTTACTCTTCTCTCCTTTTTTCTCCCTCTTATTCCTTCCTCTCCCTTTCTCTCATCTCTTCTCCCCACTCCTCCTTCTTTTTTCTTCTTTTTCTCTTCTCCTTCTTTTTCCTTCTATTCTTTCCTGTCCTCTCTGCAATCTTAATTACAAAAGTTCATCTATGACCTGCCACTCTTCTTGTCTGTTGTTCTGTTTCTCAGTTACTCCTTCTTATCAGTTTAGAAAACACAAGTATCCAACTGTACATTTTGCCATTGCTCCTTGGCTTTAAACTAATTTATTGATAGCGACTCCAAGCTTCTTTTCCATCCAGGATCAAATTCATGTTCCCAATGTCTGTTGTCCACGTCCAATTCCATATGCCACAGACTTTCAAAGATAATACATCTAGAAGTTAGCTCATGGCCTGCGGCTTTAGCTTCCCCTATAGCCACTGACCACTCTGTTCTCCCATTATTTCTCCTAGATGACCACTTTGGGATTATCTAGAGCTGTACTTATTAGCTTGTGCTTACCTTTCTGAAAATTTTGCTGGTTATGTTCAAAGTATATTCACAATCTATTCTGTAAACTTAATATACTTTCTCCAAGTTCCATTAGTTTGATTTCAAAAGCTAAGCAAGTTGATGATAAATTTGCTTGGCAGCCCAAATTAGCAAGAGGAGGAAGAACAATAGAGGGGAAGCCAGCCCAAGGAGATAGTAGAGCATGTCATCAAGTTGTTACAAGAAGAACAATGGGATAGGTGCAGGCATAGCACACAATGCTGTTAAAACAATATAAAATCCAGAAACAAGACACATTGCTCATCATGAATTTTTGCACAATGAATTCAATACTTTAAATTAGTGTTGGAAAGAGAACAAAGAAGAAATATGGGGAAAAGATAGAAATCTATACACACACCTTATTTTGTATATTTAACTTGGAACTAAGTCAAAATCTGTATAATTATGAAATGCAACTAAAATCAAGAAAGAACTATAGCAATCCTTCCTTACAATTCAAAAGGACAATGAAATAAATGAGCCTTAAAGTATATTACATGGTAGCAATTTAAACATAACTGTAGAGACTAGAATTACTTCAAGTGATTTTCCCTTTCATTTTAATTTTCATTCTTTGACAGTTTTATATATAAATACAATAAATTTTTGCTATTTTCACCCCTTGTTACCTATTCACAACTACTGCCTCCCCTCCCCACTTCTCCGTGAAAGCCTTCTTTCCAACCATACTCCCTCCTGATTTCAAATCTCTATTGGCATGTACCTAATCTCTTGCTGGAGCACAGATGATATGTCAGTAGGTTTACCACTGAGGAAAGCAACTCCCATTCTCCCATCTGGCACTAACCCTCACACACCTCTCAGGGAGTTGTGATGCCTTGTAAGATCTTTCCTCTTCCATGGTGAAATATTGCTAGGCCAAATCTTGTTTGCTGAAGCAAACACAGATGCAGTGAATTCACCCTTGCAGTAGTCCTGTAATGTCCCTGAAGGACTGTCTGGAAGGACCCCTCCCTGCCTTCTGGTTCTTATATACTTCTGTGATGTTCCCTGATTTTGATGTTCTGTTTAAGGTTAATCACTCCACAGCCATATATTCTCTGCTCTTCGGCCATTTGTGATTCTCTGTATGAAAAATCTTTTATTGTAAAAAGAAACTTCTTGGTAGAGGATTAAGAGCTGCTCTATGGGTTAATGGTAAGTGCTTAAAGGGTAGCTTGATACCATGTCCTTAGAGTTGAACATTAGTAGTTTGTTCATTCTTAGTGCTTAAGGCTTCCCTATCAACAGTTGCTGATACTAGTTTAGTATTCTGTACTGAAAAAATGGTCCTGAAATCTAACCAGAATGCAGTTGGTTACCCCCATAACATCCATGTCATCAATGGGCACCTCTTTCTAAGATGGGGGTGCTTGTAGCCTGAAATGTTCTCTTCTGGGTAAGACTGTTGTTTACTTTTTTCACTCCCCTAGCAATCTGCATAGTAACCTGCTACTATGAAAACTGGCCATGCTCCACATCCTTAGCCATCAGGGAAATGCAAATCAAAACTTCCCTGAGATATCATCTCACCCCTATCAGGGTGGCAAAAATCCACAATACAAACAACACCAAGTGCTGGAGAAGATGTGGAGGAGAGGGGAACTCTCCTACATTGCTGGTGGGAATGCAGGCTCATACAACCACTCTGGCAAGCAGTCTGGCGATTCTTAAAGAAGTTAAAGATTGAAATGCCATATGACCCTGCTATACCACTTTTGGGAATAACCCCCCATACAGCAAAAATTCACCTTGATAGCACAAGCACGACCATGTTCATAGCAGCACTGTTTACAATGGCAAAGTCATGGAATCAGCCCAAATGTCCAACAGCTGATGAGTGGATAAAAATGTGGTACATTTATACAATGGAATACTACTCATCCATCAAAAATGATGAAGTAATGCAATTTGCCGGGAAATGGATGGAATTAGAAACAATTATATTGAGTGAAGTATCCCAGATATGGAAAATTAAGTGCTGTATGTACTCCCTAATAGGTGGATCCTAGTACCAAATCCACTTAGAGACTCTCAAAGACAAAGCTTTGTAATACCTACAGTAAATTGTTTATAAACAATTGTAATTGTTTATAAACAGGAGGGATGGGGAAGGAGGGCCTCACCAGAAACAAGGAGAGAGGGGACCATGTTACAGCAAATAGGCCACTATCAAGGACTGAAAATAAGTAGTGAGACATCTGGGTAAGTTCACAGACTTTTCTTCCTGATCATTTGCAACTGATGGGGTATGATCTCACCAGAAGGGGAGGGCACATAGGCTGCCAGATAGAAAGTAACTATTTTGCAAATGTGTGATTGACCCCTCTCTCACCGTGATCTCCTACTTTTATTCCATCTACCTTTGAATATACTCTTATAACAAGACTCTAATTTAACAGGTTTTTATCTCTGGCCAGGGGATGACATCCAATACCCATCAGGATGGAGCCAAGGGCATTGCAGGTGCGGCAAAACCAAAAAACAAATCAACAAACCATAATTCAGAGCATCAGAGACTCTATATCAATCACCTGGAACTGGGCCAGCCTAATCTCTTCCCATCCTGAAGCTCAAGGAAATTTGTGGAAGAGGGGGTGGTAAGATTGTAAGAGCACAAGGATGGGAGGAGTAATGATATGCAAGATACTCCACACAAATTAGGGCCGAAGCAATCATAATAGGACTTTGCATGACCTGCGCTATGTCCAACACACTATTGACCCCATAAAGTCTAGCATGGACTAAAGGCACTAGGATCTTGGAGGCTAGGGACTGACAGTCACAGTAGTGTTCCTAAGTTTAAGGGGAACACAGGAAAGAGTTCTGGGAAATACCCCTGGGTCCTTGCACCTCATCGGAGAGGAGGACCCAGTAAAGGATGCTCCAGGGATTGGGGGGAGGCACTGGGGGATGGGGAGGGAAGGGGAAGGGAGGAGGGAGCAGGGGGGTTGGGGGAAATAGAGGGAAGGAGGGGACCGGTGTACCTGCTAAGTTTGTATGAGCGGAAATAATAATAATAATAATAATAATAATAATAATAATAAAGAAAACTGGCCAATGAGCAGGAAGCTTTCAGATGATCTACATCTATAGATCAGCTTGCTTTGCCTGTCTTGTGCTTTATGTGATTTTGTGAACACAAATTGTTCTGTGTGCAAATTATAAAGTGAAAAGGCAAAAAATATCTGACACAAACTTATTTGCCATGATGACATTGCTAATGATCACACTGTAGTGTTCTTTTAATGCATACAGAGATGTATTTTTATACTGATGATAAGATGAAGACATGAAGGATCTGAAACCATGCCTGAAACACACACACACACACACACACACACACACACACACACACACAAACATTATACCAATGAATTGGTATCAAAATATGACAGCAATCAGTTTAAAGATGCTGCTTTAAATCAATAAATGTAATCCATCATATAAACTAACCCAAAGTCCAAGACTATATGATACTCTCCATAGATGCAGAAAAAGCTTTTGACAAGATCCATTATCATTTTGTGATCAAAGCCCTAGACAATTGGAATGGAAAGAATTTGTATCAACATATTAAAAGCTGTATACAACAAGCCAACAGAAAGGATTGTAGTAAATGGGGAAAAACTTGAAGCATTTCCTGCTGCAATCAGGAACTAGACAAAGCTGTCCACTCTCACCACTTCTATTCAATATTGTACTTGAACTCTTAACTAGGGCCATAAGACAAGAGAGGGAGGTAAAAGGGATTCAAATCGAAAAAAAAAAAAAGTCAAGACATCTCTATTTGAACATGACATGATCATATACCTGAGTGATCCTAAAAATTCCACTAGGAAATTCCTGGAACTAATATAGAAGTTCAACAGAGTGGCAGGTTATTACAAAATAAATGTACAAAAATCAATGGACTTCCTATACACCAAGGATGAAAAAAGTGAAAAAGTCGTAAGAGAAACAATCCCATTTATTACAGCCCCTAAAAAATGAAATACCTTGGTATAAATCTAAACAAAGAAGTGAGAGGTCTTTATAATGAAAACTTTAAAACCCTAAAGAAAGAAATTACAGAAGACACCAGATGGTAGAAAGATCTGCCATGCTCCTACATCAGCAGAATCAGCATCATGAAAAAGACTATACTGCAAAAAACAATATGCAGATTCAATGCTATACCAATCAAAATCCCAAAGCAATTCTTTAAAGAAATTGACCAAATAATTTCAAAATTCATGTGGAAGCACCAAAGGCCCAGGATAGCAAAAACAATCCTGAGTAACAAAAACACTGCAGTGTTTCATCATACCAAACTTCAATCTTCACTACAAATTCATGGTAATAAAAACAGCCTGGTACTGGTTCCAAAATAGACACACAGATCAATGGATAAGGGTTGAAAGATCCAGATATAATCCCACACAATTACAGCCATTTGATCTTTGACAAACAGGCCCAAAAATTCAATGGAAAAAGAATTGTATCTTTAACAAGTGCTGGCAAAACTGGATGTCCACATGCACTGCAAGGGGTGAAATACAATACCCATCAGGATGGAGTGAAGGGCATTGCAGGAGCAGCAAAACCGCAAAAGAAAATCAGCGAACCATAATCCAGAACTTCAGAGACTCTATATCAACCACCTAGAACTAGGCCAGCCTAATCTCTCCCCATCCTGAAGCTCAGGGAAATTTGTGGAAGAGGGGGCGGTAAGATTGTAAGAGCACAAGGATGGGAGGAGCAATGATATGCGAGATACTCCACACAAGTTAGGGCCGAAGCAATCATAATTGGACTTTGCATGCCCTGCGCAATGTCCCACACAATATTGACCCCATAAAGTCTAGCATTTGCTAAAGGCACCAAGATCCTTGGAGGCAAGGAATTAACAGCCATAGTAGTGTTCCTATGCTTAAGGGGAACACAGGAAAGGGTTCAGAGAAAAGCCACTGTGTCTTTGTATGTCATCAGAGAGGAGGGCCCAGAGGAGAGTCTGGCATGCACATTAAAGGATTCTCCGGGGATTGGGGGGGAGGCACTGGGGAATGGGGAGAGAGAGAGGAGGGGAGGGGGAGCAGGGGAGTAGGGGGGAGGAAGAGGGAGGGAGGGAACTGGTGTACCCATTAAGTTTGTATGAGCGGAAATAATAATAAAAAATGTTAAAAAATAAAAATAAAAATAAAAATAGGAAGAACTTCTCATTTTATCTAAAAACAAACAAACAAACAAACAAAAAAACTGGATGTCCACATGCAGAAGATTAAAACTGGACCCTTACTTGTCACCATGTACAAAAATTAATTCCAAATGATTCGAGGTCCTCAATATTAGGCCAAAGACCATAAAAACCTTGGTTGAAAGGGTAAGGAACTCCCTTGAGCTGATTGGGCTAGGCCAATAATAGTTCCTAAACAGATATCCAATAGCATAGGCATTAGAATTAACACTCAACAGATGGGATCTTATGAAATTAAAGAGCTTCTGTTCAGATAAAGAGATTGTAACTGGAGCAACCCACAGAATGGGAAAAAAATCTTCACTAACACATATCTGATAGAGCTCTATTATCCAGAGTGCACAAAGAATTTAAAAGAGTTAAACAGGAAGGAGAGGAATGCCCCAATTAAAAAATGGGCTTCAGAAACTTTTCCAGGGAAAAAATCAAAATGTCTAACAATTATCTTAAAAAAATGCTCCATATCCCTAGCCATCAGGGAAATGCAAATCAAAACTACCCTGAGATAGCATCTTACCTTAGCAGGATGGCAAAAATCCACAATACAAATAACACCAAATGCTGGAGAGGATGTGGAGAGAAGGGAACTTTCCTACATTGCTGGTAGGAATGCAACCACTCTGGCAACAAGTATGGCAATTTCCAAAAAAGTTAAGGATTGATATTCTGCTATATGACCCTGCTATTACTCTTCTGGAAATAATCCCTCATGATGTAGAAATTCACTGCAGTGATATGAGCATAAGCATGTTCTTTGCAGCATTATTTACAATAGCAAAGTCATGGAATCAACCCAAATGTCCAACAATTTACTAATGGATAATTAAGATTAAGTACATGTATACAATGGAATACTACTCAGAATTAATGAAATTTTCCATGAAATGGATGGAATTAGAAAAAAATACGTTGATTGAAATATCCCAGACAGAGAAAGTTAGACACTGTATGTACTCCCTATTAAGCGGATCCTAGTTCCAAACCCACTTAATAACATATGCAAAGGTAAATCTCTGTATTACCCAATGGAATGGAAAGGATTATAAACAGGAGGAAAGGGGAAGGAGGATCTCAAAAGAAAGGAGATAGGAGATCACACTTTAGTATAGAAAATAGGCCATGGTCAAGTATTTCATGTGATTAGCATGACGTTTAGTGCAGCTCACTCTCACTTCGCTTTCTGGTCCCTTGGGAATGAACAGGTTTGATCTCACCAATCAGGGTGGGTATAGGGACTGGCAGATAGATGATAACCATCTTGCATATGGGACATTGGACCCTCTTCTACCTTTGAGTCTCTTCCATCTACCTTTGAGTCTCTTCTTATATTAAGATGGTCATTTAAGCAGTCTTTTATCTTTGGTTAGGAGGTGAACTTCCATACCAGTTGGGATGCAGCCAGGGTCTGTGTAGGAAAAGCAAAACTGAAAACAACAAACCATAATTCAGAATACCAAAGATCCTACATTATTTACCTGTAACCAGACCAGCCAAATCTCTCTTTATCCTAAAGCTCAGGGAACCTTGCAAAGAGGGGGCAGCAAGATTGTAAGAGCCTAAAGATAGAGAGCACCACTGATATGCAAAATACTCCACACAAGTAAGGGGTGCAGTAGCCAGCTTGGACTTTGTCTGACCTGCACAATGGCTGACATGTCAGTGCTCCTCCTCCCCAAAGTCTGGCATGGATCACAGGGGAGAAGGCTTCAGGCAGTAGGACCCTTAGAGGCAAGGGATTAAACAGTCTTAATAGAGTTCCCATAGCCCAAGAAGGGGTCCCGGGCTATGCCAATGAGTCCTGAACATTCAGGGGTGGAGGACTCAGAAGAAGGTTTGGCATTCACATAAAAGGATGCTCCAGGGGATGGGAGGGAGGAAGAGGGAAGCACAGGGACACAGGGAGAGGGGATGGGAAGGAGGGGGTGAAAGTAAAGGGGGAAAGGGGTAGAGTGCAATGGGGGAGGACTGGGGAGGAGAGGGGGGAGGAGAAGATGGGAGTACCTATTTAGCTGGTATGATCAGGAAAAAATAAAATGTGGGAGAAAAAAATTTTAAAAAGTTGCTGCTCTTGACCTAGTAGTGAATATTTTGAATATCAAAAATAATTGATTTTTACTTGTAGAATACATAGCATTTACCTTTTCTCTTATTCTTTCCACTAAGGATAATTAAAATTCCTGGACATTGTATGAAAGCAAACATTAGAGTTTGAAAGTTAGATGGAAGAAGACATAGTGGCTGAGGATCAATGAAACTACCTTATGGGTGCATTTTTTTCTTTTAATTTGTTGACAGTTTCACACATTATTTCAATGACTTTTAGCTGTTTTTCAATCTCCTCTCCCTCTTATCTTTCTCTGTCTCCTACTGAAAATCTTCCCAATAACTACCCCTTCTACATCCATGTCTTGTTTTTGTAGGTGACTCACTGAGTTTATTAGTAGTTTCTTGTCCAAATGTATATTGGAAGCTACTTTCTGAAATAAGGGACACTTATTAGTGTCCACTGTAGAAAATGACAGCTCCTTCCTGACAACCTATTATCTGCCATTTGTCACTCTAGGAAAGGAAGGGCTTCATGCCTCCAAGTTCTCCTATCCATGAATCCACGAGATGAAATGTTAGCAAGCTCCATCTTATGCGGATCATGTGCAGATAACCACAGCTGCACTGAGTTCATGAGTGCACTGACTGTGCTAGATCTAAAAAATATCATTTTGCCACACACTTGCACTTCCTGTTAAACATTCTTTCCACCCTCCACTTTGACCACATTCCCTGAGCCTTGGAAGGGATGATAAAACTGTTCGTCTAGGGCCGAGCACTCTACCACCATTCACTCTTTTTTTTTTAAATTAGTGTGTGTGTGTGTGTGTGTGTGTGTGTGTGTGTGTGTGTGTGTAGAGAGCACTGTGTGTCCCTGTGGAGGACCAAGGGTGACTTCGGGAATTATCCTGGATTGCTTCTACCTCCTTTTTCATCTGCTCTGGGATTTCACAAGCTTTGCCCACCAGGATTGGAAGTACAGGTGGCAGCTGTTTCCACCTCACATTTTTCCGTGGGATCAGGGATCTGAACTCAGGACCTTCTGCTTGCCATTTATCCTTTAAGCCATTTCTTCAGCCCCATACCACTTATTATTTGTACTTTGGCCGGTTATGGGGTTTCTGCATCAGCTGTCAACTGCTGCAACAAGAAGCTTCTTTATAGAAGGCAAGGCATGGTGCTAATGCTTTTTGGGGTTTCTTTGACTCTCACATATATCAGATTTGGAGTCTGAGAATGGTAATTTAAAAGAGCCCTTTAGGCAATGCAAGAAAAGCAAAACTGAAAACAACAAACCATAATTCAGAACACCAGAGACCCTACATTATTCACCTGGAACTAGACCAGCCAAATCTCTCCCCATCCTGAGGCTGTGGAAATCTTTCAGAAAAGGGGGTGACAAGATTTTAAAAGCCTAAAGATGGGGAGGACCAATGATATGCAAGATACTCCACACAAGTTAGGCTGCAGCAGCCCTCATTGGACTTTGCCTGACCTGCACAATGGCTGACATGTCACCACCCCCAAAGTCTAGCATGGATCCAGACAGTAGGCTCCTTAGAGGCAAGGTATTAACAGTCATAATAGAGTTCTCATGTTAATGGGGAGCCCAAGAAGGGTTTTGGGCTATGCCATTGAGTCCTGAACCTTCACTAGGGTGAAAGACTCTGAGGGAGGTTAGGCACTCACGTGTTCTCTAGGGGATTGGAGGGAGGAAGTGGTAGGCACCATAAGAGAAGGACAGAGGAAGGGGATGAAAGGAAACAAGGAAGGGGAGAGAGTGCAATGGGGATGTTGGGAGAGTAGAGGAAGGGAGGGAGAGGATAGGGGTACTTATTGAGCTTGTATGATTAAGAAAAAAAATAAAATGTGGGAGAAAAACAGTTTTAAAAAAAGTGCCTTGAAAATCCTGTTCTCTGCATGTATCCAAAGGCAAGAAAACATTATTGAGGAAAACAGAAAGGTCTAGACACCATTCACTAATCACATTCAGCAAAACAAAAAAAAGTACAGAAAAGAATGTGTCCATCCTTGTTTATTCAGACAAATGTTCAATGGGGGACTAGTCGAGTGCTTGTCTAAAAAAATCTTTGAGGCTGTAAGAAAAAATGAAAAATGAGGCCACTAAGTAGAACTTAATCTTCCTCTCAAGTAGATCAATGGCACCTATCAGACCCAAGAGTAATACGGCAGGCCCTGTTCCCACTCTACAAGGTACTGTCATAGAAGATTCAGGGCCTCCTCACTATCCTTTACTCTTTTTTTCATTATTAATACATTTTTATTATTATTTCAGCTCATACAAACTTAATAGGTACACCAGTTCCCTCCCTCCCTCCTCCTTCCCCCGTACCCCTGCTCCCCCTCCCCTCACCCCTCCTTCCCCATCCCCCAGTGCCTCCCGCCCCAATTGCCAGAGAGTCCTTTCTTGTGCATGCCTGATTTTTCCCTGGGCCCTCCTCTCCGATGACATACAAGGACCCTTTCTCTGAACCCTTTCCCGTGTTCCCCTTAGGTATAGGAACACTGCTGTGGCTGCCAATCCCTTGCCTCCAAAGATCTTGGTGCCTTTAGCAGATGCTAGACTTTGTGAGATCAATAGTGTGTTGGACAATGCGCAGGGCATGTAAAGTCCAATTATGATTGCTTCAGCCCTAACTTGTATGGAGTATCTTGCATATCATTGCTCCTCCCATCCTTTTGCTCTTACACTCTTACTGTCCCCTCTTCCGCAAATTTCCCTGAGCTTCAGGATGGGGAGAGATTAGGCTGGCCTAGTTCTAGGTGGTTGATATAGAGTTTCTGAAGTACTGGATGGTGGTTTGTTGATTTTCTTTTGCAGTTTGCTGCTCCTGCAATGCCCTTCACTCCATCCTGGTGAGCATTGTATGTCACCCCCTGGCCAGAGACAAAAAGCTGTTAAACTAGAGTCTTGTGATAAGAGCACATTCAAAGGTAGATGTAATAAAAGGGGGAAACCACAGTGAGGGAGGGGTCTATCACCCATTTGCAAAATGGTTACTTTTTATCTGCCAGACTATATGCCCACCTCTTCTGGTGAGATCATACCCCCTCAGTAGTAAATTATCAGGAATGAAAGTCTGTGAACTTAATCAGATGTCTCATTACTTATTTGAGTCCTTGATGGAGGCCTATTTTCTCTGCTGTAATATGGTCCCTTCTCTCCTTGTTTCTGGTGTGGCCCTCCTACTCCATCCCTCCTGTTCATAATCCTTGCAATTATGGTATTGCAGAGATTTTTCTATGAGTGCCTCTAGGTGGGTTGGTTGGGTTTGGTACTAGGAGCCACCTATTAGGGAGTACATACGTCGCTTATTTTCTGTGTCTGTGATACTTCACTCAATATAATTGATTCTAATTCCATCCATTTCCTGGCAAGTTCCATTAATTCATCATTTTTGATGGCTGAGTAGTACTCCATTGTATAGATGTACCACAGTTTCCTTATCCACTTGTCAACTGTTGGACATTTGTGTTGATTCCATGACTTAGCTATTGTAAACAGTGCTGCTATGCACATTGTCGTGCTTGTGCTATCGATGCGAACCACTGCTGTATGGGGGGTTATTCCCAAAAGTGGAATAGCAGGGTCATATGGCATTTCAATCTTTAATTTCTTTAAGAATCTCCAGACAGCTCGCCAGAGTAGCTGTATGAGCCTGCATTCCCACCAGCAATGTAGGAGAGTTCCCCTCTCTCCACATCCTCTCCAGCATTTGCTGTTGTTTGTATTGTGGATTTTTGCCATCCTGACCGGGGTGAGATGATATCTCAGGGAAGTTTTGATTTGCATTTCCCTGATGGCTAAAGAAGTGGAGCATTTTTTAAGATATTTGTTAGACATTTTAATTTCATCTCTGGTAAAATTTCTTTTGAGTTCCAGGGCCCATTTTTTAATTGGGCCATTGGTTTCCTTGGTGTTTAGTTTTCTAAGTTCTTTGTGCACTCTGGACAGCAGAGTTCTATCAGATGTGTGGTTAGTGAAGATTTTCTCCCATTCTGTGGGTTGCCTTTGAGCTCATGTTACAATCTCTTTATCTGAACAGAAGCTCTTTAATTTCACAAGGTCCCAACTATTGAGAGTTGGTAGCAGTGACTGGGGTATTGGATGTCTGTTTAGGAAATGTTGGCCTAGCCCAATCAGCTCGAGGAAGGTCCCTATCCTTTCAACTATGGTTTTTATAGTCTCTGGCCTGATACCAAGGTCCTTGATCCATTTGGAATTAAGTCTTGTACATGGTGACAAGTACGGGTCCAGCTTTTATCTTCTGCATGTGGAGATCCAGTTTTGCCAGCACCATTTGTTGAAGATGCTGTTCTTTTTCCATTGGATTCTTTGGGCCCCTTTGTCAAAGACCAAATGGCTGTAATTTTGTGGGCTTATATCTGGGTCTTCAATCCTTATCCATTGATCTGTGTGTCTATTTTGGAGCCGGTACCAGGCTGTCTTTATAACTATGGATTTGTAGTAGAGACTAAGGTTTGGTATGGTAATACCTCCAGCAGTGTTTTTGTTACTCAGGATTGTCTTTGCTATCCTGGGTCTTTTGTGCCTCCATATGAATTTTGAGATTGTTTGGTCAACTTCTTTGAAGAATTGCTTTGGGATTTTAATTAGTATAGCATTGAATTTGTATATTGCCTTTGGTAGGATGGTCATTTTTACGATGTTGATTCTGCCAATCCAGGAACAAGGGAGGTCTTTCCACCTTCTGGTGTCTTCTGCTATTTCTTTCTTTAGGGTTTTAAAGTTTTCATTGTAAAGGTCTTTTACCTCCTTGGTTAGATTTATACCAAGTTATTTCATTTTTTTAGGGGCTATAGTAAATGGGATTGTTTCTCTCAAGGCTTTTTCACTTCTTTCATTCTGGGAATATAGGAAGGCCTCTGATTTTTGCACATTTATTTTGTATCCTGCCACCCTGCTGAACTTCTCAATTAGTTCCAGGAGCTTCCTGGTGGAGTTTTTGGGATCACTCAGGTATAAGAACATGTCATCTGAAAATAGGGATAGCTTGACTTCTTCCTTGCTGATTTGAATCCCTCTTATGTCCCTTTCTTGTCTTATGGCTTCAGCTAAGACTTCAAGTATAATATTGAATAGAAGTGGTGAGAGTGGGCAGCCTTGTCTAGTTCCTGATCTAAGTGGGAATGCTTCCAATTGTTCCTCATTGAGTATAATCCTTGTGTGTGGGCTTGTCCTATATAGCTTTTATTATATTGATAAAGGTTCCTTCCATTCCTACTGTCTCTAGTGTTTTGTTCATAAAAGGCTGTTGGATCTTGTCAAAAGCTTTTTCTGCATCTATCGAGAGTATCATGTGGTCTTGGACTTTGGACTGGTTTACATGATGAATTACATTTATTGATTTGCGTATGTTGAACCAACCTTGTATGCCGGGGATGAAACCTACTTGGTCCCCGTGAATGATCTTTTTAATATGTTTTTGAATCTGAATGCTAAGACTTTGTTGAGAATCTTTGCGTCTGTGTTCATCAGAGAGATCGGCCTATAGTTTTCTTTTTTAAGTGAATCTTTATTAGATTTTGGGATTAAAACGATATTAGCTTCATAGAAGGAATTTGGTAGTGTTCCTTCCTTTGCTATTTGATGGAACAGTTTAAGGAGTATTGGTGTTATTAACTTCTTAAATGTCTGGTAGAACTCTGTGCTGAATCCATCTGGTCCAGGACATATTTTGGTGGGAAGATTTGAGATTACTTCTTAATTTCCTTATATGTTATAGGACTATTTAAATAATTCACAACTTCCTGATCCAATTTAGGTAAGATGTGTTTACTTAGAAATTCATCCATCTCTTGTGTATTGTCAAACTTCACAGAGTATAATTTTTTGAAATATGATGTTATAATTCTCTGGATTTCTTGGGTATCAGTAGTGATAACTCCATGTTCATTTCTAATTTTGTTAATTTGGGTTTTCTGTCTCTTGCTTTTGGTTAATTTAGCTAGGGGTGTATCAATCTTATTGATTTTTTTTCAAAGAACCAGCTTTTTTACTGGTTGATTTTTTCTATTGTTTTCTTAATCTCAATTTCAGATATTTCTTCCCTTATTTTGTAATCTCTCTTCTACTACTTTTGGGATCAGATTGCTCTAGTTTCTCTAAAGCTCTAAGCTGGATTGTTAAGTTGTTTATTTCTGATGCTTCCATTTTTTTGATGTAGGCATTTAGAGCTATGAACTTACCTCTTAGAACAGCTTTCATTGTGTCCCAGAGATTTTGGTAAGTTGTATTTTCATTATCATTCACTTTCAGGAAATCTTGAATTTCCTTTTTAATTTCTTCCTGAATCCAGTTCTCATTCAGCATCATATTGTTAAGTTTCCAGGAGTTAGTGTATTTTCTCTTGTTTGTTGTGTTGTGGATATCCAGCTTTAGGCCATGGTGGTTTGACAGGGCACAGGTTAGAATTTCAACTTTTTTGTATTTGTGTAGATTCGTTTTGTGGCCCAATATGTGATCTATTTTGGAAAAAGTTCCGTGTGCTGCTGAGAATAATGTGTATTCTTTGGTGCGTGGGTGAAAAGTTTGATAGAGATCTGTAGGGTCCATTTCTTTAAGGGTTTGATTAAGTTCCAAAGTGTCTCTGTTAACCTTTTGACCTGTTGATCTATCCCATGTTGAGAGGGCTGTGTTGAAGTCCCCAGGAATTATCGTTTGGGGGTTAATTTCTTGCTTAAATGCTGTAGGGTTTTCTTAATGAATGTGGAGGGTCCCGTATTGGGTGCATATATGTTCAGTATTGTGAAGTCTTCCTGGTGAATTGTACCTGTGACTAAAATGTAGTATCCATCCGTATCTCTTATAATTTTCTTTTGTTTGAAGTCCACTTTGTCTGATATCATATTGGCTACCCCTGCCTGTTTTCTGCTTCCATTAGCTTGTAGAATTGTTGACCAGCCTTTTATTTTTTAGGACATGCCTATCTTTTGTGATGAGATGGGTTTCCTGCAGGCAGCAGATTGATGGATTGTTATTTTTAATCCAAATGTGTAATCTGTGTCTCTTGATCAGTGAGTTAATTCCATTAACATTTAGTGTTATAAGGAGAAACTATTGTTAATTCCAGACATTTATTATGTTTAGTAGTTTTTTAAGTATATTGCTTCGTTTTTAACGGTGTTATACTTGCCTTCTGTTCTCCTGGATATGCCTGTTTTTTTCTTCAAGCTTGAGTATCATTTCTAGCATTTTTTGAAGGCCTGGTTTGGTGGACATGTATCCCTTCAAGTTGTCTTTGTGCTGGAAGATTTTTCTTTCTCCCTCGATCATGACTGATAGTTTTACAGGGTAAATCAGCCTGGGTTGACATTTTTGCTCATTCAATACTTGAAGTATGTCTCTCCAAGCTCTTGCTTTTACTGTTTCAACTGAGAAGTCATTTGTTATTTTAATACGTTTACCTTTAAAAGTGACTTGTTTTTTCTCCCTTGAAGCTCTCAGCACCAGTTCTTTATCTTGAATGTGGAGTGTTTTGACTATTATTTGCCATGGCGAGCTTCTGTTTTGGTCATATCTGTTTGGGGTGCGGAATGCCTCTTGTTTATGGATGGGCCTCTCTTTTTTTAGATGAGGAAAATTCCTTGATGATCGTTTGAAAAATTTCTTCAGGGGTCTTATTCTTGCTCTGGTATTCCATGAATACGCATGTTGGGCTTCTTCAGGGTGTCCCATATCTTCTGGATATTTCTCTCAAGTATCTTTTTGGCTTTAACAACCTCTTCCATTGAGCTGGTTAATACTCCCACTTTATCTTCAAGATCTGAAATTCTGTTTTCTGCTTTGTTAGTTCTGCTGATAAGACTCTCTGTGGAGTTCTGGGTTGAAGATAACTTGTCTTTTAGCTCAGTTTTAAACTCTGCTTGAGTCTGCTTTAACTGCTCTATGCCAGTTTTTGTTTCTTGCACTGTTTTTCTCAACTCCTCCAAGTGTCTGTTGTGTTCCTCTTCAAAGCGATTGATTCGATTATTTAATTCCTCCCTGATTTCCTGTTTCATAGTATTGAACATGGTAATGATCATATTTTGAAGGTTGTTATTCTGGGTCAGGCTTTCTTGGCCATTTTCCGTGGGTTTGTTCTGGTTGGAGTCTAACATTATGGGATTAATTCCTTCAGTAGGAGATTTGTTTACTTGAGTGTTGTTTCTCATGGATTTGCACTTTGACTTTGGCATTGTCGTTTTAACTCTTAAGATCTTTTAATTTTTGTGCGTTTTTCACTAAACTGAATTATTTGTCCTGGGGTTTTGGGGGTGGGTGGAGACGGAGCTTACCTAGGTCGAGATGAGTCCAGGCTGGACCCCGCGCATCCCGGGCAGTGGAGTGGGGGAAGGAAGGATGGGGCGATGGTGGGAGCTATTTAACCTGGGGGGCCTGGGGGCGAGCCTGGGTGCAGGGGGGTGCCCTCTCCTCCTCCCAGGCCCTGAACGGCGGCTCCAGCTGGATGGTGGGAGGAGCTGGGTCCCTTGGGCGGTCTGGGGTTCTGGGGGTGGGCTGGGACTGAGCTTACCTAGGTCGCGGCGTGGTGAGGCCTGGCCTATGCTTTACTCTTAACCTATGAGGTTAGAGGTACCACATGAAGAACACTTTATTTCTGCCACCCCAAATTTCCCCAGTAGTAATGCAAAGAAGCTAAGGAGTCCAAACTTCATGACAACAATTGAGAACAAAGAAAATAGATTTTTAAAAAACTGATGAACAGTGCTTCTAAGTCTTGTGGCTCTTAGCAATGGTATGCAAATAATTCCATGGTAGTTGAATGAGTTTTCAACAAATGGTGCATGGTTAACCTAAACATTTGCAGATACAGAAGAAAACGTAACCAGAAAAATGCTGGTGAGAGTTTAGAGAAATTTGTTTTGTCTTACATTTTTGGTAAGAATGCAAAATGGTCCTAACTCCTGTGAAAACTGTCTGATTTAAAGATGAACATGTGACTACTGCTTGAATTAGCAGTTGTGTTCCTGGACATGGATCCCAAGGAAGTGAGAACTTGTATTACATAGAAATCTGACCAAAATGTCTGGAGAGGCATTTTTAACTTTCCAACCAGAAGCAACCCAGGTGGCCTTCTGAAGGTAAATGCTTAAATAAACATCTCCACACTATGGGATATTATTCAACAGTGAAAGAATGAGCTACCAATATATCCAATAAAGCAGATGAATTTCCAGAGACTTATATTACCTAAGAACATTCTACCTTCAAGGGATACCTATTACATGAATCTATTTTTTAATATTCTTGATCTGATTAATCAGAACGACTAGATGGGGGGGTTCTAGTTGTGTTATGCTAGTCAGCTTTCTCTTCTTTTAGTTCACACTCATGAAGGTTTCAGTCTCTTGGCCTCATTGCTGTGGGCCTGAAGTCACGTAGCAAGTCCTGGTGGCAATGTGTGATAGAGGAAGTCTGTTCACTTCATGGTGGCTGGGAAGAAAACAGAGAGAGGAGGAGGAGGTCTGGGTTCCAGTGCTTTATTTAAGGGTAAACACCAATTGCTCACTGGACTTCTTCCCCTTGAATCCCACCCCCTAAAGGCATTGCCACGTACTTGGCACAATGATGGCACAGGTTGATGACCAAGTTTTAAACATCTGAGTCTTTGGAGGCCACTTAAGTTCCAAACTGCACCACTGGGTGTTAAGGAGGCAATGAGGCACGAGGAGGTAGATTTGACAACAAAGGGAAACTTGAGGAGCTTCTGTACGTGTGGTGACAGAGGGATTCTGCATCTTTCATGGCTCAATGCCAGCATTCTGTTGAAGGCATGTTCCTGAACTTACAAAGGTTATTACTGGCGAGAACCGGGGGAATGCTATCTGTGTCTCTATGATATCTTACTTCTGCATATAAAATTGCAATCTAATTTTAGTTATAATTTAATGAGGAGGCTAACGTTGAAGCGTACTGAATATTTTAAATCTTTGAGTTCATGCATAATGGTTTAAAAACAAGTATCGAATCAGCTAGTTTTAGAGAATGCTAGAAAGCAAGTCATTATTGTAAAAATTGGTCAAATAAGGGAAAAGCATCTCTTTCTTTTCTGTTTAAATTATATCACAAGGCAATCAAATGCCTAATGAACAAAATATTCTCTTTTAGAACTTTGCAGTCAATGAACAAAGACAATGAAACTAAAATATCGTTGTTTTTAAGTTAGAAATCAATACATGTGTGTACATGTGTGTTGTGTTGTGTGTGTCTATATATGTTTTCATGTGGCCACATTTTATGTCTGCATATGGAAGCCAAAGGTCAACATCAAAAATTTTCCATCATTTCTTTTCTCTTAGGTTTTGAGACAGGGTTTCTCTGAACCTGAATATCATTGATTGGGTAGGACTAACTGACCAGTAGGATAAGTGCCTCCCCCCAGCATTAGGATTCAAGGTATGCCCTACCATGCCTGACTTTGATGTGGATGCTAGATTTGAACTCAGGTTTTCATATTTGTTCAGCTAACACTTTACCAAATGAGCCATTTTTTTCCTTCCCCAATATTATCCTTTTTAAACCTGAGTAAATTAATGGATCTCTGTCTTGCTCTTGATTTCTGCTAAGTGAATGAATTGAAAAGCTAAGGGCACAATTCATATCAGACCAGGTGACACATTTCAATCTGGTACTTAGCATAAAAGAAGGGAAAGAGAGATATGTGTTTACTGATGAAAATATCATCACGAATTATAAGTATTCTTGCAAAAATATAATTTGACGATCAAGAATCTTAATCTTGATTACTAGATTATGAGACACTTAAAGGGGTAAAAATATATTAAACAATCCACAAGATGCATTCAGCAAAACATGAATGTGTAAAAATCTGTGGTACTAAAAACCCAATTTCTTCAAAATAAATTTGATGGAAACCTTAAAAAGCAAAATTCTAGGTTGTAATGCCTTAGGATACATGGAAGGGGTGTAATTTGTGGACTTTATAACATTGATGCCCCAAAGAAAATTATAAAAATAGATATTGTGAGACAATACAGTAGATTTGAATGCTGATTACATATTCTATGCTGTTAAGGAATTATTACTTTTTTAGATATAAAAATGGCAATGTATTTTTTAGCAACACTCCAACTTTTGAGGCTGCATACTGAATTATTCACAGACTGTATTGAGTTTTAGCAATCCAGTGGGAGCTTGGGAAAATGAACCTAGAAATGGTAAGATACACTGTGAATTGGTTTTTTTGATGGGTGGGTTTTCACACAATGTTTATGTGTTACATTTGTGTATGTGCTTGAAATCCTTCATAATAAACCGTTTCCAACATATCCATGAGCCTAGGTTTCTAAATTTCATTTCCTTGACCAATGGGCATCAATTTATTCCCAGGGGTTGTTGCACATCTGTTCATGTTTCTCTCTGTTCACATCTTTCCTGGATGTCATGGTTAGATACAGGTGTCAACCTGATGGTTGAAGGTTTGAGCTCTGGGAACATTTGTGGTGAATTAATAGTTGAGTTGAGCCCAAAATGAACTTGAAGGAGGTTGTCTAACTGATGGGGAAAGTCCAGCCCATGGTGGGTGGGATTAGGCCTGGAATAAATCATGGAGAGCTGGTTGAGAGAGTCGGCATCTTTTGTACACTTGGCCAGACATGCTGGTCTGGCAAGCAAGGATCATCCCTCTCTCAGCCATTATGTAGAGATGGTGTGGCCAGTTCTCTCAGCCCTGGTGTTGGTGCATGCTCTCCCATGAAGCTGGACTACAGATTGTAACTGGACTATCTGTAAGAAAATGAACTCCTTGTTCCCTTAAGCCATCTGATGGTCACTTATCAGCAACCATGCAGGCTAACTGCAACATTGAAGATGACAGCATTCTTGGCCTTTTGTGATCTGAGCTTGTCAGAGAGCTCTCAGTGAGTCACTCCTTTAACACTATTTCCTCTCTGCTCATACTTGTGATTGTAGTATGAAAATTTCACTTCTCAGAAATCCCGGTCTAAGGCTAATCATGAGCTGTCTTAGGTTTTCTGCATGTGAGAGACTTTCTGTCATTTCCTTGAACTCCGTGATTCTTCAACATTTTAATATCTTTCAAGAACCCACTATGTGCCCAAAATTGTGCCTTATTTCTCATGCATCATTTTATTGAATTTTAATGATTGCCAAAATAACCAGTGCTTGCATCTCTTTCTCTTCTAAATAAGGAAGAAGAGGTCTGGAAATGTGGCTTAGCAAGTAATTGGACTTGAAAATTGATAACTTAAGTTTAATCCCTATAACCAATGTAAAAAAATGAGTGAATCTGTAAACTTATATTACAAGATGGAAAGTAGAGAACAGGAGAATTGGCCTGAAGCTCATAGGAAAGTTTGGTTAAAATATGCTGCACAGGAACAAAATTTAACAGATACAAGACACATGTGCCTCAGCAGACTGTTCTGTGAGAACTAGCTTCTAAAAATTGTTCTATTAACCACACGTGTATTATAAACTATATATGCACATACATACACAAACACAAATTAATATCACATTCTCTCTCATAGGAAGAAATTAATACAGAGCCTCCAGATTTATGCAGTTAGCAGCTACTAGCTGGGGAGATTTGCTTGACAATTTTTGGTGGTTGGCTGAAAACAAATGATTGGGAAACACTCAACTGGAGATGGGACATTAAACTTTCTCCCCAAAGGTCAGAGAATTTAAATTAAAAAAAAAGAAGTCATCAAAATGATAAAAACCCATGAAAACTCTGAAGACTTTCAGGTGTCTTTTGGCTGCTATCTGAGAAACTCATGAGTGACTGTATCTGAATATCTTTACAAGAAATTATATATGTGTATATATATTTATCTTTTATATACAAGTGTAAAGTTAATGTTTTAATTCTTTACGAGTTTTAAAAATTTGACGTGTAAATATTTGCCCAATATATACATATAATACTGCTTTACTACATTTTTATTTCAAGGATACATGCTAGAATACATACCAAAGTTATTTAGACTTTATTGTATATATAAAAATATAAAATGATAATAATAAAATATAAAAATATTTGAAGGAAAGGTGAATTTCAGAGATCTGAAGTCATTGATCATACAGATTAAGCAGTTAAACCAGACCTCAAATTCAAGTCTCAGCTCCAGGATACAAGATATTAAGTGAAACTTTTGCCACTTTCTTTTTGGATCGTTTCTTCTTTACACCATGTTGCTCACCCTTTAGTCTGCAAAAATACCTCTTTCCCCATCCTCAATAGTTTATTTTTTTCTTCTAAGGCAATAATATTGGAACTTACAGGATGTCCTGTTTCTGCCAGAATTAGGCTGCTCACAGCTTAGAGAGAGCAAATTCCTCTTTGGTTCTCATGTCTATTTGATAACATATATGAAGGAAGAATCCATCCTATGATGGAAGTGCAGAGCATTACAGAATATTTAAATTGTCTGTCCTTTCTTGTTCAAAGTAGAAACCAAGATTTTCTCCTGACATCTGCCTGTGATGCATGAATACTATCTGGATATATACTTAGTTGTCTACTACTATCATCATCTCTTAGTTATGAGGAGACTTACATTCCAATTTCCAGTTAACATTAACTTTCAGACAGATTCTGGAATATGATGCCCTAGAGCTACATACTGGAGAGAGCTCTGGACTCTTGGAATTCAAATTTTTGCTCCTGCTTTGTGCCAGATACAGCTCTAAGCACTTATGGCCAATTATATTATTGGAACCACACAAGAAGACATTACAGGTAAAGGGAGATGAAGGAATGTTCCATAGGTCAACAGTAGTAATGCTAAGACTCAGATCCTTACAGTTAGAAGCCAAAAGTCACGCTGTTAACCACAATTCTATTCTTTACTTCTCAGATTAGTCATTACTAGACTGAGCTCCAGGGCAAAGCACTTAACTTCTTTATACTCTACAAAGGAAGACAATAACAAGTAGTGAACATGGGAACTTTCAGCATACTGAAAGTCCTTTACAAGCATTTATAATGAATTACCATTGCATGAAATTGGCAGTGCTGATAATAACAATCACAAAGTTATCTGAGATCCTATTATAAGTCATGATTATCTTTAGCATTTTATAGTGCTTTTAATTATCTCCTGGACCGTATGGCAAGGGTAGAATTATCCTTACAACTTCACAGACAAGATAAATAGATATAAAGAACAGGTGAAACAAGGGTTTGGGGAGATGACATAGTCACCAACATGGCTGTCATTGAAGGACCTGATTATGATCCCTAGAATCCATCTAAGAAAAGCTATGCATGGTGGCACACTCTTGTAATCTCAGTCCCGGGGCTTCAAAGACAGGCATATATCCAACCTAGCTTACTTGGAAAACTCCAAACCAGTGAAAGACCCTGTCTCAGAAAACAGGGGGTGTGGTCCTAAGGAGTGGTATACAGAGGTTGTCCTCCTGCCTACACACACACACACACACACACACATACAGACAGACATGACACTGCCAAAATAGTAGCACATTAAAAAGAATATATGAAACAATAGTGCATTAGCACAAAAAGTAAAACTACATGCAGACACATATTTTTTCGTTGTCATATCATGAACATACTCTATCTCTTGGTGGAGCCAAGGGGTGCTAGCTCCTCTTCCTACTTGCATTATGTTTTACATTCATCGTTGAAACTTTGAAGTAGGTCATGGCAATCGGTGAGGATAAGAGCAGCAATGCCTGATTCTCTTCCCATGTGTCAGTTCACAGAGTGAGATATGACCACACAGAATTGTCTCAAAGACTTGGACACATACACTACACTCTCTCCAGGAAGGTTTTCAGGCTTTGTCGAAATTCACTTTTGCCCAGAAGACATAATGAACTTTGGATTTCATTAAGTGGCAGTATACTCTGTGAGAGGCTTGCAGCCTTTTGTTTGAGCAGAAGAGACCTCAGATAGGAGGCCGAGTTTGTGTGGTCAATGAAAGAGATTAGAAAGCTTGCCGAATCAGGACCCTGGATATGGCTTTTCTTTCCCCTCTGTGACCTACAGACATGCCTCTGTGATCCCAGAATTAAAGAGCTAAGGAAAATAAATGGGCAAGGGTGGTCTGGCATGCTGCTCATGTGAGCAAAATCTAGTCTTTGACAGAAGGCTTTACTCTGGGAGCTCCCAGAATAAAGGGACAGGTTAAAGTCAGCAGAATAATTAAGAGCAGGGGGCTTTTTTCTCAGCCTGCCACAGTACATAGTGTAACAATTAGTTTCATGTGTCAATTTGACAACTTAGAACTGAGCCTTTGAGTATACCTCTGAGTTATTATCTAGTTAAGGCAAGTCTGAAGGATGCTTATCCTCATTGTATGATTGATGCGGAAGACAAAGCCCATGGTGGATGGACCCATTCCATGGGCAGATGGATAAAATAGAGAGAGTTGTCTCAGAATTTGGCAGACGAGGAAGCTGCTAAACTAGAGGATATGCTTTGGTTCCTAACTCTATTCTTGCTGTGGATACGCTGTGACCAGTTCCTTAGGCTTCTGCTGGTAACTCTCCTGCCATCATGATCAACTGTAACCTAGAGTCAGAAGCCAGCATGAAATTCTCCTGTTCCCCTAAATTGGTTGGGTCATGTTTTCACTCCAGCAAGTAAACCATGAAATTTAGACATTCAGAAAAAGGATTCGGTTATCTAGTGAGACTTGATAACACTTGCCGCACCCTCTTGCAGTCAAGGCAGTGAGAAGCCAGAGTAAGTTTTGTTTGTTATGTGTCTAGTGGCAACTGTACAGCCTAGATGAAAAGGTCACTGTAAGTGTGTTTGCAGAAGACAGTTTCTTACTGCGAAGGAAGTACGCATGACTGGCACAGGAAAATGGGTTGAACTGGAGGTCTCCATGGTAAACAAAATAAGCCAGACTTAGAAATACAAATATCTTGGGCTGGAGAGGTGGCTCAGGGGTTAAGCCTCCGCCTGGCAGGAGGAAGGTCCTGAGTTTGGATCCCAGATCCCACGTATAGACGCCAGACGAAAGCCGGGGGCGGCCTGAGCTTCTGGCCCTGGTAGGGCGGAGCCTGTGAATCCCGGGGCAGAAGGAGGTGGAGGCGTCCATGGTGGTTCGCGAATTTGCCCGTGGTTCTACACATATCCAGACACACACACACACACAGACATACACACACGTGCGCACATACACACGCACATGCGCACAGTTGAATAAATAATAATAAAAAATTTAAAAAAAAATTAGAAATACAAATATCTTATTTTCCCTCATAATCAGAACCTAAATTTAAATATATGTGTATGTTGGATGCATGTGTGTGTTGTGTGTGTATATTTATGTGTGTATGTGTGACATGAAAGTAGAAAAACGTTATAGGAAAAAGAGAAAGAGATCCTAAGGGATGAGGGAGGGAGATAAAGAGAGTAGTGGAATTCAAGTGACTGGAAAGTAGAAGGGAGTACTTGTGGGATGAAAGGCGGCCAATGAGAGGAAGAGAGAGGGCAGGGAAAGGACACTGGGGTAGAAACAAAGAAATATCAGCCAAGGATAATGGCATAGATGTACAAAAACACCACAGTGAAACCTACTATTATCACTGATAATGATAATAAAGAAAATATATAGGTGCCACCTTTACTTTAGAGTCTCTGTAAATTTCTGCATCAGTAATTTCTATTCATTCATCTACGTAAACCCGTCACTCAAAATCTTTTCCCTGGAATCTGCATGAAGCTTTCTTCCTGCTCAAATGTGGACTCCTCCTGCTTGTTGTATGCTGGACAAGTCTGAAACACTACTCTTCGCTTAGGATTCCTTTCCTGGATTGTTGCCTATTGGAGTTTCATGACCATCCCTGAATAACATGGAAGTGTGTATTTTAAACTTAGTCTTGCCTGTTACCAAGCAGGTGTGGCACCTTAAGAGAGTGTGAAAATCCTGGGGACTTCAGAAGCTTGTGGACTTTATGTGAGATCATTTTTACAGTTTATGTCTAATTAGATAAGCAGGTTTGCTGGTTTCATCCATATCAGAGATTCTCTGGAACGTTCTCAAAGTATATACTCCGTGAGACTGCATGTCCACCTTCTGTTTGCCCCCTTACTCCTCTGTGCTGTTCTTGCAGGCTGCGGATAGAAATCTGGACTCTGCAAGATGCTCATGACATCGAAAAAATGTTGCTTCTCCCCTTGCACTTTTCTCAGGACCTTGTTGTTTTTGTCAGATCCTTGACCCTGCTAAATCCACAAAGAGGAAAAGGACTAGAATGCTCACTGGCCCTGCCTTGAACCACTTTGTTCTGATTTGTTGATGCCAAGTGAGGACCAAGGCTCTGCATCGGACTGGGTTTCAGTGACACTCCTCGAGGAGCAGGCAGCCAGACCTGATCAGCTCTAACTGGGTCTTCAGGTCAGGTGGGCTCAGCTTCTCTGCAGACCTTGCCCTGCAGGGGGACTTGTGCGTCCTCTACTGGCCAGACAAGGAAAGGCAGTTCTGCTCCCGTCGGACCTTCTGAGGGACTGGTTTTTCTGTTGAAGTATGTTTAGGGTGGTGGACCATTACTGCCAAAATGGACCTCTGTTGTTAGAGAACCGTCCTGCTGATCCTTTGCCATGGGGGAGGAGAAGAGATTTATGTGGAACCTTTTCTGTCTGTGGGCAGATCTGGATTGGAGGCTACTTCTTCAGCAACCGGTCTGGGCTACAGATGAGGCAGTTAAGGGGCCCAGGGATGGCTGCCAGGTTCTGTAAATCCACACATTCCCAGAGAGTCTGCCTTCTCTGTGCACCTTCACAAACTCTTTATGCTTGACGGTTGCATTGTGATTTACAGTCATGGAGGGAAACTGGAGAACTCCTTCACGTTGTCCAGAATGAATGCTCATCCCAATGTCTACTGGATGGGCATCACGATTTGAAATCAAGACTCAGCCTCCGAACTACTTAGACAATACGAACCACAACAGTTAGTCAGATTTACCTGTGGTCCTGGTTGCATGTGCTTCTGTCAATCCTGCAAACAGTCTCCAGGAGTGCCACATCCAATTCTTACTCGTCTCTGAATTCTCCACGTCTGCTACTGTTTCAAGAAGACACATGTCACTGATTCTGAATGGGTGATAAGAGATATCTATAGCTGAGTAGGATAAGGATTCATGCTTCATATATTTTCTGATGAGATTTATGCCTGGAGAATGTGGCTGGATTCAATTAGGTGTGCTTTGTGTGAGTACCCCAGGTCTCCAGCCTCATGCAGTCCAAATATTCCACCAGAGGACTGCAGGTTGTATAGCATCCCTTCCTGACACACTTTCCCCCAAGAGGTATGTTTAACTCAGCAGGGAGAAGCAGGCTGACTCAGCCTGCCTGGTCATTATCTGCATTATGACAGTAGGACCTACCTCTGATATCAGTGGTCATCCGGGAGTTTGGAGGGCAATTTGCTGGCAGTTGTCTCTTGTTTTTGGTTTTGTGGCAGGCAGCAGATACATTTCAGGAGTTGCCTCACTGAGGGAGAGAGTCTAAGACAGGAATAGTAACAGGGTCTGAAGGAGAGTGATTGAATTTGCTGTTGCTTTTTGGCATCTTTCTTCATTGGGCTGCCCAACTAACTCTAGACATTTGACTATCCAGAAGTAAACTATGCAAAACTACAATAAAATGAGCTGTAACGGATATTGCTGGAGTACCAGAACATTCTAGGAGCTATTGTAACCAGAGAGTAAGAGTTGTCTCTCTGAAGGGGCTACTGTTAGGTGTAGAGAGGACAAGCAGAAGGAACTGAAGTCTCATCACTGACAGGCTAATATATTTGAGCTCTGCACAGCAATCTTTGGCTGCATTATTGCTTGTCTCAGCAAAGCTGCTGTTGATATCACACAGCCAAGATTAGCAAAGACAAAATGAAAGTCAGAGAAAATCAGTACCAACAGTCAAATTTAATAAAAAATTAGAATTAGTAAGAATTAAAAGAACTAATTATTTTTGACTATGATCCTCTATGGGAGATGGGACTCTGGGCTGTCACTCTCAAAGCTGAGATTTTTCTCCCCAGAAAACAAACACTTGCTGCGTCAATCTTGCTGTTGAGCTCTTTACCTGGCTCTGCGTGGACCTATGTAGCCTCTCCTGTTGCCCACAACCTCTTCTGTTGCCATCTTCATTTTCCACAGCTCCCTGCAAACTCACGTGGATGTTGCTCCTTACTATTCCTTACACAGTTTCCTGAGCTCCAGGAAGCAGCACGTGGTCATACACTGTCTGTGATCATCTAAATATTTTATGCATGCTGAAAACTGCTCAAGAGCAGAGGCACGGCGGGCTGCCAGTCTTGAGGTGCCTGGTCCAGGGATGTACCTGCTGGGTGCTTGGTGATGATGGCTGAGGACTGGCTTCTGTCCAGCGTTCCTCTTTCTGCCTCTGTTTCCGCCTGGCACTGCATCCCTTGTTTGCTAGTGCTAGGGCCGGGCAGGCTTGCACTTCCAGGGAGACGGTGTCAGGAAATTAAAACTTGTCACCAATCATTGCAACTCATGGTGTGTGATAAAAATAGTCACAGTGGTTCATGCTGTTGCTGGGCCAGAGCAAGGCAAGGTGCCGGACCTTAGGATGCCTCAGGTTTTGGGGTGGGAGGAAGACAGAGAGTTCATGTTTTCTTAATGATTCTTCACACAGTTCTCTAAATTCTGGGAAACAGCACTTGGCTATCTACTGGCTGAGATCACCAGTTTTTATGTGCCGGAAACTATTCACAGCCAGATGATACACGGACGGTCTCACAGTTCTTCAGTACCCTGCTCTAGCAAAAGGTTGCCAATGGCACTTGCTGGTGAGTTGAGTAATTGAGAATGGCCCATGCCCATGATACGCTGTCTTCCTGGTGCTTGTATCCTTGGGGACAGCAGAGCCACAGGCAAGCATGGCATCATTCCAGGTAGCTGACTGACTGGGAAAAGTTCCTCAGTTCCTCCGGGGAGGCTGCATTAGAATGTGGCAGCATCTCTGCAGCTTCAGGAAAGCGTGTCAGGCCTGGACAGTCCCACTGAGGTGGCTTGAAAATAAAAGCATCTGTACTTTCCTTGTTGGCCAGAGTGTTCTTTGAAACATGTAGGTGTCCCTCGGTTACTGCCAAGATTGGGCTCTAAGACTCCCACAGATACCAAAAGATGCTCCTTACATTACTTGTCATTGTATTTGCATACAACTTTTACATAAATCCCTTATGTTATGAATCATCTGTAGGGCACTTACATAATGCAAATGCAAGAAAAATAGCATGCATTGTTCATGTTGTGGAATGAAAACAAGATATGACATCTTTGATCCACAGTTGCTGGGATCTAGGGATGTTGAAGTCGTGAACATGGGAAACCACATGTATGTCATCTTGGTAAGCAGAATGCAAATTTGTAAAGCTATGTACCAGTACATTATATCATAGTCACAAGGAAATGAGTTAGTGAGATTGCGTAGCAAGTCTCAGCCAGGTTCCTAAATGTAATCAAATCTGGACCCTGCATCTAGCACTGAGACCCACACTCTGGCCTTTACACCCACGACCTTTCCCGCCACCTTGCTGCAGCAGAGTCTGAGGGCAAGCACCCTACTGCACTCCTACCGTGAGCACTGAAGTGCTCCAGGATGGTGGCTCTGTCTTTGAATCTGCCTTCTTAGACCTAGGCTCATTTCCTCTGTTGCTCCTTTAATTTCCTCCTGTGGCGATGCGTCATAAGCAGTATCTGGATCCCTCTGCTTCTCTCCCCTGATTCTGCGTCAAGGTTGCCATGGGTTACGCTTGGATGTCTTTATCTCCTCTTATCTGTGGATGTCACTCTTTGGGAATTTAGGATGCCCAGAGCGCTATTGACTCAATTCTCGTCAGAGCAGTGCTGACAAGCCTCATGGAGATTTCACTGCATTGTGGCTTGGTCGGTGTTTCTGGAAGCAAAAACCAAAACAGGGGCTAGGACTTGAGAGATGGCTCAGGGGTTAAGATTCTGCCTCACAAACAAAAGGCCCTGTATTCAGATCCTGGATCCCATCCAAGAACACTAGGTGGAAATGGTGGCGACCTACACTTCTGCCCCTGGAAGTCAGAGCCCAGGAAACCCCAGAGCAAAGCAAAAAGGAGGTAGCACAATCCAGGTTGATTCCCCAAGTCCTGATGGGGTTCATGACTTGTTTCTGACTTCCCTGAGAATAGATAATGTTGTGGTCCCTTTGCTGTTGCTGCAACTGAATACTATACATTGGGGACTTTACAAAAAAGCCAACAACACAAATCAACAACAACAACAAAAATCAACAGCAACAGTTTCTGGCCTCGGTTTCCTGAGAAAACTAGGAATATGGCTGTGCTTGTGAGTAGGTATTTTGTTACATAACAATATGGGAGTGGACAGTGTGGCAAGGTAGAGTGGGTATGTCAGCTGGACCTCCCTTTCTACGAAGTTGCCAATGCCACTCTTAGACCCTAAGCCCATGACCTCAGCTAATCCAATCACCCCCAAAATTCCCCTTCTCCAATATACCATCCACATGTGAATTTGGAGATTAACTTTCCAGTACATGAAAATTTGGAGGGCACAATCAAATCAACACAGGGAGAATATGAGATCATGGTACTATGTACAAATAAATGGCAAAATATTTCCTACAGAAATTCATTTTCCTCATAAGATAATTTCCTTAATAGTCACTAACACAAAGTTCTTATTAAAAAGTGTGAGTTTTCCCCACAGGCTCAAGTGTTTGAATCTTTATCTGGTGTTAATGTTCTGGAAGGCTGGGCACTTTTAAGAGTTGGAAACTTGCTGGAGGTGTGTCACAGGAGCAAGGCCTGGAGGTTTGGTAACCTAGACCTGCTTCTTTTCAGTTTGATTTTGTTTTCTCTTCCTTCCCGATGGCTGTGGTGACCTGAACCTACTTCCTGCTTCTGCCTCTAGCAATGATTTCAGGTACGACATTCCTGCCAAAATGGACTACACCTCTTCTGACATGAGAAGCCAAACAAATCTCTCTTCTTTTCCTAAGTCATGCATGAGTATTGTTTCACAGCAATAGAAGACAAGTCATAGTAACAAGTACAGTTAAACTGCTGAGACAATAAACACATACATATACACACACAAAAGATACACATATATCCACACATGCATAGAGATATATACATACCTGTATATGCATAAGACCTATGTACATGCATCTTCATACATATATATGACCAATATTTCTACATATGATATTGTGATCTTGTGTATATTGATAATATTTCACACATCATCTCCTTCCATACAATAATTAGAGGCTCACTGTGTATATTTTGAGGAAACCAATGGTAACTATTCTTTAGGAATGTTGGATATCAAGGGATGGGGATTAACTTATGGCTTGTCAGAACAATGCTGGAAGAACTCATAGGGATCTTACATACAGTACCTTTTAGTTAGTTAAGTCATTTCTGGGTCAAAAAGCTATGGTTTAATATGGAAAGGATGGGAAATGGCATTGAAGTCCCATAGAATGGGAAGGGCAGGAAAGAAAACCCAAGGGCATCCAGTCTAAACCGAATGCTCTGTCTCAAATCTTTCAGCAGTGATGTGATTACTGAAGTTTTCTTGGGGGTAATAAACTTGATCCTATGCTACCTCACTATATTTAAGAGGGAAGAATCATGGTTACCCAGGAGTTAGGATAAGTAGACATCCTGATGAATACCATCCTATGCTACTGAGGCACAGGAGGACCTAAGGACAGTGTCTTCAGGATATGCATGTTCAGGGAAATGCAGAAACAGATTAGAAATGTGAAAAATCAGAGAATACTCAGTAGCAGGTGATGCATACAAATAGACAAAGATGAGTAGGGTGAGGCTGAGAAATGATTTGAGACTAAAGTCAAACAGAGGAGATGGGGAGCTTCCCTATTTAATGGTAAACCCAAGCCAATTTCCTAGCACTTGACAGTGCAGATATCCTGGATGAGACCAAATGGACCACACATACAGAGGAATGTGGGAGTGAGTGGGAGACTAGCTATAAAAAAAAATCTGTGGAGTGGGATGAATGGCAGCATAGAAGTAATTATCAGAGGATGAAAATAGTCAAATTCATTACATCTGTATAAAAAATTTCAAGGGATAGAAAGAAACTGATGAGTTGGGTGAAGAAAGCAACCAAGTTAGGAGACATGTTCTGGGAAGTATCATGTGTACACAGAGGGTCAAGAAAACCTGGCAGAGTGTGGAATGATGACAGCTTGATAGAACTGGCTTTGGGGCCCATGGAGAGACTGGTGAAGACAGGTGAAATGATCCCCAGGGGATCTGAGACATAGAGGCTGCAAACAAAATACTTAATTCAATGAGAGACAGCTGGGTTGTGTTCTTTAAGAAAAGAGGGTGTGACTCTCCCTGGCTTTCTCTCCTCTTGTGCACTCTCTAATGGATGCAAATTAATATTACCTGATAGTCTTCCTTTGTGAAGCTTGCTTTCTGACATGAGAACTGAAAAAGAAATATTGGATGAGGTGAGCGGTGGGGGAGGAATGAAGGAGAATTGATTGGGGGAGTCACGTGCCTCTCTGCCTGAGCCAGGAAAGCATGCCTTCTCCTCTCCAAATGATACACCTTTTCCCAAAGCTGTCCAGTTGACAGCTCTGACAGCCCCTCCGTCACCATGCTGGTACTCTGGGTGCAGGGACTGAGCAATGAGAGGGACTTGTACCAGAGACAGAAACACACACACACCCGGGGAAGGTAAATGACTGTGCACAGGACATTTATCTCTGAGGTTGTTCCCTCAGCAAAACCAATTACTAGCCTTTTCCTTGCGAACGTGTGCCGAGTATCAAGTCGTTGGGGGCTGGCGTGAAAAGATGCTAGAATGCATCTTTGTGATGTTCACGAGTCTGCCTAGAGGAACCAGGCAAAAAATTTAGCATGTCTGGGCTTCGTGCAGGTGGGAGGGCATAAAACACATCGAAGAAGAACTCTGAGTGAGGATCAGGATGTGGAAGTGACACTTTTATAACACGCACACTTGGGAATTGCAGGTGAAAGCTTGACTCATTCAGGGAGGGGAGGAAGAACTGATCCCGGGAATATGAGCCTGGGTAAAGGACAGATGACTGGCCTTGGGGGAGGGCGACAAAAGGCCTTTGTGCTGAGCAGGTGGGACCAGATCGCCTGTCACCAGTCACCAAGCTCAACTGGGATGCTAAGCCAAATATTGCATAGGGTGGCAGAGACACAGCCTTTGGTCCTGCCAGGGAAACAAAACCACCCTGAAAAAGGAACAAACCTCCCCTCTTAAAATCAGCCTTTAGCACTGCCAGCATGCCTCATGGGAGGCTCAAGGCAGCAGAACTGACACTGCCACGTCATTTTTGCCTTCCTGTCATTTTGAATTTTGCATCCCCAGGCCAGGCCAGATGTGGAGGAAGGGATGAAGATATGCCCTGTGTTCACCATTGCCCTTTGCTTCAGGGAGGGTCTTCCCTTCACTTCAGAACCGTGCACTTGATTATGAGGTTTCTGCATTTCTAAGCCATCATTCATGGAGACGCATGTCCCTGAGAGACAGTTCATAACCTGATAGGCTGGTGCTGACTTCCCTTATGCCTTTATTCAACTACGCCCAGAGAGTGAGCAGGAGAGCTCAGGGGTGCACTGAACAGGTATCTATGGGGAGAAGCCATAGGGATCTAAGCCGGAGAGGAAAGTCTCTCAGTGCCCAAGTCGACAGAGCACATGCTCAGAGCCCGGCTTTGCTTTCCAAGGGCCCCTGCCACAAGACTGAGGGAATAAAATCAAAGGTTCCTTTGTCACAGACTCCCAGGAAGCTCTTTCAGCCTCCTTGGATTGAAATGGACTCCTTTTTTTCTAGAACATAGGAATATATCAAGTTTATATTTCTTTTAAGAACAAATAAAATTAGGGGAAGCACAAAATTGTGTTAGCTTTGACAGACGTCACCAAGCAGTAGCTGGCTGGAGTGTGAATGCTTATTTACTATTCATTTATTCATTCAGCTACTTATGTTTATGTATGGTTTTCCTAAATGAGCTGTACTTTGCCCAGGACTTCGCTGACACCACCTCCCACCAGGTCTATTTGGCCCATTGGCAACAACTGCCTGGTTTCTGGAAGCACTGGAATGCATGGGTAGTATCTACCCTTGCCACCTCTTATGTTTTTGTTAAGTTATAATTGGTGCATATTCATTACAATGACGATGGGTTTCATAGAGCAATTTATTCCAAATATATCATGTGCTTTGACAGTATTTATTTATGTATTATTAAGAATTATTATATTATTTATTTGAATTGATTTATTTATTTAAAAATGCTATTCCCTCTTTCTCCCTTCCCATTTCTCTCCTGTTCTTCAGTGTCTCCTCTCTCATTCCATGTATGTATATATCTATGTATCTCTCTATGTATAAAAGATACAGATATAGTTTATGTATCTGTATAAAATTCTACACCTGAGCAAAAATGTGCTATATGAATCTGCTTATTCATTTCACTTAATACCATGATCTTTGTTATATTCATTTTTCAACAAATGACAAAATTTCATTTGTCTTTGTGGCTGAATAACACTCTGTTGTACATATATAGCTTATTTTCTTCATTGATTCACCTATTGATGGATACCAAATATGTCTGCTCACGATGCTATCACAGCTAGTTTTTCAAGAAACACTGACATGTAGGTAGGTATCTATATGCTATGTTGACTGGGAGTCCTTCATTTATTTGGAATAACTTGTTTGATAAAGGGAAAATTCTAGAGCTTAAGGAGGGAAGTGTGCAAATGCATGTAGCCCACCACTGAAAAGGGTCAAGCACTGGGTCTCAGGTGTCTTCATTCAGTGTTATTTCTTTCACTCAGAGTCACAGTCTGAGTACTAATATGACCACATTGCTTTTAAAAGTAAATGGTTCCACTGGATGAAATTTGGTCTTGACCTCCCTAGAGCCTGTCTGTCCTGCTCAGCTTCTGCTCCTCTGGGAGTATGACTTTGTCTCCAGCCATTGCCTGTTGAGTGCCTGAAGTTTCTTCCTGGGTAGTCAAATCCAAGGAAGTAGCATTCTTGGAATGCAAACAGTGTATTATGACCATCTTGCTTCCAACTGCCAACAAGCTATGAATATCCAAGTCTAGTATATATTTATGATTGAGTCTCTCTGGATTGCACATCTTGGAGAGGCAAAAGGTATTACAAGTCTTGCCATTTATAATTTACCACTTATATGGATGTTGAACTTCATGTTCAGAATTGCCTAAAAGAGAAGCCCACTGAGAGTCTACTCTTCTAGCTTTTTGTCTCCCCCCCCACATGGCTCAATTTTAGCTCTTACTACATAGTCCCCCTGACCCAAAAAGGTCTGAAGTACTGCTATCTTCTGGTCTTAAGAAGGAATTACATCAGAAACCCTACATTAATCACATGGAACCAGACCAGCCAAATCTCTCTTCATCCTAAAGCTCAGGGAAATTTGCGGAAGAGGGTGGCGATAAGGTTGTAAGAGCTTAAAGATGAGGAGGACCAATGATATGCAAGATACAAGTTAGGGCCGCAGTAGCCATAATCAGACTTTACATGACCTGCACAATGATTGACATGTCAATGACCCCCCCCCCAAAGTCTAGCAGGGATCACAGGCTTTAGGATCCTTAGAGGCAAGGGATTAACAGTCACAATAGTGTTCCCACACTGAAGGGGAGCACAAGAAAGGGCTCTGGGCAATGCCACTGAGTCCTTACATCTCCTTAGAGTGGAGGATGCAGAGGGAAGTTTGACCTTCACACTAAAGAATGCTTCAGGGAATGGGGGGGGCACTGGGAGAAAGGGGGGAGGGAGGTGAAAGGAAGGGGAATGGGGGTGGGTGCAAGGGGGACTGGGGAGGGATGGAGGGAGGGAGAGAACAGGGGTAACTGTTAAGTTTGTTTGATCGGTAAAACAAACATAATAGATAAAAGAAGGAATTAACAGGTTATCCTTCCATCCATCCACTCACCTATCATTTATCCATCCATCCATCCATCAATCCATCCATCCATCCATCCATCCATCCATCATCCAAGAGTGTACTACAAAACAACAAACAATTCAACCAGCTTCTGCCTATGTGGGCTTTACATATTGATGGAGAGAGACAGACAAAAAGAAACAACAACAACAAACGAATTTATTATCCATAACAGGGATTAGAGTTAGGGAGAGGATATAATGATATGATTGAAAATGATGGACTTGGGAGTTTCTTTGGAGCAGTGATCAAGAAAGTCTCAGCTAAGGAGATGATACTGCAATGAAGGATAAAAATGAACAACGATAAACCCCTGATGTGAGTCCAAGACATAGAGACACACGAGGAAGAACTTTGGGTCTGAAATAAGCTTGAAATATTTGGGGAACGATACTTATAATATTTAAACAAATTTCTATTAATTTTCTACCCTTTGGTAAAGAATAGAATCCTAAGCTGGAAAACTATCATCTTCTTAGTTTCTTTCTCTGGCTTTCAGCCCAACAAAGAAGTCTTTAATATATCTGCTTTGAAATAATTATATGGAATTGTACCATGATCTAAGTATAGTTCCTTCCATAAATAGCTGCTTTAAGAGAGGCAAAACCAATACACTGTTTATTAAACTTGTAAAATACTTATTAAAATTGTAAAGTGCTTTGCGATTCAGGCATACTCTAGGATAGATAGAATAAGCATGTTCAATATGTACAAAGAATCCAAGAAATTCAGGCTAAAGAAGACTCCTCTTGACCTCCACTCCAATGACTTCTTGAGGATAATGGCCAATAGACGTCTTACTGCCTCCCGTCACCTTACTTGGGTAGAAAAGGTCCACTGTTGAACTTTTGAAACTAAAGGAGTCATTTGCTATTAATCATATACTAAGAATTTTTCATGTGAACGTCATGCTTCAGAGTCAATGACCTACTCCCTCTGAGCCTGCATACCCCAGGGAACACAATGGCTTGGCTTGGACCCTGTGGGATCATGCCATAACCTTTCCCTTACACCGTGGTCTCCCTCGCATGCACTTTACATGGTTCCCATTGTGGTCTTTCAACACTGGTCCATTGTGGCCTGTGCATAGAGCCCAGTGCTTTGTGCCAGAGGTCACTCCTGAATGATATTGGACCTTCTCAAATTCAAGGACACACAGAGCCCTGTGTTACATTCCTACAGGAAAAGGCCCTGAAATTCAAGATCAAACTCTTCATGTTATTGCTTTTCCTCTTGTTGCAAATTAGCTTTTTTTCAGTACAATTAAAGTGACACTTTGTAGGCTTTTGAGAATGATTTGAGGAATGCTTAAAGCATGAACTCTGAAAGTCACTTTGGGAGCCATGTAGATCAGATTCCCCAACTCATGCAAATGGTGAGTTTTCTTTTCCTGATCCATTATGTGAAAGAATGAAATATCTAGACTCAGCAGCATAGTCTCATTGGTTCCCAGTCACTCTCACCAAATTTACTCCACCCCCGTGACTAACTCCTAGTTACACTTAGAGTTATATGGGTGATAACTGTCAAGTTTAACTACTACTCCGTCCAGTTCTCTATACAGCTTGCACAGAGAAGCACACTTAATAAGAATTTTAATGGTATGACTATTAATAATCAGGGATGATCACTCACTGACCTTCACTAGTTCTGAAAGACAGGAACAATAAAACCAGCATGCATGGCAAGGAACAGATAAAGAACACACACCTCATTTGAACCCCTGGAGCTTTCTACACCTGCCCTGCTTTCAGTGCTGATCAACAGAGTGGAAATCCTGACAGAGTGAAGATGCTGAGGTCCACAACAGAAACAAACCTCTATGACTCTCTTGTGTTCCTTAGGTTAGGTGGTTTTAGGATGCGTGATGAAGAATTTAAAATATATCTTAAGCTTCCTAAAAAAATGACTTGGAGCTCTGTTTTTAAATCTTGGGCGTTAAGGTTTATATTGTTAAGGGCAAAAGGGATTTACCATTTTTTTTAAGTCTAGACAGAAGCAAATATATTTTTGTCAACAGCAAAATTAAAAGGGAAAATAAAGCATCTGTTTAAGGCTGTCTTATAGTAGGATGTATCCGCAAAGCAGAGCACAAAGATTGCTTGGTGGCTGTCTTCTGAGGCAGCTTTCACAATAGCCATCAAAGTATTAAAATAATACTTTGCACCCAAATAGTGGCAAAGTAACTAAACTAGATTTTCTGTCATGTTTTATCATCTACCGCATGAAAACCCTAAGTTCAATCCAACTAAATATTATGAAAGTGGCTAAATAAATCATGACACTCCCCTTCTTGCAGTATTTCCCAGTTATTGACATGGGGGAAAAATCTTCTACGTCCTAGAAGATATTAGCAGAGGGCACTTACTACAGGAGAGACAGGGGGAAGGAATAGAAAGTAGCTATCACTTTTCATTCTATGGCTTCATCCTGTTTTATACTGTGCAAATGACCCTTTTTCAGTAGTTTGCTTTGAGCTTTTTAAGACAGTCTTCAGGTTAACCTGAATCCATATGCAGCTGAGAATGATCTTGAACTCCTACTCTTCCGTCCTCTACCTCCTAAGTGCTAAGATTGCAGTAGCCTTAGAACAATATGCTTAGCCTGTCAATGTTTTTGTGAGTGGAAAAATGAGCCGTTTCAACATCTTTATATATTTTTTAAAAACTGACAAGTTGTTGCTTTTAAAAACTGAAAAATATTTCAATTTTTAATATTGTAGAAATTTTTGAAAATACAGATATTGACCTATAATTCTCCCACCCACAGCTTATATTTTGTCATGTGCTTGGTCATACTTTCCATTGGACATTATTTTATACGTTCAAATATCACAGCACTTTCTCACTGATGAAAATAAAATCATATTGTGAGCACTCTTGACAACTGAAAATAACAACTTGTAGTGACATTAAATAATCCTTTATAGCATAGTTTCAACAATTATAGGATTGTAAACTTTCTAGAGAATTTATTAGGCCACCTTCTGACTACTCAGTATTCAAGTTGTTTACAGCATCTTTTTAAATTTTGTGACTGTAAACACATAGTCATCATTGAGCTTATTCCTAACCCTCCAGTTAGGATAAAAATCTTACAATTGGGTTTATTTGTCAATTTGTCTACAATTTTTAAGTCCTTTAAAATATATTTTAAAGTACAAAATAAGGAATTCCAAATTAATTCCAGTTAAAACATAAAATTAAGAACTCCAAATTTCATATCTTGCTTATAAACTTTAGTAAATAAGAATTAATTCATCCTTGTCTATGATGTAGAGCACAGTAGTTACTTTCCACATTGTGGCACTCCTTAGCTGCTCAACAATATTTTCCAGGATTTTTTACACTACACTGTGAAAACAGGCTCCTTTTTGCCACTAAAAGTTTCATAGAAAGCTGGAAAAGACCAGGGTGTTTTCTTAAGGAAGTCTCCTTTCAGTCATTTATTACACAGAGTATTTTAGAGATTGGGGACGTGTTTTGGAACAAAGCCTGCAGACACAAAGCAAAGGGAAAAACTAGGATGGACGGATGTCAGGAGGGTGACTTCAGACTATCTGATCCCTAGAATATTATTAAAGAAGGGTATAATGGTTTGAGGAGCACAGCGAGATATCTTCTGAACACAGGGAACTGATGCATCAATGAACTGGCTGTAGCTCTATGTATTTCCACAAGGACTATCCAAGATTTGGTCTATCAACATTTCACTATGGAAGGGGAAAGATGTCAAGAGGCTACACAGCTCTCTAAGAGATTATTAAGGGTTAATGCTGGATGAAGGAAAAAGGAAGCTGCTTTCTTTAATGGTCTACCTACCAGTAGATGATCTATGCTCCAAAAAGTGTCTAGACATATGTCATTGAAGGCAATCCAGATGAAATTCAGTGGGCTACACACAGAGAATGCATGAAACTAGGCGGGACAATGGGAAGAAGAAAGCTTATAGTGGGAAAAGGAAGAGGATGATATTGGTTAATTATAAGTGAAAGGAAAATAAATTCATTGTATACATACACGAAACTTTAAAAGAGTAAAACTAAATTAGAAAAGAATATCTGATTATGGAGCTAGTTGGAGAGACCATAAGAAAGGGTAGTCATTTAAAAGCACATTCTAGGAAGGAAAGAGGAAATATCAATGTTCTTGGACAAGATCTTTTTCTTGGTGGGATACGGCAAAGATTGTACTTATGCCAGAATGGAAAAAAATTGAACATCAACTTAGTTTTTGCAGTGAAGACTGAGGGCTTGCAATCCATGATAGGGACGGAACTGAGCACTCAACATACAGCAAGAAATGAGGGCAGGCTATAGCTTCTGGGAAGGGACTGGATTTTAGGGAATATGAGGTTGAGGGACAGGTAAGGAAATCATGATGAGAACATTGCACGATTAATGAACAAGTTTAGTGGTTTCTGTCAAGATAGTGGTGGAGAACACAGAGAGAAGGAATACTTTTGAATATATCTAATTAGAAAAATGGCCAGAAATTCAATAGGTAAAATGAGAGGACAAAGAGAGAGGAGAGTCTTGGGCATGGCTCTTTGATTTTTATCTGTGTATCTAGTGAGAGAAAGTTACCTAATGTAAGAAGATTGAAGGAAGGGATTCAGGATCAACATCAGATTTTGAGAATCAGAATTTTTGTTTTAGGCATGTTAAACTTGATGTTTCTGTTGAGTACATAAATGTAGATACCAAAAGGCTACAGAGGCTAGATGCCTAGAGCTCAGATCCATGTAAAAGGTTATGATCAGTGGATATAAAAACTATGTGAAATCCACAACTAGATGACATTGTATAAAAAGAAGGAAGACAGTGACAAGGAGAAGAAAGCAAGAGGAAGGGGAAGAGCATGGGGTGAAAAGCAAGAACAAGCCTTGGACTGACAAAAATTTGCAAGTATAATAGTGGAAATGGCAGCATGTAGACAATAAGAAAGACAAGACTGAGTTGTATACATGTGGAAGCACAAGGGTGGCTTCTGGAATCCCCTAGTGTAGCAGTTATCCTGAATAGTTACTGATAAATCACCATCAAAGGGCTGAATGGAACAAGGGTTTATTTTCTCTTATGATTGTCCCGTTACAATTCTCAGTCCAGCTTTACAGAAGAGCTCACACCAGCGCCAGGGCTGAGATTGCCACACCATCTCTACATAATGGCTGAGAAAGGGACAATCTTTACTTGCCAGACCAGCATGTCTGGCCAAGTGTACACAAAATGCCAACTTTCTTAGTCAGCTCTCTGTATTTTATTTCAGGGCTATTTACATCCACCATGAGCTGGCCCTTCCCCATCAGCTAGACAATCCTACAGGTTTGCTCTGGGCTTAACTCAACAACTAATTCTCTAAAAACATGACCAGAGCTCAAACCCTTAACTGTCAAATTGACACCTGTGCCTAACTATGACACCTGGATTGCTCTTATTGTTTTTGCTCTGGTGTTTCCCATGCCATGCCTCTCAGGAACAGCCATTTCCATTCTGCAGTTTTTAAGATGGGACCTGGGATCCAAACTCAGTCCAGTTATTTATGAGGCAAAGACTTTAATCCTTGAGTCAACTCTCCAGCTCCTATAATTGTTTTTTTTCTACATTAACTTTATTTTTTGGCCTTTCATTCTTTTAAAATTTAATGTTTTCCTCGTTTTATATCAATAATGAGTAATTATCCCTGTCTCCCTCTTTCTTCCTCCTTCCCTCCATTTTCTCCTCATTTCTTCCCTTCCTTCACAAATCCATCCCACCCTCCTGTCACTCTGCTTCTTTGGGTCCCAGGGTTCCCTCTGTATCATCTACTCTAGTGGATTGTTCAAGCCTCTGTGGCAGACCAAGTGGTTCTTCCTTGAGCAGACACACTTATAGGAATACTTCCTAGCCCCTAAGATTCCCACTGAATGTAATTATTTCTCCTGAGATCTTCCCTACATGGGAGCATAGGGTGTGTTAGCCATTGTTCAGGTCTGGTAAGGACAAGTCTCATTGCAATGAGTTCCTCGATGCAGCAGCCCTGCCATGAATGGAATGTCTTGTCCAATAGTGGACCTCCCCATCTTTTTAGCCTTTTACAATATTACCACTCACTCTTCTGCAAGGTTTCCTTAGTCATGGATGGGGAGAGATTTGGTTGTTCTGATTCCAGGTGAGAATTTTAGGATTACCAGTACTCTACATTCCAATTGGCTGTTGTCTATTTCACTGTTCTTCCATTGCACTAGGATGCATCTTGTCTGAGTTTTGAGATCCTCTCCTATCTAGAGATATAATGAGAGGTGTTTAGATGTAAACTTACTCTTGAATGCTCGTGGTTAGTATTGAAACATGTGATCCTGTCCTGTCTATTTACTCCCTGCCCACTGTAGTTTAGACTGGTTTACAGTGCTGTGTGTGTATCTCCTGTCATGTAGTGGGGGGGGGTTTAGAGGTTAGTAGTCAGGTAGTTGGCTACCTAGAGGCTAACCCCACACTCTACTGAGTCCTATTCCTGTTTTTTTTGTCTCCTTTAAGCCTTTTCTAATGCAAGAAGCCTTTTTAAAACCCAAGATTTTTGTTTCTGATCTTTTAGAATCTTCTTGCTATCCCCTCCCACCATTTGGCTTTTGTTCCTTTTTGTTTGTAGGTGTTGTAAGAGTTTCTGTTTGATTTCATCAAACTGATAGCTTAATGCTAGGATCAACTTATATGGGATAACATATAACATTTGTCTTTCAGCTTCTGGGATATTTCACTCAGTATGATTTCTTCCAGTTCCATCTATTTTCTGGCAAATTTCATTAGTTCATCCTTCTGACAGCTGAATAATATATATATATATATATATATATATACACACACACATATATGTATATATATATATATACACACACACACATGCCACATTTTCATTAACCATTTGTCAACTGTTGGATGTCTAGGTTATTTCCATTTCTTTGTAATTGTGAAAAGGGCTGCTATGTACATAGTTGTATATGTGCCTCTGATGCAGGATACAGTATTCATTGTGAATATTCCCAAGAGTGGTATAGCTGGGTCTTATGGAATTTTGATTTTTAACTTTTTTAGGACCTCCAAGGGGGTTGCATGAGTTTACAATCTCACTGGTAATGTATGAGGATCTCTTTATCCCTATATCCATGCCAGAATTTGATGTTGTTTGTGTTTTGAACCATCGTCATTCTGACTGGAGTGAGATAATATCTCAGGATAGTTTTAATTTGCATATCCTTAAAGAGATAGACCATTTTAAAGATGTTTCTTAGACATTTGAAATTTGTCTTGTGAAAAATTTCAGTTCTGTATTCCAGTTTTAATGAGTTGTTTACTTCCTTGGAATTTAATTTTTTAAGTTCTTTTTATACTCTTTATATTAGTCTTCTATCAGATGTGTAATTAGTAAAGATGTCTTCCCATTCTGTAGGTTGCCTTTTTGCTAAATTAACAGTATCTTTTGCTGAGCAAAAGCTTTTTAATTTCGTATAATCCCACTTGTTTAGAATTGGACTTATTTTATTTCATTATTTATTTATTTATTCAATTGTGTGTGTGTGTGTGTGTGTGTGTGTGTGTGTGTGTGTGTGTAGAACCAGGGATGAATTCGGGAACCACTATGGACCGCCTCCACTCCTCCTTGTTTTACTCTGCCCTGGGATTCATAGGCTCTGCCCTACCAGGATCAGAAATGCAGGCCACCCCTCTTCTGCCTGGTGTCTATACATGGGGTCTAGGATCCGAACTCAAGACCTTCCACTTGCAAGGCAGAGGCTTAACCCCTGAGCCACCTCTCCAGCCCCAGACTTATTTTATTGAGGAAATGCTGGTCAAGGTCACTTGATCAGAGGACATTGCCTATTTTTTAATCTAGGAATTTTATAGTCTCTCATCTAACATTGAGGTCTTTGATCCATTTGGAGTTGATTTTTGTGCAAGGAGACAAATAAGGGTCCAGTTTCATTTTTCTGCACATAGAGATCCAATTTTGCCAACACCATTCATTGAAGATGCTGTCCTTTTTCCAATGAAATTTTTTTGTATCTATGTCAAAGATCAGTTGACTGTAGTGAGTGGACTTATATTCGAGTCTTCAATTCTGATCCATTGGTCTGTATCTCTCTTTTGGAGACAGTACCATGTTGTTTTTGTTACTATGACTTCATAGTATAGTTTAAGGTCTGAGGAGTTTTTATTGCTTAGGATTATTTTTACAATCCTATGTCTTTTATGTTTCCATATGAAATCTGAGATTGTTTTACCAATTTGTGTGAAGTATTGGGTTGGAATTTTGATTGGTATTGCATTGAATCTGAATAATGATTTTGGTAGGTTTGATTAGGTTTATTCCAAGGTATTGTATTACTTATGAGCATTGATGAATGGTATTGCTTCTCTCGGGTCTTTCTCACTTTGTCTATTCTTGATGTATAAGAAAGACACTGATTCTTGAACAATAATTTTGTATCCTGCCACTTTAATGAATTTATTTATTAGTTATAGGAATTTCCTTTCTGAATATTTAGGGTCCTTCAGTTTTAGGATCATGCCATCTGCAAATAGGCATAACTTGATTTCTTCTTTTCTAAATTGTAACCCTTTTAGCTTATCTTCAGTTATAGTGGATGATCTTTTAGATATGATTTTAAATCTGGGTTTGCTAGAATTTTGTTGAGTATCTTTGCATCTATATTCATTAATGAGATTAGCCTAATAGCTTCCTTTTTCTGTTGTGTCTCTATTTGGTTTTGGGATCAGTGTAATATCATAGAAGGTGTCTGGAAGTGTTCCTTTTCTATGTTGTGGAACAGTTTAATGAGTATTGGTGTTAATTTTTCTTGAGTATCTGGTAGAATTCTGCACTGAATCCATCTGGTCCCAGATATTGCTTCATCTCATTATAGGACTGTTTAAAGAATTCAATTCTTGGTTTAACCCTTTTAACTTTTAAAATTAGTATTAAAAAGTGTTTAAAATTATTGTTTAAAAATTCATCCTTTTCTTTGTGATTATCAAACTAGTTGGTGTGTAAACTTTAAAAGTATGACTTTATGATTTTCTGAATTTCCTTGACATAATGAGTTAACCCAGGAATGGACCTCACAAGGAGAATGCATGTCTCAGAATGCATGTCTTGTACAGGGAGGTTGAGGCATAGGGACAGGGACATGCGAACATCAATATGAAGATCACAAATGTTGTCTCCAAACAACGGTGCTTGGCAGCAAGAATTAGTAATAAAGGTAATATGAGCCCAGAGTGGGAGTAACAGATACTGCACAGATTGTACCAACAGAAAGATTTTCTGTGAAATCCATGGTTCTGGAAGACTTTTGTGATAGTTCTTGCTGTCCGATTGCACTGGCCTTCTCTTCCCCAGCTCTCAGCTCTGACCTGTTCTTAGGCTGTGAAAATAGAGTGAATGTTCTGGCTCCTCACTTCGCAGGAACTGAGCCAGGAACTCAACATGGCCTGGCTGAAGCTTAGCTTTGGGCCTACACTGTTCCTCACCTTCTTATGCATTGGTCATCAAGTTTGTCTTTTTAATCGTTTTCGCATCTATAAACCCAACCCTCATTCAGTTTCTAGAGCAATGAGCCAACACTCTAGGGTTTCATCTCTTGTATTCAATCCCTAAAACCTTTATTACTTGAATCTTCACCATATAAGTTGAATGAGAAAGTCACAGGGAAAACTATAAGAATGATCTTGGTTGTTTCTGTGAGATTAGTACCCAATTATTTTAGCTGCTATCCTGATCTCACAGTATTGGTGGTAGTGATGCTATATAAAAAGGAAGGAGGATTCAGGTACTCTTCAGTTCAAAGCCTGATGACAAGGGGGCATGATCAAAGGAGGATGGCTCTATAAAGTTTTCAAGCAAGAGGGAGGTGTCTGTGGTTTTGGCTGTGAGACTCACAGAAGCTCGTGACCAGAACAGAATAGGAGGACAGGACAATCTCCAAATGTTGGACAACTATCCAATCCAGCATTTTCCACCTGTTTCATCCGACTGGATCCTCAAAGTAGTCTATTTAGAAACTGATAAACATCCAAACAGAAGACTTATTAAGGACCCCTCATTCTGCAGGAAGTACTGCTGAGCTCCAGAGATTCAGAATCCTGTGGATTCCAAGTCTAAGTACCATGTAAACACTTACTAAATATGACTGTGGAAAGATATTTTAAACTCCCTGAGCTTCACACTCTAAGACTGAGAAAATAAAGAGAGGAAAAACAGTAAGTGGTTTAAATGGTAGCAGTGTTGTTTGGTAAACATTTCCATCCCTCACATATATTGCAAGATCTGATGCTGGCATCCAAACGGGTCAGTAGATCACAACTTCTTCCAGAAGTTTCCACAAACAGGGATACTTGGTTGTATCACCCCATCATACCAGAGGAGATGGTGCAGTCATGCCTTAGAGGTTTTACTATTAGACTGAAATATCACATGCATCTCACTACTCTAGCTCCTTCCTCTCTCCTTGTAAAAGCACACACATTCATTCTAGTCTTCCCTTTGTGTTTCAGATAACACACAGGCTTTATTCTGAGTCCTGTCCATCCCACAACCTCCTCTGGCTCTGTTCTTCTCACATTAGCATTCACACCCAAGTCACATCTTCCCCAAGACCAGTGCTTTCCTCCCCACTACTTCCACCTCCCTCCCAGATAAGCAGAAGGCTGCAGTTCCCACCTGAACATGCCTATATGGAATAGACTGCAGAAAGTTGCACCTTCGGCTCATGAGGATAATAGGATTATTCTATCTGTGTAATAATAGCATGTTTAATTTAAAGCCCTTTAAAAGGTGCTGTTGGAGGCCAATACATTATTTCTGTAATGAGTAATCACTGTTGATATTATTCTGGATGCAGTTACCACGCAGGGATGTGAATAAAATGCATTAGATTGAAAATTGCATTTCAAGTAAATATATGCATTGGTAGAAATGTATCACCACCCATTAATATGTATTAATTCAGAACCAAGTGCCAACTGTGTTTGAATGGCAGGCAGTGATTTCAAAGTGGGAAGAAATAGAGTTGGATTTGGTCAGTCAGAATAATGGTAGGGATGGGGTCCTGATTCAGAAATGAACAGGTGAGCAACTTTCACTCCAGCAACCCACAAGCGGAAGCATCTTCCTCACCTCCTTAGAAGACATTATCTTTGACTGGCTGATGGCTGCTGACATTTCTAAACCAGAAACTCTTTCATCTCCCATGATCTAAATCTCTGAATATTCTTTTCAGAAAGAAAAGATAAGCCTGTGCCTTTTATTGCTACACTAAATGCCTCAGTATTCGATTCCCTTTCTCACTTTTTCCAATATACAAGATAACTGACATGCTTGCCATCATCGAGATGAGATGCCCAAATCTGAAATCTATAGCCAATCCCTCATTAAAACAGGGCTCCAGACCCAAATAGTCAGTTTGGTGTCCTTCCTCCTCCTTTTCTTCTTCCTCTTGCTTATTGACTAATATATAATTGAGTCAGGGTGTCATGTAGTACAGTTTCAAATTGGTCTTGAACTCACTGTGTAACTGGGACTACTAGCCTGGAGGACCTGATCCTCCTGCTTTTACCTTCTGATGCAGGGATTACAAGTGTGGACTTCCATTCCAGGCATGGTGTCCGCCCCTCCTCAGCTTTCTTGAACAGCACCATGAGTTCTCCCTTTCTCTGAACTTTATGATGCTCCATAGTCCTACATAGACACACACACACCTCGAGGATGCAGGCTTTTCCCTGCAGTCATCATCCCACTTACTCCAAGTAATTTTATTTTAGATGATATAACCTTCTATCTCTCATTAAAAGATATTACAGAAAAGGATTACATTTTATACCATACAAAGTCAACAAGGAAATACTATATATAGCTTATAGAGGATTACAAAAAATACACATTTTTATCTATTATTATTCAATTGTGTGTGTATGTGTGTGTAGAATCACGGATGAATTCGGGAACCACCATGGACCGCCTCCACCTTATTTACTCTGCCCTGGGATTCACAGGCTCTGCCCTACCAGGACCAGAAACGTAGGCCGCCCCCACTTCTGCCCAGCATCTATATGTGGGGTCTAGGATCTGAACTCGGGACCTTCCACCTGCAAGGCAGAAGCTTAACCCCTGAGCCACCTCTCCAGCCCCCCAAAATACACATTTTTTTAAAAAAAAGAGAGAGTCAGAAAGAAAACTGATAAATTCTAGACAATGACAGGATACACATAAAGGAAGAGAAAAACAGGAAAATAAAAAAGGAAGATAGAAAGGAAGTAAAGAAGGAAGGAAGGAGAGGAAGGAGGGAGGGACAGAAGGAGGGAGGGAGGCAGGAAGTAAGGGAGGGAGGAGGAAGGAAAGGAAGGGAGGGAGGGAGGAAGGAAAAGGAGGGAGGGAGGAAGGAAGGAAGAGATGAAAAGTGAGAGTGAGGGAGAGGAAAAAAAGAAAAAAGAAACTCCAAATATCCAATAAATAAAAGAGATTAGGAATAAAAACTAAAACCACAATAAAAAAGCTCTACATGCCATCAAATGGCCAAATAATAATGTCACTGATATTAACTGGGATCAAGATGCATAACAAAAGAAATTCTTATTCATTGCTGGTAGGAATATGAATCAATAAAACCACTTTCAAAACCTGCCAGCCACTGTCTTCCACAGCCGAGGTGTGCTGACAATAATAATTGTGTCTGGGTTGTCACCTTTGAGAAAATTGAGTTCATAAACCTATAGGTAGGAAGATAGTACATCAAACTGCTCTGTAGGTAGCTGTTGTTATACCCATAGAATGGGAACTTACATTTGAAAGTTTTGGGTGTAAAGCTGGTTAAGTGAAGAGAAATGCACATATCAGTGATGAGGCCTAAAGAGAGGTAACTACATACCATGGAGACCTGAGCTTCCACAAGAGTAGACAAGCCAGAAGAACCCTAGGGTCCATAGAAGAATACAAGCAGAAAGGTGGGAGGGAGTGGGAGGGAATGATGAAGGGATGTGAGGGGATGGGAAGGAGGGGTGAGGGAGGACAGCTGGGATGAATACTCAATGTGTTTGTAAAAGTAGAAAAAGAAAAGAAAGCTGAATTTGCTACCTATATTCTATCTTATCTCCATAGATAAAGATGGACATCCGAAAACAGGAAAAACACCTGAAAGTACACAAACTTTAGAAATCTTAACAATTTGCTACTGAATAAGGAATGAGTCTGGAAAGAAATTCAAAAATTCCTAGAACCCAATGATAATGGAAACACATCGGGTCAAAACCTCTAGAATACAATGAAGGCAATCCTAAGAAGAAAATTCATAGCACTCAATGCCTACATCAAAAAAAGGAAACATCACAAGTGAACAATGCAGCTTAAAGCTTTAGAAAATCAGGAACAAACCAAACCTAAAATAAAGAGATGTGCAGAAATAACAGGATCAGAGGAAAAATAACTGAACTTGAGACCAAAAACATTGCAAAGAATAAATCAAACAAAAATTTGGTTCTTAGAAAAACTTAACAAGATTGACAAACCCTTAGCTAAATTAACCAAAACCAAAAAAGAGAAAACCCAAATTAATAAAATTAGAGATGAAAATAGAGTTATCACCACAGAG